>CM038673.1:507507336-508707336 GCA_021605145.1 Aegilops bicornis
GGGGAATTTCAGTGGGGAGAGGACATGGGTGGGCTGGGGGAGTTTATGAGCATGGTCGCTTTCCAAGTGCAGTCCCATGTGTCAAGAAGAGGTGCGAAGCTAAAGCTGCCCGCTTATGTGAGCCGTGTGCAGGACCGAACGTGTGGGTGCAATGCGCACCGCGACAGAGTGCTGTGGAGTGTACCACCTTTTTTCCTTTAAAACTAGGTGCTTCGCATCAAAAAAATTTGTTACTTCGCCATCCATCGGCTATCAGTAATCCGCAATCCCGACTAAAACGGGCGCTGTCGGGTCTTTTCCGCCGCTTATATGTCGGAGGTTGGCTTAGTTGGGGTTTTTAGACTTGTCTCGTCCAATAAAAAGCGTAGTTGGTGATGATGGTGTGCCTGTCCATCCCGTTAGTCATAGGCCATCCCATCTATATCTAACGGATAGGAAGGAAACTGCGACAAAATAACCTCGCACTTCTTCCACATTTGCGTATAAGGCTTTCCCTCGCTCATATCCTTTTCTCCCACAAGATCTTGATCTTCGCGTGCAAACGCATCGGCATCTTAAGCTAGGATTCCTACAATATCTTTATTATTGTGAAAGTTCATATACACCGCTGAGATTAATGCAAACACTTACAGATTTTTATTACATTTCAACTTCTATAGGACAGAAAATAAAATAAACCCGACCCCAACCTATTCTATATGGCGTACCGACATCCTCCATCATGCGATCTCTATGTACTTCGGGGAAGGGTTCAAGACCAGAAGTGAAGGTGCGGTCTCCATGGTGAAGAGTAGAATGATATGGATCGCCAGTTGGCACACCATGACTGCAGCCGCCCCCATGCCTCACTTCATCCTCGGCGAGTCCTCGATTTTGCCAAGTGCCGGACGTTGACTACGGGTAAGTAGGACACGCGGTCGGCGGTGCTCCTCGCCGCTTGGTCGCCAGCACATCGCCAGTGGCCGCTGGCCCACGGCCCCGCTTACCTCGCTATTGCATCGCGAGAGGCGATTTGAGCTTAGGGCGGCGACTTTTGAAAGCTTCATCCTCGAAGATTGAAGCTTTTCCCCGGCAGAAAGCATTCGTGACTTCGCGGTCAGTGAAGTGATGTGGTGCCGTAGGAGGACGCGGCGCTTATGGTGTGGAGGTTAGCTACGCCATGCCGCTTTAAGTAGCACATTCCGGCGAGGCCAAGTTGCCCCAAAAAAGGCGTCATTAATTGGCCGGAGTTGGTTCTTCGCACCGAGCCTCTTAACAACGGCATACCAACTAACGATATGAATGCGGTAGCAGCTGGCGCCGGCCGGGAACGCACTGCGCCGACGCGGCGCAGGGACGAGGGCTTTGGTGTGCCAGTAGTCAGCCGCGGTCAGGCAACGCGTTGGAGATGCCTTTTCGCTTCAAAATGCTATCCCCGCATGTCAATGAAAAAGCAAGACGCATCTGCATGGTCTCAGTCCGTGAGGATGCAATTGGTCACATTACACTACTCCGCCGTGACGGCTACAAGCTTCCCATGCATCCTCGATTTAGCCGGGTGTTGGGGTGTGTTTCCGATTCAGGCCATTAAAGTGTACTTTTTACCAAAATTTTGGTCATGACCCAAAGATTGGTGTTTGTTTGGATGGTTGCCATTTTTGGCATGCCAATGAACTCTCAGCCAACTCTAGTCTATTTTCTTGCCAATGCCTACTTAAATCATGGGCAACCAATACTTCAACCAATTTTTTGGTCATGACCCAAAGATTGGTCTTTGTTTGGATGGTTGCCATTTCTCGGGCATGCCAATGAACTCTAGCCAACTTCTAGTTCATTTTTCTTGCCAATGTCGGCCAAATCATGGGCAACCACTACCTCAACCAAAATTTTGGTCATGACCCAAAGATTGGTCTTTTTTGGATGGTTGCTATTTCTTTGGCATGCCAATGAATCCCCAGCTAACTCTAGTTCATTTTTCTTGCCAATGTCGGCCAAATCATGGGCAACTAACAATTTCAACCAAAAAATTGGCTACCTAATGCTTTGATAGGTAACCTTAAGGCACAAACTAAACATACATTGGTCGTACCATAACACTAACGCCTACCCTACAAGACTGGAATCGACCATGTCTGATGACGATATAGAGCGTGTCGCCATCAGTGGTCGCCTTGTTAAACCAGAGGCGGTGGCCGAGCCGCCTCGTTGCTGGGCCCCAACGACTCCACATGAACGCGTTGCTCTGTGGCGAGGAGGTCGTGGGTCAGCTCCTCCATTGGACTAGTTCTGTGCCACGCCGGCCCCGGGACGGGGTGTGCCCTACATGTCGGTTTCCCTGCCTTAGCCTATATTCGTGCCGGCTGCTCACTATGCATTAGGCCTTTCACTATGTAGGCCAAGCGAGACAACTTATTGCTTATTTGAGCCGCTTCAAGTGTAATCATGTGGTGTTTGCTTATTTCACATTCCTCTTCAACCCTCTTCTCCATCGGGATCATGTCGGCCTCCAACCGAGTCCATCCTCCCACATGCCCTTATTTGGAATTTCCGCCGAGTATCATTCGTGATGTACCCACCCTTTTAGTCCTCTTTTCAATAGATCTCCTGACTTCTAGATGAAATTGAGAGGAAACGAGGAAGTAACGTGATACCTAAGGCGGATTCAAAATTTTGAACCGGTGATCATAGCATCTACAAATCATATATATAAAGGTATTCAATGTTCGCTTTCTGCTTTGAACGCATAAATATACTCCTCCTATCCTTTCTCTACTTTACATATAAGTTTTATGTGCAGTCAAAGTATCTCTACTATGAGATAAAAAAAGGTATCAATATTCAACAACGCCTCAATCATTATTGTTAGATTCAGACGCATCTCTAGATTTGTACTCTCCTAGATGGTTTCCAACCTGACTATCAGATAAGATTAATAGTACTCCTCCGCCTAGGTGTGAGTAAGTCATCTTAGGTTGTGCAATCGCGTGATCAAGGAGGAGGGGAAAACGAGAGACATTAATGTTTATTTTCTAATTAATAGTATTGCATGCAATGAACTAACCATCGTGATGTCATGTTTGATAGTCTTGTGTCATTAAAAGCATGCACACCCTCATCTCTTATTGGTTGATATGTCAAGAAACAAGAAACGAGGTAGAAGTTACCGCACCGTGCTCTACATGTTTTGGGATTATTTGGTTTTCAGAAAGATGACTTCATACACCTAGACTTTTGAGGGAGTACATGAGATGTATATAATGTGAAAATTATATCATTGGAAACTCCTTTCACATACTGAACGATCAGACTGTAAGCTTTGTGTAAGTTGCATGTCATATAATATTACTCTAATACTAATCAAAGTTATCTCGAAAAATGCACATTAGACCTCTGTATGCTTGTGTGGGGTTGCATGTCATATATTATTACTCTAATATTTGTGTAAGTTGCATGTCATATATTATTACTCTAACATTTGGTCAAAGTAGTATAGTGGAAGTGGGATCCTCCTCACGAGGGTATCCTTACCTTACCCCTCCTTTCGGCCACTTATCATGACCCTATGCTTGCTAGGCCTGCGCATGTTAGTTAATTAATGGGTTCGGCCATTGCCGTCGGGATCCTCATCCATAGTATACTCCTCTGCTGTTTATTTAATTCGTGATAAACTGGAGGGAGTGGTGGTATAATAAACGACGCAGCGGGGCGGGAGGGACGCCGGTCAACACTCAATTGGGGTCCCACAAGCCAGCTTAAAAACTAAGATGAAGTGGGGTGTGCTCCATTCTGTGAGCGACGTGCGGAGGGTCCAATGTACGGGCTGCAATGCGAATACGATAAGAGCTGATGTACAAATAAACTGGACACCGGTCGTCACCGGAACCACTATTCACACCTTTAACTTTCACGCTTAAAACCACACCAAATCTCCAGCCCATTCCCCCTGCACCTTTTCGATCCCCAGCCCGCATCAAGTCTCCCTTGTCTGGCCACGGAAAGCCATGGTGCACCGCAGAAGATCACTTACTACAAGATGTCGACGCCGAGCGTCACAGAAATCGCGGCGCCATGTCTTTTACGCTACTGCACTCCGCTCTCAAGCTTGCTTGGCACGTGCCAATCTTCGAGTTCTCCGGAGCCAAGCTACGAGGAGGAGGAAGCCGATTCAATGTTCATCAAGCGGAGGTCACGGCGCAGGCTGCCCTCGATGCGGTATGAGACGATGCGACGCCGACTGCGGTGCCGCATCCAAGTCCCCTGCGGTGCAAGGCGGACTAGCGGTTCAACATGGCGATATACTAAAGGAGGACCGGGAGGCGAGGCTCAAATCGACGCTGAGAGCGCGATGTCAGCCGCCATCGAGGCTCTCCGGGTAGGCGGAACCGGATGTCATGGATGGGAACCGCAAGCGGGCGAGGCTCAACTTGAGGCGGAGCGCTGCGGATGCCGCTGCCATCGGTGCCCTCTCTCAGCGAATCCGTACGGCCCCGACATGAACCGGCGATGAGGCTTGACTTCCGACGCAGAGCGCGGATGCCGCCTCATCGACGCCTCCCCGCAGCGGAACCGGATGTCCCGGACTTGAACCGGGCGGCGGAGGCCCCACTCGACGCGAGTTATCGCTGGATGCCGCCGCCATCGGCAGGCCCTCCGGCAGCGGAACCCGACGTCTCGACTTTAACCGCTGGTGCTCTCGGGTTCGTCGCAGAAGCGCCTGACGTCTTTTCGCTGGAATTCAGTAGCCGGAGGCCGAGGACAACCATGGTGCGGAGATACACGCCGGGCAGCGACGGTTGGTTCAAGCGCCGTTAAATGAAAGACGACGAGGCCGCTTTCTTTCCGCCGTAGCAAAGGATAGTTTTTCTTTATGTTGTTGTTTTTATGGATCTTTTGCTCGGTAAAAACATACCATATTTGGTTATGCAAGTCACCGACTTGGGTCAGTTCACCATTTCAGTGTTGGATGAATATCCCACGCTTCCTAACCCTTCTTTCCTTCTTCCTCACCTCTTCTTTCTTCCCTAACAGACCACTGCGATGGGCCGTATGACGGACACTTCAACATGTGGTTGGACAACGTATTTCATGAACTAAAATTATGTGTCGCCGACAGGATGGTTGAGTTTGGTTTGTTCACATGCTGACAACACGTGTCAGCGAGGGTATGCTCCTTTGCTGGGTTTACACAAGGCAAGTGAGCGATCGGTGGTGAGGGTACAAAAGCATCACGAATGCCAGAGCGATCATAAGAGGGTGCGTATCGCCGACAAATTGCAAGAAGTGTACCTCCTTCTCATTTTGAAAATATTAGGCAAGCTTGGCAAAATGTATGTAAGTTTGGCAATGCAAGGCCTAGATTCCAACCAGGATAAGTACATAATGCATCTAGGGAGTACCTTAGTGTTAAAAAGAAAGGCGGGTTTTCCTTTCAAGGATTTAATCGATACAAATCGCCGCTTCAATGCGTGTCAATTAATGCGCGTATTTTTTTTCTTGAAAACTAAAGAGCCAACCATCTCACTCCTCATCGCTTGATTAATGCAGCGCTATGCAAAACCAACCTTCTCACTTCCGCATGCATCCAGGGGATATTAATGTCCTTGGTTGCTAACCCCATCAATTCTTGGTTTCTATTAGTGTTAGGTGGCCCTTTGCAAAAAATTTTGTGGTTTGGTGAAGTGCGCTCGACGGAGAACAACACTATTGAGGGAGACCACTTGCAGTCGTTTCGCAGGCCGCTTCGCAAGTTTGAGACAACCGCCTTTATTTGTATCTGTGGAAGTCTCTTTACTAGTACTAATACTAGGAGTACTAGTGCGGTGTGAGATGAGCCAAGAAGATGATGGAGAAGCAGTAGTCGGGCCGGGGAAGAGTAGAAATGGATGGTTGCTTCAGTCCAAGCCGTGATTTGACGCTTCACCGCTGTGTGATTTGGTGATAGAAGGGACATGGAGTAGACTCTGTGCTCTATAATTGCATTGGCGCGCTCCAAGCATGGGAGAAAGATGAGACGTTGCATTTTTCTATTCATTCAATCAATCAACTGTGAGCTTCGGTCCCATCTTTTTGGCTTTATAACACCGTCTACAATGGTTCCTACTGATGCCAAAAGTTATTTTCACATTTGGCTACACATTGTGGATGCCCTTAACTGCATTTTACTTGCTCTTCTTTGCTCCCAGAAGTATCTATACAAATCTCAATTATATTGATCTTAAAAAATTATGTAATCAAGATTAGTAAAAAGGAGGTGATTTTGCCGCGATGGCGGGGAGGTTTCTTATTTTCGGAGGACGCTGTCCTGGCGGTTTGCTAACATGCGGTCCCACGGGTCGCTGCTTTTACCAAGCCGATCCGCTGTCTCCACATGAGGTGTAACAATGGCGTATAACACATGGTTAAGTTGAAGAAGATGAGGGAGAAGCCGGATTCAGCAACGAAAGTGAAATGATGGTTGCTTCTGCCCCTCCAACTTCTTTTTTAGCATTATTACTTCCGCCCTCCAACTTAATCAGCGGAAGGTGCGGTACCAGGATTTGACGCCTTACGTTCATTACTACGCCGGCTGGCCATGACTGGGTGCTTCACCCCGCCGCTCTGCATCAGATTCCTGTGATGGCACGTGGGATCTTTATTTGATGTCCCACATGTCGCTTAAAGGACTAGAAGATTTATGAAAGTTAGCGCTTCCACTCTTATGATGAGAGGAGTAGATTTACACGACGTGCCCAGTTGAACTTATCACTTGTACTGTGATAGTGTACCATAGTTTTGTCAAGCCGCATTTATCCATCGACATAAACCCGACAACAGGAAAGGGCGGATTTTTTCCCTGCCGCCAGAGATGATAACCGCCATACATTTCAAAGGTAATTGAAATGTATGCAAACTGAATAATTATAAGTAACAATATGATATCTAGGTAAACTAAAAACACATATGATTTATTGTGTTAGAATGTAGTAGTAGTGTTGTTATAGATGTAACATGCGTGAACGCAGATGTAGTTTTGGAGGGCCTTCATTGAGAGAAAAAAGCTTAATACGGTCAAATGTAATCCTCAGAATAAGCAGATTACTATTAATATATACGCTTTAAGCAGTGATTATCCAATCACTTGCTCACAGCCTCAAAGCATCGGATTGCACCTCGCTGACCTAATTAAAATAGTCTGCGTATGCCGCCATGTTGACTAGTTAAATTGACCACGCCTTAGGGTCCCACCCGTTAGTTCCCGTGATAGGGAAAAGGTCGATAAACACAAATTTACGCAGCGCCGATTAAGGCTCGAACCCGCGGCGCTGGAATCACCTGGTTGTGTGTGTATGTGTTTGTCAGGCCTAATGTGCGCATGCACGTGTAGGTTGAGCACCTTAAGCGTGAGAGTTGTGTGTTGGTCGTGTGGTGTATCGGTGTGTGCATGCATGCATGCGTGTGTGCGTGTTGGGTGCGCGCAGTGGCTGCGTGTGTAATGCGCGGTGTGAGTGCTTGGGCGTATGCAAGCGTGGGTAAGGTGCATGTGTTTGTGTGAGTGCTGCATGATGCAGTACAGGTGCATGCGTAAGGCGTGTGTGCATAATCACCACACCAGCTCATGTGTGTTAAAACAGATCGTCTCAAAGATACCAATACAAGGCCACCTTGTCCAGTTGTGCCCACGGTCATGACTTCAACCACCTGGGTCAAAAATATTTTTTTGTCGTTTGTTTTCATATTTCATGACAAGTAGATGCCTGCATGCGTTGCACGAACATCAAGATGCATTTGTATGGCTTGTTTATCTTGTGAGAGAAAAGGATGAACGTAGGGAAGGCCTTATTTGCAAATGTGGAGAGGTCTTTTGGGTACCTTTTTTTGCAAAATTGCTATAGTTTCTTTCCTATTCGCCGGACATAAATCGGACGGCCTATGGGTTGCGGTGATGGCAGGCACACCATCATCAATACCAACTCGTTTTTTTTATAAGAGTGTATTTTATGTATTTTATAAGAGTGTAGATGTAGAGTAGATACAAGTCGATTGTGTGGGCACGATGGTAGTGCGATAATGTGATGCAACACTAGAGGTGCCACGCGGAGCGCCGCGAATCGGTCAAGTAGTCATGTCATGAGCAACATACAAAGTTGTACGGCAGCCCGTGGATCGTGATAATAACCACTTCAAACGTAAACGGTGACCTCTGTAATGAGTGGATTATGAAGTCCAATGTATGTATCATGCGTTTTTGCTTCCAAATACAATGATCGCTATTGCATATACCGCGAGAGAAAGATGAAACACGCTGTGAATTTTCTGGGGCTTACTTTAGAGGACTCGGAGATAGTTTTGTGTGCATACGTGAAAGGGCGACATGTGGGGGTATGATGGAGAGAGATGCTCCTCGCTTTCTCTTTATTATGACTCAACTTTGTATATAGTATAAGATAAAATATACAAATTCACAAAGTATGAATAAATATCATTGTAAGCACCATGCAATGCAAATTAGAAGGCTGTCAGACTCTCCATATAACTTTGTAATGTTGTATATATGTAGAAAACTCTAAAATAATTTTTGCCACACTTTTATCTGCTAAAAGGAATGTTGTATGTAAATAAACGTGAAGAGAGGTGGCTTTTACATCAATGGGTACGTGATGTAACATGTGTGAATGTGTAGTTGATGCATTTGGCGGGGCCTAGAGAGTGGTATGTGTGTGTATTGACGATTCTAGAGAGGCATGGATAGAGGGCCGACGGGGCGTGGCGGGAGAGTATAACACAGAAATGAGAGTGGTTCTAGAGAGAGAGAGACGTAATGGTCATGACGTCCACGAATTAAGAGATTCCATTCCCTTGAGTGTGTAAGTATGCAAGTGGGGAGGGAATAGAGGCACCGTGGTAGAGAAATTTTCTTTCGTGGTGTGTGGTGTTTGTGTTAGCAGTATGTGGGTGTGAGAAGATAATGACGACGTGGGGGGCAGTGAGGGTGTGTCACCGCTGCGAGGTCCGTTGCTGTTGGTCGCAGGTGAGGCTCCTTTCTATTCGGTTCCGTCCTGCGCACACATTGGCTCGGCCCATGACACATTTTTTGAAGACCCATGGATGACTAGTCGTGCACAAGACACACAAAGATAGTAGAATTGTGAAGGACTCCGTGGTCTCAATCGACAAAGCCGGGCTAGGATTTGTAACCCCAGGTTCTTTCTGGACTAAGGTAAGCCCTTTTGATCTCTGAGCATTACTATTCATCCAACCTAACTTTATAGGGGCATCCTACGTAATGCTCGCTAGAATCATACTTGCACGATTAGGAAGAGAGGTGTGAGACAATGCGTGAGAGACAAAGGCATACAAGATAATGTGTCGCATTTATGAGACACGTAGGGCAGGTCCATGTATATAGAAAGGGCTTCGATGAGGATTGTGGGTGTGTATGTTTGGCGAGGAGTGAAGAGTGCTTGTGATAAAGGTTAGTGAAAATAGTTGTAAATGGTTACTTCTGAGTGAGGAGAGGAGGGTTATATCTAGGAGCATGTAATGATGCCGAAAGACACCTCAGAGAGAGTGTGTGAGCATGCGTGTGAGAGACCACCGACTTGAGGAGAGTGAAAACTGCCAACTGCAAAAGACCTCGCTTCTCTACACATTGATTAAAGATATAAATTGTATCCAAATATTAGGATGGGGATCATGATATTTTGCAATTCACAGAAGGAGCTGGTGTCATTGATCCATCCATCTAGATTCTGATGCGAATTTGAGCATGTCTATGTTATTATTCCGAGCACAATTGATCCAACATAGTTAGTATTTTGAACTCAGCACAATGCATCGCTTTAGCAACTCTAATATAAACGTGAGTATAGTTCATGTTGTGTGTGTAATATGCATAAATTACTACATACGTAAAAGTTACACAAATGGACATTATAAATAGCTACCTATGAACTAGCATAATATTTGAATTCAACTTAACAGGTGAGTTTAAAAATCAAATTCAACATGAAGTCCATTCAATTATTTGAATTTGATATCATGGCATTTGTAAACCATACCCCTACAATTATGGGGGCACCAATCTTTGTCTCGATTTTGTACATAATAGCATGGCATGTAGTCGGTACAAAATAGATTTCAAATTTAGCTCCTCCATTTCCAAAATAATCAGAAGTTATAGGATTTTCAAGTGTCAAAATTTCAAAAAAGAAGCGGATAATTTAATGAGGTTTTCAAACATACAAGGTCAAATATAATCGTTGTCTATTTAGGTCAATCCTCATAGGTTTCAGAGAGTACTCTAAACGTGAATGCTTTGTGTTTCAAAATTTTTAAACGGTTGCCAAAAGAGCTCTCTTACTCGCCCGAAACTGCTGTGAAGACCCACATGTTTGGTAGTACAAGAAAAATTTACTTTTCTAATAACTCCCGAATTCGCATGAAACCTGCAGCCTCAAGACGTCCAAAAGTTGTCTAAACCGGGGTAGGTTTGTAGCTTCATCTGTATCATCACACTAACCGCCTCAAAAAACATTCATACACAATGGTCAGCTTAAGCGCACACATGCCGCTGCCGGGTCAAATCACTTCCGCCCCACTATTTGGGACACCTGGGATTAACATCCCTACCCCCAACCCGGCAGTAGGTCCGAATTTAAGAGGGGGGGCAAAGTTTGTACTTTCCCCAAATTACAAACAAGCGCCCCATCTTCTGCTCAAAAAGCCAAAACAAGCGCCCCTGCATCAAACATGGTTCCCCACTGTCCGATTCCCTATTCGTATCTCTATGGGCGCCAAAACTACCTCTCCACCAGATGCGAAACCCCGACGCCCTCCGTCCGCCACCCCATCCCACCCATCAACCGCCGCCTCCTCCATCACGCCGAGCCGATACCTCGACGCTGCTGCCCACCGCAATCTCAACCGCAACGCCTCCACGGCTAGTAGTTGAAGCCGAGGCCGAGCCGTCTGCACTTTCGTACCAGCTTCAACCACGCCGTCCTCAAGGCCACCGCCGCTTCCAACTTCGCCACCTCCACCGCACGAGCTGTTCCTGCTATGCCGCCCTTCGCCGGATTCGCTTCCTCCTCCGACACACGGCCACTTCGCAACATGACCAACAATTTGGCCATGGGTTCGCCCAAGCTCAAGCCCTTAACACTCGGCTTCCCGGTAAAAGAAGAAGATCGGCAGCGACATGTGGAGGTGACCACACCAAGCAATCAAGAAGGTACTCCTCTTCCCTTATTCGTGCAAATCTTTACGCCTTTGCTTGCACGGTATTCATCCCACGTAAGACACTAGTTGACCGCTTTCTTCTTGATACTAGATGTTCCTAGTAACTCGTGATGCACAAGGTTTCTCCTCATATACTATTTCACCTTAGCTAGAGGTCCGCCGCCTCTGAATTTCAATTTCCGCCAGCTTTATTCCCAATTAACGGAAGCATTCCTCGCGCGAACAGCGCTAGTACGACTCATTACGCCGGGAAGCAGCGCCTTTGGTGTTTATCTTAGGGCGTAGCGGCCTAGGAGCTACCGGGCGCCCGATCCGGGAGGTCGGCCAGATTAAAGGGATGGCCTGGGCGCTGCCAAGCATGGCGGTGGTGTGAGGTCGATGGGAGGCGGGCGGCGGAGGTGGGTCTGGCCGGTGGTCGCTGGCGATCGAGAAAGATCGCCAACAAGTGATGGCGGGAGGTAGACGAAGGCCATCTGCCTGCCTTATAGATCGGACGGTTCATTAAAAAATCAATCGACCTATTTATTTTTAGTCGACTATTATCTTAGATATGACCACATGGTGGTGGTGTCGAGGAGTACTGCATTTCCTGTGCTCATATATTACAAAATCATACGGAGCGTAATCTAATTTTGTTTGCCATGCAATGTTGTAGAGCTATCATATGTCTCCTGTCATTTATTTTTCAGCCACCTGCTATCTGCTACTTTACAAGGTGCACTAGTTCTTTACACTTCACCCATACTCGACTATTGTGTTTTTATGCAAGGGTATTTTAACCTGCCTTCTGAAGCACAAAACATAAGAGAGAAGTTGTGCCAAGATGGTACGCTGCTAAGCGGTATATCGCTTCAAGACTTTAAAGGGTGTAGTGTCAGCAGATGGGGACGGAACGAGCTATGGAGTTGATGATCTCTCTCGCCATGAACCACCATCCCATGTGCTTGCTTTAACTTCACAAGGCCATATGTGGTTGCATGTTCCATATGGTGTCTAGCTTGTATTCGAAAGGTCAAGTCGGTCTTTATTAAGATAAGGAAAGATATTTTTTACATGAACCACCATCCCATGAGCACGAAGACAATTAGCTAGTCGTAAGACCGGCCGAGGCAAAGGATAAGCCCAAAGAAAGACATGCATCACCGTGAAGCCAACTAAAAGCCGGGCGATGGTGGCGAAGCAGCCCGCCTCCCACCAGGCTCTCGTAAAGTCCTAGATGATCATGTTCACCACTCCAAATGGATGTCTAGCTTGTATTGCTTACAATTTGGTTAAATTGCATCTTCTTAGCTTGCACATTATACCTTTGAATATGAAATGCCTTTCTGCTTTTGGTACATACTAGTACATCCGTATTAACCATGTTCTTACATCAAACTAATGTTCTTGTGTATCCCTCATCAATCACTTATGACGAGGCAGGCAGGCAAGGGACTACTCCTCATTTAAAGAATGCAGCCACCTCCGACATGATTCTCAAGAAACATAAATGCTAGATGAAGATAGTGAACGAGCTCAGAGTTGATTACAGATTTCCCTACACTAGCATCGCAGGTGCTTGCTCTAACTTGGCAACGTGATATGTGGTTGCATGTTGCATATGGTGTCTAGATTGTAATTCTTCCAATCTGGTTAAACCGCATGTGCTAGTCTCTTGAAGCTTATATACATTATACTGTTAATGTGACATGTCTTCCTTGTATTTAGTACATAGTACATCATCTATTAAGCATGTCCTTACATAAAACTATTTTTTTGTATCCCGCATCAATCAATATGATGAGACACCTTTAGTATATGCAAGGCGATATTAGTTGCATCTTTCATATGATTTATAGCATGCACCGCTTCTAATTTGTTGAAATTCCATTTATGATGGGACGCTTTTAACTTGGCGTAGTCATATTGGTTGCATCTTTCATGTGGTGTCTAGCTTGCATTGCTTCTTATTTGCTGGAATGGTTTCGCTTAGTTTACACAAACGATGCCAGAACATGCCATGTCATCCTGCTTTTCGTACATATTCCATCCTGGTATCATGTGTTTGCCTTACATCAAAGTAGTGATTGTCAAGATTATGCATGAATGAGTTACGAAGAGAGAATTTTATTGCTTTTTCTTGTCGGGTTTTACTTGACAATTCAAAGTCAATAAAGCGGAAGGAAGTTAGCAAGGCAATGGATAAAGGCGCCCTTCCAACGGAGGGCCTCTACAGCTTTCTACTCCTCCACACCCCCAAGATGATTTCCAAGACAACATGCATAGACACTCAACAAAGCTGTGTTTATGATGAGCACGTCTCCCCTAGTGCAGATCACTGGTGCTCCCTCTAACTTGGCAATCAGTATATGTGGTTGCATGTTATGTGTGATGTCTAGCTTGTATTGCTTCTAATTTTGTTGAATTCCATCTGCTTACTTTACACATTATACTTGAATAAGACACGTGTTCCTGCTTTCTAGAACATACAATATCATCTATCACACCATGTTCTTACATCAAATTACTATTGTTGTGTAACCCGCAAAAAATCACTTATCATAAGACACGTTTGACTTCTGGTGTGATATAGGTTATATCTCTCATTCTTTTCTAGCTTGTACTACTTATTTGTTGAAATGGCACTTATGATGAGACAGTTTTAACTTGGTAGTGTGATATTCGTTGCATCTTTCACATGGTGTCTAGCTTTCATTGCTTCTAATTTGTTGAAATGCCTTCTCCTTAGTTTCATACATCATAAGTCGTGAATATGCAATTATGTGAATATGCAATGGCACTAATGACGAGAGACCTCTAACATGGTAGTGTGATGTTGTTTGCATCTTTGCATATGATTTGTTTCTTGTATCGCTTCACATTTGTTTGTTAAAAGCCATTTATGATGAGACATCTTTTAACTTGGCAGAGCGATATTTGTAGCATCTTTCATATGGTGTCTACCTTCCATTGCATTGCTTCTAATTTGGTGAAATGTCTTCTTCTTAGTTTACACATCATAGTTACGGTTATCTCTTCCGGGGTCTCTGCTTTTTCATACATATTACATCCTCCTATCATGTGGTTGTCTAACATCAAAGTTCGGTTACATCACGCATCAATTTGTTCTCAAGAACTAAATTGTTATTCGCTTTTCTTGTTGGCTTGACTTAACATGGCACAGAAAGAGGAAGAAACACATAATGGCGTGGAATGAGAAGCGGATGAATCCTGCAGATTCTAATCAAATCGGCGCCAATGAAGGTCAAAGTCCAGCTGAAAATTCTACAAACACGTCATCCCATGCTACACGAGCTGCAAAAAAGCCAAACAGAAACAAATAGCTGCCACCAAACAAGCAGAGACAGCCCTAGTTGTTGCAACACCTACCACAGTACTACCCTGCATGACTTACTGTATATTTCCGTAAGCCAATCGAGCTAGCAAAGACGTTCCCAAGCTCCCTTGCCACCGACACTACTTCCCAAGACTCTTGACACAAGATGAGTTGGCAATATAAGATGAACCTTGTGAGCTTCAACTAAGAAGGTAGTTGCTGGAGTCAGAGTTCTGATTGCATGCTTCTTTATATGTAGTCTCACAGTTTGATGTACACTAACACTTCCTATGTTCGTTGTTGGACTAGCACCTAGGCGCAGAGGAAACAAACATCGTGGATAATGCTCGATAGGTTAACTAAATCTAGAGGAGGAAGAATGGGGATCCGCTTGAGGCAGGTTTTAAAAAGGCCACATGATGCTACAGAGTCACCAAGTTAGTATCGAGAGGCAGCGTTGCCTTAAGGTGTCATGTCGTATCCTCCCAACATGGATTCAAGACAGGGAATGACAAAGACGAAACCGAAGTTCAACACCTTCCTCGACCATTTATCTGTAAAGTATGGTTATGTATGGAAACTAGTATTATCGCCTCTTGCTCGGCCCCATACTTTCTAGGTTGTCAGATAATGAGACTCCCATAATTTTAAACAGATGAGGTTCAAGTTGGATAGCCAAGATGATGCAACTGCAAGCTTGCACCCATGTTTTCAAGTCTGCTCATGACAAAGATTTCAGTATAACTTGAGGAAAACTCACTTTGAAGGCCCGGCTAATATTGAACTTTCCCAAACATCTCTAGTGGAAAATATATCGGATGAAGACCGGAGGGGCCTTGTTAAACACCGGTCGATCCAAAGTATCGTGTACATTATATATATGTGATCAGATCACATGTTGAAGTCCTATTTACGCATGTACCACACAAATATATCTTCTTGTAGGTGAACTGCTCAAAGAACAAGGCCAACCGCATTTAAAGTGAAATTCCAATGCATTTACGTGGATCTCGTAGCTATATTGCAATCGCGAGGCTCTTGTAATTAGTCATTTGTTTCAGGTCTTTTCGCTTATACCATATTATCAGATCTATATTGACTTGTTCGAAATGCGAGGAAAGCCCGCAAGGACCAAAAAGTACCTGAACCAAATGCTATGGAAATCTTCAAGGACCTGTCATTACACCAAAGAAGAATAAGGGCATGACTACACCAATCAAAGCCATTTGTTGTAAGTCCTTAATCCTCATGCCTTTTAACTACTACTTACTCGACATGTGCCTTGAATCTGCATGGTTTGCAGCCAATGTCTATTACTCTTTTCAATTTTATACACAATTGTCTTAGCGTATCATTGCACCTTACAAGGTTTAAAAGAGAGGAGTGATGTTCCTTTGATCTTGACCCGTAATCTAGTTCCGCGGCCGGACTTGCCCACACAACGTTACAATTGCCTCGCTTGTTCCGTTTCGCTTGTTTTGTGATATGAAAGAAGTCATACTATCCTTACCGAATTATAAACATCGACTCTTAATCCTTAGCCATCAATACAATGTGAAGAACTAGACAATACATTAGCTATGGAACATGGTCATATTTTTGGAACCTGGTTTTATTATGTACTTTGCAATAAAATACAACTAATATTTTACATGGGTTCACCTGGAATAAGTTATGTATATAGACCAAAGCTATTTTGTTTGGTTTTGCTGCCTCCTTAATATCTTCTGCTCGGGTACTACTAATGTAAAACCTCAACTTTTCAAATGAGCTATGGAAAAAAAATGAGGAACCGCCACCTTCGAAGGTGGCGAGGCAACTATAACCGCAATGTCGCTCTTCATGCTGCAGTGGAGTCAAGATATGTCCACTAACAAAGGCTAAAAGCACGCTCCTGCGTAATCTTGGGTTGGTTGTTAAGGCAATATCGCCTCAAACCGCCTCATGATCAAGATATGCAAGCTCAAAGCAATGTTGTATCAGCGCTCCGCATACAAGTCCATTCCCTAACAGAGCCCTTTGTGAAACAAGGAGAAACATTGCTCAATGTCGTCAAGATATGCATGGTTTTGAAACCGTACTATCGGACATTTGCTATGTTGTTCTGAGCCTAGGGAAATGAAGGCGAGGGTTATGGTGCTCCATCGGACAAACAGCATGAAAACGTAATGCCAGTCAAAGTCAAATGAACTGAAGCTTTTGAACTTCGTGGTGCATTTATCTGCTAGACTGATAAGTTTTATGCCAACCTTCCTTTTGTTATATAGTTGTAATTTGTTTTGGTGCAATACAAAATTTATTCTTAACGCAGTACCACCGGTCAAGAAAAACAGAAGCCATTTTTGTATAGTGTAGGGTGTTCCCTATATTTGCACCGGTGGCGATCTTTGATGCCGAGTGGATGTAATCAGTAATCGCCTTTAATAGCCTAGCGTTAGTTTCTTGAGCCTTATTTATTTCCTAGTCTTTTTTCCTGGTTTGCTAGTGGTCAGAACTACCATGGGCCATATATACGGCCGTCAGAGATCCATGGATCTCCCACGGGCCGTCGATAAATGGGCTCATTAAATCGGTGGCCTCGCCGCTTCGGATAAATGGGTCTACATGGGTCGAATGTCAGGCGTAATTGGTATCGGCTGACCCAGCAAGACGGTAACGGGCCGTTAACGAGCCGTGAGAGATCAAAAGGCTTAATTGCTGCGCATAACGGTCGTTAATAGGCCAGAATATAGGACAGGCTGGAAACGGCGCAACGGGTTAACATGCCAGAACGGGCCGACTCTTGCCATGGGCCGAATTTGGCCCATTAGGGTAACAGGCCAGTAATGGGCCAACTCTTGCCATGGGCCGAATTTGGCCCATTTAGGGAACATGCCAGTAACGGGCCGACTCTTGCCATGGGCCTAATTTGGCCCATTAGGGGAACAAGCCAGTAACGGGCCAGAAGTAATCGAGGTCAAAAGGAGCCCAAGAATGTATGGGCCGTCAATAGGCCGAAAGCTAACACGGTGAAAAGCGGCCCATGTAAATCATGGGCCGTTAACGGTACAAAGAAAATTACTGCTCATTATGGGCTAGAGTCACCGTGGGTCAGTAAAGGGCCAAAGATACTGAAGGCCTCATATGGGCCGAAGACGCCGTGGGCCATACATGGGCGGAAGTGAAATGGGTCAGGTTATATTCGACGGCCCACATGACGTTGGGCGATTTCCTTTAGGGCCTAACGGGTCGTGAGTTAACGAGGTACAGAAATGGGCTATTTGTGAAGAGATCCAAGATTAACAAAGCTTTTTCATGGGCCAAACCGCTAAACTTTTGACCAAGTCAAACGGGCCAGCTTTTGTAAGCTAAATGGGCCAAGGTGGGCCGCACGGTCGACATATCATAGGCGCCTATCGACCCACCTCGACGGTGACACGTGTTTTGTCCGGCCAATAAGAATTTTACACGGAAATTTCCCATTGGTCGAGGTCATTAACGGGGTTATCGGATCCAAAACCCGACCCGATAGCTTAATCGGTGTTACGTTATGGTGGATGCCATGTGTCGGTCATCCTTGAAAGCACTTATGTGACGCGTGATTTATCGTCATGGAAGTGGACACTTCCGTGATGATAATTTTTGGTAATGTCATGGAACACTTCTCGACAAAGCACAAGTATGACTATCTTGATTCTCATATAAATTTGTCATGGATGTACATGCATGACAAAAACGCGACCTATTGTGACAAACACGATCATCACGGAAGTGTATTGTTTTTGTAGTGCTCCACCGCTGATCGCTCATCCACGGGCTCCGGTTCATCCAAATTTCCACCGCGCGCTACTCCACAAAGCATCTTGTTAACCAAACCCTCTCCACGGGTCC
This sequence comes from Aegilops bicornis, assembly GCA_021605145.1. Lineage (NCBI taxonomy): Eukaryota > Viridiplantae > Streptophyta > Magnoliopsida > Poales > Poaceae > Aegilops > Aegilops bicornis. The sequence continues at coordinate 507,525,719 of CM038673.1, forward strand.
TATTCAATCACCCCCTCCACGCCATCGCTCATCCAGCCCTCCACTCCGCCATCGCTCAACCAGCCTCCACGGGTCGCCCTGTTCATCCAGCCCTCCATGGGGTCCTGTTCATCCAACCCCAACCCCGATCGATCGGGGTCCTATTCATCCAGAAGGCAACACCACGTGGTCCTGTTCATCCACCCCCACCGGAACTATTCATCCAAACACCCCCCAAAGAATGCTCACTGCTCATCCAGAGGCAAGATCAATCGGCTTCGCTTAGCAGCAGAGCGGCGAATCACTCGATCACTCGGCTTCCAAGAAGCGTGAGCCTGCAGCAATCTCTCGAGTTCGATTAGGGCGACGCCGCCGGGTTCGATTAGAGCCCAACGCCGCACTCCACGCTGCAGAAGCGCAGACGAGAACGCCAGACGCTTCGCCCCCGACCACCCACCGTGAACCGGGGAACTCCCTGAAATTTTCTCGCCTCGCTTCTACCATGGTTTTTTCATGGACGGCCCAAAGAATGTCATGCAATTGCGTCTCCGGCCCGCCTAGGAAAAAAAGCCCATTTTATGTCATGATTTTTTCATAGAAGTAGGAGCCTCCACATCTATGATGATACGGGTTTTGTCACAATTATCGCTATAGAAGTGTCATAAGTATGACAGAAAAAAAATTCGTTCGGCCCAAAATGTCACGGATGTGTCTTTTTTTGTAGTGGATGGACACAAAGGGGACGATATTGGGAAGTCGTTAGAAAAATTACTGATTGAGTGGGGCACTGAATGAGTGTGCACTATTACCATAAATAATGTGAGTTCTAATGACACTTGCTTAGTCTACATGAAGAGATCTTTGACAAATAGGGGTTGTACACATGCAAAAAGTCAATATCTTCACATGAGGTGTGTGGCTCACATTGTTAATCTTGTGGTCCAAGACGGGCTTAAGATAATGTGCCATCCTGTAAACAGAATTCGCAATGCTATCAAGTTTGTTAGAGCTTCCTGATTCGCGTTCATTACTTTGATAATTTGATATGTGGGTGGACCGGTGCTTAAATCGCCCTTTCTTGGACAAGCATCCCACTTATGATTAACCCCTATTGCAAGCATCCGCAACTACAAAAGAAGTATTAAAGTAAACCTAACCACAACATGAAACAAGTGGATCCAAATCAGCCCCTTACGAAGCAACTCATAAACTAGGGTTTAAGCTTCTGTCACTCTAGCAAACCATCATCTACTTATTACTTCCCAATGCCTTCCTCTAGGCCCAAATAATGGTGAAGTGTCATGTAGTCCCATTCACATAACACCACTAGAGGAGAGACAACATACATCTCATCAAGATATCGAACGAATACCAAATTCACATGACTACTAATAGCAAGACTTCACCCATGTCCTCAGGAACAAACGTAACTACTCACAAAGCATATTCATTTCCATAATCAGAGGGGTATTAATATGTATTAAGGATCTGAAAATATGATCTTCCACCAAATAAACCAACTAGCATCAACTACAAGGAGTAATCAACACTACTAGCAACCCACAGGTACCAATCTGAGGTTTTGGTACAAAGATTGGATACAAGAGATGAACTAGGGTTTGAGAGGAGATGGTGATGGTGAAGATGTTGATGGAGATCGACCCTCCCGATGAGAGGATCATTGGTGATGACGATGGTGATGATTTCCTCTCCGGGGGAAGTTTCTAACAGCTCTGCCGGAGCCCTAGATTGGTTCCGCCGTGGCGCGGAGTTTCATTCCGTAAGCTTGCTTATGATCTTTTTCCAGTAAAAGACCTCATATAGCGTAAGATGGGCACCAAGGGCTGCCAGTGGCCCACGAGGCGGGGCGCGCCTAGGGGTGCGCCCCACCCTCATGGGTGGTGGGTGGCCCCCTCGTGTGTTTCTTCCGCTGGATATTTTTTTTAGTTCCCCAAAATGACTTTCGTGGAGTTTCATGACTTTTGGAGCTGTGCGTAATAGGTCTCAATATTTGCTCCTTTTCCAGCCCGTAATCCCAACCGCCGGCATTCTCCTCTTCATGTAAACCTTGTAAAATAAGAGAGAATAGCCATAAGTATTGTGACATAATGTGAAATAATAGCCCATAATGCAATAAATATCGATATAAAAGCATGATGCAAATGGACGTATCAACTCCCCAAGCTTAGACTTGCTTGTCCTCAAGCCGGAAGCCGATATCGAAAAATATGTCCACATGTTTAGAGATAGAGGTGTCGAAAAATAAAATACGGACATGAGGGCATCATGATCATTCTTATAACAGCAACATATATATATTTTGTCATATGATTTCTTATGCTCAAGTAACAATCTATTCACAATGTCAAGTATGAATCAAAAACTTCATTGAGAACTAACAAACTATAATCTCAGTCACTGAAGCAATTGCAATTTATCGTAACATAGGAAAGATTCAACATAAGAGCTCTTCAGCAAGTCCACATACTCAACTATCATTTAGTCTTTCACAATTGCTAACACTCATGGAATACTTATGGTTATGTAGTTTTAATCGGACGCAGAGAAAGATAGGGGCTTATAGTGTGGCCTCCCAACCTTTTACCTCAAGGGTAATGTCAACAATAATAGTTCATACTAACTTACATCCAATTGGATATATATACCATGATCTTTGCAACACGAGGTGCTTGCCAAAGGATAAAATAAAAAGGGAAAGGTGAAAATCACCTTGACTCTTGCAGAATGTAAAAGTAAAAGATAGGCCCTTCGCAGAGGGAAGCAGAGGTTGTCATGTGCTTTTAGGGTTGGATGCACGAAATCTTAATGCAAAAGAACGTTACTTTATATTGCCACTTGTGATATGAACCTTTATTATGCAGTCCGTCACTTTTATTACTTCCACATCACAAGATCGTATAAAGCTTATTTTCTCCACACTAATAAGTCATACATATTTAGATAGCAATTTTTATTGCATGCAACATGACAACTTACTTGAAGGATCTTACTCAATCCATAGGTAGATATGGTGGACTCTCATGGCAAAACTGGGTTTAAGGATGTTTGGAAGCACAAGTAGTATCTCTACTTGGTGCAAGGAATTTTGCTAGCATGAGGGGGAAAGGCAAGCTCCACATGTTAGAATGATCTATGACAATATACTTTAACTGAGATGTGAGAAAACATAACCCATTACGTTGTCTTCCTTTTCCAACATCAACTACTTAGCATGTCATATTTAATGAGTGCTCACAATCATAAAAGATGTCCAAGATAGTATATTTATATGTGAGAACCTCTTTCTTTATTACTTCCTATTAATTGCAACGATGACCAAAACTATGTTTGCCAACTCTCAACAATTTTTATGCCTCATACTCTCTATGTGTGAAGTCATTACTATCCATAAGATCAATATGATATCTTTTATTTATTTTTATTCTTTCTATTTTCTCAAGATCATAGCAAGATAGCAAAGCCCTTGACTCAACACTAATCTTTATTATATATAACTCATGGACTCGATTACATAGAGGGATCACAAAGCAAAACTCAAAACTAATTCATACCAAAACTTTATTCTACTAGATCAAGATATTAACAAAAGGATTGAACTAAGTAAAACGGTAAATATAGAAGTGTGATGGTGATACGATACTATGGCACCTCACCCAAGCTAGGCAGTTGCCAAGGGGAGTGCCCATACCCATGTGATTGTGTCCCTGAGGTGGTGATGATGGATTTGTTGATGATGTAGGCTTGTCATCCGTCTTCCAAGGCATAGGCTCACCATCATAGAAGGATGATCGAGTCTCCGGGATCCTCAAATCTGCAGCCAAACACATCCTCTTGAATGTATATTCATACTCACAGCTTTGGTTTTGCGGTCATAGATCTTGGCTTGGAGATGCTCGATTTTCTCATGAAGCTTGAAGATGGTCTCCCTAATGTTCTTGGCGTCCAGCCTTGTGGTTGTTGGTGAACTCACGATCATCATCCGGGTTGGCGTTGAGTCCGCGTCCCACCATCCCTTGGCACTTGAAAACTCGTTGTTCCATTGTTTCGAGCTTTGCATCCACGCTTCCGGTACTCCTTGGTCCCTCCACATCGCGGATGTGCAGCACCCCCTCACGCATCTCAATGGTTTGAGGGTGATGCAGCACCTCCACGAGGTAGGGGTTGATGACCCTCTCGAAAACCTTGTCCTTGGGAGCGCTTCAAGACGTCATGGTGCTCTAGATCTGATAGAAAAACAGCTCGAAACAAAGACAGAGGATATTTGCGTGATACGGAGGTCAAAACCTTCGAGAGATTATATAATAAATTTTGACGACCGAAAGAAGTATCGTGCAAGAAAATGGAGTCCGGAGAGCACACGAGGTGCCCACGAGGCAGGGGGTGCACCCAGGGGGGTAGGGCGCACCCTCCACCCTCGTGGATGCCTCGTTTCCTTCCCGGACTACTTCTTATTTTTCCTATTTTCTTAAATATTCCAAAACGAAGAAAAATTGCTATTAGAATTGTTTTGGAGTCAGTTTACTTACCGTACCGCATACCTATTCCTTTTCGGAGTCTGAAACGTTCTGGAAAGTGTCCCTTATGTATTCCTCCGGGGTTACGGTTTCAATAATATTAGTTTCAACATTTATAGGATTACCTCGAGATATAATGTTTGATTCTTTGACCGTTCACCACCTTCGGATTTGTGCCTTCGAAGTTGTTGATTTTTATGGCACCGGAACAATAGACCTCCTTGATAACGTAAGGGCCTTCCCATTTAGAGAGAAGTTTTCCTGCAAAAAATCTTAAACGAGAGTTGAAAAGCAAAACATAATCACCTACATTAAACTCACGCTTTGTATCCTTTTGTCATGCCATCTTTTAACTTTTTCTTTAAACAACTTGGCAGTCTCATAGGCTTGGGTTCTCCATTCATCAAGTGAGTTAATGTCAAATAACCTCTTCTCACCAGCAAGTTTGAAATTATAATTGAGCTCTTTGATAGCCCAATATGCCTGATGTTCTAGCTCAAGAGGTAAGTGACATGCTTTTCCATAAACCATTTTATATGGAGACATACCCATAGGATTCTTATATGCGCCTATAAGCCCATAATGCATCATCAAGTTTCTTGGACTAATTCTTTCTAGATCTATTAATACCTTTTTTGCAAAATCAATTTAAGCTCTACATTACTCAGTTCTACTTGACCACTAGACTGTGGGTGATATGGAGATGCAATTCTATGATTAACATCATACGTAGCAAGCATTTTACTGAAAAGAACCATGAATAAAATGTGAACCACCATCACCATTAAATATCTAGGGACTCCAAACCTCGAAAAAATAACTTCTTTAAGCATCTTAATAGAGGTGTTATGATCAGCCCTACTAGTTGGAATAGCTTCTACCCACTTAGTAACATAATCAATAGCAACTAAAATATGTGAATATCCATTAGAGGTAGGAAAAGGTCCCATATAATGAAAGCCCCAGACATCAAACGGTTCAATAACAAGAGAATAGTTCATAGGCATTTCTTGACGTCTACTAATATTACCAATTCTTTGACATTCATCGCAAGACAAGACAAACTTACGTGCATCTTTGAAGAGTAGGCCAATAAAAATTGGATTGCAATACCATATGTGCAGTTCTATCTCGGTGGTGTCCTCCATATGCCTCGAGTGACACTTGGCAGAGATCCGCCTCCTGTTCATGCTCAGCACACATCGTCTAATAACACCATCTACTCCTTCTTTACAAAGGTGTGGGTCATCCCGTATGTGATGTCTTAAATCATAAAAGAACTTTTTCTTTTCTTTGGTATGTGAAACTAGGTGGTATAAATTTAGCAACAATGTAATTAGCATAATCAAGCATACCATGGAGCAAGATGAGAAGCATTGATGACAGCTAATTGTTCATTAGGAAAGCTATCATCAATAGGTAGTGGGTCATCAAGAACATTCTCTAACCTAGACAAGTTGTCTCCGCAAGAATCGGAGTTCTCAGCCTTCCTTTCCATCAATAATATGCAAATCAAGTTCTTGTAGCAAGAGAAACCATCTAATAAGTATAGGTTTAGCATCGTTCTTTTCCATAAGATATTTAATAGCAAGCATGATCAGTGTGAATAGTTACTTTAGAATCAACAATATAAAGGTCCGAACTTATCACAAGCAAATACAACTGCTAAGAATTCTTTTCAGAGTAGCATAATTTCTCCGGGCAAAGGTGTCTAGAGTTTTACTAGAATATTTAATACCATTTAGTTTCTTATCAACTCTTTGCCCTAGAACAACAGCTACAAAGATAATCACTAGCATCACACATAATTTCAAAGGGTAAATTCCAATCGTGTGGTGAACAATAGGTGTAGAAATAAAAGCTTTCTTAAGTATCTCAAATGCTTCTAAACAATCATCATCAAAGACAAAAGGAATGTCTTTTTGCAATAAATTAGTCAGAGACCTAGAGATTTTAGAGAAGTCCTTAATGAACCTCCTATAAAAACCGGCATGACCAAGGAAACTTCTTATACCTTTAATGTCCTTGGGACACGACATCTTTCAATAGCATCAACTTTAGCTTTATCAACTTCAATACCTCTTTCGAAATTTTATGCCCCAAGACAATGCCTTCATTAACCACAAAGTGGCACTTCTCCCAATTCAAAACAAGACTAGTATCTTCGCATCTCCGCAAAACTCGCTCAAGGTTGCTCAAGCAATCATCAAAAGAGGATCCATAAACGTAAGAATTCATCCATGAATACCTCACAAATCTTTTCACAAAAGTCAGAGAATATAGCCATCATGCATCTTTGAAAGGTAGCAGGTGCATTACATAAACCAAAAGGCATACGTCTATAAGCAAAAGTACCGAAAGGGCAAGTAAAAGTAGTCTTTGCTTGATCCTCCGCCGACACATGTATTTGAGATAAACCAGAATAATCATCTAGAAAGCAAAAAAATTGTATGTTTGGATAGTCTTTCTAGCATTTGATCAATAAAAGGTAAAGGGTAATGATCTTTCTTAGTAGCTTTATTTAATTTACGAAATCAATTACCATCCTATAACTGTAATAATTCTTTATGCGGGATCAATTCATCTTTATCATTAGGAATCGACAGTAATACCTCCTTCTTAGGGACACAATGGACAGATGGACTTACCCAATCGACTATCAAAGAATCTAGATAAATTATACCTGCCTCAAGGAGCTTTAGTATTTCCTTTCTTACCACTTCTTTCATCTTAGCGTTTAGCCGTCGTTGGTGATCAATAACTGGTTTGGCGACTTCTTCCAAATTTATTTTGTGTTGGCATAAAGTGGGACTAATGCCCTTAAGATCATCAAGAGTATATCCAATGGCAGCACGGTGCTTCTTCAGAGTTTTCAATAATCTTTCCTCTTCCCTTTCTGAAAGGTTAGCACTAATAATAACAGATATATCTTCTTTTAATCAAGATAAGCATATTTAAGAGTATCGTGTAATGGTTTAATCTCAAACACGAGATCACCCTTGGGTGGAGGAGGATCCCTAGGATTTCAACATGCAAGTCAGTGTTTCAAAATAGGACGATGTTTAAAGAATACTTCATCTATCTCCCTTCTTTCATTCATAAACATATCATTTTCATGGTCTAGCAAATATTGTTCTAAAGGATGCATGAGGCGAGGAGCAATAGAAGCAAGACCAATAATTTCATCCTTACTAGGCAATTCTTTATCATGGGGTTGTCTACAAAACTTAGCAAAATTAAACTCATGAGACATATCCCCTAAGCCAATTGTAACAACATCCTTTTTGCACTCAATCTTAGCATTAACAGTATTCAAGAAGGGTCTACCAAATATAATGGGACAAAAGTCATCTTGTGGGGAACCAAGAACAAGAAAATCAGCAGGATATTTAACTTTCCCACACAAGACTTCAACATCTCTAACAATCCCAATTGGTGAAATAGTTTCTCTATTGGCAATCTTAATTGTAACATCAATTTCTTCCACCTCAGCAGGTGCAATATCATGCATAATTTCTTCATATAAGGAAAAAGGTATTGCACTAGCACTAGCACCCATATCACATAAGCCATGATAAAAATGATCTCCTATTTTAACAGAAATAACAGGCATGCCTACAACAGGTCTATGTTTCTTAGCATCGGGTCTAGCAATTCTAGCAGCTTCATCACAGAAATAAATAACATGCCCATCAATATTATAGGCCAAGAGATCTTTAACCATAGCAATACTAGGTTCAACTTTAATTTGCTCAGGTGGTGTATATGTTCTAGTATTACTCTTACGAACCACAGTTGAAGCTTTAGCATGATCCTTTATCCTCACAAGGAAAGGTGGTTTCTCAACATAAGTAGTAGGATTAGGATCATTATAAGTGATAGTCTTTTCTTCAATTGCAATAGGTGCAACTACTTTTACTTCAAAGGAGGATTATATTTAAACCACTTCTCCTTAGGGAGCTCAACATGAGTAGCAAATGATTCACAGAAAGAAGCTACTATCTCAAAATCAAGTCCATATTTAGTGCTAAATCCACGAAAAGCATCGGTATCCATAAAAGATTTAACACAATCAAACTTAGGTGTCATACATGACTCCTTACCATCGTCAGAATCCCAATCTTCAGAGTTGAGTTTAATTCTTTCCAATAAATCCCACTTGAACTCAATAGTCTTCATCATATAAGAACCAAAGACAAGAAGTATCGAGCATGGAGCGATTATTGAGAGAAAGTCGAGCATAAAAATTTTGAACAATCATTTCTCTTGAGAGCTCATGATTGGGGCATGAATAAAACATTGACTTAAGCCTCCCCCAAGCTTGAGCGATGCTTTCTCCCTCGCGAGGCCAAAAATTATATACATAATTACGATCGCGATGAACAAGATGCATAGGATAAAACTTCTGGTGAAATTCCAATTTCAATCGTTTATAGTCCTGTGATCCCATATCGGCACATAGCCTATACCATGTCAAGGCATCTCCTTCAAAGATAAAGGAAGACCTTCTTATTAATAACATCATCGGGCATACCTTCAAGCTTAAATAATCCACAAACTTCATCCACATAGATAAGGTGTAAATCAGGATGCAATGTTCCATCTCCCGCAAAGGGATTAGCTAGCAGCTTTCTCTACCATACCGAAGGAATTTCAAAGTAAACATTTTCAGTAGGTTCAGTAGGTTGAGGAGCAACTCTTTGCTCTACTGGTCGGGGTGAAGATACCCCAAACAAGCCCCTCAAATGATTAGTTTCCATAGTAACAAGTGACAGTATATTTAAGCACACTATATAAATGTTTTCTTACCAAGTTCCACTCACCAAAGGCGTTTCACTCCCCAGCAACGGCGCCAGAAAAGAGTCTTGATGACCCACAAGTGTAGGGGATCTATCATAGTCCTTTCGATAAGTAAGAGTGTCGAACCCAACGAGGAGCAGAAGGAAATGACAAGCGGTTTCCAGTAAGGTATTCTCTGAAAGCACTGAAATTGTAGGTAATAGATAGTTTTGTGATAAGATAATTTGTAACGGGTAACAAGCAATGAAAGTAAATAAGGTGCAGAAACGTGGCCCAATCCTTTTTGTAGCAAAGGACAAGCCTGGACAAATTCTTATAATGAGAAAAAGCGCTCCACGAGGACACATGGGAATTATCGTCAAGCTAGTTTTTCATCACGCTCATATGATTCGCGTTACATTTTGATAATTTGATATGTGGGTGGACCGATGCTTGGGTACGCCCTTTCTTGGACAAGCATCCCACTTATGAATAACCCCTATTGCAAGCATACGCAACTACAAAAGAAGTATTAAGGTAAACCTAACCACAACATGAAACAAGTGGATCCAAATCAGCCCCTTACGAAGCAACGCATAAACTAGGGTTTAAGCTTACATTACTCTAGCAACCCATCATCTACTTATTACTTCCCAATGCCTTCCTCTAGGCCCAAATAATGGTGAAGTGTCATGTAGTCGACGTTCACGTAACACCACTAGAGGAGAGACAACATACATCTCATCAAAATATCGAACGAATACCAAATTCACATGACTACTAATAGCAAGACTTCACCCATGTCCTCAGGAAAAAATGTAACTACTCACACAGCATATTCATGTTCATAATCAGAGGGGTATTAATATGCATTAAGGATCTGAACATATGATCTTCCACCAAATAAACCAACTAGCATCAACTACAAGGAGTAATCAACTCTACTAGCAACCCACAAGTACCAATCTGAGGTTTATGTACAAAGATTGGATACAAGAGATGAACTAGGGTTTGAGAGGAGATGGTGCTAGTGAAGATGTTGATGGAGATTAACCCCCTCCCAATGAGAGGATCGTTGGTGATGACGATGGTGATGATTTCCCCCTCCCGGAGGGAAGTTTCCTGGCCGAACAGCCCACGGAGCCCTAGATTGGTTCCGCCTCGTGGCGGCGGAGTTTCGTCCCGTAAGCTTGCTTATGATTTTTTTCCAGGGTAAAAGACCTCATATAGCAGAAGATGGGCACCGGAGGGCTGCCAGGTGGCCCACGAGGCAGGGGGCACGCCCAGGGGGGTAGGGTGCGCCCCCACCCTCGTGGGTGGTGGGTGGCCCCCCTCAGGTGTTTCTTCTGCTGGATATTTTTTACTAATTCCCAAAATGACTTTCACGGAGTTTCAGGACTTTTGGAGCTGTGCAGAATAGGTCTCCAATATTCGCTCCTTTCTAGCCCAGAATCCCAGTTGCCGGCATTCTCCCTCTTCATGTAAACCTTGTAAAATAAGAGAGAATAGCCATAAGTATTGTGACATAACGTGAAATAACAGCCCATAATGCAATAAATATCGATATAAAAGCATGATGCAAAATGGACGTATCACTTCCCCAACTAGACTGGATGTATTTAGGAAGTGTGTGCAGCTCAGCAAGGTAGCGAGTAAAGGTTTGATTAATATTGATGTCGCTACAAGATGGAAGTCTACATTTGTAATGCTAGACACTGTTGAGAAATTTGAGAGGGCATTTGAGCAATATGTACTTCATGATCCCAGCTACAAGACTGAATTAGAAAAAACTGGTCTAGAACCTATGCCTGATACTCTTGACCAGCGGGGTCCTCCAACTCAAAGTGATTGGGTATATGTTCGTGAGTTCAAACAATTCCTCCAACACTTCTATGACCTCACTAATACGGTTTCTGGCACCTAGTATGTTACAGCCAACACCTTCTTGGAAGAGATTGCTGATGTTAACTTTTTTGTTGGGTGAATGGAGTGATCATGTGATCTGTGGTGATGATGAAATATTTAAATGCATGGCTATTAAAATAAAAGCAAAGTATGAGAAGTATTGGGGTGATCCTGAAAAGATGAACAAGTATATATTCATCGCTGCCATCCTTGATCCTAGGTATATGCTTGATTGGTTGTTGTTCTTTTGTCAAATATATGTATGTTGTTCTTAATGCCATTCTAACTTGTCTTGTCTTGTCTTATTTCTTTATGCAAGGACCAAGGAATCTCATTTCTTTAAGGACATGGTTGAAGACACCTATGGTTGTATAATATGTAAATGAATATTGTGTTCTTCTCACAGCGACTATGTCTCTCTTTTTGGAGAATACTAAGAATTATATGGAACCAGATACTACTAGTGAATTAGCATCACAAGCTTCGTGCTAGTGAAAATACTTCTCAAAGTTCTCTTATGAGGTCACGCTACAACCGTAAGAGAATGAGAGTTTGTGGAGAGGGTAGCACTAGCATAAATATGAGAACTGGATTAGACAAGTACCTAGCTGAGGATACGAAAGAGATGATTGCTGAATTTGATCTTCTTGAGTGGTGGAAGTGCAACGCTGCTCACTTCCTGTCATGTCAAAAATGGCCCGTGATATACTAGCAATCCCCATCTCAACGGTTGCTTCTGAATCAACTTTTAGCACTAGTGGTCGTATGCTCGATGACTTCAGAAGTTCTCTGACACCGGCGACACTCCAAGCATTGATATGTGCACAAGACTGGTTGCGTAGTAAACTTATCAATGTTGAAGCTGATCTTGCTTAGTTGACCAAACTGGAGGAAGGTACGTAGATGGATGTGCATTTCAGTTATTCCAATGATCATGCAACATTTATATTTTTTATTACTTGGTCATGCAATGTTTCTGTTATTTCTGTAGGTGTGGGAGCCCTTCGATTGGATGATAATGATGTAATATCGATTGATTGATCTTCATGCGTGGAACTAGAGTGGAAAGTTGTGCAAGTTGCTGCCTGAAGTGATGAGTTTGTGTGTGCCATGTGTTGAACCCTTTTTACTATGTTGAACTTTGGTTGTGCCGAACTTGGTTGTTCTAGAATTTTATGTACTTGTCTTATGCTCCAGAATTTCATATGAACTTGTAATGAAGTTTAGTATCCTAATGTGTTCTAGACTTCTAGTGTGCTTGATTTGTGCCTTGTGTACTTCTCTTTGAGTGTCGCTTCTCATTGCTTGTACACTTGTACTTGTAATCTTGGACATGTTTTCATTCCAGAATTTCTTCATTTGCTTGTACTGGACATGTACTAACATAAATTGTCTAGAATTTCTTCAAACACGTCACTAGGTTGTGCTTGTACCCCATACTTGTATTGGACATATACTAGATTTGTTTCTTCATCTAGCCAAACCATGGTCTTGATAAAAAAATTCGCGTCAACTTTGGTTAATTTGGTTATTACCGAAACCAAACCGAAAGCAAACGGTTGCAACCGAAACCGAACCGCATCTATGTATAAAACCATATAAACCGAAGTATAAAAACCGTATAAACCAAAAACCGTATAAACCGAACCGAATCAAACCGAATGCATAGGCTGACACATGAGGTGGTGCACGACATATCCGTATCGGGAATGGTGAAGGAGGAATCACCCTCATTGACCGCAACCGAATATCCATACTACAAAGTTATCATCAGGAGTGCATTATGAGGTATCACCCTTGGCACTCGATAGTAACTATGCAGAGTCATACAACTAAAGGGGGTGAGGTGCTGTGTCAGTCTCTGGTCATCGATCACGTTGATCGAGTCATCGATGGTGAAGCAGGGGCAACAAGGACAAGGTAGGGATCACTGATGGATCACTGGCCAACCTATACTAAGCAGTTTAGGGTAAGCAGGTAGGTAACAACAGCAGGTACAAAAGCAGGCCATGCATCAGAATAGGAGCAATCAAATACAGTAGCAAAATCTAATGCTAGCATGAGAGAATCAAAGGGGGGCTTACCTGGAAGCTCCGCTGAAAGGGAAGAAGGGTCGTCGTCGACGTAGTCAATCACAGGGGCATCGGCGGTGATCTGTGTGAGGAGAGAAAGAAGAGGGGAAGAAACAGTAAATATAATGCAAAGAGATGCAACACAAATGCACGATGGGAGTAACGCAGGGCTAGGGGTGTTCTAATGCGGTGGTACACGATACTAGCGAAGGGGGATAACATCCGGGAATGTTTTTCCGAAGTTTGGCATTTTCGGCCAAGTGAAACAAAGGGGGACGGTTCCATGTTCGCTATGCTAGGGGCATGTGACAGATGAACGGAGAGTGTATTCCAATTTGTCTCGTCGTTCTGAGCAACTTTCATGTATAAAACTTTTTCATCCGAGTTATGGATTATTTTCTATGATGTTTCAAAGTTTTATTCGATTCCTATAATTATTATTAATTCGAAAATAATGAGTAAATGTTAGGTGCACCCAGATCTGTGTACACAGAAGTGTACCAGAGGGTGACATGCGGGTCCAGGGGGTCCCAGTTGACTGGGTCAACTACGCAGTCAACAAAGACTGACTGGTGGGCCACGGGGGCTGAGTCAACAGCCCAGTCAATAGTTGACTGTTGACTCGTCAAACCGATCAAGGGGTCCAAAGGGTCATGACTCACATTTTAATAAAGGTGTTTTCTTTTGTATTCGGTTAATGTAACATAGCATTTTTTGCAATTTTCATAGGATTTAATCCATGCATCAAATGGATTTGGTCCAATGGACACATTTGAGCCTTGTCAAGTGTACTACCTTCTCATATTATTTTTAGTCATGTTACCAGTTGTTTAACCGCAGATTACGGGATGTCTAGGTGGTTAGTCAATGTAAAAATTGTAAAGCTAACTAGCGATGAAGTGGCGGCGATGTAGCTAACAACTTGACGTCGTGACGATAGTAGGATGCAGCAGCAACGCCGTGGTAGCAAGCAGCAACAGGCGGCGGCAATAGCATGTAGAGCAAACCTGTGGCGGGAGCATCGATGTGACGACCTACAACAAAAGTGTGACAAGAGCACGCTGGGAGGCTCGCGGGCGCAATGGCCGCGTGGAACGCGAAGCGGCACACCTGAAAGATGTGTGGCGGCCAGCTGGGAGCTTTGAGGGTGCGAGGTGCGGCAACAGCAACCATCTCGAGAGATGCACAGGTATGGCTGTGAGTCAGAGGGAGGCGCGCGAGGCAAAGGCTAAGCGCGCTTCATTGCAAGGCGAGGAAACACACACTGCAACCGGGCAACGGATGGTGCAGGCGGAGACTAGCCGTGGCCAGGCCACCAGAGGAGGCACGGACGGGTAGGGTCCCACATGCGGCTAAGCCGGAGCGGCAAGCGTGAGCGGCAGCACCGCGGAGGCGCAGACCTCACACGTCTTGGCGCGTGGCAAGCAAGGCGACAGCGAGGCCAAAGCGAGGCGGCGAGGGCCACCCGCAGTAAGCAGACGACGCCAAAGGCAGAGCCGGGCGGCATATTCAGCGGGGAGAAGAGGGTTTGGCACGTGAGCTCACCGTGGAGGCACATGTAGGCCCGGTGAAGGCTTAGGAGCAGTAGGCCGACCGAGATTGAAGAGGATTGCTGGCGGTGGTCCAAGGAACAAGACGTCATGGGCAACGGCGTTGACGCTCCTCGGCTTCTGTGACAGCCTGATTTTTGGCCCTTTCTTTTTTCTTTTGTTTTTTCGAGGTTTTTGCCTGAGTTTTCTTTTTTCGTGGCTTTGTGGTCTGGAAACTGAAGAAGATGCCCTCTTCTTTGCTTCCAGAGTGGCTTGTCATATCCAAATCCTTCCCTAGACCCCTGTCATTTTCATCCTAGCCCAAAGCCCAATATTCTTTTTATTGGAAATATTCCTTTTCTGTTAAAGGAATAACTCAAATTGCCCTAGGTTGTGAAGCAACCTATATTTCCATCACTCCTAACATTCCCAAATAATTCTCATAAATTTTTTGGGTCATATCTTGCTCAAATATGGCAAAAAATTTCATTACCATTTCAAAAATAATCCTCCAATAATCATTTCCTATTTTGCCCTAGATGGCACATTGTGAAGCAAGTGCCATTTTCATTTGCCCAATTGACCTAAAATTCGTTGGACATATTTTCACGTCCACATTGTTGCCACATGCCAAAATGCAACCTCATTTGCCTAGTAATTATTTAATTATGATTTTTCAAAGTTTCTGTCTAGAAAAAAACTTTGTGAAAGAGGTACAAGCTAGGTATATCCAAATGAGTTGCCATTTTTCATGATCCTTCATATTATCATATAATATCCCTCCACCAAAGTTGAGATCATTTAATGCCTCCATGTGAATACAGCTTGAATTCTTAGTTTCTGTTCAAAATTTCAGCTTGTGAAGCAAGAATATTTTATCTTGCTCCATTATGGCTGTAACTTTTTCTAGGCCTTCTAGCATCCATATAACCTCTCTCCATCAAGTTGTGGCTCAATCCCTTTGACCATTTGCCCTGTGGAATTTTTCCAAATTTCTGGTCAGAATAAATCTTTCTGAAGCAAGTGCTATTTTGGTTCATCCAAGTGGCATGAAACTTCTTGGGCATCTTAATATCTTCAAATAATTTTGCCATGACCATTTTAAGCTCCATTGATGCAACTATGTGAGTGCATCATCCAAATTCTCATTTCTGGCCATTATGGCACTTTCTACAGCAACCACCCTTTAAACTCCTCCTCTTAAGCTGATTACTTGTGATCGTAGTCACCTTAGTGTTTGATCATCACCAGACAAATCTTTTACTGATTTACCTAGCTGGTGTCCCCACTGCACGGCACAAACACCTGGCTGCTGGTTTACTTCGGAGCTAAGTGCAATTATATTATTTGCCCCTCGAATTATTTATTTCCTGAATTGTACTAAGGTCACTAGGTTCAATACAATAGACATGGCTTGTCCAGCTAAACCGAGCTATTTGCACCAGTGCCGTGGTGATCACGCTTGCGTCATGCAGATTGCGCGCTCTGGCTTCTTCCCGCCCCTGTTCTCGTCGGCTCCCTCCTCGTCTGGACGTCCATTCATGTCCTGGAGCTCCCCCGTGATTCCCTGCATCGCCCTGAATCTATGTATCGTCGTATTTCGCCTTCAATGCGTCTCTAGGTCCATGCCCGTGCCGTGCCCCGCCACTGTCCACCATTAGAGCTGGTCGTGAGCTTGCCCGTGAAGTTCCAGAGCCTTCCCCACGCCTATATAAGAGGACCCCGACCTCCTCCACAGCTCCCAAGCCCCTCCTCGTCCCTCCTAGTCCACCGGAGCAACGGCATCTCGCCGTTGTTCGCCGTCACACTCCATGGCCGCCTCGGCCTCGGCTTGGGTCCGGCCACCTCAGGCCTCCCCACGCCTCTCCTCCACGTCCACCGAACTCCCCTCGTCCCACTCAGCCGCCCTACCCCCTTTCCCCCTCGCCGGAGTGCCCGCATCGCCGAGAACCATCGCCGCCCGAAGCTCTCTGCCTCTCCCATGGCGCCGCCTCTCCCCTCCGTCCCGTGCCTCCCCGGCGGCCGACCTTCCTCTGGATGGGTGCGTCTGGCCTCTACGGTCCCGCCGGTGGCCGCGCCATGGCCGGGGATCGGCGGAGCCGGCAGCCCCTTGGCCTCTTCCCTCCCCTGCTCTGCCTCTTCCTCACGCGAGGAACAGGGCGAGCGGGAGGAAGGGGACAAGTGCCCGTGCCCCCTCCCCTGCGCCTGGGACCCACGCGCCAGTGGCCCAAGGCCCAGGTCCACGTGGATAAGTGGAGGCGTATTTCTCAGTTTACGCCTCCGTCTTATCCACTCGGGGGCCTGTTTGCTGAAAAAACAATTCACATATAGGTCCCTCATCTTCATCACCTTATATCTCCGCAACCGCAACTCCAAATGAGGTGATTCCAAAGCCTACTTCTTCGCTTCGTCGAACCCGTTCTGTTGGGTTCATTTTCACTATAGTTTGACACTGTGATAATGACATTTTTGTCCTTGCGCGTAAACAACCCCTTCGAGAGAGAACTGTTTCCGGCAAATCTTTCCGCGGCTTCACCGCACTTCTCCCCGGTGCCTTCTTCATCCCCAGGCAAGTCACAATACCCAATTGCATGATAGTCATGCAGTAGCCATGGTTTTCAACTTGAATCTTTATTAATTGTTTGCTTGTTGAAAAGATGGTTATCGTTGTCCCGGTGATGTTTAGATTTGCATGTTCAGTTTTGTGCTCTGTTGTCTTGTACTCTGTTATCATGTTCTACCTGCTAGTATTTCCTTTCATATGTTTATGCTTGATGATAGTAGTACATGTTGATGTTGGTGACGGTCTTCGGTGCATGACTGTCGTCTGTCCCGAGTACCGTTGTTATGCATGTTCCATTGCATCCAGTTGGTTAAATGCTTGCATGTCATGGCATTATGACGCCTACTTTCACTTTAAGTTGAATCGATAATAACTCAACTTGAACATGTTGTCGACCGGGTCATGGTGTCACTAAACGAAGTCTTTCCCAAAGGCAACCACATTTGCTTGGTATGGGACGGCCTTAATTGATTCATTATGCGTGCCTCTGGTCGGTGCCTCCATCTAGGGAAGGTTATGGGCGTCTTTGTACTCCTGCCCGGTAAGTAGGCATAACCTTGTGTGCCCGTTGTTAAGTTTTTGGATCCGGGTCCCAGAGTGGATCGTGGCCATGACGGTGGTCGATGTGTCTTGAGGTCGACACGGGGCCACCCAGGACTAGCCCGATGGGGATTGAGTCGGAGTGGCCGGGAGAGTGTCATGGCAATGAAGTGGTTTCGTCGGAATGCCGTTGGTCCACCCGAATGGGAGTCTTGAGACCATGGGTTCCGTAGTGTGGGTCCGATGCGCTACCTCTCAGAGAGTGTATTAATCTATCGATAGCCGAGTCCACGGTTACGGACACGCCCGAAAGTAGGGTACACCATGGGTCTACACTTAGTAAATTTGCACACTAAGTATGCACTGAGGTGATGGGAGAAAGGCCATCGTGTTGAGTTGGACCAGGTGTGGTCGTGGTTGTGATCGCCGTAAGGATCACGGGCCAATTTTTGGTCGGGTTTTGATCGCCGTAAGGATCACGGGCCATTTATTGGTCGGCTTGTGATCGCCGTAAGGATCACGGACCATTTATTGGTCGGGTTGTGATCGCCGTAAGGATCACAAGTTTGTCTCTGTGTTCATCACGTTTGTGATTACCAAACGATCACGTTTGGTAAGCCAGTCCAATGGACGAGTACTACTTGAGCATAGTCACAACATGTTGGATATATTGTTGCATGCTAGTATCGTGAGATTCATATGTTCATGCGACGTTCATGTTGTTCTAGCTGTATCATGTTCATGTTGATGCCATGTTGCTATGATGATATCATGTTAATTTCTGCTAAACCTGTAATTGCCATGCTGTTGTTTGTCTTGAATGCTTCTGGTTATTTTGAGCTTGCAAGTACATTCAATGTACTGACGTGGCGTGTCATGCCAGTTTGCAGGTCATTCTGGATTTGATTGCTTGTTTGCCGTGGAGTCCTTGTTTGCGAGCTAGGATAAGCGTTCCAGCCAGAGTCCCTGCGGAGTGGAGTCCACCACCGTCGTCGTTGTTCCGCTGCTAGAGTTCTTCCGTTGCATCATGTTGTTCTGCTGCTTGCATAGAGCAACGATGGCGGCGAGTGTCGCCCGTCGATGTAACCCTTGTACCCAAATAGATTGTAATAAAGAGCTGGTTTGTTCTATGCTAAGCAGTGTCGTACTCCAGAAGACTTCATCTCGATCTCTGGGCTGGAATACGGGGCGTTCCGGTTTCTCGAGCCCGGTGCCCACAGGCTTGGTATCAGAGCAGGTCTGGCTGTAGGACGCCCTAGACCGCACGAACGTTAGAAAGCGGTAGAATAGACCCCGGTTGGTTTGTTGCACTTGTTTGCTGCATTTGTTTGTTGCATAGCATGCATGTAGGCTCATTAGCTTGTCGCTAACGGTTAATCTTGTGAGTGTAGGTGGTATCGGTTCCGATCCACTACCTACGCCCTCCTTCTTATCATGCCTGCTCCTCGGTGTGATGCGGCCACATCATCATCCATGCCCTCCATCTCATTCTTTTGGCAACCCTTGCTGACCTTTGTTATCAGAAAAGGGAAATGCCATTAGACCCAGTCTTCCACTGTTATCTTGCCTTTGTCATTTCATTCTTTGGATGGGTGCGATTCCCTTCGTACGCTTGATGATGAGGTAGTCGTGACTTGTGTGTCTCGCTACTTGATCGTTAAGTCCTCCCTCACCTGTGTATCCATCTAGATCCAGCCAGTGCTTGGTGTAGCTTCGGTTACGCCAACTCCTTTCCACACATGGATATAATTTTTGTGCACACCGCCACAACATATTAGACCGCAATACCGGAGTTTACGCGAGATTTTTGTGCTTAGGAGTGCATGCATATTATTGTGTGAGTAGCAGTAATATGTGATGATTGCTTGATTAATTATATTAGTAGAATGCTTGTGTGCTTTTTCTTTAGTCGTTTCTTTTGTTCCTTTCTTTGGGCCTTCGGTGTTACAAAGTTTTCCCCTATTAAAGTTGCTCGTCACCGACATTAATTCAAGAGTCGCAAGAAATGCATAATTATGAAACTCAGCTAAACATAATGGAATTATCAGCAGACTGCAATGAAAATTGGAATATCTCGTCTGAATGCAAAAGAAATCCTGGGTCGACTGTCAGTATCAAGGTTGCATTAGCGTGCACTCATCACAACAAAATGATTAAATCAGCAAGAAGATAAATTGTGTGCAAGGTTGACAGAATATTATCAAAGGTATGGCTCAGATACAAGTTTAATTTTTCGTTGAGGATGATTTTGGAACTCGATGTACCCGAAGCAAGCAAAATATGGATACTCGTAAAGGAGGATAGTCCAGTAAAACCCCGTTTCATACAAGAAATCAACATCAGAAATATTAAGATGGTATGTATATGTGGTACTCGGTCCGCATATCACAATAAGAAGTTTCTGGTGTAAGCAACCCACTTTTCCCTCGCAAGATACTCGAGAAGCTTCCAAGGCAAGATTCATCTATCTTCCTCAGTACGATACATGGATGATTTTCCGTACAAGGTACTCTGCCTTCTTCAGTAAGCAACCGTGAAGACTTTCGGCATAAGGTACTGAGTCCTTCCCCAGCAAAGTATTTAAGGGGGTAAGCTTCTGAAGCACGATACCCAGTCTTCTTCAGCAAGCTGTCCGATGAAAGTTTCGAGGAACAAGCCAACCAATCTTCCTCAGTAAGACATTGGTACAAGGTAGTACGCTGTGAATTGACGACATATGGCAGTGAATCCCAAGAATCAGATCCGCAACATTTTGGTCAGAAGCAAGAATCAGGCAGAATACATGTCTGTCTCGGGAATCAGATTCTCATATATATGCGGTGAGCATACCACCTAGATCTTACAAGTCACTCGGATGAGGGTCTGACAACCACGTGAGGATGGTTAATAGAAGAAAGCCAGTATACACCGCAGTGTGACAAAGGATTATGAGGATTGACGACATCAATGAGCTCCATACAAGTACTTGTGAACTGGAAAATGATCCTGATGAGCCCTTGTCCCCTTTACTCCAATGACGGCACCACGCCTATGATCTGTGTTGTTTCTAGCTATCCGGGGTGGATGCCAATTTTTGTTTCTCTCTTCAACGACTATCACGAGTCTGAGCTGCTTTTTCGGCCGCCTCGCATGCAATGTGAGTTTCTTTTTTGTGACAAGAGCCCTATAGCTGCTTTTTGGCTATTTTAGGAGCCGCCACCTTCTTCTTATCGACCCGTTCTCATGCTCTGAGCTGCTTTTCGGCCGCCCTAAGCCGTGGTTGAGTTATTTCAGTAATGTCCCAGATCTAAGTTGTAAAGATCATTCTGGTGGCTACTGATTTATTTGTCGATTTCTTGCAAGGGTTTCGGATGATCATTTCCCAACAATCAGAACTTGAGAGGTGTTGAACCTGCCATTTAATGGGTTACCCTATCAGAAAAATGAGGATAAACTACAATTGCCGAAAAACTGCACCGACAGTACCTATGGTCATATGAAGAAGCAATATGGCACAACTCTTTCAGCCAAAGATCCAGACCAAGAAAACAATAATGAAGGAGCAAGACCAGTGATGCATGTATGAAAATTGTACACGACCCCCATGGTGCAGATCCCCCGGACAATCTAAGTCAGTATTGATCCACATGGATATGCCTACATCATGAGTAATCGGCATGAGGAATAACGATGCGGAAGCCTCACTCCTCACTTATATGAATCATCATGGATAGCCTGTCGTGAACAAATTTTTTCCGCCAGAACCACCGTCAGTCAAATCTGTAGATATTATCATACATGCCAAACCCTTTATGCTGGCTGCGACAGGAAACAACCAAATATTTGGTACAGATCCGATACTCACGACAGTGGAACCAGTTAAGATGATTCAGAAACTTCTGCGATGAGTCAGAATCTGTCAGGAAACGGTTATGTTTTAACTCACTGTTTGGAACCCCAAAGGGCCTGCATTTAGTGGAGAAACCCAATGCAATGAGTCGAGCTTGAGTTTCCACCAGAAAAATCTGATCATCATTACATGAAAGGTTTTCAGTGCCGGAAGGCACACCCAGCGGAAATCACTTTTGGATTTGTGAGACAGACATATATTTTAGTCGTGATAATCAAATCACACTCAGCTAGTCAGCAGATCTAAAAAGAAACTGGAGCCTGTATAAACATGAACAAGCAAGGTAATATCTGTCATAATGTGGATACAGTAAAGCAAACCACCTAGGACCAGTCAGATAAAGATTTAGTGGGAACAACAATAAAGGAAAAAAGGATACCCGAGTTGGAAACGGTTTCCTTAAGTCAGAATATTCATACTTGTTCCCTGAGCAACCAAATCTCGAGGACGAGATTTCTTTAAGGGGGTAAGGTTTGTGATAGCCTGATTTTTGGCCCTTTCTTTTTCTTTTGTTTTTACGAGGTTTTTTTTGCAGTTTTCTTTTTCCGTGGCTTTGTGGTCTGGAAACTGAAGAAGATGCCCTCTTCTTTGCTTCCAGAGTGGCTTGTCATATCCAAATCCTTTCCTAGACCCTGTTATTTTCATCCTAGCCCAAATCCCAATATTCTTTTTATTGGGAATATTCCTTTTCTGTTAAAGGAATAACTCAAATTGCCCTAGGTTGTGAAGCAACCTATATTTCCATCACTCCTAACATTCCCAAATAATTCTCATAATTTTTTTGGGTCATATCTTGCTCAAATATGGCAAAACTTTTCATTACCATGTTAAAAAATAATCCTCCAATAATTCATTTCCTATTCTGCCCTAAATGGCACATTGTGAAGCAAGTGCCATTTTCATTTGCCCAATTGACCTAATATTCCTTGGACATCTTTTCATGTCCACATAATTGCCACATGCCAAAATGCAACCTCATTTGCCTAGTAATTATTTAATTATGATTTTCCAAAGTTTACATCTAGAAAGAAACTTTGTGAAGGAAGGTACAAGCTAGGCATATCCAAATGAGTTTCCATTTTTCATGATCCTTCATATTATCATATAATATCCCTCCACCAAAGTTGAGCTCATTTAATGCCTCCATGTGAGCACAGCTTTAATTCTTAGTTTCTTTCCAAAATTCAGCTTGTGAAGCAAGAATATTTTATCTTGCTCCATTATGGCTGTAACTTTTTATAGGACTTCTAGTATCCATATAACCTCTCTCCACCAAGTTGTGGCTCAATACCTTTGACCATTTGCCCTGTGGAATTTTTCCAAGTTTCTGGTCAGAATAAATCTTTCTGAAGGAAGTGCTATTTTGGTTCATCCAAATGGCATGAAACTTCTTGTGCATCTTAATATATTCAAATAATTGGGCCATAACCATTTTAAGATCCATTGATGCAAGTATGTTAGTGCATCATCCAAATTCTCATTTCTGGCCATTATGGCACTTTCTACAGCAACCACCCATTAAACTCCTCCTCTTAATCTTATTTCTTGTGATCGTAGTCAACTTAGTTTTTGATCAACACCGGACAAATATTTTACTGAGTTACCTAGCTGGTGTCCCCACTGCACAGCACAAACACTTGTCTGCTGGTTTACTTTGGAGCTAAGTGGAATTATCTTCTTTGCCCCTGGAGTTATTTATTTCCTCAATTAAACTTACTTCACTAGGTTCAATCCACTAGACATGGTTGGTCCGGCCAAAACGAGCAATTTGCACCAGTGCGCGTGGTGATCAGGCTTGCCTCATGCAGATTGCACGCTCTGGCTTCTTCCCGCCCCTGTTCTCGTCGGCTCCCTCCCCTTCTCGACTTCCATTAATGTCCTGGAGCTCCCCCGTGATGCCCAGAATTACCCTGAATCGATTTATAGTCTTCTTTCGCCTTAAATGCGTCGCTAGGTCCATGCCCGTGCCGTGCCCCGCCACTGTCCACCATTAGAGCTGGTCGTGAGCTTGCCCGTGAAGCTGCCGAGCCTTACCCGCGCCTATATAAGAGGATCCCGACCTCCTCCAAAGCTCCCAAGCCCCGCATCGTCCCTCCTAGTCCACCGGAGCAACGGCATCTCGCCGTTGTTCGCCGTCACAGTCCATGGCCGCCTCGGCCTCGGCTTGGGCCCGGCCACCTCAGGCCTCCCCACGCCTCTCCTCCACGTCCACCGCACTCCCCTCGTCCCACTCAGCGGCCCCACCCCCTTGCCCCATCGCTGGAGTGCCCGCATCGCCGAGAACCGTCGCCGCCCGAAGCTCTCTGCCTCTCCCATGGCGCCGCCTCTCCCCTCCGTCCCGTGCCTCCCCGGCGGCCGCCCTTCCTATGGATGGGTGCGGCTGGCCGCTTCGGTCCCGCCGGTGGCCGCACCACGGCCGGGGATCGCCGGAGCCGGCCGGCCCCTTGGCCTCTTCCCTCCCCTGCTCTGCCTCTGCCTCACGCGAGGAACAGGGCGAGCGGGAGGAAGGGGACGAGCGCCCGTGCCCCCTCCCCTGCGCCTGGGACCCACGCGCCAGTGGCCCAAGGCCCAGGTCCACGTGGATAAGTGGAGGCGTATTTCTCAGTTTACGCCTCCGTCTTATCCACTCGGGGCCTGTTTGCTGAAAAAAATTTCACATATAGGTCCCTGATCTTTATCACCTTATATCTCCGCAACCGTAACTCCAAATGAGGTGATTCCAAAGCCTACTTCTTTGTTTCGTCGACCCCGTTCTGTTGGGTTCATTTTCACTATGGTTTGACACTATGAAAATGACCTTTTTGTCCTTGCACGTAAACAGCCCCTCCGAGAGAGAACTGTTTCCGGCAAATCTTTCCGCGGCTTCACCGCACTTCTCCCCGGTGCCTTCTTCATCCCCAGGCAAGCCGCAATACCCACTTGCATGATTGTCATGCAGTAGCCATGGTTTTCAACTTGAATCTGTATTAATTGCTTGCTTGTTGAAAAGATGGTTATCGTTGTCCCGGTGATGTTTAGATTTGCATGTTCATTTTTGTTCTATGTTGTCTTGTACTCTGTTATCATCTTCTACCTGCTAGTATTTACTTTCATATGTTTATGCTTGATAGTAGTACATGTTGATGTCGGTGATGGTCTTCGGTGCATGACTGCCGTCTGTCCCAGTATCGTTGTTATGCATGTTCCATTTCATCCAGTTGGTTAAATGCTTGCATGTCATGGCATTATGACGCCGGTTACTTTCACTTTAAGTTGAACCTGATAATAACTCAACTTGAACATGTTGTTGACCGGGTCATGGTGCCGCTGAAACGAGTGTTTCCTCAAAGGCAACCACATTTGCCGCAGATGGGGACCTTAATTCGGTTCATTGTCGTGCCTCTGGTCGGTGCCTCCATCTAGGGAAGTTTATGGGCGTGCTGTACCCTAGCCCGGTAAGCAGGCATAACCTTGTGTGGCCGTTGTTAAGTTTTTGGATCCGGGTCCCAGAGTGGATCATGGCCACGACGGTGGTCGATGTGTCTTGAGGTAGACACGGGCCACCTGTGACTAACCCGATGGGGATTGAGTCGGAGTGGCCGGGAGAGTGTCATGGCAATGAAGTGGTTTCGTCGGAATGCCGTTGGTCCACCTGAATGGGAGTGTGAGGCCATGGGTTCCGTGAGTGTGGGTCCAAAGGCGCTACCTCTCAGAGAGTGTATTAATCTATCGATAGCCGAGTCCACGGTTACGGACACGCTCGAAAGTAGGGTACACCATGGGTCAACACTTAATAAATTTGCACACTAAGTATGCACTGAGGTGATGGAAAAAAGGCCATCGTGTTGAGTTGGACTAGGTGTGGTCATGGTTGTGATCGCCGTAAGGATCATGGGCCAATTATTGGTCGGGTTGTGATCACCGTAAGGATCACGGGCCATTTATTGGTTGGGTTGTGATCGCCGTAAGGATCACGGGCCATTTACTGGTCGGGTTGTGATCGCCGTAAGGATCACGGGCCATTTATTGGTCGTGGTTGTGATCGCCGTAAGGATCACGAGTTTGTCTCTGTGTTCATCACGTTTGTGATCCAGAAACGATCACGTTCGGTAAGCCACCCAATGGACGAGTACTACTTGAGCATAGTCACAACATGTTGGATATATTGTTGCATGCTAGTATCGCCGATTCATATGTTCATGCCAGTTCATGTTGTTCTAGGCGTATCATGTTCATGTTGATGCCATGTTGCTATGATGATATCATGTTAATTTCTCGCTTAACTCATAATTGCCATGTTGTTGTTTGTCTTGAATGCTTCTGGTTATCATGAGCTTGCAAGTACATTCAATGTACTGACCTGGCGTGTCATGCCAGTTTGCAGGTCATTCCGGATTTGATTGCTTGTTTGCCGTGGAGTCCTTGTTTGCGAGCTAGGATAAGCGTTCCAGCCATAGTCCCTGCGGAGTGGAGTCCACCACCATCGTCGTTGTTCCGCTGCTAGAGTTCTTTCGCTGCATTGTGTTGTTCTGCTGCTTGCATAGAGCAACAGTGGCAGGCGTAGTGTCGTCGTGCCGATGTAACCCTTGTACCCAAATAGATTGTAATAAAGAGCTGGTTTGTTCTATACTAAGAAGTGCCGTATTCCAGAAGACTTCATCTCGATCTCTGGGCTAGAATACGGGGCGTTCCGGTTTTCTCTGAGCCGGGGTGCCACAACTTCGATCCAGTGACGCACATGAAGCAGTCGATGACGACAGAGAAGATGGACGAGGCGACCACGTCGAGGACGAACGGCGACGGGCCACGACGTTGGGCGCGAGGGGGATTCCACGACAACGGGCAGTGACGGTTGATGGTTGCCACGCCCCCTCCTATGAACAGGAGGATGAAGGGGGCGCAGGTGGGCCGGCCTGGCTCGGCCAGTGAGGCCAGCTAGGCCATTTGGCCCACGGGGGAGGGGTGTTTATTTCTACTTTACTTTTTGTTTGTGTTTTGTTTTTCTTTTAATTTATTTCATTTTTCAATTTAGTTTCTTTTATTTTTAGTTTTAAAAATTACAATTTTAGTATCTAAAATAGTAGTAATAACTAGCCCACCGCCACAAAAAGTTAACACTTTAATAAAATAGGTTTGCATTTGTTTATTAATTAAAAGCATTTAACAATTGTTTCTAGCCACTGTTATATTCACAAAATGTCATTTAAATACTTTACAAAAGTGTTGGGTCACCACATAATTAGTTATGAAATATTTGTCACACTTTGAACATTTTATTTTGCATGTTTGAGAAATTAGAATTTTGGACTTTAATTTGAATTTGAACTTGAATCATGATTTGGATCAAGTGAGGATTAGCAACAGTAATGTGATGACATGGCACCATTAACTTGGGATTATCAGAAGCTTAATTATCCCAAGGCCACACACCCCATGTGCTTCTTCGGCCCATTGGTTGTCTTGTGGTCCGAAAAAAATCCACAAAAAGTTTCGCTCCGTTTGGTATTGATTTCCTGCGATGTAAAAAACTTGCAAAAAACAGCAATTGGCACTTGGCACTATGTCAATAGGTTAGTACCAAAAATGATATAAAATGACTATAAAATAAATATAAAACATCCAAGAATGATAATATAACAACATGGATCAATCAAAAATTATAGATGCGTTGGAGACATATCACTTCACAGGTAGATCCCGCCACGATGTTTTGCTTGGAACTGCACCAACTGACAGCTCCACCATTCAATATAAGTACGTATCCGGTTTGTGACTTAGGGTCATCCAGATCAGTGTCAAAACTAGCATCGACGTAACCATGTACGACGAGCTCTTTATCACCTCCATAAACGAGAAACATATCCTTAGTCCTTTTCAGGTACTTCAGGATGTTCTTGACCGCTGTCCAGTGATTCACTCCTAGATTACTTTGGTACCTCCCTGCTAGACTTATAGCAAGGCACACATTAGGTCTGGTACGCAACATAGCATACATGATAGAACCTATGGCTAAGGCTTAGGGAATGACTTTCATTTTCTCTCTATCTTCTGCAGTGGTTGGGCATGGAGTCTGACTCAACTTCACACCTTGTAACACAGCAAGAAGAACCCTTTCTTTGACTGATTCATCTTGAACTTCTTCAAAACTTTATCAAGGTATGTGCTTTGTGAAAGTCCAATTAAGCGTCTTGATCTATCTCTATAGATCTTGATGCCCAATATATAAGCAGCTTCACCGAGGTGTTTCACTGAAAAACTCTTATTCAAGTACCCTTTTATGCTATCCAGAAATTCTATATCATTTCCAATCAACAATATGTCATCCACATATAATATTAGAAATGCTACAAAGCTCCCACTCACTTTCTTGTAAATACAGACTTCTCCAAAAGTCTGTATAAAACCATCACTACAAAAAAATACACTTCCGTGATGATACGTGTTTGTCACAGTAGGTCGCGTTTTTTGTCATGCATGTACATCCATGACAAATTTATGACATAATCAAGATAGTCATACACCTTTGTCATAGAAGTGTTCCATGACATTACCAAAATTATCATCACGGAAGTGTCCACTTCCATGACGATAAATCGCGCGTCACGAAGTGCTTTACGTCGAGGGTGACCGACACGTGGCATCCACCGTAACGGAACACCGTTAAGCTATCGGGTCGGGTTTTGGATCCGATAACCGTTAACAGCCCGACCAATGGGGATTTTCCACGTGTAAAATCTTCATTGGTGGAGGAAACACGTGTTTGGCTCACCGCTGGGACAGATGTCATCTGTTCATTGGACCGAAGTCGCCTATGATAAGGCGACACGTGGCATGGCCCAACAGAGGACCATTCCTGTGAAAAGGCCGGCCCGTTTGACTTGGTCAAAAGGTGGCGTCGCCCACCTTTAAAGCTTCCAGACAATAATTGCTCGCATATAGCCCATTTACGTACCACTAACCTGTGGCCCGTTCGCCCTATCCGAATTAGGCCCAAGAGCGCTATCCGGCCGCCCAATATGATTTCAAATTTCGCTTAACTTCCGGCCCATGTGTGGCCCATGACTTCTTCTACCATATGAGGCCCTTTGTAACTCTTGGCCCATTAACGACCCGTGGTGAAACTGCCCGTAATGAACAAAGGTGTCACTTTATACCCATTAACGGCCCGTTATTCTATTGGGCGTTTCCATTAAGTTATCTTCGGCCTTCTCGGGGCCCATCGATTCTTGGGCTCATTTGCAGCATTCGGTTACATACGGCCCGTTACTGTCATTTTCTGCTTGTGGGCCAAATTCAGCCCGTCGTTACAGTCGGCCCGTTTGTGGACCGTTAATACGTTGGGCCGTTTTCATGTAAAAAAAAACCCGTTGGGCTGTTTTCATAGAGTTATAAAATACGGTCTATTAACGGCATGTTATGGTCCACGAATTGTACGACCCATGATTGGCGAAATGATGATACGCCCCGTAGAAGGCCCATGGATCTACGGCCCGTATGAGGCCCATGGATCTACGGCCCGTAGAAGGCCCATGGGTTGTACGGATACGCCCCGTAGAAGGCCCATGGATCTACGGCCCGTATGAGGCCCAAGGATCTACGACCCGTAGAAGGCCCATGGACCCTACGGCCCGTAGAAGGCCCATGGACCCTAAGGCCCGTATAGAAGGCCAATGGATCCTACGACCGTATAGAAGGCCAATGGATCCTACGGTAGGAAGAAGGCCCATGGATCATACGGCACGGAGGAGGCCCATGGTTACAACGATCAATTGTGTTGCCATGATTATTTTTGGCCTAGTTACCAAAAATAGGCTATTGTGGCCACTAGAAAAACACGTAAAAGAACTACGTGACTACAAGCAAACAACTAAACAAGACAATAAGGAAATAAATAAGTAAGCAATTAACGCTAGCCTATTACCGCTTATTACATATATTACATCCATCGGGCATCAAAGTTCGCCACCAAAGTGCAAATATAGGGAACAAAGCAAAGATATTACATACATCGGCCGTCAAAATTGGCCACCAAAGGCAAATAAGCGGGCAGCAAAACAAGAGCATAACTTAAACAACTTCGTAAGAGCTCAAGAAACGTTATCCTCGGTATCCACCATGCGGCAATAAGCTTAGCAAGCTGATTAGCTTTGTCCTGCTCGCGCTAAAATCCTCCAACGCTTGTTGTTGCACCGGAAAGTATGCATCTGAATGCTCCAGGACTTCCGCATCCTTCCGCTTCTTGTCGCAAGACAAATGATCGATGTCTTTCACTTGTAGTTGAGACTCAAGAAACCGAGCTGATTCTGCATAAAGTGAGTTTGAATAGCTTGTGCAAGCGGTAGTGGCCAAGAACTCGAACACTAAACCAAGACAGACTTTGGGGTTGTCTCATTGTCTTCAAGATAGTCTTCCTTAGCTGTTTTATCGACTTTGTTGTAGACCAACAAGGATGTGTCGATATCCGAACCTTATCTGCATTACTTCCTTTACCATTGCTTAATAAGGCACTCTTCCCCAATATTCTGTCAGCATTATAAAACAAGAAACAAGCAGAAACATAACAAGTTTAGCATGTACTAGTATATGAAACTCATTTCGGTGAACCAGTTCATTAGTAAGGTGGACAGGATTAAACTACCAAGTCTTCTATTGCCAAGTACTAGTACATAATAATAGCATCAAACAAACATATATGTATGTCCTATGGTCACTGCATTGTCTTGCCAAATCAAAATAGAGACACGGTTCAAATCATATCAAGGCAAGACAAAGCAGCAGGAAAGAATACAAAGCGTGGGAAACTACACGGCACAACAAGATTTCAGATGGGTACCACGGGTCTACATGTACAACAACACTATTGGCTCTGTTGTGATGCTAGTGATGTGCATGATATGAAAGTCAATCAGATACACAATTGAAATTGAAATCAATAGAGCTATTGATAAGAGCAAACCTGTTAAAGAAACATGTGTGAACATACCTGCTGTGCCATTGGAGTTTCGATTGGATCCTTCAATTTAAAAATAAGTTTGTATGAGTAAATACAGTGATACAAGAGCAAATCAATCATAGTTAAAGAAGGCGCGCCTAAGCGAGCGCTTAAGCGCGCCTAGGCTCTAGCCGTTGGGAAAACGCATTGCGCATAACTACGCATAATCTGTGCATAATCAGCATAAGCATGCGCTTTGGTCAAGAAGCGCAAGGCGGTGGCAAAACGCACAATTAACGCCTAGCGTTTTTGAACTATGATAGCAATGGAATCTTAAATTAGAATAGTCGTTCTTCGTGTTTAGGCACTTGTTCTACATGAACAGAGTACAAGAAGACGCAAGAATAAAATACTTAAAAATAGAAAATGAGCTCATAGACCTTACCACATTCTTGGTTCGGGACCAAGATAGAACAAAGGCGTTCCCGATCATCATCCAAAGAAATGTGTCTCGTGAGAACGTAAGGGAATTTGATGAGTTTCTTTGCCGGTGAAGCACGTTTTCTTGGTGTAATTTCGACATCGCCACCAAGCATTCTTGAAGATAGCAGAGGTATTAGCACGGGTTACCTCATCCCGAGTTTCCAAATCGGTCCTTCTCTATAGAGAAAAATGGGAAAATTCTTTGCTATGATCGGTCGGTTGTGCTTCCTCCATGTGAATAGGTGTACTAACCGTGGAGTTGGGGTTCGCCGTGATAGTACTGGCCCTTTGGGCACTGGAGCTGCCTTACTAACTGCTCTTGTTTGGGAGCTCTATGGTGGAGATGGTGATGTGTCAACAGGAACTGGGTTACTATCGGTTGGGGTTTGGGTTAGATTGGGTGAAGCTGGTTCTCTGTCCATCGTAGTAGGGGTACAATCTGCGAGAGTTTGGTTATGTGTGGTAGGGCTGGTTCTTGTGCATGTACAACCGGGGTGCTATCTCCACCAAGAGGTAGCACTGTTTTATTTGAAGACCGTGTTTTTATTCCGCTAGATACTGGCATCACCCGCTCCAATTCAAATGGGCTCGATAAACAGGAAACATAGTTGAATGTACAGACATTGTATGAGAGATGTATGCAATAGATAGTGTGGAAAAAGAGGGCATGAAATAGTTGACATGTATATTGTTTAACTAAAACGGATAGCATGACATAATTTCACATATATGATGTCTATCTAAACTGGATAGCATAGCATAACATAATTCAAAGATATGATGAATAACTAAACAGGATCGCATGACATAATTCACCTACATGTTATCTAAGTAATCATGATCACATCATTTAATTCACATATGTGATTTATATGCTAAACAGAGGGCATTCAATATGATGTCTGAACTAAGAACATGGTGTTGAATATTGTGTATATGATGTCTAAACTATTGAATGCAAGACATCATATGCATGATATGAGCAGATAAGCATGCCAAGTTAGAGCATACACCTCAGTGGGGGAATAGGACTGGTCGTCTGTCTCTGAATCCATCTCTGAGGAGCTATCGGGACCCAACAAGAGATCTGCTTCGACAGGTAGCACTGTCTGCTCTGAAGGCCTTGTTTTTGAAGGAAATATGCCCTAGAGGCAATAATAAAGTTATTATTTATTTCCTTATTTCATGATAAATGTTTATTATTCATACTAGAATTGTATTAACCGGAAACATAATACATGTGTGAATACATAGACAAACAGAGTGTCACTAGTATGCCTCTACTTGACTAGCTCGTTAATCAAAGATGGTTATGTTTCCTAACCATAGACATGAGTTGTCATTTGATTAACGGGATCACATCATTAGGAGAATGATCTGATTGACATGACCCATTCCGTTAGCCTAGCACTTGATCGCTTAGTATGTTGCTATTGCTTTCTTCATGACTTATACATGTTCCTCGTAACTATGAGATTATGCAACTCCCGTTTACCGGAGGAACACTTTGGTGCTACCAAACGTCACAACGTAATCGGGTGATTATAAAGGAGTACTACAGGTGTCTCCAAAGGTACATGTTGGGTTGGCGTATTTCGAGATTAGGTTTTGTCACTCCGATTGTCGGAGAGGTATCTCTGGGCCTTCTCGGTAATACACATCACATAAGCCTTGCAAGCATTGCAACTAATGAGTTAGTTGTAAGATGATGTATTACGGAACGAGTAAAGAGACTTGCCGGTAACGAGATTGAACTAGGTATTGGATACCGACGATCGAATCTCGGGCAAGTAACAAACCAAATGACAAAGGGAACAACGATGTTGTTATGCGGTTTGACCGATAAAGATCTTCAGAGAATATGTAGGAACCAATATGGGCATCCAGGTTCCGCTATTGGTTATTGACCAAGAATAGTTCTAGGTCATGTCTACATAGTTCTCGAACCCGTAGGGTCCGCACGCTTAAGGTTTCAAGGATGTTATATTATGAGTTTATGAGTTTTGATGTACCGAAGGAGTTCGAGTCCCGGATGAGATCGGAGACATGACGAGGAGTCTCGAAATGGTCGAGACGTAAAGATCGATATATTGGACGACTATATTCGGAGTTCGGAAAGGTTCCAGTCATTCGGGTATTTTTGAGTACCGAGAGTTACGGGAATTCGCCGGGAGAAGTATTGGGCCTTATTGGGCCCTGCGAAAGAAAGAGAGAGGATGCCTAGGGCAGGCTGCGCCCCCTTTGCCCTAGTCCGAATTGGGCTAAGGGAGGGGCCGCACCCTCCTTCCTTCCCTTCTCTTTTCCTCTTCCTAGTCTCCTACTCCTAATACATGGAAGGATCCCTAGTTGGACTAGGAAAGGGGAATCCTACTCCCGGTGGGAGTAGGACTCCCCCTATGGCGCGCCTCCTCCCTAGGCCGGCCTCCTCCTCCCTCCCTCCTTTATATCTGAGGCAGGGGCACCCCATGGACACACAAGTTGATCTACGGATCGTTCCTTAGCCGTGCGGTGCCCCCTCCACCATATTCCACTTCGGTCATATCGTCATGAGCTTAAGCGAAGCCCTGCGCGGAGAAGTCATATCGTCGCGGAGCTTAGGCGAAGCCCTGCGTCGGTGGAGCATCATCATCGTCACCACGCCGTCGTCTTGTGGAACTCATCCCCGACACTTTGCTGGATCGGAGTCCGGGATCGCCATCGAGCCGAACGATGTGCGAGAACTTGGAGGTGCCGTCGTTCGGTACTTGGATCGGTCGGATCGTGAAGACGTCTGACTACATCAACAGCGTTGTTATAACGCTTCGCTTACGGTCTCACGAGGGTACGTGGACATACACTCTCCCCTCTCGTTGCTATGCCATCACCATGGTCCCGTGTGCGTGGGAAAATTTTGAAATTACTACGTTCCCCAACAAAGGGCATCCGAGCCTGGTTTTATGCATTGATGTCATATGCACGAGTAGAACACAAGTGAGTTGTGGGCGATACAAGTCATACCGCCTACCAAAGATGTCATACTTTGGTTCAGCGGTATTGTGAGATGAAGCGGCCCGGACCGACATTACGCCAGACGCTTACGCGAGACCGGTTTCACCGTTACGAGCACTCGTGCTTAAAGGTGGCTGGCGGGTGTCCTGTCTCTCTCACTTTAGTTGAACCGAGTGTGGCTACGCTGGTCCTTGAGAAGGTTAAACGGAGTCTATTTGACGAAGTATCGTTGTGGTTTTGATGCGTAGGTAAGGACGGTTCTTGCTCAGCCCGTAGCAGCCACGTAAAAGTTGCAACAACAAAGTAGAGGACGTCTAACTTGTTTTTGCAGGGCATGTTGTGATGTGATATGGTCAAGACGTGATGCTATATTTTATTGTATGAGATGATCATGTTTTGTAACCGAAGTTATCGGCAATCGGTGAGCCATATGGTTGTCGCTTTATTGTATGAAATGCAAACGCCATGTAATTGCTTTACTTTATCACTAAGCGGTAGCGATAGTCGTAGAAGCAACAGTTGGCGAGACGACAACGATGCTACGATGGAGATCAAGGTGTCACGCCGGTGACGATGGTGATCACGATGGTGCTTCGGAGATGGAGATCACAAGCACAAGATGATGATGGCCATATCATATCACTTATATTGATTGCATGTGATGTTTATCCTTTATGCATCTTATCTTGCCTTGATTGACGGTAGCATTATAAGATGATCTCTCACTAAAATTATCAAGAAGTGTTCTCCTGAGTATGCACCGTTGCCAAAGTTCGTAGTACCCGGACACCACGTGATGATCGGGTGTGATAAGTTCTACGTCCATCTACAACGGGTGCAAAACAGCTTGCACACGGAATACTCGAGTTAAACTTGACGAGCCTAGCATATAATGATATGGCCTCGGAACACGGAGACCAAAAGGTCGGCGTGAATCATATAGTAGATATGATCAACATAGTGATGTTCACCATTGAAAACTACTCCATCTCACGTGATGATCGGTTATGGTTTAGTTGATTTGGATCACGTAATCACTTAGATGACTAGAGAGATATCTGTCTAAGTGGGAGTTATTTAATATGATTAATTAAAACTTTAATTTATCATGAACTTAGTCCCGTAGTATTTTGCAAATTATGTTGTAGATCAATAGCTCGCGTTGTTGCTTCCCTATGTTTTTATATGTGTTCCTAGAGAAAATTGTATTGAAAAATGTTAGTAGCAATGATGCGGATTGGATCCGTGATATGAGGTTTATCCTCATTGCCGCACGTAAGAATTATGTCCTTAATGCACCGCTAGGTGACGTAACCTATTGCGAGGAGCAAATGTAGACGTTATGAACGTTTGGCTAGCTCAATATGATGACTACTTGATAGTTTAGTGCACCATACTTAACAGCTTAGAATCGGGACTTCAAAGACGTTTTGAACGTCATGGACCATATGAGATGTTCCAGGAATTGAAGTTAATATTTCAAGCAAATACCCGAGTTGAAATCTCCAACAAGTTCTATAGCTAAAAGATGGAAGAGAATCGCTAGTGAGCATGTTCTCAGATTGTCTGGGTACTTCAATCGCTTGAATCAAGTGGGAGTTAATCTTCCAGATAAGATAGTGATTGATGTAATTCTCTAGTCACCAACACTAAGTTACTAGAACTTCGTGATGAACTATAGTATGCAAGGGGTGACGAAAACGATTCCCGAGCTCTTCGTGATGTTGAAATCGACGAAGGTAGAAATCAAGAAAGAGCATCAAGTGTTGATGATTGACAAGACCACTAGTCTCAAGGAAAAGGGCAAAGGGAAGAAGGGGAACTTCAAGAAGAACGGCAAGCAAGTTGCTGCTCGAGTGAAGAAACCCAAGTCCGGACCTAAGCCCGAGACTAAGAGCTTTTCTGCAATGGAACTGGTCACTAGAAGCGGAACTACCCCAAGTATTTGGCGGATAAGAAGGATGGCAAAGTGAACAAAGGTATATTTGAGATACAAATTATTGATGTGTATTTTACTAGTGTTCGTAGCAACCCCTCGGTATTTGATACTGGTTCAGTTGCTAAGAGTAGTAACTTGAAACGGGAGTTGCAGAATGAATGTAAACTAGTTGAAGGGAAGTGAAGATGAGTGTTGGAAGTCGTTCCAAGATTGATATGATCATCATCGCACACTCCCTATACTTTCGGGATTAGTATGGAACCTAAAGAGGTGTTATTTGGTGTTGAGCATAAATATGATTTGATCATGTTTATTGCAATACTGTTATTCATATAAGAAAGAGAATAAATTGTTGTTCGCTTACATGAATAAAACCTTATATGGTTACACACCCAATGAAAATGGTTCATTGGATCTCGATCATAGTGATACACATATTCATAATATTGAAACCAAAAGATGCAAAGTTAATAATGATAGTGCAACTTATTTGTGGCATCGCCGTTTAGGTCATATTGGTGTAAAGCGCATGAAGAAAACTCCATGCTGATGGACTTTTGGAATCACTTGATTATGAATCATTTGATGCTTGCGAACCGTACCTTTTGGGCAAGATGACTAAAAATCCGTTCTCCGGAACAATGGAACAAGCTACTAACTTATTGGAAATAATACATACCAATGTATGCGATTCAATGAGTGTTGATGCTCGTGGCAAGTATCATTATTTTCTGACCTTCACAGATGGTTTGAGCAGATATGCGTATATCTTCTTGATGAAACATAAGTCTGAAATAGTTGAAAAGTTCAAAGAATTTCAGAGTGAAGTAGAAAATCATCGTGACAAGAAAATAAAGTTTCTGCGATCCGATCGTGGAGATGAATATTTGAGTTACGAGTTTGGTCTTCAATTAAAACAAAGTGGAATAGTTTCACAGCCACGCCACCGAACACCACAACGTTATGGTGTGTCCGAACGTCATAACCGTACTTTATTTTGATATGGTGCGATCAATGATGTCTCTTACCGATTTACCACTATCGTTTTGGGGTCATGCATTAGAGACAGGTGCATTCACGTTTAATAGGGCACCATCTAAATCCGTTGAGGTGACACCGTATGATCTATGGTTTAACAAGAAACCTAAGTCAAGCTTTCTTAAAATTTGGAGTTGTGATGCTTATGTGAAAAGGTTTCACCGATAAGCTCGAACCCAAATCGGAGGAGTGCATCTTCATAGAATACGCAAAGGCAACTACTGGGTACACCTTCTATCACAGATCCGAAGGCAAGTTATTCGTTGCTAAGGTGGATCCTTTCTAGAGAAGAAGTTTCTCTCGAAAGAAGTGAGAGAAGTGAGTGGGAGGAAAGTAAGAGCTTGATAAGGTAATTTGTACCTTCTCCCGAATTGGAAAGTAGTTCATCACAGAAATTAGTTCCAGTGATTCCTACACCAATTAGTGAGGAAGCTAATGATGATGATCATGAAACTTCAGATCAAGTTACTACAAAACCTTGTAGGTCTTCCAAAGTACAGTCCGCACCAGAGTGGTACGGTAATCCTATTCTAGAAGTCATGTTACTAGACCATGATGAACCTACGAACTATGTGGAAGCGATGATGAGCCCAGATTCCGCGAAATGGTTTGAGACCATGAAATCTGAGATGGGATCCATGTATGAGAACAAAGTGTGGACTTTGATGGAGTTGCCCGATGATCGGCAAGCCATATTATATAAATGGATCTTCAAGAGGAAGACAAATGCTGATAGTAGTATTACTATCTACAAAGCTCGACTTGTCGCAGAAAGGTTTTCGACAAGTTCAAGGTGTTGACTACAATGAGATTTTCTCAAGCAGAAGCGATGCTTAAAGTCTGTCCGAATCATGTTAGCAATTGTCACATTTTATGAAATCGGCAAATGGATGTCAAAACTACATTCTTTAATGGTTTTATTAAAGAAGAGTTGTATATGATGCAACCGTAAGGTTTTGTCAATCCTAAAGGAGCTAACAAAATGTGCAAGCTCCAATGATCCATCTATGGACTGGTGCAAGCATCTCGGAGTTGGAATAAACGCTTTGATAGTGTGATCAAAGCATATGGTTTTATGCAGACTTTTGGAAAAGCCTGTATTTACAAGAAAGTGAGTGGGAGCACTACAACATTTCTGATAAGTATATGTGAATGACATATTGTTGATCGGAAATAATGTAGAATTATTCTGCAAAGGATAAAGGAGTATTTGAAAGGAGTTTTTCAAAGAAGGACCTCGGTGAAGCTGCGTACAAATTGAGCATCAAGATCTATTGAGATAGATCAAAAACGCTTGATGAGTTTTTTCAATAAGAACATACCTTGTCAAGATTTTGAAGTAGTTCAAAATGGAACAGTCAAAGAAAAGTTCTTTGCTGTGTTGCAAAGGTGTGAAATTGAGTAAGACTCAAATCCCGACCACAATGAGTAAAATAGAAAAGAGAATGAAAGTCATTCCCTATGCCTCGACCATAGGTTCTATAAAGTATGATATGCTATGTACTGCACCTATTGTATACCTTGCTCTGAATTTTGCAAGGGAGTACAATAGTGATCTAGGAGTAGATCATCGGACATTGGTCAAGAACATCCTTAGTGAGGACTAAGGAAATATTTCTCGATTATGGAGGTGATAAAAGAGCTCGTCGTAAAGAGTTACATCGATGCAAGCTTTTACACCGATCCGGATGACTCTAAGTCTCAATCTGGATACATATTGTAAGTGGGAGCAATTAGCTAGAGTAGCCCCGCAGAGCTTTGTAGACATAGAATATTTGCAAAATACATACGGCTCACGAATGTGATGACCCGTTGACTAAGCTTCTCTCACGAGCAAAACATGATCATCCCTTAGTACTCTTTGGGTGTTAATCACATAGCGATGTGAACTAGATTATTGACTCTAGTAAACCCTTTGGGTGTTGGTCACATGACGATGTGAACTATGGGTGTTAATCACATACAGATGTGAATATTAGTGTTGAATCACATGATGATGTGAACTAGATTATTGACTCTAGTGCAAGTGGGAGACTGGAGGAAATATGCCCTAGAGGCAATAATAAAGTTATTATTTATTTCCTTATTTCATGATAAATGTTTATTATTCATACTAGAATTGTATTAACCGGAAACATAATACATGTGTGAATACATAGACAAACAGAGTGTCACTAGTATGCCTCTACTTGACTAGCTCGTTAATCAAAGATGGTTATGTTTCCTAACCATAGACATGAGTTGTCATTTGATTAACGGGATCACATCATTAGGAGAATGATCGATTGACATGACCCATTCCGTTAGCCTAGCACTTGATCGTTTAGTATGTTGCTATTGCTTTCTTCATGACTTATACATGTTCCTGTAACTATGAGATTATGCAACTCCTGCTTACGGAGGAACACTTTGGTGCTACCAAACGTCACAACGTGAATCGGGTGATTATAAAGGAGTACTACAGGTGTCTCCAAAGGTACATGTTGGGTTGGCGTATTTCGAGATTAGGTTTTGTCACTCCGATTGTCTGAGAGGTATCTCTGGGCCTTCTCGGTAATACACATCACATAAGCCTTGCAAGCATTGCAACTAATGAGTTAGTTGTAAGATGATGTATTACGGAACGAGTAAAGAGACTTGCCGGTAA
Organism: Aegilops bicornis; assembly: GCA_021605145.1. NCBI lineage: Eukaryota > Viridiplantae > Streptophyta > Magnoliopsida > Poales > Poaceae > Aegilops > Aegilops bicornis. The sequence continues at coordinate 507,565,516 of CM038673.1, forward strand.
CGAGATTGAACTAGGTATTGGATACCGACGATCGAATCTCGGGCAAGTAACATACCAAATGACAAAGGGAACAACGTATGTTGTTATGCGGTTTGACCGATAAAGATCTTCGTAGAATATGTAGGAACCAATATGGGCATCCAGGTTCCGCTATTGGTTATTGACCAAGAATAGTTCTAGGTCATGTCTACATAGTTCTCGAACCCGTAGGGTCCGCACGCTAAGGTTTCGATGATGCTTATATTATGAGTTTATGAGTTTTGATGTACCGAAGGAGTTGAGTCCCGGATGAGATCGGAGACATGACGAGGAGTCTCGAAATGGTCGAGACGTAAAGATCGATATATTGGACGACTATATTCAAGTTCGGAAAGGTTCCAGTCATTCGGTATTTTTCTTGAGTACCGAGAGTTACAGAATTCGCCGGGGAGAAGTATTGGGCCTTATTGGGCCCTCAAGGGAAAGAGAGAGAGGATGCCTAGGGCAGGCTGCGCGCCCCTTGCCCTAGTCCGAATTGGGCTAAGGGAGGCCGCACCCTCCTTCCTTCCCTTCTCTTTTCCTCTTCCTAGTCTCCTACTCCTAATACATGGAAGGATCCCTAGTTGGACTAGGAAAGGGGAATCCTACTCCCGGTGGGAGTAGGACTCCCCTATGGCGCGCCTCCTCCCTAGGCCGGCCTCCTCCTCCCTCCCTCCTTTATATACAGGCGGGGGCACCCCATGGACACACAAGTTGATCTACGGATCGTTCCTTAGCCGCAGTGCGGTGCCCCCTCCACCATATTCCACTTCGTCATATCGTCATGGAGCTTAGGCGAAGCCTGCGCCGGAGAAGTCATATCGTCATGAGCTTAGGCGAAGCCTGCGTCGGTGGAGCATCATCATCGTCACCATGCCGTCGTCTTGTGGAACTCATCCCCGACACTTTGCCGGATCGAGTCCGGGATCGTCATCGAGCTGAACGTGTGCAGAACTTGGAGGTGCCGTACGTTCGGTACTTGGATCGGTCGGATCGTGAAGACGTACGACTACATCAACCGCGTTGTTATAACGCTTCCGCTTATGGTCTACAAGGGTACGTGGACATACACTCTCCCCTCTCGTTGCTATGCCATCACCATGGTCCTGTGTGTGCGTAGGAAAATTTTGAAATTACTACGTTCCCCAACAGTTTTCACTCCAGATTTTTCCATCTCCCACCCAAATGGCTGATTCACAGGAAGAGTAGTTTAATGTACAAACATTGTCGACAAATGGAAATGTAATGAAGAAAAAGATGGGCAAGATATCATTCAAATATATGATCCCTGGTTAAACAGGATGGCATTGCACATTTCACATATATTATGGCTGGCTAAAAGACATGAGACTGCATAATTCCCATATATGATATAGAAACTAAACAGGTGGCATTACAGAACATGTCTAAACTAAGCAGATGACATATATGATGTCAAAAGTAGGCACTGCAAGGCAACATATGCATGATATGACTAAGTATCATCATGCCAAGGTAGAGCAAACACCTTGGGGGTGTAAATAGAAGTGGTCACAAGGCGTGAATCCGCCTCGGAACAGATATCTTCCTCTGGATTACAATCTGGAGAGGGGGGGAGGGTTTGCCATTGAACCCACCATGGAGCGATGTCTGCATGACATTGTATTGCCGCGCAAAACTCTTCTCTTTTTCTCTACATGTTCAACATGACTGTGTACAATATCTGACATGCATACGAAAAAAATGGTGAAATTATGTAAGGAGAGCATGCAGAAATTTAGAGTAATGGTAACAACCAGTGGATCGACGTTTTTCCGTTGAACCAAAATAGCCCTAATGGATCGACGTGAATGTATAGTAATAAGTGATGCAACAAGTGTACAACCTCTTGTCAGTAGCCGTGTCGACCTCGGCATCATTAGGTTGGTCGTTGAAGCGCTTGAGGCAGAGGTGGCTGTCGGAGGTGTGGAGGAAGATCGAGGAATCAGAGACGCGGCGTCGAGCACTTTGCTCATTGTGATGGATCGTTACGTCGTTGGAGCAGCTCCGGTGAGCCGTAAGACGTCAAGGTCAAGCGACAAGATGTACATCGTCAATCTCAAGTGGGATTCTAATAGCATCTCCAATAGATGATGTAAAATGGATGTAAAATTAACATCACCAAAACTACCCGACTACAAATGTATGAGGTAAAACTATTGACTCTGAACTTAACTGTCGAAACTGAAATTTACTATGGAATCTGAATGCTACTATTGAAACTGAACGCAATGGTAGCAGAGAGGCACTTGACATGTAGTTTAGGGAGGGCCTGCAGTTCATCTTCAACCTGCAATCTCCTGAGCCGCCTGCCACCACCGGCCGAACCGCCGGCCCAGTGCCGCCTTGCCGCCCCGAAACAACTCGCCACCGCCACCCCGGCCAGCCCTCTAGGCCCCCCGCCCCTCCCCCACCCGAACCCTAAGATAGATAGTGGGGTACCTCTCTGGTGAGCCCCCGTCCCCGCTGCGGGTGGTTCTTCCTTAACTCCGGTGAGCCCCCCCAACCCCTGAAAATCGACTGACCCAAAAGTCGATTCAGTCGACTGAAGTGTGGCTTAATCGGAGCAGAGAAGCAGCAGCAGCTGGGCGAGCGAGCGATCGAGCGAGAGCCGGAGCAGCAACAGCAGATCCGGCTGGTATGGACGCCGTCGCCGAAAGGGCCTCGCACTGGGGGAGAGCCGCCATGGAGATGTCGCTCGCGGCGCCGGCTTCAAGGTAGCCGCTCCATGGGGGTGCGGGATGGAGCACTGTCGGCGCCGGGAGGTCGAGTCAAGGAGAAGGTGCGATGCGATGAGTGTACAACCTCTTTGGTGGCGACGTGTAGGCCTCAGCTTCGTCCGAGGAGTCGGTGAGGATGCTGCGGTTCCGGTGGAGCAGGTTAAGGCGGCGCTATGGGGATGGAGCAGCCGCGATAGACGAGGCGATCATCGGAGCAGCTCCTTGGAGGTGGAGGACGGGGCGGCTGAACCGGCGGGACGGCAAGATGGACGACGGATCCTCATCCGGGGAGGTGGACGAGGGACGTCGAGCTGTTGCGGTGGACGACGTCGTCGGGAAGAGGCTCCGGTGGGCAGCGGTGACGTGGCGGAACAAAGGAGGGTGGGGTTTCGCGGCTGGAGCGGAGAGGTTATGGCGGCTCGGGATTTGAATGGCGAAAAGGGGTGATGGGAGGGTGAAGCATGACTTAGGGACGCGCTTGTCCAAAATGTAGGGTGTGTTACAAAAGTACCCCCCACCAATTTGAACTAGCGGCCCTTTCGGCTCAGGGTTAGAAGGGGGATTTCACGTGTCGGGATTTGGCAGCTGGAGGGAGGTTTCGGCGCGTTGTAATTTCAGGATAGCAAGGGTGGGTTGTGAAGGCGCCAGTTTTGGGAGCACGATATCTGAATTTTCGTGATATAACAAGACGCGGGTTGAATTTTAGGGACAAGCCTAACGTGTAGTAATATTGTACTTGTACGTACCAAATCAATATGTAGTTCCCTCAACCAAAAAGAAAACGAAAAAAATAAAACTATTCACACCACACAAAGAGAGAGTCTTGCCCCGTTTTACTATACAAATGCTATTCAAAGCTACTCCCTCCTTCCATCTATATTAGAGCAATGATATATGACATGCAACTTACACAAAGCACACCGTTAACTTCGTCTGTGAAAGGTTCTTTTAATGATATAATTTTCACATTGTGCATGTCATGTACTATTAATCTTGTCAATAGTCAAAGGCGGTCTTAAAAATCTCATGACGCCCTATATAGATGGAAGGAGGGAGTATGAATCCATGTTATGTCCGATTACATTTTTTCGCTTGCTGTATAATGCATGTAACCTACTAATACCAACATTTTGGTGCATTCCAAATGTCTATACTACCGCTGCAATTCGAACTAAATTTGAATTCATTTCTCTATTTCAATAAGAATCTACAATCATGATTGTTGCCAACTTCAACCATCATAGTTTCCTTGATCCGCCAGATATAAATCGGACGGCCTATATTGCAGGATGGCAGGCACACCATCATCAACAACTCTGGTTTTTTTATAAGAGTAGAGATAAATTATATTAAATATAATATAACATGTTCATAAACACACCATGTGTATCACCGTTATATATATTCACACATGCGTCAGTTTAAAACACTATGATAAATTCTTCAAATATCCGAATTCGCTTTTTATAATGAAGTATATATGATCTCTATTCGTCTTTTACACCCACACAACCCTCTTATATTTGTAGCTAGCGCTAACTTTCTCTTGTGCATGCACACGCGCATCCCTCTCACCCTCCCTCAAGATTCTCTAGCTCCATCAGCAAGAAATTCATCTTTTTCACTTTAGGTCGTTTCACCCACGGTGTGTGTAGGCCCCCAGCTCCTTCTTCTTTACGGCACACATCGATCGATATGCCTCTCTAGCCAGGTGTGCCTAGCACAAACACAAGCTTCCCTCTTCTCTTGTCACCGTCCATGCCTCACTCCCACCAATCTTTTCATCGTTCGTGACTCAGCACTCCTCCCCCCTGATATAGTATGCCTCTCGTACCACCTCCTACATGCATCCCTCTCTCTCTATCCTTCTCCTTGTGCCTCATTTGCTTCTAACACACACATGCATGTATACCGATCGATCTCCCAACATATACCTAGATCGACTTTAACTACCCCCCATCGATCGACCTCACAAGTTATGTCTATCCTTTCTCTAACAAAGGGCGATTGATCTTCCTATATAGTTATGTCTGCTTACCACAGCCACATCGCCCCCCCTCATCATTCGTGCATGCCTCCTGACCCGTCTCTCACACACACGCATGCATAACAAGCAGCCATCTCCTCTCTTATTGATTTTATGCGGGCCCTCTGTTTGTCTAGCAAGCCTATATCCCACCATTTGTTAGAAGCAACTCCACTACCACCCCTCCAACACTCTAGCTCTGTCTCTCTCCCAACCTTATTCCTCTCCCGCACATATGCATGGATGCCGATCGATCTCCCTTAATACATGAGGCGGATCGATCTCCTTAATACATGAGGTAGGCCTCTCCTCCTCCACACATATACCAGCCATTGTACCTCTATAGTTAATTGGGCCTCCTTCTTCCCCACCACACACCAATAGTCGATGCTGCAGGTAGGTATCCATGCCACAGAGACAAACTGCACATGTCCCTCTCACGCTCCAAGAGGGCCAGCCACTCTATATCTTTGACGTGGGCACACACAAATTCGATGGCACTCTTTATCGACCGCGTGCACACACACACACACACATCATCCCTCTTTTCGATTCTATGGACACCTCAAGCCGATGATACCTCCACTCTCTCGTGGATCACCCCCTCTATATATATGTTATATCCAGGACTCTATTTCACACACATTGCATATGTTATATTTTTTGATTGACCCCCCCCCCAAAAAAACTCTCAAGAACCCACACACTATATCTCTCTAGGTTTGTATGTCTCTCACACAACCCCACGTAGGTGGTGTACGATATCTGAGAAGAGAATAGGTGCACTGCACGTACTCACGCTTCGTGCCCAGCCACACCCAGCGGGTACACGGTGGAGCTCATTTCTTTACGAAATGGCAGCCCACGTGCTAATTTGAACGCTGTGGCGGTTGCTTACCTAGGGAGGTCGTGTACCACGCACCGCGAAACAAAGTTCAACTTGGCGGCGTTGCGCGTTATTTTTAAATAAAGTTATAGCGCTCAATGGCACGCATTACACATAATATAAAACGATTTTTATGGAGAAAAAGTAGTCCGCTCACTATATACAATGGAGCCTTGCGTGCACTGGTTTGTCGCTTCTTGAGTATCTCACACAAGGCTGCGGTGGCCTCTCTCTCTCTCACCGTTGGTCACTGATCCGGCCGCATCCCGTCCGCCGGGGGAAAGGGAGTGCGGTGGCCTCTCTCTCTCTCTCTCTCACCGTTGGTCACTGATCCGGCCGCATCCCGTCCGCCGGGGGAAAGGGAGGAAGTGCATCGTTTCTCCGTTCGATGGCGCTGAGGCAGCACGTCCCGATCTGCAATACACGCCGTTCTCTCTGACCAAGCTCCGGCGCGGCAGGTTTACGCCACCGCCAGATTCCGCCCGCCGCCGCTCACCTAGTTACATCCCGACGACCTCCAGGTATCCCCTCCGGCCTTGCTCCACTGCCCGTATTCCCACGTCGCTGCATGTGGATCTTCCATAGTTCTTTGCCCAAAACGTAGCTCGTGCAGCGTACTTTCCATATTGCATTCTTGTCCTCACATCGTTTTAGACAAACACAACCATGTTGTTATCTTCCCTTAGGGAAAGGAATATGCTTCTTTTTTGTCGTCGCATGTTTCATCAACTGTTATTGGCCAGCAATTATTTCCTTTCTACCTCTTTTTTGCAAACATGGCTATCCATTTCACCTTGTTGCTATTGCGACCTTTTGGTGAACTGCACAAATCACTTTTTTCTTAAGAGTGTTTTGTGCAGTTGTACTAAAATGTCACACGGGCAACGTCTCTACATTTCGGTCTTGTTGCACAAAGGGAGATTGGTTTTGCTCTATCCTCCTCATCCAACTCCAAGCCTAATCTTCTCCAACTAGTTAGTCTTAAGAGAGACCGCAAAGGTGACCCGCTTCTATTTGTGTGTTTATTGTTTCATCAGTAGTCCTCTATTATCGTAATCACACTTAATATCTTTGGAACAGGGACGCTCAACTCTATTTTAGTGGAACTGCACAAAATGATCGAATGTTGCATGCTCCCAGACTACTTTTTTTTCCCAACATGCCTTGTTGATTTACATAGAGCTGGGGGGACGTTGCTGCCAATGAAAGCATGGATCAATTTTAATTTAACACCTTCTCACAACTCTGTCTTCAATTGTGATGTAATTATTAGCTCTGATCTGCTAATAATAGACATGCATTAGCAAGGAAGTTAGTTTTTTATTGTTTTCGAAAGAGCATCGATGGCAAGACACGCGAAACAAAAGCTGAAAGCTCATACCATTATACAATTTCATGTCGCTGGAAAATTATTTGTATAGTACGCCAATTATGTAAACAAATGATGGAAGCTTGATAGCATTGCCAGAAGCCTCTTCATCATCCAGGTCCATGTGCCATGCACAAAATTATACTCCTTCGTTCCGAAATATTTGTCTTTTTACAAATTTCAAACGGGCATATTTTAGAGTGTAGATTCACTCATTTTGCTTCAGATGTACTCCCTCCGTTCCTAAATATTCTATTCGTCTTTCTAGAGATTTCAACAAGTGACTACATACGGAGCAAAATGAGTGAATCTACACTCTAAAATATGTATTCTATATATACATCCGTATGTGCCAGTCCATTTGAAATCTCTAAAAAGATAAATATTTGAGTAGTCACTTGTTGAAATCTCTAGAAAGACAAATATACTCCGGAGTATATTTAAGAACCGAGGGGGTAGTGCACAACCGCATGGGAGACTCAGCCCGGTCGTTGTGCCGCATTAATAGTGAGTAATGAGCAGTCAAATCATAAGCCCCACCTTTTCCTAATCGTAAGTTGCTCAAGAAGCAACCATCAATACGCTCTTCTTTGAATCCGCTCATACTACTCCATCATCACTTTGTTTATACAGCGCACTTTTAAAAAAAGAAAAAAAAATCTATGGGACCAAGGCGACTAGCGATTGGCCTGAAAAATAGCATTGGTAGTTATAGCACGGCGTCTATTACTAGAGGGAATAATGCGTACACACATGCATGCAGTGCTTCCACCCCGGGTACACACATGCATGCACTTACTCCACTCCGTAGTAGTACAGTACATGGAGAGAAAATTGTGGACTTGATTGCGGTTACCATGCCCTAATTAATTGAGCATTAAACCAAAGGCGTCTAAAGTCTCTCTGGTGGTGGAAATGCATTGAGAGAAATGCATCATTATGAAGCGCGCCCTGTAAACTGTGACGGAGGGAGGAGTAGTATGAAGGTGCAAAACCAATCACGCCAGATGGCTACCGGTCAACGCACCTCCTCTTGGCATATCAACGACATGTGGGACAGGAGTATGAGCAAACCGATCTCAATTGACAGCAAAGAGCCAACCCGCCGTTCCTTGAGATAGACGAGGAGCGAGAACACACGTATCGGGCTCGCATGGAGGCCAAGATATATCCGAGCATGGTTGGTTGATTGATATCATTCATTACATGTTGGGCTGCCGTTTTCCGCCCTTCTCCAGAATAAACGTGTACTTTATCAGAGATAAAAAAATAAGAGTATAGACACTCCACCATGCGGTTCTAGTAGTAGTACTACTCGTACTACTACGCTTGGCTCTTCGCCTCTTCGTGAAGTCGAACAATGATGGTACTCCGCATGTTGGGTACTACAGTGTATGCCTCGGACAATCTGACACCGAATGGACTGATGCATGTCCACCGAGGGTAGGTTGCATTAGTCAAAAGGCATAAGCGAGCTTCACCTTGTCGTGCAAGCTTCTCCTCATTCTGCGAGTTGACGGGACACACCAAAAAGTAGTGCTAGTCCATACTCCCTCCTTTCCGGTTAATATGGCTTAATCTTTTTTGCGGGTAAATGAGAGAGCTTTATTCATATATAAGCATTCTTAGGTGTGCGGTCATTGTCCATATGGTGGTAGTACTATCACTGGTTAAATGAAGAAATGCTTTTTTTCTCGGGTATCCTGGTTTTGTTCCCATCAAGATATAATTATGATGCTTCTGATTGTTGATGTACTTTTCATTAATTCTTATTGACAATTGAGATGTCATTGCTAACCCTTTTTTATATTTTTGGAAACAGCAATGCGTGTCTCCATACCCGGGCATGTCTTCCTCAATTTTAGTGGAACTGCACAAAATTGGATGGCCATTGTTGTTCCGCCTCACTGTCCTCTGCCACGTGGTTCTTCCTTCCTCGAGCTTGATTACTGAGAAGAAATAGACCACAGTGAGGATTTGTCAAACCCCATAGGTGCCTCACCCAAACTTGATGCCAAATGGATGATGCATCACCACGATGACCTATAGATGCTCATGGTTGCGTCTCATGGTTGCATCGGCTGGTGAAGCTGATCGATTTTCAATGAAAAACAAGCTGTCTTCCATCAGTGATCTTTGCTTGTTACTCACAAAGATGATATCCTTCGTCAGTTCACCTTGGTTGCGTTGGAGACGCAGTCGCAGTCGTATTTCACGTTGGTGCAATTTTATCACACAATTGGCTATGAACCAAATGTTTCCTCGAAGAAGGATCGACTTTTGTACAAAGAGCATAAGTTTTTTATTGATTTCTAAGACTTATCACAACTTTTTCTCCAGCTCAACTTTAATTTTATTTGTACAGCTATTAACTTTGATTTAAAAAATGGTGTGGACTAAAAACCCGGATGGATGTATTAGCCATCCATTTTTATTTACTCCAAGATATTAGATTTGATCAAGTCAAAATTTGTAATACTCTCAAACCTTTCCGATAATTGAAATTAAAATTCTTTATTTGTACACACTCTCACATGTTTCCGGTAATTTGGCACATGTGTGGTTGTTCACTTAAGGGAGGGTAGTGTACCACACGTGAAGGACAGGAAGTGCGACCAGGACGCGTGGGCGTGGATCGTTAGTTCATCGGAAGTAGTACTAGTTTTCTTCACTGTACATTAAATAAAGAGTTCCGTTTCGTACTAACGCAATTTAAAACGATTGTTATGGAGAGAATAAGAAAACCACTCCACTATATATTAGTCATATACACATGAGAGTACTATATGGACGCAGCTTCATTGACTTAGTGCACCTGCCTTTGGGTTTATGACAGGTGGGTCCAAAATGTGGCTGGCTCATCTGTCATACAGCCAAAAGCAGATGCAGTGAAGGCACCGGAGCTCAGTTCGTACTACATTAGTATATATATAAGCGGGAGCCTCAGCACTTGTTCGCTAGGGTTTGCACTCTCCGCACGCTCGCCGCAATACATATATGTTACACGCTGGAGGCTCAGCGTTCATTTGCTAGGGCTTGCTATATTCACAGTCTCTCACCCTCTCTTCACCAGATCTAAATAAGATCAGATTGGCCTCTTGTCTCTCTCACCCCTCACAGCTGGTGAAGGAGGCGTCCAGATCCCGTCAAGACCGGAAGGGAGGAGGTGCAGCGTTAACTCTATCAGCCTTCGGCGAGGGAGGCAATCCACCGCCGGCTGCTGTTCTCTTTACCCAGCGCCTTTGTGTGGGAGGGCCATCGACCCTTCTTCCTCGCTGCTGTCAGCGGTGTTGGCAGATCCGACATCCCGCCGCACGCCTTGCCACATCCCGACGACCCTAAGGTATAAGTTTCTTTGAAACCGTCGTTGCTCTAGCTGCATGTGGATCTTTTTCGATCTGTAGTCGAATCTAGGTCTTGGTTCAGAGAGGAAAGAAAGGTGCGGTGGGGTGGAGCATGAATCTAGGACGTGGTTCAATGAGGAAAGGAGGGAGGAAAAGTAGTATAGACTGGCTATCCAGCAGCTTTGTTGGTCGAAAAGGGAAAAAGGGGGTAACCCAGTACACACATATGTAAGGAACCGATCTCTTTGTTGAAAAGGGAAATAAACGGGGGGGGGGGGGGTCGGGTAGTTTGTGCAGGACTAGATTTGCTGCCCTCACATAGGAAAAAATTTCAAAGAGAACAAATATGGGACCAACACAGATATGCTGCTTGGCTACATACTCTGCATCACCCATTTATACGTGTGGACGCACATGGTGCTAGCATGTCCCATACAGCTTCTTTGCTGTTGTTAATCTAAGAATGCCACCAGAAAATTGAAGCAATGCCACTGTTAAAGTAAATTACATTTTTTAACGACTGTTGTTTCAAAAGAATGTCTCTGTTAATATGAATCAATGCAACCGTTTTAGAAATGCTACTATCCTACTTTGTTTTCCATCCAAGATAAGTTAGATGCTTCTTTCTCATCACCGTTTGTTTCATCCTCCTTTATCGCAAGTAATGTTTCCTTTTTGCCTCTGTTAAAACAGGGTATCGATTCAACTTGTTACTATTATGACATTTTGCTTCGCTACTCGAAACACTTATGTTTTAAGAGTGTTTTGTGCAGTTCAACTTGAATGTCACTTGGTGACTTTGCTTAATTTTGGTGGAACTGCACAAAGGAGATCGAGATTTGTTTCAGTCTTCGTGGCGAGTTGTTTCAAATCTTGGTCTCAACCACATGATGTACAGTGTGCTTTGAGATGTTGTGCTACTTGTTTTGGTACTGTTTGAAATAATTGTTGAATTGAAGCTATTGTATTGCTGTCTTTTCCCATTAAGTAGTGAACAAAATGGGACCAACCTGCACATGATGCTTGTTGCTTTGTTACAAAAAATTCAGCATCACCCCTTTATAAGCCAAGAATCGATGCCACTCTCGAATTAACTCATCAATCTTATTTCAAAACTGCAACACTTGTTAGGGATTGGCGGGATTACCATTTTTGTGGCCGCATGTTTCATCCTCCTTTATTAGCCAGTAATTGGTTCCTTTTTTGCCTCTGTTTAAACAGGGGTACCTATTCAACTTGTTGCTACTGCGACATTTTGCTTCGCTACATGAAACACTTTGCTTGATTTCAGTGCAACTACACAAAACGAGATTGGATTTCCTATTCGTGTTGGCAGATTCGTATTTTATCCTGGTGTTCTCATGAAAGGTCAAGACAGCCTTCATCCACATGATTGTGCAAAGGTGCTTTGAGATGTTGTGCTACTTGTATTGGTACTGCTTAAATAAATGTTGAATCGAAGCTATTGTATTGCTGTCTTTTCCCATTAAATAGTGAACAAAAATGGGACCAACCTGCACATGATGCTTGTTGCTTTGTTACAACAAACTCTGCATCACCCCCTTTATAAGTAGATGGAAGCACATATTGTTGTTGCGCCCACTCTCCCCTGGAACTGTTTATGCTTTTCGTTAATCTAATGCCGCTGGTAAAATTAAGCAATGCCACTCTCAGAATTAATTAACTACCGAATCTTAGTTCAAAACTGCAACACTTGTTAGGAATGGTACTATCCTGCTTTGTAGTTCTTTCTACATGTTTAACCAAGGTATTGTTAAGATAATGTCTCTGTTAAAATGAACCAGTTGCATTGTTTTAGGAATGGTACATTTCTGCTTTGTCGTTCTTTATACATGTTGAAACAAGGCATTGTTAAGATAATGTCTCAGTCAATATGAATGAATCACACTGATGGAGAATTGCTACTCTCCTGCTTTGTTTCCCATTAAGACAAGTCATCAATCATTATTTCTCAGTAATTGTTTCCCTTATACCTATTGTTGCTTACAGGGATATCAAAATTAAAGCTCGGTTTTATTCCGACTTCGATTTTAGTTGAACTGCACAAAAGGAGCCAATGTGTCCAAGGCAAACTGCTGCGTTACTAGGTCCAGTTGGTCGTTCCATTTTGCAGAAAGAAGCAGTCACTTTTTGCGGTACATTACAGAAGGAATGACCGAGAAGCTTTACAGAGTATTATTAGACACCGGTGACATGACTAGTCTGCAGAGACCATTGGCAATTTAACAACATGTGGAGTGCCCTGGGCAAAAAGTGCCCAAACAAGTACAAGAAGCTACGACAGGACTCCACGATCATAGGCATTACATATTTTGAATGGGAAAAGCTTGTCAAAGTTTAATCACTGATGTTAGCAAGAAGACGTTAGTTTAATATATTGGAATTAGAAAACCTTGTCAAAATTTGCTCATTGATGTTAGCCATAAGACATGCATTTGACATTTTTGAGTGGGACGCCCTTGCTGTGAGCAGCGTCGAGTGTTTTTTCCTATTCCTGTGTTCAGTTTAGAAGTAAATAGTTACTCTGCTGAGATATTCCTGTGTTAAGAGTTTGCTCTGAATATTGTGTATGTAATGCCAGGCCTTGTGTTTGATTGCAAATTTGAGCTTGGAATGTTGTGGCATGCGGCATCACGAGCTGTTCACCGTGCCTCCTGAGAATAATGCTTCATATTGTTTTGCATGTCGATCTAATGCTAGTGATTTGCTTGTTAAGAATATCATCCTCTTCTGTTGTTTCCGTGCGTAAGAAGGTCATCGTCTGATGTTTCATTCATAGCCTATACGACATGTCGGGTAGGTTAGACGTGAAACCATATGATCTTCCGACCAACTCATGATATTAGGCCGTGATTGGATCATTGTTTTCCAACCAAAACCGCTTGTAAAACTGACGCTTGTAAATTAAAGCAGATGGTCTCGGGCGAAGGCGCTTGGTTGGTCGATTTCGACTAGTAAAACGAGAGAATTGCACAAGGTGCGGCCGACAGCTGGGACCAAGCAGCTCGAGCAGTATTTGTTTTTTTGAGGCGTGAGCACTGCAGAGTTTTTGTTGGCGATGATTTCGTTGTTGTTCAGAGGAGAGCAGGGTATTAACTGGTGGATCAGGTCTGCCCGTCTAGCGGATATCCAGCCCAGATACTAATTTTTTCAAGATGAAAATGGCTAGCCCAGCTATACATCTTTTTGAGGAATACCAGGCGGGTCAACATGTTATTCTCCGCCCGGTGGGCTGCAAATCTTTCCTAGGAGGGATGCATTAGGCTTAACAGAAAATCGTCTATAAAAATAATAACTGGGAAGTAATTATAAAAACTGGGCAGTAACTATAAAAAATGCACCAAACACGAAATTAGTTTATAAAATATTATTTATGGATTTTGAAAATCTTAAATTTTCATTGTTGCGCATGCAATGTTTCTTTGGATTTTTACGTAATACAAATTTATATTTAATCTGACTAGAAATTTCGGGATAAACATATTTCGGATCCCATCAAAATGTGGGAAATTTTATTGAATTCTGTCTTCAACGGTTGGTTGAAATTATTAATCGTTGTCCTAGCTAGAAAATGGGATGTACTTTTAACAAACTGTAAATGGGCTGTTATAAATTCCATTAGAATTCAAAAATGGGTTGTACATTCTTACAAAATGCAAATGGGCTATAAGTTCTCTGCCACACACTTGTGGGCCTACTAAGTGACGCTGCGTCCCTAAAAAATAAGTTGACGCGTATGCAAGGCTTTGTCAACTTATTATAGTAAACACATGGTTCTAACAGCAGTGGCCGTTGGATGTCTATCCAACGGATGTCGTGCTTCTTCTTCAATCTCGGATATTCTTAGCTTCGGCCGCCCAAAAAATGATTCCTCCCCCTGACATCTGGGGCGCACCGTTTCGGAGGCTGACCTGTGGGCCTACTAAGTTGGAGCGTACCAAGGGCTTTGTCAACTTAGTCAATATAAACGATTCTAGCTTCAGTGACCGTACGATGTCCATCCAACGGCCGTAGTGCTTCTTCAACCTCTGGTCTTCTTGGTCCAGCCGCCCAAAGCAGTGCCGGTCATGCCTCCTGCTCCTGCTCCCGTGGCCGGCTGTGCTGCCGCGGAGGCCTCACCGCCCCCATACTACTCATGCCGCTGGCCAGGCCATCCCTCCACTCACCCACACCCCCTGTTATTCTGCGGCGATGGCAGCCTCACACCGCGGCCGAACCAGTGAACCCTCGTACTCGTCTCCACTCGGGCTTCCACTGCTGCGTCTTCCCCGGCTCTGCATCGTCCCCTTCCTAGGCCTCGCCCTCGTCCACCGTCCTGGTGCTCTCGGCGCGGCGTGCTCAATGTGGTCAACGACCGACTTCCATCGGAAGAGTACTATACGTGGAGAGGCTGACAGCTAGGTCCACGGCGGCCGCAAGGAAGTGCCTCCTTATTACGCGCAAAATAATGATTCCTCCACCTGATAGCAGGGATCCACCAGACGGGCCACCTTATTTCATGGAAAAAATGTTTCCCCTGACTACTGGGACCCACCGGACGGGCCACCGTGTTCGCTGAAAAATGTTCCCCATTGTCATTCGGACCCACCGGAAGTGCATCTTTATTACGCACAAAAAAATGAATACTCCCCCTGCTAGCTGGGACCCACCTTTGTGGGAGGCTGACTTGTGGGCCTACTAAGTTGCCGGGGACGGAGGGCTTTGTCAACTTAGTCAATATGAACGATTCTAGCTCCAGTGACCGTACGATGTCCATCCAACGGCCGTAGTGCTTCTTCAACCTCTGGTCTTCTTGCTCCGGCCGCCCAAAGCAGCGCCATTCGTGCTGCCTCCTCCTGCCTCCCGTGGCCGGCTGTCTTTGGAGGCCTCACCGCCCCTACTATTCCCACACTGGCCAGGCCCTGCGGCGACGACAGCCTCACACCGCAGCCGAACGAGTGAACCCTCATACTCCTCTCCGCGTGGGCATCCACTGCCGCGTCTTCACTGGTTCCGTGTCGTCCCCTTCCTAGGCCTCGCCGTCGTCCACCGCCCTGGTGCTCTCGGTGCGGCGTGGTCAACGTGGTCAAGGAACGACTTCCATCGGACGTGGGTATGCGTGAAGAGGCCGACAACCGGGTCCACGGCCGCAAAGAAGGAAGTGCCTCCTTATTACACGGAAAATAATGATTCCTCCACGGCAATAGGGACCCACCGGACGGGCCACCGTATTTCACGAAAAATGTTTCCCTCATTGCTGGGACCCACCGGCTACACCTTCGCACGCAAGGAAGTGCGTCCGCAAAAAAGCGATTCGCCCCACGCTGGGACCCACCGGCTACATCTTCGCACACAAGGAAGTGCATCCGGAAAAAAAACCAAAGCGATTATTCGCCCCACATGGGACCCACCAGCTACATCTTCGCAAGCAAGGAAGTGCCTGACAGTCGGGACTCACATGATCGAAGCGTACGTAGCGTTGTCATTCTGGTCGCGAACGTGTACATACATAAATACTGGTGGATGTAGAGGCGTGCACGTGTCGTAGTAGAGGCGAGCATGTAGCATGTACACGTACGTATAGCGGCCAGGGTGCAAGAAAGAAAATACGGCCACGTATGTGTACATACGGGCGGGGTCTCGAACGCCTACTCGAGCATACATACGGCGAGGGCTCGTGTACATGGCTGGGTCGGAACGGAGAAACAACGTCGTTGTCGTGTTCATGGGGAGGCAACGGAATGCGTCGTGTTCATCGGGAGGCAACGAAATGCGTCGTGTTCATCGGGAGGCAACGGAACGCGTGGGAGCCAACCGGCTTGGACGGAACACGCGATGGAAACGAGGCCCGGCGTACCGCAGAACGGAGGAAACGGCCTTGTGTTCGACCGATCATGTTCGGAACGGGGTCCTGTTGATCGGGAGGGGTGTGGCGTACCACAAAACGGACCTCCTACGGTCGAAATGGGGGTCTTGTTGATCGGGAGGGGTGTGGCGTACAGCAAAACGGACGAAACGGACCTCCTACGGTCGAAACGGGGGTCCTGTTCATCGGGAGGGGTGTGGCGTACCGCAAAACGGACGAAACAGGCCTCCTACGGTCGAAACGGGTCCTGTTCATCGGGAGTGGTGTGGCGTACCGCAAAACGGGACTCCACGGGATATTGTTCATCTCCACCGTTGACCTCCTCCAGCCTCCACGGGCTACCGTCGACCTCCTCCAGCCTCCACGGGCTCCTGTTCATCCAGCCTCCACCGCGCTTACTCCACCGCTACTATTCAACCACCCCTCCACGGGCACCCCTCCACCGCTTCACTGTTCATCGAGCCCTCCACACCACGGGTCCTGTTCAACACCACCCTCCACGGCCACCCCTCCACCATCTACTGTTCATCCAGCCCTCCACACCACGGGTCCTATTCATCCGAGAGGCAACGCCACCGCTCCGCTCATCCAACCCCCCCCCATAGCGCTCACTGTTCATCCAATTGATCAGCTTGATTAGCAGCGATGAAAAGGAATCACCGATTGGGTTCGATTAACAACCATCGATCGATCGCCGGGTTCGATAGCAGCGTAGCCTGTAGTGCAATCGCTCGGGTTCAGTTAGAGCCCAACGCCTCGCTCGGGTTTAGTTAGAGCCAATGCCTCGCACACACGCGCGTACCTGTACGAGAGAAACGCGCATCGCTCGGCCCCGACCTCCCACCGTAACCGGCAACTCCTCGAAATTTTCCTCCCCCTCGCTTCTACCATGGTTTTTTCCGTCATGGACGGCCCAAAGAATGTCATGCAGCTGTGTCTTCGGCCCGCCCAGGACGAAAATCCCATTTTCTGTCATGATTTTTTGTCATAGAATTAGGAGCCCACCACATCTATGATGATACCGGGTTTTGTCACAAATTATCGTCATAGAAGTGTCATATGTATGACAGAAAAATTTTTGTTCGGCCCAAAATGTCACGTATGTGTCTTTTTTTTTGTAGTGCATATGCTTTGATCACCTCATCAAAGCGAATATTCCAACTCCGAGATGCTTGCACCAGTCCATAAATGGATCGCCGGAGCTTGCGTACTTTGTTAGCACCTTTAGGATCGACAAAACCTTCTGGTTGCATCATATACAACTCTTCTTTAAGAAATCCATTAAGGAATGCAGTTTTGATGCCCATTTGCCAGATTTCATAATCATAAAATATGGCAATTGCTAACATGATTCGAAAAGACTTAAGCATCGCTACAGGTGAGAAAGTCCCATCATAATAAACTCCTTGAACTTATCGAAAACCTTTTGTGAAAAGTCGCTTTGTAGACAGTAACATTACCATCACCGTTAGTCTTCTTCTTGAAGATCCCTTTATTCTCTATGGCTCGCCGACATTGGGCAAGTCAACCAAAGTCCATACTTTGTTCTCATACATGGATCCTATCTCAGATTTCATGGCCTCAAGCCATTTTGCGGAATCCGGGCTCATCATCGCTTCCTCATAATTTGTAGGTTCGTCATGGTCTAGTAACATGACTTACTGAAAAGGATTACCGTACCACTCTGGTGCGGATCGTGCTATGGTTGACCTACGAGGTGTTGGGGAATGTAGTATTTCAAAACAATGCCTACGATCATGCATGATCTACCTAGGAGAAGCATATCAATGAGCTGGGAGAGTGTGTCCACGTACCCTCGTAGACCGAAAGCGGAAGCGTTTAGTAACGCGGTTGATGTAGTCGAACGTCTTCATGATCCAACCGATCCAAGCACCGAATGTACGGCACCTCTGTGTTCGGCACACGTTCAGCTCGATGACATCCCTCAAGATCTTGATTCAGTTGAGGCCGAGGGAGAGTTCCGTCAGCACGAAGGCGTGGCGGTGGTGATGATGAAGTTACGGCGCGGGGCATCGCCTAAGCACTCTGACGATATGACCGAGGTGTGTAACTATGGAGGGGGTGTCGGTGTCAAAAGCTGGCGGATCTCGGGTAGGGGGTCCCGATCTGCGTGCGTCAAGGCTGATGGTAACGAGGAAGCAAGGGACACAGATGTTTACCCGAGTTCGGGCCCTCTCGATGGAGGTAAAACCCTACTTCCTGCTTGATTAATATTGATGATATGGGCAGTACAAGAGTAGATCTACCACGAGATCGTAGAGGCTAAACCCTAAGAGCTAGCTTATGATGGTATGATTGTAATTGTGATCGGTCTTCTAAGGACCAATCTCTCCGGTTTATATAGACACCAGAGAGGGCTAGGGTTTACATGGAGTTGGTTACAAGGAAGGAAATATAATCTCCGGATCGCCAAGCTTGCCTTCCACGCCAAGGAAAGTCCCATCCGGACACGGGCCGAAGTCTTGAGTCGTATCTGCACGCTTCAATATCCGGACGTTGTACACAGTCCGGCTGTCCGGATATCCCCTAATCCAGGACTCCCTCAGTAGCCCCTGAACCAGGCTTCAATGACGATGGGTCCAGCGCGTAGTCTTGTCTTCAGCATTGCAGGGCGGCTTCCTCCCCCGAATACTCCAAAGTAATTATCGAACACTTAAACCGTGTCCGGATCCATAAGATGGTCTTCGCATGGCATAGACTTGATATGCTGACAGTCTTCGTGCATCATGGCCTGGTCCAACACGAATCGACGTTTCTTACCCCATGAAGACTCGCATTACGAGGCGGTTTTATTGGCACATCCCATCGGGGCAGAGATCATGTTCCACTTATTACGGGATTTTTCCATCAATATGGGCGCACGCAACCCCACGACGGCCGTTGGTATAACTCCGCGTGCTCTTAGATAAGCCTCAAAACGGACACTCCAGGGACTCTTGATATTCATCCCCTTTATAAAAAGGGGTCGAGGCCTATGCCTCTTTTCCACCTTCCTCGCGCCTTCTTGTACCTCGAGTTCTAACTCCCGAAACCTAAGCCTCAACACCCCAGATCCGCCGATATGTCCGGATCCGTCCCTCAAGGCCGATGGGAGGCCTCCTCGATCCAAGAGGACGACATTGCGAAGCTTAGAGAGGTCGGATACCTGACCGCCGACATCCAACACAGGCTTCCCGCATCCGGGCAGGTCATCCCCACACCGGAGCCTAATGAGTGCGTCGTTTTTGTCCCGCGCTTCCTCCGCGGCCTGGGCTTCACCCTCGATCCCTTTGTGAGGGGGCTCATGTTCTATTATGGGTTGGATTTTCATGAACTGGCTCCAGACGCTATCCTCCACATCTCGTCGTTCATTATAGTGTGCGAGGCCTTCCTCCAAGTCACCCCACACTTCGGCTTATGGCTCAAGACCTTCAATGTGAAGCCGAAGATGATCGAGGGGCGACATGCGGAGGTCTTGAAGGTGCTGTAATAAGCAGGAACGCTGATGCCCCATGGCCAGAGGGTTCTTTCCCAGAAGTATCCGATGTATGGCAGCGGAGGTGGTTTTATGTCACGGCTCCCCGAGGCACAAAGTGGGTGGCTGCCCCCGAGTTTCGCTCAGGCCCCCCCGTTGCAGTTGGCGTCTTGGACGGACATAGGACGGAATTGGGGGCCTGCTGGTGATATACCAGTGATGCAGAATCGCATCCAGGAGCTTCTTGAGAGGGACATTAACCTTGTCAGCATAATGCAAGTGATGTTAATCCGGCGGATGTTGCCGTGCCAATGCCGGCCTCTCCGGATGTGGGAGTTCAACCCGGAGGGTCCGCGGACTGTCAAGCACTTCTTCGGCTTGAAGCTCGAAGAGATGTGCAAATTATTCTTCGGACGGAAAGTAGCGTGTCTGGATACCATCGAGGATGCGGGCCTAAGCTACAATCGCCTAGCTACTCAAGTAAGTAGCCTTGATACCGGACACCCAGTTTTGTATTTGTTGCGATTGTTTATTCTGAAAATCATCCGCGTCCAGGAATGGCTCAGCAAGGCGGAGAGAATCAGGTGTCCGGCGCCACTTCCTGAAGGCTTGCCCACCCCCACCATGTCCAAGATGCTCAACCGGGTGCTCAGCAGAATGCCCTCGGGGAAAGACAAGGGGAGGAACGAAGGAACCGATCCTCATATACTAGGCTTCCAAACCGGGGGAATTGTTACCTCCCCCAAGGAGGATAGTCGGGAAGGGGAGGCTAAAGCCTCCTCCCCGCGCGGGAAGAAGAGGGCCGCCTCCAAAGACTTGGAGGCACAGATGCCCAAATTAGGGAAAAAGACATCCCCGGGGGGCCTTTCCCTGACGGGCACCCTCACCGCACCATGCCCTCCAACGGGCCAGCCCTCCATCGAGCTGTATGTTAATTTTTAATTCGAAGGTACTGCGTTCCTCCTGGATCAATAACCAGGATTCGCCTTTCATAGTCCGGCTAGCAGCCCTTCTTGACAGAGTTCGTCTTCAGGGGATCTTCCTCCGGAGATGATGGAGAGCGAGACCCCACCTACCTCTCCGGCTCATGAGGCGGGCGACACTAAGGTGTCGTCATGGAGGAGTCCGAATCTGCCAAAGACGGAAGGCAGTGCGTCAGCCCCCCTGAGCCCGGAGCATTTGGCTCTCACAAGGGGCGATGGGGAGGGTCCGGCACAGGTCGATGTCTGGCCGGACATACTGACGGGCCTACTGGAGCGAGCTGCGCTCTCGGAGGAGCACCGCTCATTAATGAGCGCGGTGCTCAAGAAGATTTAAATGCCTGCTACAAGCGGTTTGAATGAAGCATTTACAAGTCTGCTCAGAGGCTTTGAGGTATGTAGTGAAGAATACACTAGTTTTGGCTGTGAGGCACGCGTTAGGTGTGCTCCATATAGATAGTAGCCCCTGAGACTCTGGTTGCCCGCCCTAGGCGTAAGCGAGATCATAAATTAACGATTGCACTGTAAATATGTGCAGGTACCTACTGGTCCGGCCGCCGACCAGTCCGTTGAAGTTTCCGAACTGACTAGGCAGATTCGATCGGTTGATGCCGATATCACGCTGGTGAATGAGCGGCTGGACAAATCACAAGGTATGTGCTCTGCCTTCCTTTGTATAGGAAAATACGGAGGCGACATGGTATTAATGTAATATGTGTGGACTGCAGATGGTGCTGCTGCCGTGGAGGCCCTGAGGGCGGAGCTTGCTCAAGCCAAGGAACAAGCTCGGGTTAGCAATGCGGCGGCCCTAAAGGCGGCCGAAGAATTGAGAGCCGAATAGGCTTCTCATCGCCGGAGCAAGGAAAAGGTAGCCGAAATGGCTGTGGAGTTAAAAAATGCCGCTGACCGGTATGAGCTCCTTAAAAAGGAGTATAAGGATAGTTTGGCCGAGCTGGACAAGGCGCGTAATGCCACCAAGGAAATACGTACCGCGCTTAGGGGTGCGCGGGAGGAACTTCAACAGGCCGGTAAAATCGCGACTGGAGGCTCCTACTTTCTGACGAAGTTTTTCGATCCAATGCGCTCCCTGGATGGGCGCTGGAGTCCTGCGACGCCGTATGCGGATTTGGCGAGGAGTACGGTGGCGCTGCCAAGTTCTTTGAGGATCAGGGTGATAAGGAAGTGGAGAAGCTTTTACGGTCGCAATTCAATGCTCCCACTCGCCCTTGCCGTTAAGTGACAAGATGGCTGCCATGGCGGAGCTTCAGAGGCTGTCCGGTCTTCCAATGCGGTCTGTGATAGACCATCTTTGGCCGAAAGGGCCTAAGCCGGACAGTTACTTTGGCTTGGTGCAGCAATTCCTTGGGGCCGTGCCTCGGATCGACGCCATGAGGACGTCGGCGTGCATAGAGGGTGCACGAATGGCTCTTGCCCGTGTTAAAACCTATTGGACGGATATGGAGGCCACCATTATAGCGACCCAAGATCTGGCGGGGGGCCAATATCCGGCCGAGCACTACTTGGCGCAGGTCACATAAGGTGCCCGCCTAATAGAGGCGCAGTGCTCGAAGAATGTCTTATTCGAGTGATGAATCGAATCATTGTAAGAACAATGTTATTTTGGTTATAAGGCTATATTTATACTTTTTGCGAAAGTATTATTGTGTCCCCTATGGACGTTTACATATATATATATATATATATATATATATATATATATATATATATATATATAAATAATCCGAAAGATAGCAGTCGTCGGCTTCAGCCCCCACGCAAACAATGCGGGGGTGTTCGCAAAAAATATGCATAATCACACTTGATCCAACGTCTTGGTCCATGAAGGAGGTGATCACACGTCGAACTAGGCAACCGGACTATATAGCCGTAACACTTTTCGCTTAGCCATGGGAATTTAATGTTGGGGCTACTATGTAGCCCCTGGTACATTTCGCCTGCATCCGAATACGGGCACGTGTGTACATGACCGGGAAATGGTCCTTCGTTAATGCGGAGGAATCCTAAAGATTCCGATAAGTCTTCGAGTGGTTGAACAGTCTCCCGCTGTATCATGACAGTCAGTTTTCGGCTTTCTCTACCGAGGTGCTCGTCCGGAATAACCAGGGCACAATCGTAGTAGTTCTCCTTTGGCCACCTTAGCCGATAATAACAGAACATAAGGCGGCAAACCCAGGAGCCGGGCAAACCCAACATTTGACCAAAGACATGATTCGGAGCTGCTGCATATAAGGCCAAACTCGTGACGCCGAACACTCCCGAAGGTATTCGGACTTTATAATAGTCGGTGGGCTCAAGAATGCCCATTCATTATAAACCCTGTGTTTCCAGGTATGTGCGTTAGTCTGTCATGGCGAGATGCCAAAAACGGCAGTATCCTCTGTGGGTATGGAACCCATGGGATGGTTAAACAACAAGAGGCAATAGAAAAGGTTTATACAGGGGCTTAATCTAAAAATAAACCTGTTGAACGGGGCCCTGCTGCACGTCTGCGCCTTTGTCTCTGTTGTGCCGTATCCTGGAAGGGTATCGCGCGGATGTTGTCTGTGAAAATAGGAGAACTCGCAGGGGAGTACAACGTAAGTATGCCATGGATAAAAGTGTAAGCCATTGGCCTGCCAATAAGGTTGAGCCAAGTGTGGGGCTTTATTAGGTAATTATAGCCCCTGGTATCCACTATAGGATTACATATATGGTGCCCTGGTTTGATCTGGGCCACTGGACTCGTCTAACCGTGTCCCTGGTCTTAACGACCGGTCATATTTTGGAGGTCACTTATAGTCCGGCCGCGAGGGCTGTCGCGTGTTCCTCTGCGCGTGACGAGCGCTCTGTTATTCCGCTAACGGTGATGATGCCACGTGGACCGGGCATCATGAGAGTAAGGTAGCCATAGTGCGGTAATGCATTGAAACGGGCGAAGGCCGTTCTTCCAAGCAATGCATGATAGTTGCTTTGGAAGGGTGCGATGATGAAGAGTAGCTCTTAAGCTCGGAGTTGCCTGGAGTGCCGAATGTTACCTCCAGTACGACGGAGCCCCTGCTGTGGGCTTCAACGCCTGGTATCACCCCTTCATAGGTGGTGTCGCTTTGGTTAATTCTGGATGGGTCTATCCCCATCCTGTGGATAGTGTCCTCATATATTAATTGAGACTGTTGCCGCCATCCATGAGAACGTGGGTGAGATGGTATCCGTTGATTATTGGGTCAAGCACCAGGGCCTTTGATCCTCCGTGTCGAATACTAGTTCGGTCGTCCAAGTGATCGAAGGTGATCGGATAGGGCATCCAGTGGTTAGGTGTGAGTACGATGGGCTCTATATCGAGCGCGTCTCTATGCGCGCGTTCGTGCCTCCTCCTGGATGTGTGAGTCGCGTGGATCATGTTCACTGTTTTAACCTCTGGCGGGAATTTTTTCTGTCCTTCAGTGTTCGGCTGACGAGGTTCATCCTCGTCTTCACTTGGTGTTTCCCTTCCCTTGTGTTCGGCATTTAATTTGTCGGCCTGCTTGAAGACCCAGCACTCTCTGTGCGTGTGGTTTGCAGGTTTGTCAGGGGTGCCATGAATTTGGCATAGTCTGTCTAGGACTCTATTCAGACCGGACGGTCCCTCTTTGCTGCCTTTAGATGGCTTATTTTGCTGATTAGGTCGAGAGCCCCTGAATCCGGCATTAACCATCGTGTTATCCGGGCTCTCATCCTTGTTTTGGCATTTGTTTTTATGACGCCGTGGCTTCCCGTTGCCATCCCTTATTTCGGATGTGCTGGGGTCGTTGGTGCCTTTACGGGCTAGCCAGCTATCTTCTCCAGCAAAAGCGGGTCATAAAACTTGTTAGGGCTGCCATTGTCCTTGGCTTTTCTTGGCCGAGGTGTCTGGCAAGCCACTCGTCACGGATGCTATGTTTGAATGCCGCTAAGGCTTCGGCATCCGGACAGTCAACAATTTGATTCTTCTCAGTGAGGAATCTGTTCCAAAGCTTGCGGGCGGATTCTTCGGGTTGTTGGACTATGTGGCTTAAGTCGTCAGCATCCGAAGGCCGGACATAAGTCCCTTGAAAATTGGCCCTGAAAGCATCCTCAAGTTCCTCCCAGCTCCCAATTGAATTTTCGGGGCGACTTTTCAACCAGTGCCGAGCTGGTCCCTTTAGTTTGAGGGGGAGGTATTTGATGGCGTGAAGGTCATGCCCACGAGCCATATGTATGTGCAGGATAAAGTCCTCGATCCGGACCCACAGGTGCATCGTTCCGTCGTATGCCTCTATGTTCACAGGTTTGAAGCCCTGTGGAAACTCGTGGTCTAGTACTTCATCGGTAAAGCACAGGGGGTGAGAAGCCCCTCTGTATCTGGACGTGCTATGGCATGCCTTCGGCTGTTGTTGTGTCCGGTGTTTACTCCGGACTGGTGTTCGATTGACGTAATCGTTTTGGTGACCATAGTCCCTCGCCGGGGTGTGTCCTTTGGATCCATAAATGGACCTGGCCGCGCCGGCTTTCTTATTCAGGTGTCCACGTGGATCGTGCGCGGCGTCGGTAGCCGCTTTGTTGCGGTCATGAAGTGGTGCAGCTTCGTCATCGAATTCTGGCAGTAGCTTGCGTTTTGGATAGCTCTTTGTGTGGCGATCATCGCCGTATCTTTCTTCAGTGTCTAGCACTTTATTCCATCTGCGGTTGAGCGTTTCCTCTCTGTGACTTTGAGCCGTTATACGCTTCTTTAGACTTCTTGCGGTGGCCATAAGCTTTCTCTGGAGGTTATCTCCGTCCACGTGTTTTTCCGGGCTTTCATCGTTATCCGGGTTGTTTTCCTGTGCTAGTTCGTTTTGATGACCTCATCCGTCGGCATCATTGTCTTTGGGCGTCTGCTCGGCGTGTTCGGGTGACCTGGTTAAATCTGCTCCATCACTGGGTCCGTATGGCCGTTGTTGCCTTCGGAGTTGATTGTAGTGTCGATCCCTCTGGTGCTCTTGTCACTATTTTTACTGTTGTTGGACTTAGAACGGCGCCTGCGCCGTCGCTTTGGCTTTTGTCCGGGGGTTTTATCGTCCGGATTGTCGCCTTTGTCCTCTTTGGGCGTATCCACCATGTATATGTCGTGTGACGAGGGGGAAGTCCGGCGCCCCATAGATTCCGAATCTTCTCCGGCATCGTCGTCCATACCGTCGATGTCTTCGGTGTCGAAGTCAGGCATGTCGGTCGATCATCGACCGTGGCTATGAAGTGGGTGGTGGGTGGGCAACGAATTTCTTGGTCGCCTGCTTCCCACCCGAACCGGACATAGTTTGGCCCAGAAATTTATGTCAAAGAGAGAGTTTTCAACGAGTTCAGCATGTCGCCAAAGGGCGAGTGTTGAAAGATGTCCGCAACGGTGAACTCCATTACCGGGGCCCAACCTGGCTCGAGCGGCTCGGGAGTGCGCGGACCGGACTCAACATCCAGATGTGAATCCGGGGGTCCGGAGTCATAGGCCACCGAAAAGGTAAGGCCCGTGTTCGGCTCCACCGCCGATAAGTGTGCGTCCTGCGGGGCGGGGTCCAGCCCTCCGTCCCCAGGCAACGCGTCCTACTCCGCATTTAGATCCGAGGCTACTACGGGGGTGATACCCCGAGCTTTGTCCGACAGCTGGCCTAAGCCGTGCTCGTCGTGACTGTCCGGAGCTCCTGGGAGGAAAGTCCCGCCCTGGACAACGTCGTTGATGATGATTGAAGGAGCCATCGAGCATGACAGCGACGACACAGAGGAACTCTCAATGAAAGCACCAATGTCGGTGTCAAAACCGGCGGATCTTGGGTAGGGGGTCCCGATCTGTGCGTCAAGGCTGATGGTAACAGGAAGCAAGGGACACAGATGTTTACCCAGGTTCGGGCCCTCTCGATGGAGGTAAAACCCTACTTCCTGCTTGATTAATATTGATGATATGGGCAGTACAAGAGTAGATCTACCACGAGATCGTAGAGGCTAAACCCTAAGAGCTAGCCTATGATGGTATGATTGTAATTGTGATCGGTCTTCTAAGGACCAATCTCTCCGGTTTATATAGACATTGGAGAGGGCTAGGGTTTACATGGAGTCGGTTACAATGAAGGAAATATAATCTCCGGATCGCCAAGCTTGCCTTCCACGCCAAGGAAAGTCCCATCCGGACACTGGCCGAAGTCTTGAGTCTTGTATCTTCACGCTTCAATAGTCCGGACATTGTACACAGTCCGGCTGTCCGGATACCCCCTAATCCAGGACTCCCTCAGGGGGCACCGCACACGGCTAGGAACAATTGATGTGTAGTCTAAGGGTGCCCTCCCCATGTATATAAAGTAGGGAGAGGGAGGGAGGCAGCCTAGGGCGCGCCCAAGTAGGAGGAATCCTACTTGGGCCCCTATTCTAATTCGGCCCCCCTTACCATATTTGTACAAGAGGGAAAGGAAGGAGGGGGGAGGGGAAGCAGGTAGGAGTCCTACTTCATACTTTCCTTTTCCTCCTCTCCTTTCCTTTTCTCCCCACGTGGCTGGCCCTATAGGGGGTGCACCAGCCCCTTATGGGCTAATGTATTCCCTTACTTGGCCCATTAAGCCCATATCTTTGTCGGGGGTTGCCCGGAACCACTTCCGGTGACCCGATATCACCCGGAACACTTCCGGTGTCCAAATACCATCGTCCTATATATGAATCTTTACCTCTCAACCATTTCGAGACTCCTCGTCATGTCCTTGATCTCATCCGGGACTCCGAACAAACTTCGGTCATCAAAACACATAACTCATAATACAAATCGTCATCGAACATTAAGCGTGCGGACCCTACGGGTTCGAGAACTATGTAGACATGACCGAGACACATCTCCGGTCACTAACCAATAGAGGAACCTGGCTGCTCATATGGGCTCCTACATATTCTATGAAGATCTTTATCGGTCAAACCGCATAACAACATACGTTGTTCCATTTGTCATCGGTATGTTACTTGCCCGAGATTCGATCGTCGGTATCCTCATACCTAGTTCAATCTCGTTACCGGCAAGTATATTTACTCCTTCCATAATGCATCATCCCGTAACTAACTCATTAGTCACATTGCTTGCAAGGCTTATAGTGATGTGCATTACCGAGAGGGCCCAGAGATACGTCTCCGAAACTCGGAGTGACAAATCGTAATCTCGATCTATGCCAACCGAACAAACACCTTCAGAGACACCTATAGAGCATCTTTATAATCACCCAGTTACGTTGTGACGTTTGATAGAACACAAGGTGTTCCTCCGGTATTCGGGAGTTGCATAATCTCATAGTCGAGGAGGAATATGTATAAGTCATGAAGAAAGCAATAGCAATAAAACTGAAAGATCAACATGCTAAGCTAACGGATGGGTCTTGTCCATCACATCATTCTCCTAATGATGTGGTCCCGCTCATCAAATGACAACACATGTCTATTGCTTGGAAACTTAACCATCTTTGATTAACGAGCTAGTCAAGTAGAGGCATACTAGGGACACTCTGTATTGTCTATGTATTCAGACATGTATCAAGTTTCCGGTTAATACAATTTCTAGCATGAATAATAAACATTTATTATGATATAAGGAAATATAAATAACAATTTTATTGTTGCCTCTAGGGCATATTTCCTTCAGTCTCCCACTTGCACTAGAGTCAATAATCTAGTTCACATCGCCATGTGATTTAGCACCAATAGTTCACATCATCATGTGATTTAACACTCTATAGTTCACATCACCATGTGACCAATACCCAAAGGGTTTACTAGAGTCAATAATCTAGTTCACATCGCCATGTGATTAACACCCAAAGAGTACTAAGGTGTGATCATGTTTTTCTTGTGAGAGAGGTTTAGTCAATGGGTCTGCCATATTCCGATCCGTATGTATTTTGCAAATTTCTATGTCTACAATGCTCTGCAAGGAGCTACTCTAGCTAAATGCTCCCACTTTCAATATGTATCCAGATCGAGACTCAGAGTCATCCAGATCGGTGTCAAAGCTTGCATCAACGTAACTCTTTACGACGAACTCTTTATCACCTCCATAACCGAGAAATATTTCCTTAGTCCTCTTAGGATAATTTTGACCAATATCCAGTGATCTACTCCTAGATCACTGTTGTACTCCCTTGCCAAACTCAGGGCAGGCTATACAATAAGTCTGGTACATAGCATGGCATGCTTTATAGAACTTATGGCTGAGGCATAGGGAATGACTTTCATTCTCTCTCTATCTTCTGCCGTGGTCGGGTTTTGAGTCTTACTCGACTTCACACCTTGCAACATAGGCAAGAACTCCTTCTTTGACTGTTCCATTTCGAACTACTTCAAAAACTTGTCAAGGTATGTACTCATTGAAAAAACTTATCAAGCGTCTTGATCTATCTTTATAGATCTTGATGCTCAATATGTAAGCAGCTTCACCGAGGTATTTCTTTGAAAACTCCTTTCAAACACTCCTTTATGCTTTCCAGAAAATTCTACATCATTTCCGATCAACAATATGTCATTCACATATACTTATCAGAAAGGCTGTAGTGCTCCCACTCACTTTCTTGTAAATACAGGCTTCACCGCAAGTCTGTATAAAACTATATGCTTTGATCAACTCATCAAAGCGTATATTCCAACTATGAGATGCTTGCACCAGTCCATAGATGGATCGCTGGAGCTTTGCACACTTTGTTAGCCCCTTTATGATCGAAAAACCTTATGGTTGCATCATATACAACTCTTCTTTAAGAAATCCATTAAGCAACGCAGTTTTGACATCCATTTGCCAAATTTCATAAAATGCGGCAATTGCTAACATGATTCGGACAGACTTAAGCATCGATATGAGTGAGAAAATCTCATCGTATTCAACACCTTGAACTTGTCGAAAACCTTTTTTTGATAATTCGAGCTTTGTAGATAGTAACGCTACTATCAGCGTCCGTCTTGCTCTTGAAGATCCATTTATTCTCTATGGCTCGTCGATCATTGGGCAAGTCCACCAAAGTCCACACTTTTTTCTTATAGATGATCCCATCTCAGATTTCATGGCCTCAAACCATTTTGTGGAATCTGGGCTCATCATTGCTTCCTCATAGTTCGTAGGTTCTTCATGGTCAAGTAACATGACCTCCAGAATAGGATTACCATACCACTCTGGTGTGGAACGTGCTCGGTTGACCTATGTGGTTCGGTAGTAACTTGATCCAAAGTTTCATGATCATTATCATTAGCTTCCTCACTAGTTGGTGCAGGTATCACGGGAATAGTTTTCTGTGATGAGCTACTTTCCAATTCGAGAGAAGGTACAATTACCTCATCAAGTTCTATTTTCCTCCCACTCACTTATTTCGAGAGAAACTCCTTCTCTAGAAAGGATCCATTCTTAGCAACAAAGATCTTGCCTTCGGATCTGTGATAGAAGGTGTACCCAACAATTTCTTTTGGGTATCCTATGAAGACGCACTTCTCCTATTTGGGTTCGAGCTTATCAGTCAAGCTTTTTCACATAAGCATCATAGCGCCCCAAACTTTAAGAAACGACAACTTAGGTTTCTTGCCAAACCACAGTTCATATAGTGTCGTCTCAACGGATTTAGACGGTGCCCTATTTAACGTGAATGCAGCTGTCTCTAATGCATAACCCCAAAATGATAGTGGTAAATCGGTAAGAGACATCATAGATCGCACCATATCTAAAGCACGGTTATGACGTTCGGACACACCATTATGATGTGGTGTTCCAGGTGGCATGAGTTTGTGAAACTATTCCACATTGTTTTAATTGAAGGCCAAACTCGTAACTCAAATATTCGCCTCTGTGATCAGATTGTAGAAACTTTATTTTCTTGTTACAATGATTCTCCACTTCACTCTGAAATTCTTTGAACTTTTCAAATGTTTCAGACTTGTGTTTCGTCAAGTAGATATACCCTTATCTGCTCAAATCATCTGTGAAGGTCAGAAAATAACCATACCCCCTGCGAGCCTCAATACTCATCGGACCGCATACATTGGTATGTATTATTTCCAATAAGTCAGTGGCTCGCTCCATTGTTCCGGAGAACGTAGTATTAGTCATCTTGCCCAGGAGGCATGGTTCGCAAGCTGTAGGACCTTGAAGTATGTCTAGAGGGGGTGATTTGACTACTTGTCCCATTAGAAACTGCACCTTTTCCGCGTTTGTGAGTTTGGCAGATTTTAGCTATCTTAGGACAGGTCAAGCAATCATCACACAATTCAAGCAAGCATGCAAAGAGTATATAGGCAGCGGAAATTAAAGCATGCAACTTGCAAGAAAGTAAAGGGAAGGGTTTGGAGGATTCAAACGCAATTGGAGACACGGATGTTTTGGCATGGTTCCGATAGATGGTGCTATCGTACATCCACGTTGATGGAGACTTCAACCCACGAAGGGTAGCAGTTCTTGTGAGTCCACGGAGGGCTCCACCCACGAAGGGTCCACGAAGAAGCAACCTTGTCTATCCCACCATGGCCGTCGCCCACGAAGGACTTGCCTCACTAGCGGTAGATCTTCATGAAGTAGGCGATCTCCTTGCCCTTACAAACTCCTTGGTTCAACTCCACAATCTTGTCGGAGGCTCCCAAGTGACACCTAGCAAATCTAGGAGACACCACTCTCCAAGAGGTAACAAATGGTGCGTTGATGATGAACTCTTTGCTCTTGTGCTTCAAATGATAGTCTCACCAACACTCAACTCTCTCTCATAGGATTTGGATCTGGTGGAAAGAAGATTTGAGTGGAAAGCAACTTGGGGAAGGCTAGAGATCAAGATTCATATGGTAGGAATGGAATATCTTGGCCTCAACACATGAGTAGGTGGTTCTCTCTCAGAAATGGTAATTTGGAAGTGTAGGTTTAGTCTGATGGCTCTATCCACGAATGAAGAGGAGGTGGAGGGGTATATATAGCCTCCACACAAAATCTAACCGTTACACACAATTTACCAAACTCGGTGGGACCGATTCAACAGACTCGGTCAGACCGATTTAGCAAACCTAGTGACCGTTAGGATTTTCGGTGGGACAGACATGCATCTCGGTAGGACCGATTCGGTTAGGGTTAGGGCATAACGTAATCTCGGTAAGACCGATTACACAAACTAGGTGAGACCGATTTTGGTAACAAGCTTTCCAGAGAGTTGGTCAGGTAAACTCGGTGGGACCGATTTGCTCTTTTTGGTGAGACCGA
Source organism: Aegilops bicornis (assembly GCA_021605145.1). NCBI lineage: Eukaryota > Viridiplantae > Streptophyta > Magnoliopsida > Poales > Poaceae > Aegilops > Aegilops bicornis. The sequence goes on from CM038673.1 coordinate 507,597,424, forward strand.
AATGTTACAAAAGGGAAACAGAGAGTTTACATTGCAATCTCGGTGGGACCGATCGCTCACTTCGGTTAGACCGAAACGTTACGAAGGGAAACAGAGAGATTACAATCCCATCTCGGTGAGACCGAGAACCCTATCGGTAGAACCGATTTGCCTAGGGTTTGTGGCAGTGGATATGACTTTTGAAATCGGTGGCGCCGGATAGGAAGAATCGCTGTGACCAATTTTGGCTTTTGGTTTGGGTCATTTGTGGATGTGAGAAAGTAGCTGAGGGTTTTGGAGCATATCACTAAGCACATGAAGCAAGAGGCTCATTAAGCAACACCTCATCCCTCCTTGATAGTATTGGCTTTTCCTATAGACTCAATGTGATCTTGGATCACTAAAATATAAAATGAAGAGTCTTGAGCTTTTGAGCTTGAGCCAATCCTTTGTCATTAGCATTTTGAGGGGTCCACTTTCATCATCCATGCCATGCCATTCATTGAGCTTTCCTGAAATAATAGTCTTGGAATAGCATTAGCTCAATGAGCTATATGCTGTTATGAATTACCAAAACCACCTAGGATAGTTGCACTTTCACAAGCATCAAATGATTCATAATCAAGTGATTCCAAAAGTCCATCCGCATGGAGTTTCTTCATGCACCTTACACCAATATGACCTAAACGGCAGTGCCACAAGTATGTTGCACTATCATTATCAACTTTGCATCTTTTGGCATCAATATTATGAATATGTGTATCACTACGATCGAGATTCAATAAACCATTTATATTAAGTGTATGACCATAGAAGGTTTTATTCATGTAAATAGAACAACAATTATTCTTTGAATTAAATGAATACCTTATTGCAATAAACATGATCCAATCATATTCATGCTCAACGCAAACACCAAATAACATTTATTTTAGGTTCAACACTAATCCCGAAGGTAGAGGGAGTGTGCGATGGTGATGTTATCAACCTTGGAATCACTTACAACACACATCGTCACCTCACCCTTAACTAGTCTCAGTTTATTTTGCAACTCCTGTTTCGAGTTACTACTCTTAGCAACTGAACTAGTATCAAATACCGAGGGGTTGCTACAAACACTAGTAAAGTACACATCAATTACATGTTTACCAAATATACTTTTATTCACTTTGCCATCCTTCTTATCCGCCAAGTATTTGGGGTAGTTCCGCTTCCAGTGACCATTCCCTTTGTAGTAGAAGCACTCAATTCCAGGGTTAGGTCTAGCTTTGGGCTTTTTCACGGGAGTGGCAACTTGCTTGCCATTCTTCTTGAAGTCCCTTTCTTTCCTTGCCCTTTTACTTGAAACTAGTGGTCTTGTCAACCATCAACACTTGATGCATTTTCTTGATTTCTACCTTCGCCGATTTCAGCATCGCGAAGAGCTTGGGAATTGTTTCCGTTATCTCTTGCATATTATAGTTCATCACGAAGTTCTAGTAACTCGGTAAAAGTGACTAGAGAATTCTGTCAATCACTATCTTATCTGGAAGATTAACTCCCACTTGATTCAAGTGATTGTAGTACCTAGACATTCTGAGCATATGCTCACTAGCTGAGCTATTCTCCTCCTTCTTGTAGGCAAAGTACTTTATTAGAGATCTCATACCTCCCGACATGGGCATGAGTCTGAAATACCAATTTCATCTCTTGGAACGTCTCATATGCTCCATGTCGTTCAAAACATTTCTGAAGTCCTGGTTCTAAGCCGTAAAACATGGTGCACTAAACTATCAAGTAGTCATCATACCGAGCTTGTCAAAACATTCATAATATCTGCATCTACTCCTGCAGTAGTTCTGTCACCTAGTGGTGCATCAAGGACATAATTCTTCTGTGCAGCAATGAGGATAATCCTCATATCACGGACCTAGTCCGCATCTTTGCTACTATCATCTTTCAACTTAGTTTTCTCTAGGAACATATCATAAATAAAGCGGGAAGCTATACGCGAGCTATTGATCTACAACATAGATATGCAAATAATATCAAGACTAAGTTCATGATAATTAAAGTTCAATTAATCATATTACTTAGGAACTCCCACTTAGATAGACATCCATCTAGTCATCTAAATGATCACGTGATCCATATCAACTAAACCATGTCCGATCATCACGTGAGATGGAGTAGTTTTCAAGTGAACATCACTATGTTGATCATATCTACTATATGATTCACGTTTGACCTTTCGGTCTCAGTGTTCCGAGGCCATATCTACATATGCTAGGCTCGTCAAGTTTAATTCGAGTATTCTGCGTGTGCAAAACTGGCTTGCACCCGTTGTATGTGAACGTAGAGCTTATCAGATCCGATAATCACGTGGTGTCTCAGCACGACGAACTTCGCAACGGTGCATACTCAGCGAGAGCACTTGTACCTTGAAATTTAGTTAGAGATCATCTTATAATGCTACTGTCGTACTAAGAAAAACAAGATGCATAAAAGATAAACATCACATGCAATCAAAATGTGACTTGATATGGCCATCACCATCTTGTGCTTTGATCTCCATCTCCAAAGTATCGTCATGATCTCCATCATCACTGGCATGACACCATGATCTCCATCATCTTGATCTCTATCAACGTGTCGTCACATGGTTCTCTCACCAACTATTGCTATCGCATAGCGATAAAGTAAAGCAATTATATGGTGCTTGCTCTTATGCAATAAAGAGACAACCATAAGGCTCTTGCCAGCTGCCGATAACTTTAACAAAACATGATCATCTCATACAACAAATTATATCACATCATGTCTTGACCATATCACAACATGCCCTGCAAAAACAAGTTAGACGTCCTCTACTTTGTTGTTGCAAGTTTTACGTGGCTGCTACGGGCTTCTAGCAAGAACCGTTCTTACCTACGCATCAAAACCACAACAATTTTCTGTCAAGTGTGCTGTTTTAACCTTCAACAAGGACCGGACGTAGTCAAACTCGATTCAACTAAAGTTGAAGAAACTGACACCTGCTAGCCACCTGTGTGGGAAGCATGTCGGTAGAACCAGTCTCATGAACGTGGTCATGTAATGCCGGTCCGGGCCGCTTCATCCAACAATACCACCGAATCAAAGTAAGATGTTGGTGGTAAGCAGTATGACAATTATTGCCCACAACTCTTTGTGCTCTACTTGTGCATATAACATCTACGCATAGACCTGGCTCGGATGCCACTGTTGGGGAACATAGTATTTCAAAAATTTCTATGATCACGCAAGATCTATCTAGGAGAAGCATAGCAACGAGCGGGTAGAGTGTGTCCACGTACCCTCATAGACCGAAAGCGGAAGCGTTTAGTAACGCGGTTGATGTAGTCGAACATCTTCACGATCCAACCAATCCAAGCACCGAATGTACGGCACCTCTGTGTTCAGCACACGTTCACCTCGATGACATCCCTCAAGCTCTTGATTCAGTTGAGGCCGAGGGAGAGTTCCGTCAGCACGAAGGCGTGGCGATGGTGATCATGAAGTTACCGGTGCAGGGCTTCGCCTAAGCTCTAGGACAATATGAGCGAGGTGTGTAACTGTGGAGGGGGGCACCGCACACAGCTAGGAACAATTGATGTGTGTGTTGGAAATATGCCCTAGAGGTAATAATAAAAGGATTATTATTATATTTCCTTGTTCGTGATAATTGTCTTTTATTCATGCTATAATTGTATTATCCGGAAATCGTAATACACGTGTGAATACATAGACCACAATATATCCCTAGTGAGCCTCTACTTGACTAGCTCGTTGATCAATAGATAGTCATGGTTTCCTGACTATGGACATTGGATGTCATTGATAACGGGATCACATCATTAGGAGGATGATGTGATGGACAAGACCCAATCCTAAGCATAGCACAAGATCGTGTAGTTCGTTTTGCTAGAGCTTTTCCAATGTCAAGTATCTTTTCCTTAGACCATGAGATCGTGTAAATCCCGGATACCGTAGGAGTGCTTTGGGTGTGCCAAACGTCACGATGTAACTGGGTGACTATAAAGGTACACTACAGGTATCTCCGAAAGTGTCTGTTGGGTTGACACGGATCGAGACTGGGATTTGTCACTCCGTATTACGGAGAGGTATCACTGGGCCCACTCGGTAGTGCATCATCATAATGAGCTCAAAGTGACCAAGTGTCTGGTCACAGGATCATGCATTACGGTACGAGTAAAGTGACTTGCCGTTAACGAGATTGAACGAGGTATTGGGATACCGACGATCGAATCTCGGGCAAGTAACATACCGATTGACAAAGGGAATTGTATACGGGGTTGTTTGAATCTTCGACATCGTGGTTCATCCGATGAGATCATCGAGGAGCATATGGGAGCCAACATGGGTATCCAGATCCCTCTCTTGGTTATTGCCCGAGAGCCGTCTCGGTCATGTCTACGTGTCTCCCGAACCCGTAGGGTCTACACACTTAAGGTTCGGTGATGCTAGGGTTGTATGAATATGAGTATGCAGTAAAACGAATGTTGTTCGGAGTCCCGGATGAGATCCCGGACGTCACGAGGAGTTCCAGAATGGTTCGGAGGTAAATAATCATATATAGGAAGTGTTGTTTCGGCCATCGGGAAAGTTTCGGGGTCACCCGGTATTGTACCGGGACCACCGGAAGAGTCCCGGGGGTCCACCGGGTAGGGCCACCCATCCCGGAGGGCCCCATGGGCTGAAGTGGGGAGGGGAACCAGGCCATAGTGGGCTGGTGCGCCCTCCTTGGCCCACCCCCTGCGCCTAGGGTTGAAACCCTAGGGTGGGGGGGGGGGCGCCCCACTTGCCTTGGGGGGCACTCCACCCCCTGGCCGCCGCCCCTCCTGGGAGATCAGATCTCCAAGGGGCCGGTGCCCCCCTTGGGGCCTATATAAAGGGAGGGGGGAGGGGGCAGCCGCACCCTAAAGTTCTGGCACCTCCCTTCCCCTGCTACACCTCTTCCTCCTCCGTCACGAGCTTGGCGAAGCCCTGCCGGAGTACTGCTGCTCCACCACCACCACGCCGTCGTGCTGCTGCTGGAGCCATCTTCTTCAACCTCTCCTTCCCCCTTCCTGGATCAAGAAGGAGGAGACGTCATCCGCTTCGTACGTGTGTTGAACGCGGAGGTGCCGTCCATTCAGCACTCGGTCATCGGTGATTTGGATCACGGCGAGTACGACTCCATCATCCACGTTCTAGTGAACGCTTCCGCACGCGATCTACAAGTGGTATGTAGATGCAATCTCTCTCCCATGACTCGTTGCTTAGATGAACTCATAGATGGATCTTGGTGAAACCATAGGAAAAATTTTAATTTTCTGCAACGTTCCCCAACAGTGGTATCAGAGCTAGGTCTATGCGTAGTTCTCTATTGCATGAGTAGAACACAATTTTGTTGTGGGCGTAGATCTTGTCAACTTGCTTGCCGCTACTAGCCTTTTCTTTCTTCAGCAGTATTGTGGGATGAAGCGGCCCAGACCGACCTTACACGTACGCTTACGTGAGACAGGTTCCACCGACTGACATGCACTAGTTGCATAAGGTGGCTAGCGGGTGTCTGTCTCTCCTACTCTAGTTGGAGCGGATTAGATGAAAAGGGTCCTTATGAAGGGTAAATAGAAGTTGACAAAATCACGTTGTGGTTATTCGTAGGTAAGAAAAGCGTTCTTGCTAGAACCCAATTGCAGCCACGTAAAGATGCAACAACAATTAGAGGGCGTCTAACTTGTTTTTGCAGCAATTGTCATGTGATGTGATATGGCCAGAAGTTGTGATGAATGATGAATGATATATTGTGATGTATGAGATCATGTTCTTGTAATAGGAATCACGACTTGCATGTCGATGAGTATGACAACCGGCAGGAGCAATAGGAGTTGTCTTAATTATTGTATGACCTGCTAGTCATTGATTCAGTGCCATGTAAATTACTTTACTTTATTGCTAAACGTGTTAGCCATAGTAGTAGAAGTAATAGTTGGCGAGCAACTTCATGGAGACACGATGATGGAGATCATGGTGTCATGCCGGTGACAAGATGATCATGGAGCCCGAAGATGAAGATCAAAGGAGCTATATGATATTGGCCATATCATGTCACTACTTTATATAATTGCATGTGATGTTTATTATGTTTTATGCATCTTGTTTACTTAGAACGACTGTAGTAAATAAGATGATCCCTTATAATAATTTCAAGAAAGTGTTCCCCTAAGCGTGCACCGTTGCTAAAGTTAAATGCGTTTCGAAGCACCACGTGATGATCGGGTGTGATAGATCCTTACGTTCACATACAATGGGTGTAAGACAGTTTTACACATGCATAAACACTTAGGGTTAACTTGACGAGCCTAGCATGTACAGACATGGCCTCGGAACACAAGAGACCGAAAGGTCGAACATGAGTCGTATGGAAGATACGATCAACATGGAGACGTTCACCGACGATGACTAGTCCATCTCACGTGATGATCGGACACGGCCTAGTCGACTCGGATCATGTAACACTTAGATGACTAGAGGGATGTCAAATCTGAGTGGGAGTTCATTAAATAATTTGATTAGATGAACTTAATTATCATGAACATTAGTCTAAAATCTTTGCAAAATGTCTTGTAGATCAAATGGCCAACGCTCATGTCACCATGAACTTCAACGCGTTCCTAGAAAACCAAGTTGAAAGACGATGGCGGCAACTATTCGGACTGGGTCCTAACACGAGGATCATCCTCATAGCAGCCAAGAAACAATATGTCCTAGAAGCACCGCTAGGTGATGCACCCATCCCAGAGAACCAAGACATTATGAATGCTTGGCAGTCTCGTGCTGATGATTACTCCCTCGTTCAGTGCGGCATGCTTTACACTTAGAACCGGGCTCTAAAAGCGTTTTGAGCAACACGGAGCATATGAGATGTTCAAGGAGCTGAAAATGGTTTTCCAAGCTCATGCCCGGGTCGAGAGATATGAATTCTCCGACAAGTTCTATAGTTGTAAGATGGAGGAAAACAGTTCTGTCAATGAGCACATACTCACAATGTCTAGGTTGCACAACCGCCTGTCCGAGCTGGACATTAACGTCCCGGACGAGGCGGTCATTGACAGAATCCTTCAGTCGCTCCCACCAAGCTACAAGAGCTTTGTGATGAACTACAATATGCAGGGGATGGTGAAGACCATTCCCGAAGTATTCTCAATCTTTGAAGTCAGTGAGGTTGAAATCAAGAAAGAACATCAAGTGTTGATGGTCAATAAAACCACTAAGTTCAAAAAGGGCAAGGGTAAGAAGAACTTCAAGAAGGACGGCAAGGATGTTGCCGCGCCCGGTAAGCAAGTTGCCGGGAAGAAGTCAAAGAATGGACCCAAACCTGAGATAGAGTGCTTTTATTGCAAAGGGAAGGGCCACTGGAAGCGGAACTGCCCCAAATACTTAGCGGACAAGAAGGCCGACAACACTAAAGGTATATTTGATATACATGTAATTGATGTGTACCTTACCAATACTCATAGCAACTCCTGGGTATTTGATACCGGTGCCGTTGCTCATATTTGTAACTCAAAACAGGAGCTGCGGAATAAGCGAAGACTGGCGAAGGACGAGGTGACGATGCGCGTCGGGAATGGTTCCAAGGTCGATGTGATCGCCGTCGGCACGCTACCTCTACATTTACCTACGGGATTAGTTTTAAACCTCAATAATTGTTATTTAGTGCCAAGTTTGAGCATGAACATTGTATTAGGATCTCGTTTAATGTGAGATGGCTACTCATTTAAATCCGACAATAATGGTTGTTCTATTTATATGAGAGATATGTTTTATGGTCATGCTCCGATGGTCAATGGTTTATTCTTAATGAATCTCGAACGTAATATTACACATATTCATAGTGTGAATACCAAAAGATGTAAAGTTGATAACGATAGTCCCACATACTTGTGGCACCGCCGCCTTGGTCACATTGGTGTCAAGCGCATGAAGAAGCTCCATTCGATGGACTTTTAGAGTCTCTCGATTATGAATCATTTGACACATGCGAACCATGCCTTATGGGCAAAATGACCAAGACTCCGTTCTCCGGAACAATGGAGCGAGCAACCAACTTATTGGAAATCATACATATCGATGTGTGCGGTCCAATGAGCGTCGAGGCTCGCGGAGGATATCGTTATGTTCTCACTCTCACGTATGATTTGAGTAGATATGGGTATGTCTACTTGATGAAACACAAGTCTGAGACCTTTGAAAAGTTCAAGGAATTTCAGAATGAGGTAGAGAATCAATGTGACCGAAAAATAAAGTTCTTACAATCAGATCGTGGAGGAGAATATTTAAGTCACGAATTTGGTACACACTTAAGGAAATGTGGAATCGTTTCACAACTCACGCTACCGTACACCTCAACAGTAATGGTGTGTCCGAACGTCGTAATCGCACTCTATTGGATATGGTGCGATCTATGATGTCTCTTACAGATTTACCGCTATCATTTTGGGGATACGCACTAGAGACAGCTACATTCACTTTAAATAGGGCACCGTCTAAATTCGTTGATACGACACCGTATTAATTATGGTTTGGAAAGAAACCTAAGCTGTCGTTTCTAAAAGTTTGGGGATGCGATGCTTATGTCAAGAAACTTCAACCTGAAAAGCTCGAACCCAAGTCGGAAAAATGCGTCTTCATAGGATACCCTAAGGAAACCATTGGGTATACCTTCTACCTTAGATCCGAAGGCAAGATCTTTGTTGCCAAGAACGGATCCTTTCGGAAAAGAGTTTCTCTCGAAAGGAGTAAGTGGGAGGAAAGTAGAACTTGATGAAGTACTACCTCTTGAATCAGAAAGTAGTGCAGCTCAGGAAAATGTTCCTGTGGTGCCTACACCTACTGGAGAGGAAATTAATGATAATGATCAAGGTACTTCGGATCAAGTTGCTACTGAACTTCGTAGGTCCACAAGGACACGTTCCACACCAGAGTGGTATGCAACCCTATCTTGGAAATCATGTTGTTAGACAACGGTGAACCTTCGAACTATGAAAAAGCGATAGCGGGCCCAGATTCCAACAAATGGCTTGAAGCCATGCAATCCGAGATAGGATCCATGTATGAAAACAAAGTATGGACTTTGACAGACTTGCCCAATGATCGGCGAGCGATAGAAAACAAATGGATCTTTAAGAAGAAGACGGACGCGGATGGTAATGTCACCATCTATAAAGCTCGACTTGTCGCTAAGGGTTATCGGCAAGTTCAAGGGATTGACTACGATGAGACTTTCTCTCACGTAGCGAAGCTTAAGTCCGTCCGAATCATGTTAGCAATTGCCGCATACTATGATTATGAGATATGGCGGATGGACGTCAAAAGCGGCATTCCTTAACGGTTATCTTAAGGAAGAGATGTATATGATGCAGCCGGAAGGTTTTGTCGACCCTAAGAATGCTAACAAGGTATGCAAGCTCCAGCGATCCATTTATGGGCTGGTGCAAGCCTCTCGGAGTTGGAACATTCGCTTTGATGAGATGATCAAAGCGTTTGGGTTTATGCAGACTGATGGAGAAGCCTGCGTTTACAAGAAAGTGAGTGGGAGCTCTGTAGCATTTCTCATATTATATGTAGATGACATACTTTTGATGGGAAATGATATAGAACTCTTGGACAACATTAAGGCCTACTTGAATAAAAGTTTTTCAATGAAGGACCTTGGAGAAGCTGCTTACATATTAGGCATCAAGATCTATAGGGATAGATCGAGACGCCTCATAGGTCTTTCACAAAGCACATACCTTGATAAGATTTTGAAGAAATTCAAAATGGATCAGTCTAAGAAAGGGTTCTTGCCTCTTTGCAAGGTGTGAGATTGAGCTCGGCTCAATGCCCGACCACGGCAAAAGATAAAGAAGAGATGAGCGTCATCCCCTATGCCTCGCCATAGGATCTATTATGTATGCCATGCTGTGTACCGGACTGATGTAAACCTTGCCGTAAGTTTGGTAGGAATGTACCAAAGTAATCCCGCAAGGAACACCGGACAGCGGTCAAGAATATCCTGAAGTACCGAAAAGGACAAAGGACATGTTTCTCGTTTATGGAGGTGACGAAGAGCTCGTCAGAAGGGTTACGTCGACGCTTAGCTTCGACACGAATCTGGATGACTCTAAGTCACAAACCGGATACGTGTATATGTTGAATGGTGGAGCGATGGCTGGTGCGATTTGCAAGCGAGGCGTCGTGGCGGGATCTACGTGTGAAGCGGAATACATGGCAGCCTCGGAGGCAGCGCATGAAGCAATTTGGGTGAAGGAGTTCATCACTGACCTAGGAGTTATACCCAATGCGTCGGGGCCAATCAAACTCTTCTGTGACAACACTGTAGCTATTGCACTTGCCAAGGAGCCCAGGTTTCACAAGAAGATCAGGCACATCAAGCGTCGCTTCAACTCCATCCGTGAAAATGTTCAAGATGGAGACATAGAAATTTGCAAAGTGCATACGGATCTGAATGTCGCAGATCCGTTGACTAAACCTCTTCCATGAAAGCAAAACATGATCAACACCGTAACTCTATGGGTGTTCGGTTCATCACAATGTAACTAGATTATTGACTCTAGTGCAAATGGGAGACTGTTGGAAATATGCCCTAGAGGCAATAATAAAAGGATTATTATTATATTTCCTTGTTCGTGATAATTGTCTTTTATTCATGCTATAATTGTATTATCCGGAAATCGTAATACACGTGTGAATACATAGACCGCAATATGTCCCTAGTGAGCCTCTAGTTGACTAGCTCGTTGATCAATAGATAGTCAGTTTCCTGACTATGGACATTGGATGTCATTGATAACGGGATCACATCATTAGGAGAATGATGTGATGGACAAGACCCAATCCTAAGCATAGCACAAGATCGTGTAGTTCGTTTTGCTAGAGCTTTTCCAATGTCAAGTATCTTTTCCTTAGACCATGAGATCGTGTAACTCCCGGATACCGTAGGAGTGCTTTGGGTGTGCCAAACGTCACAACGTAACTGGGTGACTATAAAGGTACACTGCATGTATTTTCGAAAGTGTCTATTGGGTTGACACGGATCGAGACTGGGATTTGTCACTCCGTATTACGGAGAGGTATCTAAGTTTCTAAGATCTTTATCGGTCAAACCGCATAACAACATACGTTGTTCCATTTGTCATCGGTATGTAACTTGCCCGAGATTCGATCGCCGGTATCCTCATACCTAGTTCAATCTCGTTACCGACAAGTATCTTTACTCGTTCCGTAATGCATCATCCCGTAACTAACTCATTAGTCACATTGCTTGCAAGGCTTATAGTGATGTGCATTACCGAGAGGGCCCAGAGGTACCTTCCCGAAACTCGGAGTGACAAATCCTAATCTCGATCTATGCCAACCCAACAAACACCTTCGGAGACACCTATAGAGCATCTTTATAATCACCCATTTATGTTGTCACGTTTGATAGCACACAAGGTGTTCCTCCGGTATTCCGGAGTTGCATCATCTCATAGTCAGAGGAACATGTATAAGTCATGAGGAAAGCAATAGCAATAAAACTGAACAATCAACATGCTAAGCTAATGGATGGGTCTTGTCCATCACATCATTCTCCTAATGATGTGATCCCGTTCATCAAATGACAACACATGTCTATGGCTAGGAAACTTAACCATCTTTGATTAACGAGCTAGTCACTGGTGCGCGTCGGTCCTAAACAAACGGTTTTTAACCCCTTTCCGCGACGACATTTGGAACCGTCGCGAAGTGAGTGTGGGCGATAGGGGTGTCCTTCCCACATGACCCAGAAACCGTCGGGGATATGCCCTCCTGGCACACACGCTCGGCAAAATGAGGTCGTGTACGACCGGCGGGCGCTCAAATATGGAAATACGTACAGTAGAGCTAAAAACAATTATACAGCAAAATTGTTTCCGTTCGCAAGTACACCCCACACAGTCAGTCCTCGCTAAACGTTTCTGTTCGTATGTACATCCCACACATTTGATCCAAGGAAAACGTTTTCGTTCACAGGTACATCACACACAATTTTTTCCGTTAAATCGTCTGCATTATTGAATTTATAACACACGGTCCGTAGAAGAAACTGTGTGGCAAAGGATGTCCATGGCACACAGTCTTTATGTGGTAAACGTTTGCGCAAGGTGGCTAACGCAAACAATTTTCAAGAGAAAGTCGTTTGTGATTGTTCATTGATCCAACACGGTTTATTCCTAGAACTGTCGCTGCTGTTCGAGGTCATCGCCCACGGTATTTTTTCAATAACCGTTTGCAATAGCAAAACCCAATTAGCAGGCTAATTATCCAATTATTCATAATCCATTTATTAATATAATTGACATTCATATTAAGCACACAATATATTTCATTTCCATATTAAGAAAGCGTAATTTCATAATTGAAATACATCAGAGTACAACATGATATAGCTTCAGCACTCAGCTACCCCATTACACAACTGCACCAACAACAAGTTCCACATGCAACATGTAGAACCTTTCGAAATTAGCATCATAGACGGTATATAGACAGATGCATCTCATCTGGAAAACTGCTAAAGCGGAAGGCGAATATTGAGCCTTCATTCATGTTGAAGGTATATGCAACTTTAGGCCAGTGCATGTGGATGATTGACCATCCGTCCTTCGTCCTCTTCACGAACACTTCAATATTGAACCGTGGGTGTTGTATGAAAATCTTCCTCGCCTCCTGACCATAGAGGTGGTTTGAGAGGTAATCATCAGTGAACTGCTTTGGAAAGGCCTGAAAACAAGGATGTGCATAAATATCTTACAGATATTAGAAATGGGGCAAAGGAATAAAAAAGGCAAGGTATAATAGTTAGTACCATCTTGTAGTGAACTTATGTCTTATTCTTTGTGCAGACAAAGATATTGTTGTTTTTTGTCGATAATTTCTTTATCCTAACAATCTTTCTAAGTTTCTTGATTTGATTGATATTCATGGACAACTCATTTCCCCATACGCAAAAAGGGTCAAACAGTGGGTCAAAACCTCTGACAGCAGGACATACATGTGCAAGAGCAAATTGTTAAAAACCAAAATATTAGAATGGTTCCTGCAATGGCACAATAATGTGATATTAGAGAACGGACCATGCACGTGCTAACCTGGATTGTAAACCTCAGTGCTTCCCATTGTTTCCCTGCAACACATATAAGGTAGTTAGTTATCAGGTTAAGTAAGGGTTCGCATGCTCTCAGTAAAATATGTTGATGAAAAATAAGCACATTGCAGATTCATCAGATTAATTCAAGCCACACGGAAAACCCATTTACCCAAACCAAGCATGATTAAGAACTAGGAAATATAGCACTTGTATATGTTTCTCATGTATTAAGTGCAACCAAATTCGATTTATTCCTCACATGCACAACAATACATAATTCTACCCACGACAATTGGACATCGCATTGCAGAATTGAACCAAGCAGTTAATTAAACACCACAACAAATGAACGAAACATTATTGAGCACCACATTGCACAGTATAACATACGCCTAATAGAAGATCAGACAGTTAACCAAACAGTTAACTACAGCCAATTGTAGCAATTGTATTTGTTTCTCATGTATTTACTACAGCCAAATTCAATTTATTCCTCACATGGTATACAATAATAGAATGCACCCACAACTATTGAACATCGCATTGCAGAATTGAACCAAACAGTTAACTAAAAACCACAACACAAATGAACCACACGTTAACTAAGCACCACATTGCACTGTGTATAACCAAACCAAGCATGCTTGACAATTTGGAAATATAGCAATTGTATTGGTTTCTCATGTATTTTGTAAAGATAAATTTGATTTATTTCTCACATGGAAGACAATACAAAATTGCAGCCTGAAGAATTGAACATCACATTTGCATAATTGAACCAAACAGTTAACTGAAGACGACAACTAATTAACAAAACAGTTAATAAGTGAGCACCACACTGATGACATATAGAGCATATACACTAGAGCAACAGATTGCATGGTAAAATTAGATAGCGCAATTCACTAGAATTTGTGAAGGAAAGGCAGGAGCAGCACATGCAACGGGTAAACCGAGCATGCTTAACCGGCGTAGCTAGCAAATGGCAGCCATCGCGACCTCATCCGCGCGTGCGGCCGTGATTTGCTTCTCCGCTGCCAAATGCTCCTTGAGATCCTGTCTATAGTGCGTGCACCATGGTTTAGGCTGGTGCTTATTTGGTGGAGGGGTCGGTGATTTGGGCGGAAGGTGTCGCGCTCGCGCCGGCGGTCGGGGCATGTGGGATGTGGAAGGAGGAGGAGGATGGGGGTCGGGTGTGGATTACCTGCCTGGATAGACGAGGCCGAGCAGCGTGAAGGAGGGTCGCCAATGAGGAGGCGGCGCTGCAAGCAAGGAGTGAGGTATCAACTTGGAAATGAAGGGGGAATGTAGCGACCCGACCTCAGACGGTCAAGTCTCTGTGTATTTGTGCCATCCCTGGATCAGTATGCTGGCACACACAGTACATCAATGTATATATCAAAGTGCAATCACATGTATAAATAACGTAAAACTGATATATACCTCATATGTCTCAATGGAAACAACAACGGGTGTGGAGTCCCATCAACGCCATCGGCAGGTTGAGTGTAGACCGTAACCAGATCGTAACTCTTACTCGTCGAGGAAATATCTGCAACATGATACGTTGCAGCCGTGTAGGTCAAGACATTGAATGTACCGGCAAGATCACAATAAGAGAAAACAGATGATAAACTATACTATATGCGGTATGGCTTTGTGGCTCAGATTCTCGAGTTTTGTTTGCGTAAAAGCTGGTTTTATTTTCCCTACATCAAAGGAATAAAGGAAGTCTGTACTATGGAGTTTTCTATCATGACATGGTTCCGCCAACCGATGTCTCATAGCCCAAAATCATCATAAGTTGCCCACAATTAAGTTATCAATCCGGTGTTGAGAGTTCCGAGATAGATCCAAGTCCAGATGCTCAAATTGTCCGTAACTATGCTTGTTGTTTGATTGATTGCTTGATTGATTGACTGAAAGTGAGTAAAATTCAAAACTTTTTGAAAGTTAAATGAGAGGGAATAAAAGGACTTTCCCAAACTTTCATTTTGCTTTTATGATCTTCGGGAATTCAAATTCTTTTCATCACCAAAAACCCTAGAGAGAAGATGACATGACTTCTTCCATTTATTTAAATGACAAGGGGTGTTGAAAATATTTGAATTTCATTTGGAAAATATTTCCAATTCTGAAACTTTATGCAACTCAATGATTTTCACGAGCGAAGATAAAATGTCTTCTTCAAAACATATGAAATATGAGTTGGGAGTTTCAAAGAATTAAAAGTTCTTTTGAATTTATTTTCAATTTGGAGTTATTTGAGTTTTATTCAAATTATTTTTCTCCAAAAATAAAATATATGGAAAATAGGGTAACATGATTCCCTACATCAGAAAATTGGAGAGAAATAAATTTGAATTCATTTTGATATTTTTAAAATTATTTTTATTGGATTTTATTAGAGCTGAAGCACTCTTTATTTTATTTAAATTTGTGTGTATTTTATTTAATGCTATAATAATATCCATGTTGTAGAAAATCTTTTTCTGCAAATTTTGGTATATTATATGCCTATATAAAAGTTTTAGTCATTTTATTTTTTTTATTTTAGTTCTCTGAAAATTTTGTTTTAAAAAAAAATCCGCAGCGCCTTGGGCCAAAGGCCCAAGCCGCCACTTGCCACCGGCCGGCCACAAGGCCAACACCATCGCACGCACCAAGGGAAGCCAGGGAGCACCGCTCCTTTTTCCTAATACTAGTAGGATTTGATCCTGCTTGCTTATTCCTACTTGTTTCTAGAACTTTTCCCTTTAGTTTCCTAATCCTAATCTATTTCTTGTCCCCTACCCCAAGCAAACCCCTCCCCACCCCTATATATATACCCAAGCACCCCCCCCTCCAACACATCAAACCAACCCCTCTCCTCTCCTCTCCTCTCAGCAGCGTGACCTTCCCACCAGCGCCCTTGCCGCCCTCACCAGCCTTGCCCGCCGCTTGCCACCGCCCGCCCGGGTCTTGCCGCCAGCGCCCTCGACCTCTCCTGAGGTTTATATGATCTCCTCTCCACCGTTCCGTGATCTCCTTTCCTCTAGGAGCAACCGCAACATCGGATCCGATCTTCTTCCCCAACTCCGACGACTACTCCGGTGAGATCAAAGAAATCTCGTAATTCATTTTTTTTTTCAGAAAATAACAATTTTAGAAAATTCATATCTTTTAGAGTTTTTAGTATTTTTGAGTGATTCCAATTGCTATGTGTCACAAATTTGCTGAAGTTTCTGTTAGTGTCTCTGGATTTCAAATTTGAGTAGTTTAAATTTGAATTTGATAAATTTTGTTCAGATTAGTATTTTGGCCATAACTTGAGTTTAAAAATAGGTTTTTAATTAATTCTTTTTGCTCCTGGTCTCTAGGACCTTTGTTTATCCAGTAGTATTTAGTATTTTATGTCTAGGTTAATTTAAATTAGGTTTTTAGCAAAACAGTACTGTTTTATTATTAGTTCCGTTTTAGCTTTTTCTTTATTGTTTTTATTAGTTTTAAATTATTTCTTTTTGTCACTTTTGACAAAATTAGTTGTGTTTCTGTTAGAAAACAGGAGAAAATTTATTTTTATTTTAAAAATTTATTTTCCTTAGTTTTGTATGAAACCTTCTATAGGTCATAGTTAGAGTTTTATAAAAGCTTTTTATTTGTTTCTTTTTTCAAATAAAATTTTATGTAAAAAATACTTTCTGTTAAATTAGTTATTTTACATTTTATTTTCTGTTAATTTATTAGTTTAGTATTTTAATTGTTGTTAAGTTTTTACTTACGGCAAAACTATATTAGATGTTTGTAGCAAAGTCATAGATCTTCGTTAGTAGTTTTTCTTTGTAGTTTTATTTGAAGTTTCTTTTGATTTTGTTTGAGTTTTATTATCGATTTTCCTTGCTGTTTTGATTGTTATTTCGAGTGCTAAAATTGTTTGCTAGGATGTTTGCTTATGTGAATGCTATGTTTGACTATATAGATTTTCAACGGAGTGACGATTAGTTCTACCAAGTCATTTTCTCGGCGTTGTTATCTTCATCAAGTATTACCGTGCAAGTTCACTTTGACCATGTTTTTCATACCTATGTGTTTTATTGCATCTAGTGTCATCTTCGCAACAATCCCTCCAAAGAGTGATATTGAATCCTTGTAGTTGAGTAGTATGCATGAGGTAGGAACCCATCACCCTGTTACCAAGCCCGGGACGTTATTTATTTTAATGCTACGCTATAGTAGACGGGGTTGGTATGAGTGCTTGGGAGTGGTGTGAGAATGGAGGATCTACGTCAATGACGACAACTCCATGATGGAATCTGCAAGGACTGCATCTTCAAGGCCTCAAGACTTCAAGACTCGAGACAAGAATTCAATACACACTACTGGGTGAAGGACGGTTGACGGGCACCCTGGAGAAACCAGTGGTTGGCCGTGATGCATGGAGAAGCGCCATGACATCTTGCGGAAAGCTTCACCCAGACTCAAAGAGACGGAAGAATACTTCATGCCCGGAAGCTTACCTGTGCAACCGCAAGTCACTATGGGCTCGCTTGGTTGACCTTAGTTGTGACTCTGGCCGGGGCGGTGCTAGCAGATGTAGAACTACGGTAGGATTGGTGAAAGCACCGGACAGTGGTCGAGGAACTCTTCGAAGACCATGTTTCGATCGTCTTGTTCTCAAACACCCTGAAGTGCGAGAACGTAAAAAGAGGGATCGAATCTTGCGGGTAAAGTGTACAAACCTCTGCAGAGGGTTTAAGCCTAATCGATTAGCCGTGTCCCCGGTTACGGACAATTTGAGCATCTGGACTTGGATCTATCTCGGAACTCTCAACACCGGATTGATAACTTAATTGTGGGCAACTTATGATGATTTTGGGCTATGAGACATCGGTTGGCGGAACCATGTCATGATAGAAAACTCCATAGTACAGACTTCATTTATTCCTTTGATGTAGGGAAAATAAAACCAGCTTTTACGCAAACAAAACTCAGATACAGAGCCACAAAGCCATACCTCATATAGTATAGTTTATCATCTGTTTTCTCTGATAGTGATCTTTCCGCTACATTCAATGTAATCGACCTACACGGCTGCAACGTATCATGTTGCGAGATATTTCCTCGACGAGTAAGAGTTACGATACAGGTTACGGTCTACACTCAACCTGCCGATGGCGTTGATGGGACTCCACACCCGTTGTTGTTTCGGCCGAGACATATGAGGTATATATCAGTTTTACGTTATTTATACATGTGATTGCACTTTGATATATACATTGATGTACCGTGTGTGCCAAAGATACCGATCCGAGGATGGCACAAATACACAGAGACTTGACCGTCGAGGTCGGGTCGCTCTGAGGAAAGAGGGGAAATGTGGCTTTTGGTAAGGAGGAGGGGGGAAGCTAGATATTTCCGCGGAAGCCGAAAATTTGGAATCGCTTCAGCCAAAAAACTGGCGCGCAAAGTGTCATCAGACACGGTCCCTTATTCAGAACTGTGTAAGATATCACAAACGATTCAGATAGCTTAACCCGTGTGTGATGAGTTTGAACGTCAAAAGTTTTGGTTCGAATTTCCATGGTTACAGTAGTCATCCACGTCATTGCATAATTTGGGTACACAAAGGAGACTACAGCACACCCACACTTCTTAATCGAGCAAGTTCAGCAATTAATAGAGCTAGATGACCTAAACATTACTCTAACAATTAAAGACCGGTGCTCTTAATTAAACCAAACAAAGAGTACTACTACGGCTGGTGCTCGTCGATCTCCGCCGCCGCCTCCATGTACAGCTCGCGCCCGATGGTCTCCTGGGGAAGGGGCTCCATGGCATCCATTGCACCATACTCGGCAAGCATCTCGCCATCTGTGTCCGCCATCTCTTTGGAAAAGGCCGCCACGAGCTGGGCGTGGGCAGACGCGATCTGGGATTGGACGGGCCACGTCATTGCAAGGTATGCGGCGGAGGAACGAATGGCTGCTCGAACACGCTCGCGATTGCCAGCTCTTCGGCCGTGGGTTGCCGACCGTTGTCGGAGAAGCTTCGTTGGATTTGTGCGGTGATCGCCAGGAGCTGCGTGGGCGGCCTCCATCAGGGCTAAGGCCGCCGCTGCGGAACGGACAGCTGTTGTGTCGCTCTCGCCAATTGCTACCCCCAAGGCAGATGTTGCTGCCGCCACCTGAGAAGCAACAATGGCCATTTGGGCTGCCTTTGCCGCCTGGTCGCAGATTGCGGCTGCGCTCATGCACCTTGTTAGCACACGCATGGCGGCTGCGGCCGCGCTCTCGCCGGAGTGGGCCACCGAAGTTGCCTTACGACGAGGGTCCACGTGCTCATCTTTCACCGACGATGATTGAACAGTGAAATAATATTTGAGGAGCGAGCTAGGGTTCTTAAGACGCCGTCTGTGGACTGTAGCCGACGCACCTTCTCGCGTAAGCCATAGGCGTACTATACACCGACGGTGCTCCAGGATATTTTGTGCTGCATCTCACACGGTTGCTAATAATAAAACGTGTGCGATCTACTTGATTTTTCATCTTGATTTGAATTATATAATGGAGTCACAGCGACAATGGACGGTGTTTGAATTGCTAGACCTTTTATTTGGAGTGAACATGCAACTATATGTGTGTCGTAAAAGAATTGGAATTATTCAGGGTTTGTTTGAACATTTTATACATTAATTGGTTTTCTAGCCATTTCAGGTGCACAATTCAAATTTGAACTACATGCACATGCTCCAGTGCATATAAATTGGTTGAAAAATCAAATATGTGTCCTTGGGTGCATGCTTAGGTCCCTTGCAAGAAATGGGAATGAATTTCAAGCACCAGGGCACCAATGATTGCCGGCAAAACATTGAGATGCCTGGTTTTTAAATTCTAGTAAATCTAAAACTCGTCTAAAATTCATGAAACTTGGCATGCTATCATGGAGCGGCATCAACATGCCGTGGTAAATTTTTTGTCCCATTTGGGGCAGGTTTGGGTATATGCTTCTCACAAACCGGGGCATCTCACAACAAGCATGTTGGTTTTCGGTAGGGAACATCCCACCTTTCGGGATGAAACGATATCCATTGCCTCTTATTGCTTTCAAATTTTTCCTCATGTCAACATAGAATAACAGGAGTGTTGTGTGAATTTTTGTGATTTTTCAGGGTTCGTTTGGACATTTTTATGCATTAACTAAGTTTTCAATGCATTTATGTGCACAATTCAAATTTGAACTACATGCACATGCTCCAGTGCATATAAATTGGTTGAAAAATCAAATCTGTGTCCTTGGGTGCATGCTTAGGTCCCATGCAACAAATGGGAATGAATTTCAAACACCAGGGCACCATTAATTGCCGGGAAAACTTTGAGATGCCTGGTTTTTAAATTCTAGTAAATCCTAAACTCGTCTGAAATTCATGAAACTTGGCATGCTATCATGGAGCGGCATCAACATGCCGTGGTAATTTTTTTGTCCCATTTGGGGCAGGTTTGGGTATATGCTTCTCACAAACCGGAGCTTCTCACAACAAGCATGATTGTTTTCGGTGAGAACGTCCCACCTTTGGGGACCTAAACGATACCATTGCCTCTTATTGCTTTCAATTTTTTCTTGTGTTAACATAGTACAACAAGAGTGTTGTGTAATTTTTTTTGATTTTTCGGGGTTCGTTTGGACATTTTATGCATTATCTGAGTTTTCAATGCATTTATGTGCACAATTCAAATTTGAACTACATGCACATGCTTGAGTGCATACAAATTGGTTGAAAAATCAAATTTGTGTCCTTGTGTGCATGCTTAGGTCCCATGCAAGAAATGGGAATAAATTTCAAACACCAGGGCACCGTTGATTGCCGGCAAAACTTTGAGATGCCTGGGTTTAAAAAATTTCTAGTAAATCCAAAACTCGTCTGAAATTCATGAAACTTTGCAAGCTATCATGGAGCGGCATCAACATGCCATGGTAAAAATTTGCCCCATTTGGGGCAGGTTTGGGTATATGCTTTTCACAAACTGGAGCTTCTCACAACAAGCATGATGGTTTTTGGTAGGGAACATCCCACCTTTGGGGATGAAATGATATCCATTGCCTCTTATTGCTTTCAAATTCTTTCTCGTGTCAACATAGAACAACAGGAGTGTTGTGTGAATTTTTGTGATTTTTCGGGGTTCATTTGGACATTTTTATGCATTAACTGAGTTTTCAATGCATTTATGTGCACAATTCAAATTTAAACTACATGCACATGCTCCAGTGCATATAAATTGGTTGAAAAATCAAATCTGTGTTCATGGGTGCATGCTTAGGTCCCATGCAAGAAATGGGAATGAATTTCAAACACCAGGGCACCGTTGATTGCCCGTAAAACATTGAGATGCCTGGTTTTTAAATTCTAATAAATCCAAAACTCGTCTGAAATTCATGAAATTTGGCATGCTTTCATGGAGCGGCATCAACATGACGTGGTAAATTTTTGTCCCATTACGGGCAGGTTTGGGTATATGAATCTCACAAACCGGAGCTTCTCACAACAAGCATGATGGTTTTCAGTAGGGAACGTCCTACCATTGGGGACGAAACAATATCCATTGCCTCTTATTGCTTTCAAATTGTTTTCTCGTGTCAACATAGAACAACAGGAGTGTTGTGTGAATTTTTGTGATTTTTCAGGGTTCGTTTGGACATTTTTATGCATTAACTAAGTTTTCAATGCATTTATGTGCACAATTCAAATTTGAACTACATGCACATGCTCCAGTGCATATAAATTGGTTGAAAAATCAAATCTGTGTCCTTGGGTGCATGCTTAGGTCCCATGCAACAAATGGGAATGAATTTCAAACACCAGGGCACCATTAATTGCCGGGAAAACATTGAGATGCCTAGTTTTTAAATTCTAGTAAATCCTAAACTCGTCTGAAATTCATGAAACTTGGCATGCTATCATGGAGCGGCATCAACATGCCGTGGTAAATTTTTTGTCCTATTTGGGGCAGGTTTGGGTATATGCTTCTCACAAACCGGAGCTTCTCACAACAAGCGTGATTGTTTTCGGTAGGGAACGTCCCACCTTTGGGGACGAAACGATACCATTGCCTCTTATTGCTTTCAATTTTTTTCTTGTGTTAACATAGTACAACAAGAGTGTTGTGTAATTTTTTTATGTTTCGGGGTTCGTTTGGACATTTTTATGCATTAACTGAGTTTGCAATGCATTTATGTGCACAATTCAAATTTGAACTACATGCACTTGCTCCAGTGCATATAAATTGGTTGAAAAATCAAATTTATGTCCTTGGGTGCATGCTTAGGTCCCATGCAGGAAATGGGAATGAATTTCAAACACCAGGGCACCGTTGATTGCCGGGAAAACATTGAGATGCCTCGTTTTTAAATTCTAGTAAATCCAAAACTCGTCTGAAATTCATGAAACTTGGCATGCTATCATGGAGCGGCATCAACATGCCGTGGTAAAAAATGTGTCCCATTTTGGGCAGGTTTGGGTATATGCTTCTCACAAACCGAAGCTTCTCAAAACAAGCATGATGGTTTCGGTAGGGAACGTCCCACCTTTGGGGACGAAATGATATCCATTGCCTCTTATTGCTTTCAAATTTTTTTCTCGTGTCAATATAGAACAACGGGAGTGTTGTGTGAACTTTTGTGATTTTTCGGGGTTCGTTTGGACATTTTTATGCATTAACTGAGTTTTCAATGCATTTATGTGCATAATTCAAATTTGAACTACATGCACATGCTCCAGTGCATATAAATTGGTTGAAAAATCAAATCTGTGTCCTTGGGTGCATGCTTAGGTCCCATGCAAGAAATGGGAATGAATTTCAAACACTAGGGCACCATTGATTGCTGGGAAAACATTGAGATGCCCGGTTTTTAAATTCTAGTAAATCCAAAACTCGTCTAAAATTCATGGAACTTGGCATGCTATCATGGAGCGGCATCAACATGCTGTGGTAAATTTTTTGTCCCATTTGGGGCAGGTTTGGGTATATGCTTCTCACAAACCGGAGCTTCTCACAACAAAGATGATGGTTTTCGGTAGGGAACGTCCCACCTTTGGGGACGAAACGACACCATTACCTCTTATTGGTTTCAATTTTTTTTCTTGTGTTAACATAGAACAACAGGAGTGTTATGCATTTTATTTTTATTTTTCGGGGTTCGTTTGGACATTTTTATACATTAACTAAGTTTTCAATGCATTTGTGTGCATAATTCAACTTTGAAGTACATGCACATGCTCCGGTGCATATAAATAGGTTGAAAAATCATATATGTGTCCTTGGGTGCATGCTTAGGTCCCATGCAAGAAATGGGAATGAATTGCAAGCACCAGGGCACCGTTAATTGCCGGGAAAACATTGGGATGCCTCGTTTTTAAATTCTATTAAATCCAAAACTCGTCTGAAATTCATGAAACTTGGCATGCTATCATGGAGCGGCATCAACTTGCCGTGGTAAATTTTTTGTCCCATTTTGGGCATGTTTGGGTATATGCTTCTCACAAACCGAAGCTTCTCACAACAAGCATGATGGTTTCGGTAGGGAACGTCCAACCTTTGGGGACGAAACGATATCCATTGCCTCTTATTGCTTTCAAATTTTTTTCTCGTGTGAATATAGAACAACAGGAGTGTTGTGTGAACTTTTGTGATTTTTCGGGGTTCGTTTGGACATTTTTATGCATTAACTGAGTTTTCAATGCATTTATGTGCACAATTCAAATTTGAACTACATGCACATGCTCCAGTGCATATAAATTGGTTGAAAAATCAAATCTATGTCCTTGGGTGCTTGCTTAGGTCCCATGCAAGAAATGGGAATGAATTTCAAACACCAGGGCACTGTTGATTGCCAGCAAAACATTGAGATGCCTGGTTTTTAAGTTCTAGTAAATCTAGAACTTGCCTAAAATTCATGAAACTTGGCATGCTATCATGGAGCGGCATCAACATGCCGTGGTAAAATTTTGCCCCATTTGGGGCAGGTTTGGGTATATGCTTCTCACAAACCAGAGCTTCTCACAACAAGCATGATGGTTTTTGGTAGGGAACGTCCCACCCTTGGGGACAAAACGATATCCATTGCCTCTTATTGCTTTCAATTTTTTTTTCTCGTGTCAACATAGAACAACAGGAGTGTTGTGTGAATTTTTGTGATTTTTCGGGGTTCGTTTGGACATTTTTATGCATTAACTGAGTTTTCAATGCATTTATGTGCACAATTCAAATTTGAACTAGATGCACATGCTCCAGTGTATATAAATTGGTTGAAAAATCAAATCTGTGTCCTTGGGTGCATGCTTAGGTCCAATGCAAGAAATGGGAATGAATTTCAAACACCAGGGCACCGTTGATTGCCGGCAAAACATTGAGATGCCTGGTTTTTAAATTCTAGAAATCCAAAGCTCGTCTGAAATTCATGAAACTTGGCATGCTATCATGGAGCGGCATCAACATGCCGTGGTAAATTTTTTGTCCCATTTGGGGAAGGTTTGGGTATATGCTTCTCACAAACCGGAGTTTGTCACAACAAGCATGATGATTTTCGGTAGGAAATGTCCTACCTTTGGGGACGAAATGATATCCATTGCCTCTTATTGCATTCAATTTTTTTTCTCTTGTCAACATAGAACAACAGGAGTGTTGTGTGATTTTTTTGATTTTTCGGGGTTCGTTTGGACATTTTTATGCATTAACTACGTTTGCAATGCATTTATGTGCACAATTCAAATTTGAACTACATGCACATGCTCCAGTGCATATAAATTGGTTGAAAAATCAAATATGTGTCCTTGGGTGCATGCTTAGGTCCCATGCAAGAAATGGGAATGAATTTCAAACACCAGGGCACCGTTGATTGCCG
Organism: Aegilops bicornis; assembly: GCA_021605145.1. NCBI lineage: Eukaryota > Viridiplantae > Streptophyta > Magnoliopsida > Poales > Poaceae > Aegilops > Aegilops bicornis. Next base: position 507,622,457 of record CM038673.1, read on the forward strand.
GCAAAACATTGAGATGCCTGGTTTTTAAATTCTAGTAAATCCAAAACTCGTCTGAAGTTCATGAATCTTGGCATGCTATCATGGAGCGGCATCAACATGCCGTGGTAATTGTTTTTTCCCATTTGGGGCAGGTTTGGGTATATGCTTCTCACAAACCGGAGCTTCTCACAATAAGCATGATGGTTTCGGTAGGGAACGTCCCACCTTTCACGATATCCATTGCCTCTTATTGCTTTCAAATTTTTTCTCGTGTCAACATAGAACAACAGGAGTGTTGTGTGATTTTTCGGGGTTCGTTTGGACATTTTTATGCATTAACTGAGTTTGCAATGCATTTATGTGCATAATTCAAATTTGAACTACATGCACATGCTCCAATGCATATAAATTGGTTGAAAAACCAAATATGTGTCCTTGGGTGCATGCTTAGGTCCCATGCAAGAAATGGGAATGAATTTCAAACACCAGGGCACCGTTGATTGCTGGCAAAACATTGAGATGCCTGGTTTTTAAATTCTAGTAAATCCAAAACTCGTCTGAAGTTCATGAATCTTGGCATGCTATCATGGAGCGGCACCTGACATGTTGTGGTATTTTTCGTGTCCATTTTGGGAGAAGGCACACTCGAATAATGACAGCCAACAAAGGCATTTTGAAAAAATAGTTGCCACTTTAATATCTCAAACTTTTGTAGAATTCAAACCGTGTGCGTTCTGTTAATCATTCACGTGACGCCACGTGTCTTGGTTTTAATGGGGAGGTGCGGACAGCTGCTTGACCTTGACTGAACGGGAGGCGTGCAAGCGCTGTCCGGTGCGCAAGATGACCGAGAGGCATGCAAGCTGTCCTCGAATGCGCAAACTCACCGGGAAGCGTGTGAGCTGTACGCTGCGCAGGCTCACTGGGAAGTGAGCCCTTTGACTTCCATGTCCGCCCGCCTTGCTCACATCCTCTCCATTAATGGCGCCCAAACCGCAGTTTAATTCGCGTTTTAAATATAAAACACTCATGCAAACGTTTTAGTTAGAACACCCCTATGCAAACCGACAGCTTCCCCAGGAAGCCAAGAGAAAATGTGACGAGCAGGATTTCTGCAGCTCTTGATCGCAAATGTTTTAGATAAAACACCTGTATGCAAAGTGAGAGTAGCGCGGGATTTGTGCATCCCTTCAACGCAAACGGTTGTTTTGGAGGACCCATGTGCAACCACGTACAAACAATTTGGTAAGATTTGTCAATCCTTGTAACACTACGATTTGTCAAAATATGAATCTAAAAATCACTAGCAGTATCTAATTTTTGCAAGTAAAATTCAGTAATTAAGCATAGATTTCATTCATAGATTAAGCAGTCATTCTTAATTTATACAAACAGTTCAACTCGACAATTTGAACCGACCAAACTTTTCCCCAATTGTTGCCAACCACGTACTGAAATAGCTAGTTCAACTATATATACTAGCTAATTTTAAGTACATTGTACAGTTCCACCACATGTATAGTCAGATGAACTGAACTAAATAGCCCCTAATTACTACTCTTACTACTAGTACTGCGGAGGGGCTTTGTACTACTTCCGGCTGCCTCTCCTCTGTCGAGCGCGCTTAGTAAGAGGCGGCGGAGGACGACCCTACCGACGAGCTGGGCAACCGTAATATGGTGCATGCTGTTGTTGCAGCTTCAGCGACGCTCACCTCGAACGCTCTCTGCCGCTCCAGACGACCCCTCTCGAAGCGGTGGTTCTCCTCGTAGATCTCCTGATTCCTCGCCTCTGAGGCGGCGTGTGCCGCGGCCACGGCGGCCGTAAGGCTCTTTGCATGCTCGACGAGGCGCTCCTCCTCCTCCCGAAGGAAAATTGTGTAGCGCGCATGGTCGCTGACGCATGTGCGGGCATCCACCTCCGCCTCCCGCCTTTGGGCGGTGGTGGCGGAGTGAGTGATGACCCTGGCGGTCAACGGTGAGCTGGCGGCCACGGCGGCCGACGATGGGTTGGCGGCCACGACCACCACCTCCCGCCTTCGGGCCGTGGTGGCGGAGCAGGTGACGGCCACAGTGGCCTGCAGTGGGGTGGCGGCCACGACGGCCTCCTCCCGCCTTCGGGCCGCGGTGGCGAAGCGGGCGATGGCCCTGGCTTTCAACGGTGGTGTGGCGGCAACGGCGGCCGAGAACAGCTGCCGACGGGCACCGGCGGCAGAGCGTGTGGTGGGTGTTCCGCGCACACCCAACAGGGATGCCACGTGCACTACACTATGTCGGCGGCAGCGCGGTCTCCCAGCTGGAGCTGTCCTCTGATGACGGTGGAGTGGCTGAGCTACGACGACGGACCAGTGCCATTGGCGATTGTGGGAGAAGCAGACGACATAAGCTACAGGGAGGGAGGGGGAAATGTGATGCAGGACTCGTCGTCCGTGAGGGTTTTTATAGCAGGCCGGTAAGCATGGGGATTTTGGGGGATTTCACCGAGTCGGGAGGGAAGCTTGCGCAGGAACCTGCGAGGTTGCACGGGAACAGGCTCACCGACGATTCATTGGCACCACCGTTTGGCCAAAAGAACGCCCCCGCGTGCTGCGCAAGCTTTCGCTGTAAGCCGTCTGCGGCAGCGGGGTGACAAGACGTGCGAGAGGAGGACGAAAGGCCACGTACACATATGGTTAATAAAAAAATACGTTTGCGATTTAATTACCTACTATACCACCGTCCTGGTTTATAAGTATGATTTAACTAATAAAATACGAATGCATGTCGCCAAAGATTATATAGTTGGATTTGTATTTGAACATAGTTTCTAATTATATAACTTCTAAAACATGCATTAACATTTTGTTGGTTAAATTTGAGGGCAAAGTAAGGCACATAATATAAAGGAACTGTCGGCCGGCTTGTAGGCGACCATTTCTTGCGTGTTCAACTGCTCTATGCGTGTGGTTGCTTGCGGTTCAGGCGGTCGCAGCGCGCTCTGCTCTCGCGTCCCTCCGGGTGCTCTACCCTCGTCCCTCCATGCGTGCTGCCAGTGTTTGGGGCCGGCCACGGTCACACACGTTCGTGTGCAAGCGGTTGCGCCGGCCGCAGCGCGACGATGCAGTTACCAGCTGCAAAAACTGCCATGCAGACGCGCCGAGAATCCACGCCGCCTGCCCCCCCCCCTTTTATTCCTGCGGCCATTTACCTTCATCTCTCGTCTCATACGACACAATAAGCACACCCACGAGGACACATACATAGAGGACATCTAGCGGTTTCAATGGCGCTCCCCGTGGCTCCAATGGCGCTCCCAGCAGCCTACGACGACAACGGCAGGTAGTTCACCACGCATCACGTAGTGGACACCCACGAGAGGGGGAAGGCCCTCTCCGTGGTGTACATGAACGAACCGGTCTCGGCGGAGAGCTCCATCCAAACTATGGAGCAATTCCTTGCCGAGGACAAGTACCGAGTGGCCGGCTTCGACCTCGAGTGCACTGTCGGTCATGCCGGGCATGATCAGAAGGTTGTCGCCGCCCAGTTGTGCGTGCGAAATGACGGCCTCGTCTACCACTACCACCTTGCCACAAGGCCTTGCGAGTGTTTCTCCAGGTTTATCAACAGCTCCGACTACAGTTTCGCTATGGTGGACACCACCAACAATCTAAAAGCACTCAAGGTTTCAGACCTGAAATGCCTGAATCTTGTCAACATCCAGCACCAGTACAAGGTCTGGGGCAGCAACAAAAACAAACTGAACTCCCTGGTTGACCTCGCCTCGGCCATCATCAACCCCTACTACGCGAATATGAAGGAAGAGAGCAATAAGGACAAGAACGACTAGCACAGTGTGTGGCATGAGAGACTGGATGAACAACATGTCAAGTACGCGGCCATGGACGCGTACACAAGCTACGAGATGTACAGGCGGATCGTTGACATGAGGAACTGTCTTCTTCCTGACCTAGACGAGGTATTGAGCCACATAGCAGTGGCGGGAGCGTCACAAGAAGTAGATGACTAGACGATTGTTTCTTCTACTTTAGTATGCATGCAATTGTTTATGGAGGTGTGTGCGAATGATCTGTGTAGTCACTTATGTAATTGGATGTTTATTTCAGTTATATATATATATACATACATATATATACATATATATATATATACATATATATATACATATATATGCATACATGTTATTCTACTATAGACAGAGCAATTCACACGGCTTATTATCAGCAATCGTCTGTGTTATTATTGGTCTTCGCACACATTTCTGATTACGGACCTATTTGCCGCGTATCACACACATCTTTTTCAGTTGAACCGTTTGCATTGTGTTGCCTAATCACACATAGTTCATCCCAGTGAACCATATGATGTATATCACACATGCCTTCATCTGGTTGCATGTTTCTTTTGTTCCTCCTCATCCCAAACAGTTAATTGTGCTGAACCGTATGCCCTGCATCGCACACGCAACTAAATTCTAAACCGTGTTTGATGCATCTGTCATCGCAAACTTTTTTCACCTTTTTTGAAGTTTTTTACACCACCGTTTGTGATTATGGCATCGCACACAGTTTTGTCGAAGGGTCACTGATCGTAGTGTCACGTTTGGACCATCCTGCAGTAGTGAGTCAAGTAGAGGCATACTAGGGACACTCTGTATTGTCTATGTATTCACACATGTATCAAGTTTCCGGTTAATACAATTCTAGCATGAATAATAAACATTTATAATGATTAAGGAAATATAAATAACAACTTTATTATTGCCTCTATGGCATATTTCCTTCACGAGGTTCGGTGGTAACTTGATCTGAAGTTTGATGATTATTATCATTAGCTTCCTCTCTATTTGGTGTAGGCATCACGGGAATGGTTTTTTGTGATGAGCTACTTTCCAATTCGAGAGAAGGTACAATTACCTCATCAAGTTCTACTTTCCTCCCACTCACTTCTTTCAAGAGAAACTCCTTCTCTAGAAAGGATCCATTTTAGCAACAAAGATCTTGCCTTCGGATCTGTGATATAAGGTGTACCCAACACTTTCTTTTGGGTATCCTATGAAGACACACTTCTCCAATTTGGGTTCGAGCTTATGAGGTTGAAGCTTTTTCACATAAGTATCGCAACCCCAAACTTTAAGAAACGACAACTTAGGTTTCTTGCCAAATCATAGTTCATACGGTGTCGTCTTATCGGATTTAGACGGTGCCCTATTGAACGTGAATGTAGTTATCTCTAATGCATAACCCCAAAACGATAGCGGTAAATCGGTAAGAGACATCATAGATCGCACCATATCTAATAAAGTACGGTTACAATGTTCGGACACACCATTACGTTATGGTGTTCCAGGTGTCGTGAGTTGTGGAACTATTCCACATTGTTTTAAATGAAGGCCAAACTCGTAACTCAAATATTCGCCTCCACGATCAGATTGTAGAAACTCTATTTTCTTGTTACGATGATTCTCCACTTCACTCTGAAATTCTTTGAACTTTTCAAATGTTTCAGCCTTGTGTTTCATTAAGTAGATATACCCATATCTGCTCAAATCATCTGTGAAGGTCAGAAAATAACGATACCCGCCACGAGCCTCAATACTCACCGGACAGCATACATCGGCATGCATTATTTCAAGTAAGTCAGTGGCTCGCTCCATTGTTCCGTAGAACGGAGTCTTAGTCATCTTGCCCATGAGGCATGGTTCGCAAGAATCAAATGATTCATAATCAAATGATTCCAGAAGTCTGTCCACATGGAGTTTGCGCTTTACACCAATATGACCTAAACGGTAGTGCCACAAATATGTTTCACAATCATTATCAACTTTCATCTTTTGGCATCAGTATTGTGAATATGTGTATCACCATGATCGAGATTCAACAAAAATAGACCACTCTTCAAGGGTGCATGACCATAAAAGATATTACTCATATAAATAGAACAATCATTATTCTCTGATTTAAATGAATAATCGTCTCGTAGTAAACAAGATTCAGATATAATGTTCATGCTCAACGCTGGCACCAATTAACAATTATTCAGGTCTAAAACTAATCCCGAAGGTAGATGTAGAGGTAGCGTGCTGATGGCGATCACATCAACCTTGGAACCATTCCCGGCGCGCATCGTCACCTCGTCCTTAGCCAATCTTCTTTTAATCCGTAGCCCCTATTTTGAGTTACAAATATGAGCAACCGAACCGGTATCAAATACCCAGGCTGATAGAGGCGAAGGTGTCCTGATGTTTCGATGAGATGGAGGCTATTCTTTTCTATGGGAGTCGACCTTGACGATCTGACTATGAACGTGCGAGAAGTCGTGATGTCTACTACACAACCTTCTTCTTGTAGACGTTGTTGGGCCTGCAAGTGCACAGGTTTGTAGGACAGTAGCAAATTTCCCTCAAGTGGATGACCTAAGGTTTATCAATCCGTGGGTGGCGTAGGATGAAGATGGTCTCTCTCAAGCAGCCCTGCAACCAAATAACAAAGAGTCTCTTGTGTCCCCAACACACCCAATACAATGGCAAATTGTATAGGTGCACTAGTTCGGCGAAGAGATGGTGATACAAGTGCAATATGGATAGTAGATATAGGTATTTGTAATCTGAAATTATAAAAACAGCAAGGTAACTAATGATAAAAGTGAGCGTAAACGGTATTGCAATGGTAGGAAACAAGGCCTAGGGTTCATACTTTCACTAGTGTAAGTTCTCTCAACAATAATAACATAGATAGATCATATAACAATCCCTCAACATGTAACAAAGAGTCACTCCAAAGCCACTAATAGTGGAGAACAAACGAAGAGATTATGGTAGGGTACGACACCACCTCAAAGTTATCCTTTCTGTACTATCTATTCAAGAGTTCGTAGTAAAATAACATAAAGTTATTCTTTCCGCTCAATCCATCATAGAGTTCATACTAGAATAACACCTTAAGACACAAATCAACCAAAACCCTAATGTCACCTAGATACTCCATTGTCACCTCAAGTATCCGTGGGCATGATTATACGATATGCATCACACAATCTCAGATTCATCCAACCAACACAAAGTACTTCAAAGAGTGCTCCAAAGCTTCTACCGGAGAGTCAAGAAAACGTGCCAACCCCTATGCATAGGTTCATGGGTGGAACCCGCAAGTTGGTCACCAAAACATACATCAAGTGGCACGTGATATCCCATTGTCACCACAGATAAGCACGTCAAGACATACATCAAGTTTTCTCAAATCAAAGTCTCAATCCGATAAGATAACTTCAAAGGGGAAACTCAATTCATCACAAGAGAGTAGAGGGGGAGAAACATCATAAGATCCAACTATAATAGCAAAGCTCGCGATACATCAGGATCGTGCCATAGAGAGAACATGAGAGAGAAAGAGATCAAACACATAGCTACTGGTACATACCCTCAGCCCCGAGGGTGAACTACTCCCTCCTCGTCATGGAGAACGCCGGGATGATGAAGACGGCCACCGGTGATGGGTTCCCCCTCCGGCAGGGTGCCGGAGCGGACTCCCGAGAGGTTTTTGGTGGGTACAGAGGCTTGCGGTGGCGGAACTCCCGATCTATCTTCTCCGTGGATGTTTTTAGGGTGCATTGGGACTATATAGGCGAAAGAAGTCGGTCGAGAGGTGCTCGAGGGGCCTGACGAGACAGGGCGCCCCTATCTCCTGGCCTCCTCGAGGATCTTCTGACGTGAACTCCAAGTCTCCAGGATGATATTCTTCCAAAAAATCACGCTGCCGAAGGTTTCATTTCGTTTGGACTCCGTTTGATATTCCTTTTCTTCGAAATACTGAAAACAGGCAATAAAACAGCAATATGGGTTGGGCCTCCGGTTAGTAGGTTAGTCTCAAAAATAATATAAATGTGTAAAATAAAGCCCATAAACATCCAAAAAGGGTAATATAATAGCATGGAACAATAAAAAATTATAGATACGTTGGAGAAGTATCAAGCATTCCCAAGCTTAATTCCTGCTCGTCCTCGAGTAGGTAAATGTTAAAAACAGAATTTTTGATGTGGAATGCTACCTAGCATAATTCTTCAATGTAATTTTCTTTATTGTGGCATGAATGTTCAGATCCAAATGATTCAAAATAAAAGTTCATATTGATAAAAGAAATAGTAACACTTCAAGCATACTAATCAAAGTAATCATGTCTTCTCAAAATAACATGGCAAAGAAAGTTCATCCCTACAAAATCATATAGTTAGGCTATGCTTCGTTTTCGCCACACAAAGATGTTCCCAACTTCTATACCCCCGATGACAAGCCAAGCAATTGTTTCATACTTAAATAATCTCAAACCTTTTGAATCTTCACGCAATACATGAGCGTGAGCCATGGATATAGCACTATGGGTGGAATAGAATATGATGATGGGGATTGAGTGGAGAAGACAAAAAAGGAGAAAGTCTCAGATTGACGAGGATAATCTACGGGCTATGGAGATGCCCATCAATTGATGTCAACATGAGGAGTAGGGATTTCCATGCAACGGATGCACTAGAGCTACAAATGAATGCTCAACAAAAGAAAACTAGTGGGTGTGCATCCAACTTGCTTGCTCACGAAGACATAGGGCATTTGAGGAAGCCCATCGTAGGAATATACAAGCCAAGTTTTATAATGAAAAATTCCCACTAGTATGAAAAGACAACCTATGAGACTCACTATATGAAAAACATGGTGCTACTTTGAAGCACAATATATGAGACTCACTACATGAAGAACAAGGTGCTACTTTGAAGCACAAGTGTGGAAAAAAGAGATAGTAACATTGCCCTTTTATTTATTTTCTTTTTTTTCTTTTTTTCTTTGGCCTTTCTCTTTTTTTTGGCCTTTCCTTTTTTTATTTTTATTTTATTTTTGGGCAATGCTCTAATAATGATGATCATCACACTTTCATTGATTACAACATACGAATTACAACTCGAGACTAGAACAAGATATGACTCTATATGAATGCCTCCGTGATGTCTTAGGATGGTGCAATGAATCAAGAGTGACATGTATGAAAATTATGCATGGTGACTTTGCCACAAATACGATGTCAACTACATGACCATGCAATGGCAATATGACAAAAGTAAAGTATGTCATGATGACGATGAACGGAACGGTGGAAAGTTGCATGGCAATATATCTCGGAATGGCTATGGAAATGCCATAATAGGTAGGTATGGTGGCTGTTTTGAGGAAGATATAAGGAGGTTTATGTGTGATAGAGTGTATCGTATCACGGGGTTTGGATGCACCGGCGAAGTTTGCACCAACTCTCAAGGTGAGAAAGGGCAATGCACGGTACCGAAGAGGCTAGCAATGGTGGAAAGGTAAAAATGCGTATAATACATGTACTCAACATTAGTCAAAAGAACTCATATACTTATTGCAAAAAATTAGAAGTCATCAATAATCAAGCACTATGCGCATGCTCCTAGGGGGATAGATTGGTAGGAAAAGACCATCGCTCGTCCCCGACCGCCACTCATAAGGGTGCACAAGCCAGGTACACTTCATGTTTCAAATTTGTCACACAACTTTAACCATACGTGCATGCTACGGGACTTGCTAACTTCAACACAAGCATTCTGTAAATTCATAATCACCCAACTAGCATGACTTTAATATCGCTACCTCCCTATCTCAAAACAATTATCAAGCATCAAATTGATCATAGCATCCAATTCCTTTCTATGATAGTTTTTATTATACCCAACTTGGATGCTCATCATTCTAGGACCAACTTTGTAACCATAGCAAATACCATGCTGTTCTAAAAGACTCTCAAAATAATATAAGTGAAGCATGAGAGACTAGCAATTTCTACAAAATATAACCCCCGCCGTGCTCTAAAAGATATAAGTGATGCACTAGAGCAAATGACAAACTACTCCGAAAGATATAAGTGAAGATCAATGAGTAGTGAAATAATTGTGCAACTATGTGAAGACTCTCTAACATTTAAGAATTTCATATCTTGATATTTTATTCAAACAGAAAGCAAAACAAAATAAAACTACATTGCAAGGATAGCACAACTCATGTGAAGAAGATAAAACTTAGGCTCAACCGATACTAACCGATAGTTGTTGAAGAAGAAAGGTGGGATGCCTACCGGGGCATCCCCAAGCTTAGATGCTTGAGACTTCTTGAAATATTATCTTGGGGTGCCTTGGGCATCCCCAAGCTTGAACTTTTGTGTCTCCTTAATTCCTCTCATATCATGGTTTCTCTTTTTATCAAAAGCTTCATCCACACCAAACTCAACAAGAACTCGTGAGATAGGTTATTATAAACCAATGCAAAACCTTATCATTTTCTACTGTAAAAAATCACTAAAATTATTATTCAACATTGCATACTAAATGCCTCAGCATATTTAATACTCCTATCCTCAAATAGAATCATTAAACAAGCAAACATATGCAAACAATGCAAACATAACAGCAATCTGCCAAAACAGTACAGTCTGTAAAGAATGCAAGAGTATCAAACTTACCTAACTCCAATAATTATGAAATAAAATTTCCACTGTATTAAATTTATCAGATCTCATTATGCAAAAAATTTCAACATTATATCATGCTCTGACTTTTCTAGGGAATTTTGCAACAGCGGTAAACTTTCTGTTTTCAAACAGCAACATGTATACTAGCAAAATAAGCATGGTAAAGGCTATCCTTGACATTTTTATTGAAACTAAAGATGCAAAACATTATTCTAAATAACAGCAAGCAAATACTAACAAAAGAAAATGACGCTCCAAGCAAAACACATATCATGTGGTGAATAAAAATATAGCTCCAAGTAAAGTTACCGATGAACGAAGACGAAAGAGGGGATGCCTTCCGGGGCATCCCCAAGCTTAGGCTCTTGGTTTTCCTTGAATATTGCCTTGGTGTGCCTTGGGAATCCCCAAGCTTAGGCTCTTGCCACTCCTTATTCCATAGTCCATCGAATCTTTACCCAAAACTTGAAAACTCCACAACACAAAACTCAACAGAAAACTCGTAAGCTCCGATAGTATAAGAAAATAAAACCACCACTTAGGTACTGTAATGAACTCATCCTAAATTAATATTGGTGTAATATCTACTGTATTCCAACTTATCTAAGGTTCATAACCTCCGATACTACTCATAGATTCATCAAAATAAGAAACAACACATACAAAACAGAATCTGTCAAAAACAGAACAGTCTGTAGTAATCTGTATCAAACGTATACTTATGGAACTCCAAAAATTCTACCAAATTAGGAAGTCCTAATAAATTTGTGTACCAATCCAGAGCAAAAAGAATCAGATCAGAATCACGTTTCTGTGAACTAACAAAACTAATTTACTTGGTGCAAAAGTTTCTGATTTTCAGCAGGATCAACACAACTATCACCAAAAGCTATCCTAAAGGTCTTACTTGGCACTTTATTGAAACAAAAGCTATAAAACATGATTACTACAGTAGCATAATCGTGTTAACACACAAAAACAGTAAGGTAAAATATTGGGTTGTCTCCCAACAAGCGCTTTTCTTTAATGCCTTTTTAGCTAGGCATGATGATGGCAATGATGCTCACATAAGAGATAAGAATTGAAACATAACGAGAGCATCATGAAGCATATTACTAGCACATTTAAGTCTAACCCTATTCCTATGCATAGGGATTTTGTGAGCAAACAACTTACGGGAACAATAATCAACAAGCATAGGAAGGTAAAACAAGCATAAGTTCAAAACTTGAAGCACATAGAGAGGAAACTTGATATTATTGCAATTCCTACAAGCATATGTTCCTCCCTCATAATAATTTTCAGTAGCATCATGAATGAATTCAACAATATAACCAGCACCTAAAGCATTCTTTTCATGATCTACAAGCATAGAAAATTTACTACTGTCCACATAAGCAAAATTCTTCTCATTCGGAATAGTGGGAGTATCATAAGAGACTTTGAACACTAAAAATTGTTTCCACATTAAAAGAGTAATGTTCAGAAAAAGGGTAATCATAATCATGACAAGATTTGTAAATATAATCATCACTACTTTTTATAGCATAAGTTTCATCACAATAATCATCATAAGTAGCAACTTTGTTCTCATCATAATCGATTGAAACCTCTCCCAAGATAGTGGAATCACTAAATAAAGTTGACACTCTTCCAAATCCACTTTCGTATTCATCACAATAAAATTTAGCATCCTCCAAAATAGTGGGATCACTACTTCCTAAAGTTGAAACTCTTCCAAACCCACTTTCATCAATATAATCATCATAAGTAGGAGCCATGCTATCATCATAACAACTTTGCATATCAAAACTTGGGGTGCTAAAAATATCATTTCATTAAGCATAGCATCCCCAAGGGACAAACATTAATTTCAGCAAATATATTCTCAAATATTTCATCCTCATCAAACATAGCTTCCCCAAGCTTGGGTCTTTTCATATCATAAGCATAATCACTCTCATCATTAAAAATATCGATAGCACCAATAGTAAAGCAATTATCATCATCGCAATGAGTAGTAGGAGCAAAATCATTTGGGAGGGATACCTTTCTACCTTTGCTGCTCCTTCTTTTCTTTTCTTCTTCACATTATGTGTGGATTCAACCTTCCTCTTTGAGCTCCTTATTGACGAGATTGGTTGAATAGAAAGCTCCTCCTCGTTACCTAATTCATCATAAGAAATAATAGGAGGATTTTGGGAAGTCTCTTCCCTTTCATTAGTATTCTCATCATCTTCTATTTGCTTTCTTTTCTTTATGTAATTGGCAATATAAAGATTATCAATGCAATTCATCGCACAAAACATGTAAATATCCTCTAGATCAAAATCAAGAAATCTATCAAGATTAAATTTTGGAATACCCTCAGTTATACGTTTCATTTCTTCATACCCCAAAAGAAGACTAAGCTCTTTATGATGCCCAAGGGTAATCAAGTTATCACAATTTTTGGACACGATTTGATCATGAAACAATTGGCATTGGAGATTTAAATGACCACGTTCATTGCAAAGTTCACAAGGGGCACAAAAAATATTGAATATTTCAGCACAATCATCAAGGCTTTCTTGCAAACCTTTAGTTTTTAAATACTTATGCCTCTTGCAATATCTACTTTCTCTATTTGGTGTGTCCATGCAAATTCAATCTACTCCACAAAGATTAACATGCTTATAAGAGACATTTTCATCATAACTAGTGCAATCATCATTAGTACTATGGATATTCAAAGAGTTCATACTAACAACATTGCAATCATGCTCATCATTCAAAGATTTAGTACCAAGCATTTTAATGCATTCTTCTTCTAGCACTTGAGCACAATTTTCCTTTCCATCAAACTCACGAAAGATATTAAAAAGACGAAGTGTATGAGACAAATTAACTCCATTTTTTTAGTTTTCTTTTATAGACTAAACTAGTGATAAAACAAGAAACAAAAAGATTCGATTGCAAGATCTAAAGATATACCTTCAAGCACTCACCTCCCCGGCAAAGGCGCCAGAAAAGAGCTTGATGTCTACTACACAACCTTCTTCTTGTAGACGTTGTTGGGCCTGCAAGTGCACATGTTTGTAGGACAGTAGCAAATTTCCCTCAAGTGGATGACCTAAGGTTTATCAATCCGTGGGAGGTGTAGGATGAAGATGGTCTCTCTCAAGCAACCCTGCAACCAAATAACAAAGAGTCTCTTGTCCCCAACACACCCAATACAATGGCAAATTGTACACGTGCACTAGTTCGGCGAAGAGATGGTGATACAAGTGCAATATGGATAGTAGATGTAGGTATTTGTAAAATTATAAAAACAGCAAGGTAACTAATGATAAAAGTGAACGTAAACGGTATTGCAATGGTAGGAAACAAGGCCTAGGGTTCATACTTTCACTAGTGCAAGTTCTCTCAACAATAATAACATAGATAGATCATATAACAATCCCTCAACATGTAACAAAGAGTCACTCCAAAGCCACTAATAGCGGAGAACAAACGAAGAGATTATGGTAGGGTACGAAACCACCTCAAAGTTATCCTTTCTGTTCTATCTATTCAAGAGTTCGTAGTAAAATAACATAAAGTTATTCTTTCCGCTCAATCCGTCATAGAGTTCATACTAGAATAACACCTTAAGACACAAATCAACCAAAACCCTAATGACACCTAGATACTCCATTGTCACTTCAAGTATCCGTGGGCATGATTATACGATATGCATCACACAATCTCAGATTCATCCAACCAACACAAAGTACTTCAAAGAGTGCCCCAAAGTTTCTACCGGAGAGTCAAGAAAACTTGTGCCAACCCCTATGCATAGGTTCATGGGCGGAACCCGCAAGTTGGTCACCAAAACATACATCAAGTGGCACGTGATATCCCATTGTCAACACAGATAAGCACGGCAAGACATACATCAAGTGTTCTCAAATCAAAGTCTCAATCCGATAAGATAACTTCAAAGGGGAAACTCAATTCATCACAAGAGAGTAGAGGGGGAGAAACATCATAAGATCCAACTATAATAGCAAAGCTCACGATACATCAAGATCGTGCCATAGAGAGAACACGAGAGAGAGAGAGAGAGAGAGAGAGAGAGAGAGATCAAACACATAGCTACTGGTACATACCCTCAGCCCCGAGGGTGAACTACTCCCTCCTCGTCATGGAGAGCGCCAGGCTGATGAAGATGGCCACTAGTGATGGTTTCCCCCTCCCGTGGTGCCTGAACGGACACCCGAGAGGTTTTGGTGGCTACAGAGGCTTGCGGCGGCGGAACTCCCGATCTATCTTCTCCGTGGATGTTTTTAGGCATTGGGACTATATAGGCGAAAGAAGTCGGCCAGAGGTGCTCGAGGGGCCCACGAGATAGGGGCGCGCCCAATAGGGAGCGCCCCTATCTCTGGACTCCTCGAGGATCTTCTGACGTGAACTCCAAGTCTCCAGGATGATATTCTTCCAAAAAATCACGCTGCCGAAGGTTTCATTCCGTTTGGACTCCATTTGATATTCCTTTTCTTTGAAATACTGAAAACAGGCAATAAAACAGCAATATGGGCTGGGCCTCCGGTTAGTAGGTTAGTCCCAAAAATGATATAAATGTGTAAAATAAAGCCCATAAACATCCAAAAAGGGTAATATAATAGCATGGAACAATCAAAAATTATAGATACGTTGGAGATGTATCACGTCGCGCCTTAGCAATCGCTAAACCAACTTCCAAGGGTTATTGACCACGCTGGAGCACGATCAACCTGACCACGAAGGTCTGTTTCCTGCGGGCAAACAAAGAACAAGCAAGAAACTGAGATTGCAATCTAGATATTGCGAATATAAGAGGAAACCTTTATTAATGAAGGTGGGGTTCTGTGACGCCTTTGTTTTGTCGTTGAACACAAACGAAGTACGCGAACTTGCAGCTATGGCGAACTTTTAATCTAAACAAAACCCAAAGTCTAAACGATGCCCTAAGGGATGTATATATGGAGGAAGAGGGGGAATTTCGTGGCCCTTGGAGGAGGGGTCCGAAACCAACCCTAACTCTTGTTTCCCCACACATACGGACTCTAAAAACAACCTATACTTGACTATTCCGAAATTACATGGGCCTGGCCCAGAAATAAGGTGACGCAGCACCTATAATAGCCTCTGGACAAAATTTGTGAAGTAGCATCTTGTATATTTCATCCAAGGCTTCATGCACTCATTATGGTGGCTTCAAAGTCCTGAAATCATCACTAGTAACTCCGTTGTTGTCCCCCTTGCACATGCCATCATCTCCATGCTTGATCTTGCTCCAATGTCCATCCGTCTTGTCCAAGCTAGGCCCTTCATTTGTAAGCAAAACAAATGTATCCAATTTAGGCAGCATCATATTATCGTGAACATTAGAATCATTACCAGGAAACAAAAGTACCTGGTAATTTAATTGGCGTGCACGAGCTCTAGTAATTGGTCCAGTATTTATAGTAACAGGGGCTGTGGGTGTAACAATGGTATTGATGTCCTCATCATCCTCCCCTTCTTGAAATGAAGTCATCCTCGATGGAAGCTCATCTTCCTTACCCAAGGCTTCAAATCTGCAATGTTAAAGGTGGGACTAACCCCAAAATCTGCAGGCAGCTCAAGTTTATATGCACTATCATTTATTTTCTCTAACACTTTAAATGGACCATTAGCACGTGGCATTAGCTTTGATTTGCACAAATTAGGAAATCTATCCTTACGCAAATGTAACCAAACAAGATCTCCAGGTGCAAAGACAACACGTTTTCTACCCTTATCTCCAGCAAGTTTATATTTAGCATTCATACGCTCAATGTTCTCCTTAGTTAGCTCATGCATTTTTAAGATCAACAGCATGTGGTTTGGCATCAAAATTAACCTTCTCCCAAGATGGAAGAGGCAACAAATAAATATGTGCACGAGGAAGGAAACCATACACAATTTCAAAAGGGCACATCTTAGTAGTAGAATGCAATGAACGATTATAAGCAAATTCAATATGAGGCAAGCATTCTTCCCACATTTTCTTGTTATTCTTCAAAACAGCCCTAAGCATAGTAGACAATGTTCTATTGACTACTTCAGTTTGTCCATCCGTTTGGGGGTGACATGTAGTACTAAAAAGCAGTTTAGTCCCCAACTTAGCCCATAAACATCTCCAAAAGTGGCTAAGAAATTTAGTATCATGATCTGAAACAATTGTACTTGGCACACCATGCAAGCGAACAATTTCATGAAAGAACAAATCAGCAAAATTAGCAGCATCATCGCTTTTATGACATGGTATAAAGTGTGCCATTTTTTAGAACCTATCCACGACAACAAATATGCTATCCCTCCCCTTCTTTGTTCGAGGTAAACCTAAAACAAAGTCCATAGATATATCCTCCCAAGGAACACTAGGTACACGTAAAGGCATATATAAACCATGAGGATTGAGTCGTGACTTAGCTTTTTGACATGTAGTGCAGCGAGCAACAAAATGCTCAACATCCCGTCTCATCTTTGGCCAAAAGAAATGTGTAGCAAGTATATCCTCCAACTTCTTCACGCCAAAGTGTCCCATTAATCCTCCTCCATGCACTACAAAAAAAAATACACTTCCCTGATGATACGTGTTTGTCACAGTAGGTCGCGTTTTTTGTCATGCATATACATCCATGACAAATTCGTGACAGAATCAAGATAGTCATACATGTGCTGTCGTAGAAGTGTTCCATGACATTATCAAAATTATCATCACGGAAGTGTCCACTTCCATAACGATAAATCGCGCGTCCACGTAAGTGCTTTTCGTCAAGGGTGACCGACACGTGGCATCCATCGTGGCGAACGCCGTTAAGCTATCGGGCGGGTTTTGGATCCGATAACCCGTTATGACCCGACCAATGGGGATTTTCCACGTGTAAAATCATCATTGGTCGGAGGAAACACGTGTCGGCTCATCATTGGGGATGTATGTCATCCACTCATTGGATGTAGGCGCCTATGATACGTCGACACGTGGCACGGCCCAACAGAGGCCCATTCCTGTGAAAAGGTCGGCCCGTTTGACTTGGCCAAAAGGTGGCGGGCCGGCCCATGGAAAGCCTGTTAACAGCCTATTCGCGTATAGCCCATTTACAGCCCGCTATCCCAAGGCCCATTACGCCCTATCTGAATTAGGCCCAGTAGCGTCATCTGGGCCATCCAATATGATTCCAGCCTGTTTTCACTTTTGGCTCATGTATGGCCCATGACGTCTTTCGGCCCATATGAGGCCCTATGTAAATCTTGGCCTATTAACGGCCCATGGTGAAACTGGCCCGTAATGAACAGTGTATCACTTTACACCCATTAACGGCCCGTGGTGAAACTGACCCGTAATGAACAGTGTATCACTTTATACCCATTAACGGCCCGTTATTTCGTTGGGCTGTTTCCAGCCCATGTTATCTTCCGGCCTTCTCAGAGCCCATTTATTCTTGGGCTCATTTCCAGATTCGCTTACTTACGGCCCGTTCATCGTTTTTACGCTTGTGGGCCAAATTCAGCCTGGTGGTTACAATCGGCCCATTTTTGGTCCGTTAATACGTTGGGCGTTTTCATAGCGTCATCAACACGGCCTATTAACGATGGCCCGTTATGGTCGGCCCATGAACGGACGATTCCAACTCTAGCCCGTTTACGACCATAATGCGGCCTGTTATTGGCCCATGTTTGGCCAATCGATCATACGGCCCGTATAAGGCCCACTGATGATACGACCCGTATAAGGATCATTGATGATACGGCCCATAGAAGGCCCATTGTTTCTACGGCCCGTAGAAGGCCCATTGTTTCTATGGCCCGTAGAAGGCCCTCATTTCTCTGACCCGTAGAAGGCCCATCGCTTTACTGACCCGTAGGAGGCCCAAAGGTCACTACAAAGAATATTAGCCCATGGTTACCGTGGGCCTAGTTTAAAAAATAGGTTATTGCAGCCACTAGCAAACCGCGGAAAAAGAACTGCACTGACTACAAGCAAACAAATAAACAAGACAACAAGGAAATAAATAAGCAAGCAACTTATGCTAGGCTATCACGGCTATTACACATACATCCACTGGGCATCAAAGATCGCCACCAGTGCAAATATAGGGAACAAAGCAGCATATAAACGCCGCAGCAAAACAAGTCCAGAACTGAAACCACTTCAGAAGAGTTCAAGAAACAATATCACAGGTACCCATAATGCTTGCAAGATGCTTAGCAAGCTTATTAACTTTCTCTTGTTTGGCGCTTAAATCCTCCAGTAACAACATTGCACAAGAAAGTACGCATCTGAATTCTGCAGGGACTTCCTCAGTCCTTTGGCTTCTTTCCGCAGCATAGCTGACTGATGCCTTTCAGCTTGTAGCTGAGATGAAGAAGCCGAAGTGATTCAGGCAGCGAGTTCGAAGAGCTTGTGCCGGCGCATCGCCAAGAATCTCGAACACTACATCAATGCAGGACTGTGGGGTTTTCTCACTGTCTACAAGATCGTTTTTATCACCTTTCTTGGAGACCAATAGGGTTATCTCACAATCTTGAACCTTATCTACATTAGTTTCTCTACCATTTCATAGTGGGGTGCTCTTCTCCAATATTCTATTTGCATACTACAAGAGAAACAAATGTACACATCACAGGTTTAGCTTGTAGTATCTGAAACTCATTTTGGTAAACCGGTTCAAGAGTAAGGTGGATGGGATAACAAGATGAAACAAACATATATCTATGTACTATGGTCACAGTATTGTCCATATCATTCTAGTTTATGTTCCCTAATCAAGATAGAGACACAGTTCAACTCATATATTTTTAAGACACGGCAAAGATAGATGTAATATAAGTGTGAGAAACTACACAACATTGGCAGACTTGTAATGTGCATCACATGAGAACATAACTGCTTATACAACTTAAACTGAAATCAACATAGAGCAAGAAGTTAGAACAGCAATCCAGCTTAAATAAATAGGTTTAAAACATACATGTTGCGCCATTGGAGTTTCAATTGGATCCTTCAAATTGAAAGTAGTTGGTATGAGTAAATACAATGATGCAACAAAGCAAAGGAGTATGGACCATAGCTACGGAATCGACCAGAGAACAGTTGCTCTTCTGCTTTAAACATGGAGTTTGGGTTAGCTGTGGTGGTCTTCGTGCTTTGGGCACTGCAGTAGCTTTACAAACTGCTCGTGTGGGGGTACTCTGTGGTGGACATGGTGCTTTGTCAACCATAAGTGGGTTACTATCCGCTGGGGTTGCGGTTAGATGGGTTGTAGCTGGTTCTACCTTGATGTAAGTGTGCAATCTGGAAGAGTCTCGATTATGTGTGGTGGGGCTAGTTTGTGGGCCAGTACAACCATGGTTCTATCTGCATCGACGGGTAGCATTGTCTTTTGTGAAGAACGGATTTTTGCTCCCTTAGATACTGCCATCACCCCCTCCAATTCAAATGGCTGATAAACAAGAAAAGAAATTGAACGTACAAACATTGTATGATAGACAGATGTGGTAATTGACATATATGTTCTCTAACCAAACAGACAAAGATGACACAATTTCACATATATGATGCCTAACTAAACAGGATAGCATGACACAGTTTATATATGATGGATAACTTAACAGGATATAATGGCATAATTCAACATATGATGAGTACCTAAACAGGATGACATGACAAAACTATATGATGTCTTTCTAAAATAGGTTGGGATGAAATAATTCACATACATGTTGTCTAAGTATACAGGATGGCATGATATAATTGACATAATTGATTCATATACTAAGCAAATGGCACTCGCATGTATGATCTCTAAACTAAGCGGATAGAATTCAATATTGTGCATATGATGTCTAAACTAAGCAATGCAAGACACCATATGCATCATATGAGAAATATAAACATTGCAACTTAGAGCATACACCTCGGTGGGATATAGGACTGGTCATCATCTCCTCAATCCTCCTCTGAGGAGCTCCCTGTAACCATCAAGATATATGCTTCAACAAGTACCATTGCCTGCTCTGAAGACCTTGTTTTCACTCCAGATTTTTCCATAACCGGCTCAAATGGCTGATACACATGAAGAGTAGTTCAATATACACAGATTGTCGACAAACGGAATACGTAATAAAAAAAGACCGCATGAGATAGTTCACATATATGATGCCTGGCTCCATGGCGGTGCATAATTCACATATATGATAACTGGATGAAAAACATGGCATTGCATAATTCACATATCTGATATAGAAAGCAAACAGGAGGCATTCACACAAAGCATGTCTAATCTAAGCGGATGGCATGGCAATGCAAGACACCATATGCACGATATGAGCAATATAACCCAGCCAAGTCGAGCATGCACCTCGGGGAATACGACTGGTCATCTCTCTCTGAATCCTCCTCTGAGGAGCTATCTGTAACCAGCAAGAAATCTGCATCGACGGGTAGCACTGACTGCTCAGAAGAACAATAAAGTAGTAGGTAATAATAACCGATGTATAACGTAAGCAAACACGAAAGACTGCGACCTCTCTTCCGGAACTGTGTAGTCCTCAGGTTCATCTGCTCAGTCGATGATGGTAATGCAGTTGGCGTGGCTGCCGGCAACGGGGAAGATGATCTGAGGCGGCGAAAGAAAGTCTACAGGGGGAATCTCAGCTGCAGTGAATGCTTCTGTCGATGGTGCACCTCAGGTGGGGTGGATGACGGCATGGCAGGAGCATGACATAACACACAGAGTTTTCTTTGACGCCAATCTGAAACTGAAGTAAATCTGTAAGGGCTCTTTAGAATTGGAGGATTCTATAAACGCAGGGACAGGAAAAACATAGGAATAGGATAGGAATGCACATGCAAAACAAAGCATTTGGAAACATAGGATTTCAGTCAACCTGGGTGTTTGGCTCACATGAATTGGAAGAACAGAGGAATGGAGAAACAAAGTGATGCAACGAGTGTACAACCTCTTTGGCATAGCCTTGTGGACCTCAGCATCATTGGGTTGGACGTGGAGGATGGTGATGATGCCGGTGTGACTGCTTGAGGCGGGGAAGAAGATCCGAGGCCTCTGGAAACGGCGCCGAGGGTATTGCTCCGCTGTGATGGACGGTTCCGTTGTTGGAGCATCTCTGCTAAGGTGTACGGCGACGAGGCTGAAGCATGACAAGACAGACAACGTTAATATGAAGTCGGACCCTAATATCATCTGCAATAGATGATGTAAAATACATCACCAAAAAGTGCTAGATGTAAAACGCATCAGCCGCGCCACGGCTGCTCCGATAGATGATGTAAGTACTGTTCACTCTGAACTTAACTGAAGAAAATGAACTTCACAATCGAAACTGAATTTTACTGTCGAAACTGATTGAACTAGTAACAGAGCATTGCAATAGATGTTTAGGGCGTTCGAGCACTAGTAGCAGAGAAGCAGTGATCTAAATCAGCAGATGCTCGAGCAGGGAACGCACTAGCAGAGAGCAAGTCATGCAGTAGCACCGCGAGCGAGTGCTAAAGCAGCAACTCCTGTAGCTGCCGGAGGTCGTGGCAAAGCAAAGCAGCAAAGACGAACGAAAGCAGGAGCAGGCAAAGCGACCGACAAAGAAGAACAGAAAAGCGCGAGCAAGAGCCGGAGCAGCTGCAGCTAGTGCCGTTGTGGAAGTCGCCGCCGAGGAAGCAACGACATGGGGGAGAGACACCGTGGATGATGTGGCCGGCGACGGCGCTGTCGATGGAGACACGCTATGTCTGCTCGGTATCGAGCACCGGCAGCCCCGTGAAATCAAATAAAAGATAAAATGCAGCGATGAGTGCAGAACCTCCTTGGCGGCGCCGAGTTGGCCTCGGCTTCATCGGAGGAATTGGTGAGGGTGCTGCGACTCCGGTGGGGCAGGTCAAGATAGCGTTGTGGGGATTGAGGTGGAGCGATAGACGAGGCGAACATCGGGGCAGCTCCTTGGAGGTGGAGGACGGGACGGCTGATCCGGCGGGACGACGAGATCGACAACGGATCCTCATCCGGTGCAGTGGATGAGTGTCGGAGTAATGGGCCACGGGTAGGCAAACCCGAGCCCCTGGACCTTTCAAAACATCGGGGCAGACTGCGCCCCTCAAAGACCCCAAGACGAAGAGCCGCCTTCCAAGAGTCGGCGGCAGAGCCGCCGACTGCCCCTCCCAGCCGAGTCCCAGAGACGGCATCGAGACAAGCCGACTCCCAGCCAGCGACCTCCGGAGAAGCCGACTTTGGGGAGTCGGCCCGCGACTCCAACCACCTCCTATTAATGCGACTACGGACGGGACGGGATAGGGCCGCCTCGCAGCCCCTCCCTGCCCCGTTCATAAAGGACAGGCATGGCCTCAGAGCGCCGTACTGACGGAGATCCCCGTCCGGCGCGGCACTGTTGCCACGCCGGCCCTGACATCAGCCCCGTGGGCAGGTCCCTGTACCCACGATGGCCTGTCTGTACGACCCGAAGACGGCGGGACCCGCCTGTCGGCGGGAGTGCAGAAGACGGCGAGAGCGCCCCAAGACGGACTCATTGGGAGTCGGCCTCCGAGAGTCGGCCGGCTCCTCCCAACGGGCTCCGTGCGCCATTAACAAGACAAGACGGGGAGTGGCAACAGTGATCGCCCGTCAGGCGGCGGCACTGTTGCCATGACCCCATGACCAAGCTCGCGTCATTAGAGGCACGACTACAGTAATCCGCAGCCGGCAAGACCCGCCCGCGGCGGACAAGGGCTGTCGGCCCCATGCTGGACCATCGGCGGGGCCCACTAGTCGGTAGGCCCCAGAAGTCGGCGGAGAAGACGGCGACTCAGACTGACGGCTGGGACCTGCTCCCAGTCGGATTACCATTGCACCCCGGGGGGTAGGCCTATATAAACCCCCCGGGGCACCCTTGCAAGGGGTTGGACACTCATAGTTCTAGACACACATAAGAGGAGGAGAAGAGCTAGCCGTGCCCCTCTCCTTCCTCACCCCGAACAACTCAAGGAGCAGCCTTGTACACACTTTGCCATAGTGATCATGCGGAGACCCCACAGAGCAGCAGTAGGGGTATTATCTCCTCGGAGATCCCTGAAGTTGGGTAAGATTCGCCGGCGTGCATGCCTTCGCCTCATCCTGTTTCCAGGCACCGGCGATGTTCTACTCGCCCCCACCATGATAAGCCATCCTTTGGCATATGTCGCACCCAACCCCCGACATTTGGCGCCCACCGTGGGGCTAGGTGCACCGTCGTCCGGAGACTCGCTCGACGGGAACCCTTTTCCTCCTCGGGCGAAGCGCAGCCAGCTGCACGCCAGACGGAGTTCAGACCGACGCTGGCAGATGGCGCTAAGGTCGCCTGCGCGGCGAGCTGCCTCGCCGAACTTGTCGGCGAGGTTCGCCTCTCCGACAAGCCTGCATCTGACGCAGGCACGGACGGCCCCGAGAGCCTCCTCGCGGGCCTCCTCGAGCAGCTCCACGTCACCGGCGAGCCTGCCGCCGACCTGGAGTCCATAGGCTCCACCGACCCGATGCTGGTCGACTCCGACACCGCGTCGCTCGACGCGTTCCCCACCAACGTGGTGGTCTACGACGAGCCGCTCCCTCGCGCGGAGAGCGGCGGAAGCGCCGTCACGGAGGTGCTCATCATTGGTCATAGCGAGCCTTCCGGTGAGGGAGCTCATGACCCTCTCGACGCGGTTCTACAAGACCTAACCGCGCCTATCCCGGAAGACGCTGACGCCGGGGTGCTGGAGGCACGCCGCCTTTAGCTCCTCGCAGGCGCAAAGAAGCTGGCAAGCATGAGACGCGTGTCAGACGCCTACCGGCGTGAGATGGATCGCGCTCTGGGCGGCTCGCCGGCTCCGACTGGGCCTAGCCGCCTAGGCGCGGTCCGGCAGCGCGGCGTAGCCATCGCCAACCTGTTCGGGGCAAATTGCCCCGTGTACGCCACGCCTGCGGAGAACATCCGCGCCGCCCAGGCGGCGGCGGACGAGCTAGATAAATTTGAGGGCGAGGAGCGCCGCCTCATGACGGAGCGAGTCCAGCAGCTCCTCGACGCGGCTGCCGCGCAAGACGAAGCCAGCTGCCGCACGGAGGCGCCGCGACGACAACGCGATGACTTGCCTTCCCGCCGAGATCAAGGCGCTACGTCCCGGACGCCGACTGGCGGTGTCCGTGGAAGAAAAAACAAGGATCCGGCTGCCAGCCATAGCCGGACCCACATTTCCATCGAGCGCGACCAAGACGGCCGCCCCAGGGCGGTGGAGCGACGGGATGACTATCTGCCTCCTCCTCCCCACAGAGAAAGGCGAGTCTCCCCGCGACCCATCGAGCATCCGTATCTCGGCGACCGCCTTGGCCGCCGAGAGGGAGTCGGAGAAAACGATGCCCGCCACCGGATCGACCGACTCCACCGATCCCTGGCGCTAGAAGAAGAAGACGAGTTGGGCCCGCCGTGTTTCGGACCCCGCATCCGGGACGAGCCCTTCCCCAGAGGGTTCACGCTCCCCCGGGATACACCCAAATACACCGGCTCCGTGAAGCCGGAGGACTGGCTAGTTGACTACTCCACGGCCGTCAACATAGCGAACGGCAACAAGCGCGTTGCCGTAAAGTATGTTCCCCTCATGCTCCAGGGCACGGCCCGGACATGGTTGAACAACCTGAAGCCCCGCAGCATCAACAGCTGGGTCGACTTCACCGAGGCCTTCGTCCGCAACTTCACGAGCACGTACAAGCGACCTCCCAAGCCTCGCCAGCTTTCCTTGTGCGTGCAAGGCCCCAATGAGTCTACTCGCGACTACCTCACGCGCTGGGGCGAGCTCCGGAACTCCTGCGAGGGAGTGCACGAGGTGCAGGCTATTGAGTACTTCACCGCCGGGTGCAGAGAAGGCAACCTCCTCAAGCACACGCTCCTGTGCGACGAGCCGGAGACCCTCGATGAGGTGCTGATCATAGCAGACAAATACGCCACAACCGACTCCTCCATGAAGACGGAGATCGAAGTCGGTCTGGCGGCAAGGTGGCTCCTCAGCTCCCGTAACTCCGGTGGCGACACACCGGTCGGCAGCAATGCAGAATGATCACAAGCGCAAGGCCCGCAGCCGGCTTCCAACAGCCGGCAGTGGCGGCGGTCGAAGACCAACAGCCGAAGGGCAACCTCCGCCAAGCGGCGTAAAGGCGGCAAGTCCAACTGGTTGCCGGCCTTCTCTACGAAAGCGCACTGGACGGTCCTCGCAAGTTCCATAGCGGCGCCAAGCCGTCAAACCACACCACCGGAAGTGCCACCGCTCACCAGATCGCCAAGGAGAGGCGGCCTCGTCCCTCCCCGCTCTTTGAGCCGCCGCCTCCACCGCCGCCCCAGCAGCCGGCTGTCAGGCCAGTCGGCGCAGTACAAGACGAGTACCCAGAAGAGCATGGAGCTTATGTGGTGTTCACCAGTGTGGCGGACGATCGCCGCAGCAGGCGGCTGCAACAGCAAGAAGTGAATGCAGTAGCATCAGATGCCCCAGAGTTCATGCACTGGTCCGAGAAACCTATCATCTGGAGTCGGGCTGACCACCCAGAGGTGATGCCGAATCCGGGCTCCTACGCCCTGGTCTTGGGAGCCACCCTTGCCACGGATAGGCGGGCTGCTCGCTTCTCGCGAATGCTGATAGACGGAGGCAGCAGCATCAACATCCTGTACAAAAACACAATGGAGAAGTTAGGAATCAAGCAAAGACAGCTTCAGAGCAGCCAGACCGTGTTCCACGGAATTGTACCTGGCCTTTCCTGCTCACCGATTGGCAAGATCCTGATAGACGTCCTCTTTGGGGACAAATATCATTTTCGCCGAGAGCCAGTCTGGTTCGAAGTGGTGGACCTCGAAAGCCCGTACCATGCTCTGCTTGGCCGACCTGCTTTGGCCAAATTCATCGCGGTCCCCCACTACGCCTACCTCAAGATGAAGATGCCGAGTACCAAGGGGATTCTGACCGTAGCCGGCGACTACAGAAAGTCGTCTGCATGTGCGGCTGAAAGCAGTCGGCTAGCCGAGTCCCTGGTGATCGCAACTAAGAAGCGGCTTCTGGATCGGGTTGTGGAAATGGCCGGCAAGCAGCCAGAGATGTCGCCCAACCCCAAGGAGTCGGAAGCTGAGGGCTCATTCAAGCCGGCCAAAGAGACAAAGAAGATACCCTTGGACCCGGAGCACCCGGAGAGGTATCTGTCGTGAGGTGCAAACCTTGACAAGTAAATAGGAAGGCGAGCTCGTCGATTTCCTCCGTGAGAATCGGGACATTTTCGCATGGTCCCCTAAAGACATGCCAGGTGTACCAACGGAATTCGCCAAGCACAAGTTACATGTCCGATCTGATGTGAAGCCCGTCAAGCAGCCCTTGCGCCGCCTGTCAGAAGAGAAAAGAAGAGTTGTTGGAGAAGAGATAACCCGGCTCCTTGCAGCCGGCTTCATCATGGAAGTGTTCTTTCCAGAGTGGCTAGTGAACCCGGTCCTGGTGCTGAAGAAGAACAAGCAGTGGCGGATGTGTATTGACTACACAAGCCTCAACAAAGCTTGCCCCAAGGACCCGTTCGCTTTGCCGAGAATTGATCAGGTGATAGACTCCACAGCCGGATGCGAGCTGTTGAGCTTCTTAGATGCATACTCAGGATATCACCAGATCAAGCTGAACCCGGCCGACAGATTGAAGACCGCCTTCATCACGCCATTTGGAGCCTTCTGCTACCTGACCATGACGTTCGGCTTAAGGAATGCCAGCGCCACCTTTCAGCGTTGCATGCAGAAGTGCCTCCTCAAGCAGCTTGGCAGAAACGCCCATGTTTACGTGGACGATGTGGTGGTGAAGACGGAGAAGCGAGGGACACTGTTGGAAGACCTCAAGGAGACCTTCGAGAACCTGCGCCGATTCCAGATCAAGCTCAATCCAGAGAAGTGCGTCTTCGGAGTACCAGCCGGCCAACTCCTTGGTTTCCTGGTCTCCGAACGCGGCATAGAGTGCAACCCCGTGAAGATCAAGGCAATCGAGAGGATGGAAGTACCCCGCCGACTGCTAGATGTGCAAAAGTTCACTGGCTGTTTGGCGTCCATCAGCCGATTCATCAGCCGGCTGGGCGAAAAGGCCCTTCCTCTGTACCAGCTCATGAAGAAGACCACCTTCTTCGAATGGAACCACAAGGCGGACGAAGCTTTTCTCTAGTTGAAGAAAATGCTGAGTACTCCCCCAGTGTTGGCGGCTCCGACTCCCAAGGAGCCCATGCTCCTGTATATCGCCGCCACCAGCAGGGTAGTCAGCACAGTCATTGTGGTTGAACGCAAGGAGGAAGGCAAGGCGCTACCTGTCCAGAGACCGGTATATTACCTGAGCGAAGTACTGTCGACCTCCAAGCAGAACTACCCCCACTATCAGAAGATGTGTTACGGTGTGCACTTCGCCGCCAAGAAGTTGAATCCTTACTTTCAAGAGCATCCAATCATCGTGGTTTGTACTACCCCACTCGCTGAGATCATCGGAAGCCGAGATGCTTCTGGCCGAGTGGCCAAATGGGCCATAGAGCTGGCCCCCTACACCATCTACTACCAGCTCCGCACCGCCATCAGGTCGCAAGCACCGCCGACTTCCTCGACCGGGCCGAGACCCGATACTACCGCCGCCGCCCGACTCCACCCATTGGCGGATGCACTTTGATGGCTCCAGATGCGCACCGGCTTGGGAGCCGGCGTGGTTCTCACTTCCCCAAAGGCGACAAGCTCAAGTGCACGCTACCGCAGATCCATTTCGCCGCCTCCAACAACGTCGCCCGAATACGAGGCGCTCATTCACAGCTCCGGCTTGCCAAAGAGCTTGGCATTCGCCGGATCCTGTGTTATGGCGACTCCGACTTGGTGGTTCAAAGAACATCCGTGACCGACGCCAAAGATGCAAACATGGCGAAGCTACCGCTTCTCGGTAAATGCTGAGTGGATATTTCGAGGGTGCGAAGTTCCTCCACATACCAAGAAACAACAACGACCAAGCGAGATACCACGGCAAGAATCGGCTCCACCCGCCAGTAATACCATCCGCATCGCCCTTCGCCTCCTCAAGCCATCCGTCAAGCCGTCACCAGAGTCAGACTCCATTTTTGTGCCGACTCCCCCTGAAGAAGTCGGATCCGACTCCAAAGCCTCAGCAGACGGCACAAAAACTCTTGCAGACGGCCCCAAGAACGCTGTAGTCGAAGCCGGCCCGGGGACTTCAGAACCCGCCCGGGATCATGGAGACCATTGCGAGGACTCCAGATTTCGGCCGGGGACTTCTTCAACCCAGAAGTTGTCATGACTCCAACCCGCCGCCTCCCAGCCCAGCCGCCCTCGTCCAAGTAGCAGTACTGGCAGTCGAAGAAATAGCAGCACCCTCATGGGCCTAGCCCATCCTGAAGTTCTTAGTAAGCGGAGAGCTACCAACCGACGAGACTTTGGCTCGGCAAGTACAACGCCGAGCGGCAACCTACACAATAGTCAACAGAGAGCTCATCAGGCATAACGTCACTGGTGTCTACCAACGCTGCGTCGAGCCAGAGCAAGGCCAAGCGATTCTCGAAGACATTCATCAAGGCGAGTGCGGCCATCATGCCGCCTCAAGAGCACTCGTCACCAAAGCCATCCGACACGGTTTCTTCTGGCCGACTGCCCAAGAAGAGGCCAAGGAATTAGTTCAGAAATGCAAGGGGTGCCAGGTGTTCCGCTCCAAGCCGCTTCAGCCGGCTTCCGCGCTCAAGACTATCCCCATCGCCTGGCCCTTTGCTGTTTGGGGCCTGGACATGGTGGGACCATTCAAAACGGCATGAGGCGGCCTAACTCACTTACTCGTCATGGTGGACAAGTTCACCAAGTGGATAGAAGCAAAACCCATCAAGAAGTTGAATGGTCCGACTGCGGTGACTTTCATCGCTGACATCACGACTCGGTACGGCGTACCACACAACATCATCACCGACAATGGCACAAATTTTTCCAAAGGCGCCCTATCCAGTTTCTGCGCGACGCTAGGCATTCGACTGGACTTAGCGTCCGTTGCCCATCTGCAGTCAAACGGCCAGGTGGAGCGAGCGAACGGCCTCATCCTGTCTGGCATCAAGCCTCGGCTGGTCGAACCACTGGAGCGCTCGGCCGGCTACTGGCTTGAGGAGTTGCCAGCCGTCCTCTGGAGTCTGCGCACGACTCCAAACAATTCAACTGGCTTCACACCCTTCTTCCTCGTCTACGGTGCCGAAGCCGTCATCCCAACGGATATAGAGTTTGACTCCCTGTGAGTCACCATGTACACAGAGGAGGAAGCAGAAGAAGCACGTCAAGACGGCGTCGATCTGCTGGAAGAGGGCCGGCTGTTGGCACTCAGCCGGTCCAGCATCTACCAGCAGAGCCTGCGCCGCTACTACAACAGGAAGGTCAAGCCAAGATCATTCCTAGAGGGCGACCTTGTGCTCCGGCTGATCCAGCGAACAGCCGGCCAGCACAAGCTGTCGGCGCCTTGGGAAGGCCCATTCATTGTCAACAAAGTGCTGGGCAACGAATCCTACTACCTGATCAACGCTCAGAAGCCCCGAGCACGCAAGAGGGACGACTCCGGCAAAGAGACGGAACGGCCATGGAATGCGAATCTCCTCCGAAGATTTTACAGTTGATGCAGTATGTACCATGCCACCTTTTGTGTTTAAAGTACCAAGACTTTGGGCCCCCCGAGACGAGCTCGAGGACTGCCCTCTTTTGTTATCTGTATGATAAGATTATGCCTACGAGTATATTACTCTTTGTTATGCTGCTTGGCACCGGGCTCGACTAGTCGGCCCGGGGACTCGCCGCTTTGGGCTATGAAATGCTTCCCGCAGTCAGACAAGTAATGTGCGGTGCCTAAGCCGTCTCCCGTCAGAAGCCGCAGCTCGCAGAGCGACTGTTTGGTGGGCGGGAGTAAGGAAGAACGGGCGCCCACACGAAAAAATGGCTAAGGACCCAAAGCATAAGCATAGTTTAAGTCGGCTTCCAGCCCCCTTTTTTGCAAAAAACCGACTCCTAAGTAGTCGGCTTGCTGCTTTCTATCCAACTTGCTTAAAAGACTCTAAAAAATGGCCAAGTACTTGCCTTCTCAAAAGTAGCCAAGCACTTGACCTAGACGGCAGTCCGCAGAGCGGTTGCCCGACGGGCAAGGCGGCGACTAAGGGAAGGCGGCAAAGGAAAAAGCTATAAAGAGCAATGAGCAAGGAAAGACAGAATTAAAATAATATTTACACAGCATGGGCCCTTGGCCTGATCTTCGAGCAAAGGTTCAAAGTACACCCCGTGGGTGGAATTGTGCAAATTAACAAGTTCTTTTCAAAGACTATCAAAACAGATAAAATAAAAGCGAGACAGCGGCCTAGGAAGCAGTAGATGGGGTCGGAAGGCCGAAGGCGGCGGCGTCAGTCTTGAGGGCGGCCGGCTGGCGGATCTCGGCTTGATCGTCTCTCAGCGGCCGGCCCGGCCAGACGGGCGCCTCGTTCTTTGGAGGCGCGGTCGAGCTGAGGCTGGTCGCCCGCTCCGTCTTCTGGCGCCTCCATCTCGTCTCCGTCCTCCGCCTCGTCTTCCTCCTCGGCGCTGGAGCCGATCACCTCCGCCGAGTCCTCGTCGTAGTCCGGGTTCATCCCGAACCACTCCGGCGGCGCCTCCCCACCGTCCTTAGCCCGCTCAGGGACGAAGACGCTGGTATCCGTGTAGTCGGCGATCGCCACCTCACGCTCGACAAGGGCGTCCTCCGCGGCCAGCAGTTCCGCCTGGGCCTCTGACCGGAACGCGGCCAGACGGTCCAGGTCCAGCCCCGGATACCATGCCTTGACGAATTCCAAGGCTCGGCGCGCTCCAGCCCGAGCCGCAGAACCCTTCCAGGCCTCAAGACGGCCAGCCGCGACCTCCAGCCAGTCGGCGGTCCGGCTGGGAGTGCGCAGAGCCGGCATGTCCGGCCACAGACAGCATCGCTGGCGCCAAAGACGCTTGAAGCCGGCGCAGCATCCGATGGGCCGGCCGCAGACGAGCCTCAATGCTCAGGAGCTGCTCGTCAAGAGTCCGGGGGGGTGTTGGCAGCGATCTCAGCACCACTCGTCCTTCGCGCCTCGCGGTCAACCTCGATGGCTTGATTGGCCGCCTGCGTGTGGCCGGGGAAGAAGTCTGCCAAGACGAAGAAGAAGCAAGTCAAAAAACAGGAGTCGGCCTGACCCATAGTCGGCGACCCAAAAGAAGAAGTAAAAACAGACGATGTCCTCGATTTCATGGAAGCCGGAGGTTAGCAGCGCTTCCTTGTCAGTCCAGGAAGAGCGCTCACTCTCAAACTCGGCCAGGAGAGCAGCCTCTTTCTTCTCCGCCTCGTCCTGCGCCACCTTAAGCACCTCTGCTCCGCCAGCTGCGTAGTCAGCAGGTCGCGCTCTGTGGCGAGCTTGCGGCATTCCTCCTCCTTGGCGCGCCATAAGCGGTGTTTCAGCCCGGCTGCTGTTGAAGAGTGGCGTTGGCCTCAAGAATAAAAAGAAGAAGGACGAAAAGTCATCAGCTAAGAAGGTCGCCAGAAGATCCGCCCGACTGCAGGCAGCGATCGGCCCGAATCTCGGGGACTACAGCCCGCGGGTGCGCCAGCGCGCCCCCGCGAAGAAGAAAACTCACCTCGGCTCATCGCCAAGTCGGCAGTCCGCTTGCCCAGCTCCTCAACGTTGCGGTTGAAGGCAGTGGCGCAGAGGTTGTGATACTCCTGCGACAAGAATTTCAGACAAAGGTAAAAACTTGGAAGTCAACAGATGGAGTTCCGAGCCGCTGCCAGAGCCGGCCCGAAACTCGGGACTACACCAGTGGGTCTGTGGCGCGCTCACGAGAAGAACGAGAAAAACTTAAAGAAAAAACATACCCGCACGGCGGCTCGCGACGCCAGGTGCGCCCTGGTGCAGTTCTGGATGGCGTCGCCCTCAGCTCTCAGCTTCGCCTGGACGTCCAGAAGCGCCGTGTTCAGCGGGCCTGTGCCGCCTCCTCGCACCCACCCGGCGGGCGCGGCGCTTGTCGCCTCGGCGTCTGGAAAAGCCGAGGTGGCGGCGTCTGACTCCAAGGGGCGCGGCGCTGAAGTCGCCTTCTCAAGACACCGGCGCGCTGGCGAGGCGACTTGAAGAAGCAGCCTCGCTACGGCTTCGTCCTCGGTCGGCGGCACAGGCGAGTCGGCCGGCTGTTTGCCTCGCGCTCCCTCAGACAGCGGTGGAGGCGGTGGGGGTGGAATGACCGTGCCTGACAGGGAGGCCTCGCCGCCTTCCTTCTCCTTGGTAGGGAGCTCGCCGCCGGCTCCCTCCGTCTGCCCCGAGAACTCCGGCGGTGGCGGCGTAGAGTTCAGTGGGGTGACGAGCAGCACCGACTGGAGAAGCGCGGCTTCTTCGACTCGCCTCTTGGCTGCGATGGCGGCTTCGGCCTCCTCCAGCTTCTTCTGAGCGGAAGCCGCCGCCTTATCGTCCCCTGCCTTCTACAGACGGGCGGCCTCCTCCTCGTCGCGCTTCTCCTGCGCGTTCTGCTCCGTCGCCTCCCGAAGGTCGGCCGCAGTGTCAATCCGCCGAGTATTGGCGGACGTCTCTGCCGACCCCATGACGGAGGCGGCGGCGACCCTCTCCAAGGTGAGGGGAGCCCCGATGAGAAAAAGACATATAAAGACATGGACAAGACGGACCAGAAGAAAACAAGACAAAACAAGAAATACTAACTCGGAGACCAGCGGCGGCTTCTTCACTTCCTTGCGGAAGCGGTTAGCCTTCGCGACCCCTTCTTCGCGCTGAGTCACGGCGGCCGTCCCCCTGAATTTCTTCGCCCGGCCGCCTGGCAGGCTCGGCCCGGCCCGGCGCTTCTTTGCGCCGCCTCGACCACCCATGACGGCGGAGGAACTCGCGCCGGGATGACCGACCTTCTGTTGGCGGCGAGGGACGACTTCCCTTTCGCCGTCATCATCAGGCCAGTCGGCGAAGGTTGCCGAAGGCCTGAAGTCGTCGGCTCCTCCTCCTCCCTCGGCGTCGGCCTCCATCGCCGCCATCCCCAAGTCGGGGTCGTCGACGTCACTCTCCGCCCGGTCAGGGACGAATTCACAAGCCGTCCCCGTGGTGCCGGCCGAGGGCTGCATGAGGGGATTCTGGCTCAGAAAGAGCCAAAGAAGATCAGAGTCGGATTCGGCTGAAAAAGGAAACAGGAAAGCAAGAGAAATGACTTACCACAGACAGGGGGTTGGCGCGCGAGTATGGTTCCTTGCCGAACTGCCATTCCTCCGTGAGGCCGCAATTCGCCAGGAAATTCACCGTGTCCACCACCTCCGCGTGGGGCATGTCTTTGGAGCATAGCCGACTGGGGTCCCGACGGCCACTCATCTGACAGATCAGATGAGGTCGGCCTTGGAGAGGAAGAACCCGGCGCGCCCCGAAGGCGGCCAGCAAGTCGCCCCAGTCAGGCCCTCCGACTGCGTCATCACGCAGAGCCGCGCGACGGCGGTGCCGCCTGCGGGAGTCAGCATCCTGGCCCGATGAGACCAGCTAGGGAGTCGCCCCGCCAACTTGCCGGCCTCGTAAGGCGGCAGGTTGACCCAGTCGCCTTCCGGGGCGACGTTCTTCACGTAGAAGTACGTGCGCTGCCACATCTTCACCGACTTGATCAGTGGGATGGCAGGGAAGGGGTTGTCGGCCAACGGCCTCCTCATGGTGATGAACGTGCCGCACAGAGCCGACACGCGAGCAACGTGGGTCCCGATCTTCGCTTGGAAGAATTCCCCCCACAGCTCGATGGTGGGGAGAACGCCAAGAAAGCCCTCGCGCAAGGAGGCGAAGGCGGCCAGCAGCACCACCGTGTTTGGAGTGAGGTGGTGCAGCTGGAGCCCGTGGAACTCCAGGAACGCGCGGAAGAAGCCGCTCGCCGGCAGCCCTAGCCCGCACATGAGGTGCGAGCGGAATATGACCCGCTCGCCCTCCTCCGACGCCGGCGTGATTTCGCCCTCCGGCGCGGCGCGGGTCCGCACGAGGTTGGTGCCGGGGATGTGGCGCGTTTGGCGAAGGAACTCGATGATGTCATCATCGACAACGGAGCCGTCCCACACGCCGGAGTGCGTGGCAGGAGGCGCGGCGGCGGAGGAAGAGCTCATCTCCGCAGCGCGGTGCGGTTCGGCGCGGCGGAGGCAGGAGGAAGACGAAGCAAGAGGAGAGGGAGCAAGAGGAGGCGAGGAGAGTGCGTGCGCGTGCGTCGCCGCCCCCCTCCCCCCGCCTACTTATAGGCGCGTAGGCTGAGAAGCCGAGGGGGCGAGTGTGGGATTAATTGCGCCCACGCCCCCACGATTTAACCCACGACGTTACTGCGCGTAGTAACGGCGTGGGGAGCCCAACCGCCCGCGCGGCCGAAGCAGATCCGCCCGCGCGGCCGAGGCGCGGTAGTGGCGGGCCCCGCCTGACGGGCCTGTCTAGTCACGCGCATGGGCGGGCAGACTGGCCCTGCCGCGTGGCATCACGCGGCGGGTTCAAGAACGGCAGCTACACCGAAGCTTATCAGGCACGCTGCCCGGATCCCGCCACGACCTTCAAAACCTCCGAGGAGCAAGACGGCCTCCTGCGAAGACCGACTCCAGCTAGTCGGCTCAAGAGAGAGACGGCAGGCCAAGCCCAGATTCTTCCATTGGAAGGGTGAAACTGTTGAGGCTCCTGGACACGTCGCCCTCGGCGCCTCATGAGCTTCGGGGACTACTGTCGGAGTAATGGGCCACGGGTAGGCAAACCCGAGCACCTGGACCTTTCAAAACATCGGGGCAGACTGCGCCCCTCAAAGACCCCAAGACGAAGAGCCGCCTTCCAAGAGTCGGCGGCAGAGCCGCCGATCGCTTCTCCCAGCCGAGTCCCAGAGACGGCATCGAGACAAGCCGACTCCCAGCCAGCGACCTCCGGAGAAGCCGACTTTGGGGAGTCGGCCCGCGACTCCAACCACCTCCTATTAATACGACTATGGACGGGACGGTATAGGGCCGCCTCGCAGCCCCTCCCTGCCCCTGCTCATAAAGCGATGTGCATGGCCTCGTGAGCGCCAGATCGACGGAGATCCCGTCCCGGCGCAAGGCATCATACACGCTGCCTCGACATCAGCCCCTGCAAGGTGTCCTCGTACTCCACGATGGCTCGTCTGCACGACCGAAGACGGGATTACTGTCGGGCGGAGTGCGTAAGATGGCGAGAGCGCCCAAGACGGCCTCATTGGGAGTCGGCCTCCGAGAGTCACTGGCTCCTCCCAACGGGCTCCGTGCGCCATTAACTGCACAAGACGGGGAGTGGCAATGCTGATCGCCTGTCAGCGGCGCAGACTGCTGCCATGACCCCATGACCAAGCTTCGCGTCATTAGAGGCACGGCTACAAGAATCCGCAGCCGGCAAGACCCGCCCATGACGGACACAAGGGCTGTCGGCCCCATGTCGATTGATCGGCGGGCCCACTAGTCGGCGGGCCCCGGAAGTCGGCGGAGAAGATGGCGACTTAGGAGACTGACGGCTGGGACCTGCTCCCAGTCGGATTACCATTGCACCCCCGGGGGGTAGGCCTATATAAACCCCCCGGGGCACCCATGCAAGGGGTTGGACACTCATAGTTCTAGACACACATAAGAGGAGGAGAAGAGCTAGCCGTGCCCCTCTCCTTCCTCACCCCGAACAGCTCAAGGAGCAGCCTTGTACACACTTTGCCATAGTGATCATGCGGAGACCCCACAGAGCATCCGTAGGGGTATTATCTCCTTGGAGAGCCCTGAAGCTGGGTAAGATTCGCCGGCGTGCATGCCTTCGCCTCATCCCGTTTCCAGGCACCGGCGACGTTCTACTCGCCCCCACCATGATAAGCCATCCTTTGGCATATGTCGCACCCAACCCCCGACAATGAGGGACGGCGAGCTGTTGCGGTGGACGACGTAGTCGGGGAAGAGTCTCCGGCTGGGCGGCGGTTGTAGCGACCCGACCCGAATGGGTCAAGTCTCTGTGCTTAAGTGTCATCCCTGGATCGGTATGCTGACACACACAGCACTCGAGGATTTATAACAGAGGTAAATCACATGTATAAAGTAACGTAAATACTATTACCTCAATCCAAAAATAGCGGATAATGTGGTTGTGGATTCCCATCAACACCAACGGCAAAGTTGAGTGTAGAAATCATAACCCTAACGTATCACTTACTCGTCGTAAGATAATCCTGCAACATGAGACGTTGCAGCCACAAAGGGTCAGTACATTGAATGTACTGGCAAATTCACACCATAGAGCAATGATGAATAAATGCTATCACTACATGCATATTTGGCTGGTGGAGGCTCTATGGTTGTAATGTTTTTGCGAAAAGCCAATTTTTCCCTACTGCAAAGGAATAAATTTTATTCAACTATCATGGTGGTGGTTAAACATTGAGAATGGTTGACAGCATTGTCAATCCCAATTAAAAATATCATCGTTAACCCAACAAAATTAATTAAAGTAACATGATGAGATTCACATGATAATCCAAGTACTAGATACTCAAAACGTCCATAACCGGGGACACGGCTAATCATGATTAGTTTATACACTCTGCAGAGGTTTGTGCACTTTTCCCCACATGACTCGATCTCCTCCGTTGGTTTTCTCGCACTACATGGTGTTTGAGAAACGAATGACCGAGAAATAGTCTTTCAGAAGCGCTAGCACCTTACGGTGGGCAAACCGGTACACCTACTTTCCCCTACATCTACTAGTCTACCACTGTAAGAGTTCGCACGACTTAGTCAACTATGCTAGAGCCCATAATAGCATGTGGCTGCACACGGAAGTTTCTAGCATGAATAATCTCATGATCCCTTTGAGCCTGGGTGGCGGTCCAAAAAGAAACAGGCAAATCCTGGAATACCCAGGTGCCTAGACAGGCAAATCCTGGAATAACCAGGTACCTCAATCCACCCAGATATGTATTAATGTTGCTACCTTAAGTAAACCATTAATTAACAATCTCACATCTGTCATGGATATTCACTCAAACCCAATCCACGTCTACGAGCATAGCATGGCATAATAAGCAAACGTAGAATTAACTTCCAAGGGTTTGATAATAAAACAGGTAATAGGTACTACCTCAACTACTTTCCCAAACCCACAATTTAATTAGATCCTAATCAATGCAATGTTTGAGGATTGATCTAATGCATAAAAACTGGGTATGAGAAAAGGTATGATCAAAGTGTGAACTTGCCTGCAATGTTGATGAAGATGATTCGCACTCAAAACTCTTGATAGTTCTACTCGTCACACTCCGGTCAATCTATCGTGAGCAAGTAATAGTAACCACCCATAAGCAATCACTCAAAAGATCGAAAAGAACGAAGAAGACAATTCGAAAAGCATCAAAACCAAGCAAATAACTCTTGCAACATAAAACAATTTCTAACAGTACCAAAATTATGTTAATTTGGCCTTATCAGAAAGTTTAGGTTAAGAGCTTCGATTTGCAAAAAGAATCAACTCAAACGGAGTTACGGAACTTTAGTTATGAACAAAAGAAGTTTGAATATGAATCTAAACAAATTTCGAAATTTGAAAATTTCTAAAAGTTGACGTGACGGGTTAACTGGATAGGTGAGAACAAGACGAAATTGTAGGCGCTGGTTTCATCTAATTTGGATGAACGAGTAAAAAGTTATGGCTATTTGAAAAATCAAGGCCAAGCTGTTTTACAGAAGAAAAATAGTTACGGCTAAAAGAATTCTAGGTCTAACGTATAAATACATAGACTAATTGGTAATCTAATTATTTTATTATACTAGTCTAGAAAATAATAAACTACGGAAGTAATAAAAAAACAAAGAAAGATACCTATATAAGGCCGAGAAAAGACAATTTCGGAGAGAGAAGACAATTTCGAGAAGTCGCGCCGGAGAGGAGAAAAATATTTTTCTTAAATGAATCTAGTAAAATCAAAATATTGATTTAACCCGAATCGGATGATTTTTTGGAGCCTCTATGGGTCTATATTTATTGGTGGAAAAAAGGTTTAAAGGTTAAATGCTAGACAATGTGAGACTAAACATATACGTACGCAGATGAAATTTGAAAAGGATCATGGGCTAAAAGTTCGGCCCGGCCCCGCGCGTACACTGGATGCATTTTTTTTCCGAAGTCTATTTTTTTCTGAAATTTGTTTCAAAAGAAAAACTAAACATTAACGAAAATAAAATAAAAGACAAAAGAAAACAAAAGAAAAACGGGCCGGCCTGCTGCTATGCTACGCATGTGGGCGACAGTTAGTTTCAGGCACGCGCGCAGTTTTTGTTATTTGTTTTTCTAAAAACAGAAAGTGATAAACTGAAAAACGAAACTAAAATTAAAACTTTATATAGGCATATTATATATCAAAAATTTTAGAAGAAGATTTCCTACAAGCTGAACATTTTTCTGGAGTCAAATAAAATACACACAAATTCAGATAATTCAAATAGTGCTACTGGTCTAATAAAATCCAATAAAAATCATTTTAAAAATTCAAAAATTAAGTCAAGTTAATTTCTCTCCAATTTTTTGATGTAGGGAATCAAGTTACCCTATTTTCCATATATTTTATTTTTGGAGAAAAATAATTTGAATAAAACTCAAATAACTCCAAATTGAAAATAAATTCAAAAGAACTTTGAATTTAATTCTTTGAAACTCCCAACTCATATTTCATATGTTTTGAAGAAGTCATTTTATCTTCGCTCGTGAAAATCATTGAGTTGCATAAAGTTCCTGGGTTGGAAATATTTCCAAATGAAATTCAAATCTTTTCAAATCCCTTTTCATTTATTTAAAA
Organism: Aegilops bicornis; assembly: GCA_021605145.1. Lineage (NCBI taxonomy): Eukaryota > Viridiplantae > Streptophyta > Magnoliopsida > Poales > Poaceae > Aegilops > Aegilops bicornis. The sequence continues at coordinate 507,661,818 of CM038673.1, forward strand.
ATGGAAGAAGTCATGTCATCTTCTCTCCAGGGTTTTGTGATGAAAAGAATTTGAATTCACGAAGATCATAAAAGCAAAAATGAAAGTTTGGGAACGTCCTTTTATTCCCTCTCATTTAACTTTTAAAAAGTATCAAATTCACTCACTTTCAGTCAATCAATCAAACAATCAATCAAAACTATCTATTTACTTATAACATTCCAAAATTTAGAATTTTGGGATGTTACAAACCTACCACCCTTAAAATGAATCTCCTCCTCGAGATTCGGAGAGGCTAGCAAGAAAGAGGTTAGGGTAGGGGTCTTCAAAATCCATCGATCATCAGACAAGGTCTGGGATACTACCACCCTTAAAAGCATTTTTACGGTTCCATCAAAACTCATATACTCCATCCTTATTCCTGACAGTGTCGGTCTCTTCAGATCTCGGGAAAATTCCTTCACTGGGCTCTTCTCGGTGGTGGCATAACCTTTTTCTTAATTCATGTATCCATTTCATCCTGGTAAGGTTAGTCCATGACTGGGTCTTCTTAGCTGACGGGTCTGGCGCCAATACTAATCAACCATCGATATCTCATGGCGGTCAACAATTTATGGTTTCTCTGCAGAAAATGGGTCTGGGTTGAACCTCACCGTATAACCTACGGTTGGCAAAAGCTGCCTTGTACAAGGGGGAAAATTTGTTATACCATTCTAAGGTTTAAACAAGGTTTAATATCGTCGTCTCTCTACTATAGGTAAGTCACTCAGATTTACCATCCCATATAGCAAGGCGAATAATAAGAGTAAGTCGGTATGGTGATCAATCCATCCCGCACCCAAATCATTACCTTGTACATGGTTTAGCGAATCTCGCATTCAAACACTCGGTCACCCTCACAAGCATTACAGAATTTCTCTTGTCGACGAACCAAGTTCGGATAAATCCATTGATTCTGCAAGCCAAACAAACATCTATCGTTCCTTAACAACTCTCAGGTTTTGCGTAACTCCTATAAGATCGTCTGTCGATAAAATCGTAACTACTTCCAGGGTTTTTCCTTCAGCAAGATTGTGCTTGCCTCTTGGCAGGTCCTGGGGCCTGTGGGTTATGGCCCATCTCATCACTTGTAGTCCTTGAATTTATCCTCAGGCTTCTGATCATTATTCCAACTTCCAACTTCCCAGTATTCTTAAATCCATCCAATTGTACTGTCTTCCTTCCTTCTATTGGCACCAAACTAGGACATGATTACTCAGACTCATCATGGAATTTCCATTGATCCATATTTCCAACATCATACCTCCTTTATATCCAATAGTAATACATCTCTTCATCCTCGTGGGATATCCCACCTACCGAGATAAAAACTTATACTTATGAAGTCCATACTCCACTTCGTGGAACATCATTATCCTTTCCAGGGTCAAGCGTCCTTACAGGGGAATATTGGCCATTTCTGCATGGCACTTCTTCAACTGGAAACATGAAACACATCATGAACTCCTGACAGTCCTTCGGGTGACTCCAACTTTTTGGCCACTTCTCCCATACGCTCCAAACTCGGTATGGTCCTACAAATCTCGGGGCTAACTTTCCCTTAACTCCAAATCGTTTAACTCCTCGCGGAGGGGACACACGAAGACATGCTCTGTCTCCAATTTCATAGGAGGTACTCCAATTTCATAGACTACCTCCTTGCGTTTTTGAGTCTATATAACTCTTCTACCTGGACTGAGTTACCTTCAGTCAATCTCGAATCATCTTAACATTCTCTCCTGACTCCTTGATCACATTTGGTCCAAACAACTTACGGTCTCCAACTTCATCCCACATCAACAGTGTCTGGCTCCTTCCCCCGTACAAAGCTTCAAAAGGGGCCATCTTCAACTGGCTTGGTAACTGTTGTTGTATGAGAACTTCGCATAGGGTAGATTATCATCCCTACTAGATCCATAATCTAGCGCACACGATCTCAACATGTCCTCCAGATTCTAATTGACTCTCTCGGTCTATCCATCTGCCTGCGGATGAAAGGTTGTACTGAACTCTAGCCTAGTACCCAAAGTCTGGTGCAGCTGATTCCAAAACTTTGAGGTAAATTGTGTTCCTCTATCTGATACGATGGTCCTCGGAATTCCATGCAGACATACGATCCTTGTCAAATATATCTTGGCCAACTTCGCACTTGTATAGGTGGTTTCACTGGGATAAAGTGAGCCACTTTGGTCAAGCGAATCAACTACTACCCAGATAGAATCATATCCCAATCGGGTTCTGGGAAATCCGGTAATGAAATCCATGCCAAGCTTATCCCACTTCCATTCGGGTATCGGCATAGGCTGTAGTAATCCTGCTGGCTTCTGATGCTCTGCTTTGACTCTCTCTGGCATACATCGCCTATGACTACATACTCCGTAATATCCTTCTTCATGCCAGTCCACCAGAAACACTCCTTCAAATCCAAATACATCTTGGTGTTTCCAGGGCGAATCGAGTATGGTGAGTCATGAGCCTCCTGAAGTATTAACTTCCTGATCTTTGCATTATTGGGCACATATACACGGTCCTCGAATCATAAGGTGTCGTGCTCATCCTTACGAAAACCTTTGGCCTTTCCTTTGCTCATCCTCTCTTTTACCTCGGCAACCTCTTTGTCATCCTTCTGAGCTTCACGGATCTTTCCCAATGTAGACTGAACTTCCATTGTTGCAACAAAACCTTTGGGAACAATCTCCAACCGAAGTTCCCTGCGATCCTCGGCTAACTCCTTTGGTAATCCTCCGATTACGAGGGTATTCGTCCTTGTGTTCTTTATGGTTGTGTCCTATTTCTCCACAAAGCTTGCATGCACTTTCTCCATATCATTTCCATAAGGCTTCAACTTCTGGGACACAAGCCGAGACTTTAGCAGAGTCAACTTAAATTCTTCCCAAGTGGTTACTTTTTGCCATCCATTGATGGCTTGGTACATCCTCCACCAAGTAGCAGCACCTCTTTCAAAACACTTAAGAGCATGCTGGGCCATATACTCTTTGGTTATAGTGTTATTCTCCATATGATCCTCCATGTTCTGAATCCATTGGACCATCTCCAATTGACTCATCGGTCCAGAAAATATAAGCTCATCTCCATTCATCCTCTATTGGGTCCATGGGTTTGGGGTGGGATAAGAGAGATCGAGAGGGTTGCACACAGTACAAACAATAGTTTTGAAAAGACAGGTTTTATTGTGGCTGTCGGAAAAACATCAAACAAATGACAGCTCACAATCGTCGCATCTAACGTAGGTATATAACAGGGGTTTGGTCTTCTAAAGGTCAATAAATCTTCAAAGTCGTCATACTCTTCAAGTCTTGTTCATGTATCTGATAGCTTCTTCCGATCATGCTTGTCCTTTCTCAAGTTCTTTCGCCAGATCATCTCTATTGACAAGAAGTCTCTCGTGACGTCCCTTAATATTTCTGGGGTTGCATTCCAAACTTCTGGGTTTCAACATCCTTGGCATGAACCATGGTCCTAATGTCCTTCAGTTCCTGACAAATCTCTGGTATCTCGAGGTTTTGTTCCTCCAGTTTGGCTACTTCAGCTTCTGGTTCCTGAGTTTTTTCACGAATTGCCTCCTTGTCAAATATGACTTCCTAGAGTCCACCCTAAACTTCTTGATGTAACACTCCAGATCCAGGTGATACACCAACTAAGGTTAAAACTTCATCTTTTGCTGACGGATGCTCCATCAGCCTTCTACCATCCAATCCTTCCATGCATCTACATGCTTAACTCAGCACGGTGACAATAGCATAAACGGGCGATAACATCATGGATAGCCGTGTTTCTGCTCTTGTCATGTCCATGAGCTATCTCTCCATAGTTGATATCTCCTGCATTGGGGTTTCCTTGACAAAATTTTGAGTTTTTAACTCTCCATGCTCCGGTCTTTCTCTGATACAACTTGATCTCGGGTATTGACAACTTCCATAGTCTGCCAAGTTCCATAAGGGTAGCCTTCCTAGGTCATAAAAAAATCTGGGAATTCTTCAGAGCCTTCAAATTCTCCTAGTCTTCGGGGTCTTCGACCGTTGTAGTTTCCACTGTTATAATGCACGGTAAAATCTTCTTGATTCCATAGTGGTCTTAGCTGTCCGAATCTTATACTCCTTGGAGTGGTCTCATCAGTCGAATCTTCAAGTGGTCAAAAGGGAAAGGGATATGGTCTCACTAAAAGGGAATATTTGAATAAGCTCAGAAGAGAAGAGAGGTAAAAGATATTTTTGAAAGAGAAAGTTGTAGAGAAAATCTTTCCTATGGGCTTGCCAGTTTCTAGGGTCACGTCCTACAGTCAACATGTGCTCTGATACTATCTTGCAGCGACCCGACCCGAATGGGTCAAGTCTCTGTGCTTAAGTGTCATCCCTGGATCGGTATGCTGACACACACAGTACTCAAGGATTTATAACAGAGGTAAACCACATGTATAAAGTAACGTAAATACTATTACCTCAATCCAAAAATAGCGGAAGTAACAAGGTTGTGGATTCCCATCAACACCAACGGCAAAGTTGAGTGTAGAAATTATAACCCTAACGTATCACTTACTCGTCGTAAGATAATCCTGCAACATGAGACGTTGCAGCCACAAAGGGTCGGTACATTGAATGTACTGGCAAATTCACACCATAGAGCAATGATGAATAAATGCTATCACTACATGCATATTTGGCTGGTGGAGGCTCTATGGTTGTAATGTTTTTGCGAAAAGCAGATTTTTCCCTACTGCAAAGGAATAAAATTTATTCAACTATCATGGTGGTTGTTAAACATTGAGAATGGTTGACGGCGTTCTCAATCTCAATTAAAAATATCATCATTAACCCAACAAAATTAATTAAAGTAACATGATGAGATTCACATGATAACCCAAGTACTAGATACTCAAAACGTCCATACCCGGGGACACGGCTAATCATGATTAGTTTATACACTCTGCAGAGGTTTGCGCACTTTTCCCCACATGACTCGATCTCCTCCGTTGGTTTTCTCGCACTACATGGTGTTTGAGAAACGAATGACCGAGACATAGTCTTTCAGAAGCGCTAGCACCTTACGATGGGTAAACCGGTACACCTACTTTCCCCTACATTTGCTAGTCTACCACTGTAAGAGTTTGCACGACTTAGTCAACTATGCTAGAGCCCATAATAGCATGTGGCTGCACACGGAAGTTTCTAGCATGAATAATCTCATGATCCCTTTGAGCCTGGGTGGCGGTCCAAAAAGAAACAGGCAAATCCTGGAATACGCAGGTGCCTAGACAGGCAAATCCTGGAATAACCAGGTACCTCAATCCACCCAGATGTGTATTAATGTTGCCACCTTAAGTAAACCATTAATTAACAATCTCACATCTGTCATGGATATTCACTCAAACCCAATCCACGTCTACGAGCATAGCATGGCATAATAAGCAAACGTAGAAGTAACTCCCAAGGGTTTGATAATAAAACAGGTAATAGGTACTACCTCAACTATTTTCCCAAACCCACAATTTAATTAGATCCTAATCAATGCAATGTTTGAGGATTGATCTAATGCATAAAAACTGGGTATGAGAAAAGGTATGATCAAAGTGTGAACTTGACTGCAATGTTGATGAAGATGATTCGCACTCAAAACTCTTGATAGTTCTACTCGTCACACTCCGATCAATCTATCATGAGCAAGCAATAGTAACCACACATAAGAAATCACTCAAAAGATCGGAAAGAACGAAGAAGACAATTCAAAAACATCAAAACCAAGCAAATTACTCTTGTGACATAAAACAATTTCTAACAGTACCAAAATTATGTGAATTTGGCGTTATCAGAAAGTTTAGGTTAAGAGCTTCGATTTGCAAAAAGAATCAACTCAAACGGAGTTACGGAACTTAAGTTATGAAAAAAAGAAGTTTGAATATGAATCTGAACAAATTTCGAAATTTCAAAAAGTTGGCGTGACGGGTTAACTGGATAGGTGAGAACAAGACGAAATTGTAAGCCCTGGTTTCATCTAATTTGGATGAACGAGTAAAAAGTTATGGCTATTTGAAAAATCAGGGCCAAGCTGTTTTACAGAAGAAAAATAATTACAGCTAAAAGAATTCTAGGTCTAACGTATAAATACGTAGACTAATTGGTAATCTAATTATTTTATCATACTAGTCTAGAAAATAATAAACTATGAAAGTAATAAAAAAACAAAGAAAGATACCTTTATAAGGCCGAGAAAAGACAACTTCAGAGAGAGAAGACAATTTCGAGAAGTCGCGCAGGAGAGGAGAAAAATATTTTTCTTAAATGAATCTAGTCAAATCAAAATATTGATTTAACCCGAATCGGATGATTTTTTGGAGGCTCTATGGGTCTATATTTATTGGTGGAAAAGAGGTTTAGGGGTCAAAAGCTAAGCAATGTGGGACTAAACATATACGTACGCAGATGAAATTTGAAAAGGATCATGGGCTAAAATTTCGGCCCGGCCACGCGCGTACACTGGCTGCATTTTTTTTTCCGAAGTCTATTTTTTTCTGAAGTCTATTATATATCAAAATTTTCATAAGAAGATTTCCTACAATCTGAACATTTTTCTGGAGTCAAATAAAATACACATAAATTCAGATAATTCAAAGAGTGCTACTGGTCTAATAAAATCCAATAAAAATCATTTTAAAAATACCAAAATTAATTCAAATTGATTTCTCTCCAATTTTCTGATGTAGGGAATCATGTTACCCTATTTTCCATATATTTTATTTTTGGAGACAAATAATTTGAATAAAACTCAAATAACTCCAAATTGAAAATAAATTCAAAAGAACTTTGAATTTAATTATTTGAAACTCCCAACTCATATTTCATATGTTTTGAAGAAGTCATTTTATCTTCGCCGTGAAAATCATTGAGTTGCATAAAGTTCCTGGGTTGGAAATATTTCCAAATGAAATTCAAATCTTTTCAAATCCCTTTTCATTTATTTAAAAATGGAAGAAGTCATGTCATCTTCTCTCCAGGGTTTTATGATGAAAAGAATTTGAATTCACGAAGATCATAAAAGCAAAAATGAAAGTTTGGGAAAGTCCTTTTATTCCCTCTCATTTAACTTTCAAAAAGTTTCAAATTCACTCACTTTCAGTCAATCAATCAAACAATCAATCAAAACTATCTATTTATTTATAACATTCCAAAATTTAGAATTTTGGGATGTTACAGCGGTCGGGAGGCCGACGGAGGAGCGTGGGGTTTCGCGGGTTTTGGCGGCCTCGGTGTATGAATGGGGGGGCGAAAGGGGAGGGGGGAGCCAAGCTTAGGGACGCGCTTGTCCGGAATGTAGGGTAAGTTACCAGGGTACCCCCACCGGTTTTGACACCGCGACGTGGAGCTTCATTTCCAGCTGAGGGGTAGAAGGGGGATTTTGCGTATCTGGGCTGCGGGAGCGATTTCGGATGAGGAGGGAGTTCTCGCGCACGTCCAAATTTCAGGATAACAAGGCGCGGCGCGGGTTGAAGAAGCGGGAGTTTCAAAGCAGGTGAGACAAAAGACACTCGAGCTTGAAAATTTTGGGATAACAAGGTGCGGATTCCTTGTTCGGCAGAACAAACTTAACGTGTAAAAAAACAATTCATACAAGACAAAGAGAGTCATGTCCCCTTTTACTATATTGCTATAGATGCCATTGAAAAAACTACAAGAAAAATGTAAAAACAATCGGGAGAACAAGATTACTCTGCACAGTACCAAATCGATTCGCACTTCCCTCAACGACAACAAAAAACAAATCAATTCCCACCAAAGAAAGAGTAATGTCCCTTTTTATATGATTACAGATGCCATGATCTCGAATTTCAATTTTTGAATCCATGTTATGTTGAATTTGAATATATCGTTAGGTGACCTTGCGGTTTATAATTGATGTAGTCGTACATTTTGATCTTCCATCATATATGAACATTTTACTCCACCATGTGAACATATATATTTTCGTCTACCATATGGACTAAATTTGAATCAATTTTCCTTATTTGAATACGATTGTTGTCAAGTTATACAATAATTTAAATACTATCTTGATAACAAAAAACATGCATATAGCAGTAATCATATTTCACTAAGAACTACATGTACCATACGCTCTCCAATTCAAATATTTGTATCCATTTTATGTTGAATTCAAATCATAGTACATTATTGGTCTAGGTAGCGAGATGTTCGGGGTAATCTAAACCCTGTTTTCATACGTATAATTTTTGGCTGAATTGGGACAAGTTTTGGTATAAGCCTCTTGCAAAACCGGAGATTCTCTCAACAAGCCTCGTGGTTCCGAGAGGGAACGTGTCACCTTTGTGTGCGAAACGATATACGCTGCCTCCCCTGATTTTATTTACAGAGGCAACATAGAACTATATGAGTGCCCTGTTAAATTTTGGAATTATTTCGGGTTCATTTGGCCTTTATATACATTAATTGAGTTTCTGGGCTTTTAATGTGCATAATCTAAATATGAATTGCATGCACATGCCTCATGGTTCTAAGAGGGAACGTGCACCTTTGAGTGTGAAAAGATATACGCTGCACCCCCCTTGAGTTTCTTAACAAAGGCAACATAGAACTACATTAGTGCCCTGTTAAATTTTGGAATTATTCCGGGTTCGTTTGTCGTTTTTATACATTAATTGAGTTTCTGGTCATTTAATGTGCATAAGTCAAATTTGAACTACAAGCACATGCTCTCGTGCACCAAAGTTGGTTGAAAAATCACATTGTGTCCTCGGGTGAATTTCTAGGTCCCATGCAAGAAATGAGAATAAAATTAAAACATCTGGGCATCGTGGCTCGGCCAAGAACATTAAGAAACTTGGTTTTAAAATTCTTGTAAATCCAAAACACGTCTGAAAATCATGAAACTTGGCATGGATGTCATGTCATGGTACTACCATGTTGTGGTAAAAAAATTGGCCGAATAGGAACAGATTTTGGTATAAGATTCTTGCAAATCGAAGCTTCTCTCAAGAAGGCTCGTGGTTCTGAGAGGGAACGTGCCACCTTTGAGTGCGAAACGATATACATTGTCCCCCTTGAGTTTATTTACAAAGGCAACATAGAACTACATGAGTGCCCTGTTAAATTTTGGAATTATTCCGGCTTTGTTTGGCCTTATTTACACATTAATTGAGTTTTTGGTCATTTAATGTGCATAATTCAAATTTGAACTACAAGCACATGCTCCCGTGCACCAAAGTTGGTTGAAAAATCACATTTGTGTCCTCGGGTGAATTTCTACTCCCTCCTTCCATCTATATAGGTCCTAATGCTTTTTCGAGGCTAACTTTGACCAAACGTTAGAGCAATAAGATATGACATGCAACTTACACAAAGCATACCTTCAAATTTGTATGTCAAAGGAGCTTCCAATAATATAATTTTCATAGTATACATCTCATGTGCTATTAATCTTGTCAATAGTCAAAGGCTGTCTTGAAAACACATTAGGCCCTATATAGATGGAAGGAGGGAGTAGGTCCCATGCAAAAAATGAGAATAAAATTCAAACATCTGGGCATCGTGGCTCGGTCGAGAACATTGAGAAAGAAACTTGGTTTTAAAATCATGAAACTTGGCATGGTGTCATGTCATGGTAGTACCATGCCGTGGTAAAAAAAATTGGCCGAATAGGAACAAATTTTGGTATAAGCTTCTTGCAAATCGGAGCTTCTCTCAAGAAGGCTCGTGGTTCTGGGAGGGAACGTGTCACCTTTGTGTGCAAAATTCAAATTTGAAATACAAGCACATGTTCCATTGCACCAAAGTTGGTTGAAAAATCACATGTGTGTCCTCGGGTAAATTTCTAGGTTCCATGCAAGAAATGGGAATGAAATTCAAAATTCAGGGCGTCGTGGCTGGGTTGGAAACATTGAGAAACTTAGTTTTTTAATTCCTATAAATCCAAAACACGCATGAAAATAATGAAACTTGGCTTGGTGCCATGACATGGCACCAACATGCTGTGGTAAATTTGCAGTCCGATTTGCGAAGGCGCACACATTAACAATCAACAAAGTCATTTTGGAACAAGTGCTATCACGTTACAATCGGAAACACAAGTATTATTGAAACCGTGGGTGTTCTACTTACTAGTACCATTTACGTGCCGCCACACGTCCCCATTTTTATTAGCTAGGAGGCGTCGTGCAGGGTAGCTATTTGAGTACGAGAGGCGTGCGATTAGACCCCTGCGCGTGCTTATCGGGAGGAGAGCCCTTTGGCCTCCAACTGCCGTCCACTCTCTCCCAAGGTCTCCATTAATGGTGCCCGAGCCTCTGTTTAATAGCGTGGCTATGTCTCACTCGACTAAGATTTAAGAGAGAAAAAAGAAAATCTGAAAGCACAGATCTTGATGTAAGATCCGACGGACCTTTATAGCATCTACTGCGAATTATAGCAAGACTGATGAATATATAAGGATGATTAATTTTTTTGATCAAAGAAGGGCTTGCCCCTTCCGATTTTCATTACTGAAAACCACGACAATTCACAAGAAGTTCAGCACAACTCCAGCCTAGCACGAAGGACTAAAAGCTACCAGATTGAAATCGCAACATAGCAAGAGGCCAACAAAGGCCAAAGATCTGCACTAGAACCCAACATTTCACAGCCAACGACACAATCCACATCCTAAACCGATTATTACATCAAAAGAAACCACGAAACTGAAGGAAGCCCAAAGAAGAACTAGAAGAACAAAGAACGCCATGGTCGCCACAAAGAAGAGTTTTCTTCATTCTAGCCTCGCAACATTGATCTTCCACAAAAAGATAAGGACGATTAATTGTCTTACATAATTAGAAAGATAATTAAAAAAGCCACAAGCGGCTACGCCCGAAATACACAAGGGCAAAAGAAGAAGGAAGACAAGGATCTGGATCGCTGATTTCTACTTTCTTGATGCGTTGCTGCAGGCAGCGGGAACTAGTTCCCGCGGCGAGCGGCGAGCGGCGATGAGCTCTTTCGTGTCCTCAAGACGCTGCTTGAGAACATCCACGGATTCCTCCACCAGCCTTTGGTGCTCGTTGCGGAGCATGTCATTCTCGTCCGTAAGTTTCTTGACGATAACGCTGGTCCTCTTCAACAAGGCACTGGTCTCCTCCTGCTGGTCTGCACTTCGGACGATCTTCTCCCTCAATAGGTCGCGCTCGTCCCGGAGCCTCTCATTGCCCTCCCTTAGTTGTCGGATGACGCCGGTAGCCTGTTCAAACGAGGCTTTCATGCTGTCCTGCAACCTCGCCCAGCCGGAGATCTGATCCATCTGGCTATGGACGATCGCATGCATGCGCCTGTAACAGTCGTCGCCTGCCCGCGAGAAATTTTCCCAGGCCGCCGCGGCGCGGTGGGACATCTCTGCTGCATTCGTGGCGCGGCGGGACATCTCTGCTGCTTCCGCGGCGCGGCCGGACCAGTCTGCTGCATCGACGGCGCGGCGGGACCTCCGTGCTGCTTCAGCGGTGCGGCGGGACCTCTGTGCTGCTACTTCCGCGCGGCGGGACATGTCGGCTGCTCTCGCAGCGAGGCGGGACATCTCTCGTGCTTCCGCTTCCATGCTCGCCTCTCCCTGGTGGCAATCTCTCGACCCAGAACTCATGCTGGCCATGGCAGACGCAAGGGAAAGATGTTGAATGACTTGTTTGTTTTTGTGGATGAGGAGTTGAGGAGGAATGTGCAGTCATCTTGGCATACTAGTATTTATAACCGAGTACTAATACGCTCCTAAGTGGGAAACCGCTTAGGTTGTGATCGGTGTGAACATGTTTGCAATTCAATATAGCGTGGTACTAATACGCTCCTAAGTGGGAAACCCTTTAGGTTGTGATCGGTGTGAACAGGTTTGCAATTCAATATAGCGTGGAGTAATTTGGAATGTGACGAGATGCAAGCTCAAAGTTTATTGACGGTTCTAGTTTCGAAGTGCGGCACTATTCCCGGATGGAGTAATACTTTTTCTATTCCCTCCTTTCCGGTTTTATAGGGCTTATCTCAAAATTTTAGTTTTTCCATTTTATATGGCTCAATTTGGTTGTTCCCCAACACATGTTCAGATTCCAAGGTGCATTAAATCATTGCATGCAAGCATTAAGAGAAAATTAACCAATGCATGTACTTTATGCATGCATGCATTGCAATTAATGCATTGATAAACATAATTTTTTGAGAAAAACAAGAGCATTAATTAGGTGCTTTTGCAAACTACAAAAAATATTCCACCACTCACCGTCTTGGTTGGTGAGATTTTTGAATAAAGCCCTATAAACCGGAAAGGAGGGAGTACTGTTGTGTACGTGCAATAACTGACACCGTCATATACATATCTTACGGTTAATGGGGCGTTCGACAGGAATAGCCGCGTGGCGAGCTCTAGGCTAGTCTTTTTTTCGCACGCATTAAACCTATCTCTCGGGACTTCTCGACGCACCATCGTACACCCACAAAACTTGTACTCTGAGTTTAGTAGTACGTTATACAGGAAGAGAAGAGGTGCATGCACGCACTCGTCCTCTCACACACGCATCTATTTTTTCTCGAAAAGGAGGATGATGACCCCTGGCCTCTACATCTGGGAGTCACACACGCATCTGTAGCTACGAATTGTAGTGTTCTCAACCATCTGATTGGCTCTATCATGGATGTACTCCCTATATACTAAAACATGTCTAGATACATCTATATTTTGACAAATGGAAGGCGTGTATTGTGGAACGGAGGGAGTGCTTGTCATCAAAATGGATAAAAAGGGACGTATGTAGAACTAAAATACGTCTACATACATCTCCTTTTATCCATTTTGATGACAAGTAGTACTTCTTACCCAAAGGAACTTAATATCCAATAGACACAAAATATCCGCTCGATCGTTGGAAATTACCGATCCGATGTCGAAGTAATTGCTGCATCGCCACCAAAACCCACCATTTCTTAAGCTAAACTAGACCAAGGTAATCCCTATATTAGCATATTACTAAGATAAAAGAAGGCAAGTAGAAACATTTAGGACGTGAGCTTGTCAATCTGAATGTGGAGGGACACAAGCTTAGCCCCGCCAGCAGCTTGGGCGTAATCACAAGAAGGTCAGCTCCTGCACGTCGACGTCGTCGGGATCCTTGCTGCTTGTCACCTCCATTTCCACATTGACGGCGTCGGTCGTGCCTTTGGGCTCCCCCGGCAGGCCGTTCACCCACATCTTGGCCACATAGTGCGGCAGTGGGGACGACCCCGCTCTGATGCAGACGACCGAAACGGCGATAGGCGCGCCGATGTCGAGCACGCCGCCGACCAAGAAAAACGCGCGGCGGTCCTCCTTCGCGAACAGCAAGAGTCGTGGCTCGGCAATTGGCACTTGCGGTAGCACCTTGCCGTACTGGATCCTGTGCACGGGCATGGGATGCACGGTGCTGATGTGGTGGTAGAGCGCCGGCGGCGGGCCTTCATAGCCGCAGACGGGCACGGGGCATTTGCAAGGCGCGAGCGTACACACGCTCTGGTGATCGGCGAGCTTGTGGTAAGTGACGTAGAGCCCACAGCCTTCGTGCGGGCACTCCACAATCACCCACGAAAGGACATAGTCCACCGCCGTGTTCCGCACGTCGAAGCCACCACCGCACTCGCACTTCTGGCACTGCCGCTGGTTCCCGGGGCGCTCGACGCGGCAGTCCGCGCAGGCCAGGTGCCCTCCCTTGCACTGCAGAAATCAATCGAACAGCACATCAATCAAGAAACCTGCACCTTGCTGAATCAGCCAAACGGACGAGGTGTATTCGAACCTCATACACTGGAGGCGTCAATGGGCGGAGGCACAAGGGGCAGTGGAGCACAGTGAGGTCCATCGAGACCTTAGAGAGCTCCATCGTCGGGTCCTGTTCGGTCTGCATGATCTCGCCCTCCTCATGCACAGCCATATCTCGACTTGGGCCGGGGTATTACAAAGCTTTACCGTCACATATTTTATACTACTTCAAGGTGCATTAAATCAACACATGCAAGTATCAAAAGGAGAGTAACGGCATGCATGCATGCGTTGTAATTAATGCATCGGTAAATGCAAATTATTGAAATATATCGAGTGCAGTGCTTTGATGTGTCGCGTCAACTCGTACATCAACAAGAAGTTTGATTATCCTCTCCCTCGTGGACTTAACTGCACCTGCCTTTGGCTGTATGACAGGTTGGCCACACACCTGTCGGGCTCACTTGTCATACACACAAAGGCAGGAGCGTCCCTCCTTGGCCCATGAGCGTGGTGGCTGGCAAGACTAGGAGAAGCTTTCGCTACACGCTCTCCCTCCCGCACGCTGTGGACATGCAACAGTTCAATCGGTGTCAGATGGCCAGAAGCGTACTGTAGTACTACTCTAGTGCAGTAGTACTCCATCATTGTTCGACTTCCCGAAGAGGCGAAGATCCAAGCGCAGCTCGGACGCTCGTGTGGCAATTTCATGTGTAGAGTAGTCTAGGATAGCGTGTACCGTGCCTGTAAGCTTAAAATCATTCGGGTCGGCTCCATGCTATGTGGTCGTCTCGAAGTTTTTAAAAAAAATTAAAATAGTCTTCTGGCCCTACCACACCCACGGTGATTGTAGTTTGCATGCTCATTTGGTCAAGACAGGAATATATATTTTAATTTGTTTTTTTCGAAAAGGAGGGACTCCCCGGCCTCTGCATCAGAACGATGCATACGACCACATATATTTAATTTGTGGTGGGTAAACGTTAGAGGTTGCAGCAAATATATTGTACACTACGGGTCTTTCAGCCAAGTTTAGAGGCAAGCATGTGGGGCCAGTGCTATGATGTGTCGCACAACTCGCATAACAAGGAGAAGCTTTATTTTACTACACGCCTTCTCCCTCGCCCATGCGCTGATTGCTCGCAAATGAGGACAGGCTTTTGCTTAGTAGTACTTCTACAACAAGCTATCCGTCTGGCCATGTGGACGGACATGCAGCGATGGATTCGACATCGTAGAAGCAGTAGTAGTAACATCATTGTTCGCCTTCTCGAAGAGGCGAAGAGCCAAGCGCAAACCGAACATTGCGATTCACGAACATTGGAGCACGCATATAGCCAGGCTCTTGCATGAGACAAAATTCCTATGTGAGCCCACTATTGTACTAGTACGCATAACTACTTCCTAGTATAGCCCCTGTAAACCGTAAAGGAGTATTTGCCCTTCTAGAGATTTCAACAAGTGACTAGACTACACCGAGACGGAGTACATATGGAGCAAAATGAGTGAATCTGCACCATAAAAAAATACGTACTAGTTCTATCGTTTTCCTCTCCGAGGTGCACAATATTGAGTATACTGACTAGTCTCTTTTTGACACGCATTTACATTTTTTTGACACGGTACAGACGCAAGCGCTCATATACACGCGCATACACTCACCCTTATGAACGCACACACGCACGGCACTATCATCTTGAAATTTACAAAGTCACCATAGGCTCCTCGTCGTCGACGGGTCCATAGGTGCTTGAATGCCAAGGAGGGAGACGGTAGCGGTTCCCGAGACGTTGAACGGTCAATGATGCATCCTTAATTACATGCAGAGGGAATTAGTTGGAGAAGCAGAGTAGAGCCAGCACGATGTGAATGCAACAGAGTTTGGACTCTCATATAATAAAGGCGCCCCACCACTCCAATCCATCTACTCCCAAGTCTCTACGCAACACTGCTCACTCCAATCCAAGACCAAGTGACCAGAAGCCACAAGCACCTATGGAGGCGATGGACGCGAGCGGCAGTCGGCTGTGCCAAATCATCCAAGCCGCCGGCCTGTGGCCCCGCCTCGTGCAGCGTTTCCAGACGGTGCTGGGGACCGCAGGCATCGTAGCCCTCGCCGACACCGGCTTTGCCTCTCGCATGGACGACATGATGGTCAACTCCATCCGCAAGTTCACCGCCACAAGAAGCGCCATGGACGACCTTGCCGTCGCTTCCAGCGTGCCTGTGCTCCTCATTGCTCGCCACCCTCATCGGCCTCCATGGTGACGAACTCTTTCAACCTGGTGGCCCTGCAGTGCCGGAGGTCGCGACAAAGAATGTGCACCTCGAGGCCGCGCTGCCAGCGCTCTCGCCATGCAAGAAACCGTCGACCTGCACATCCACGTCTAAGAGCAAATCGTCTACATAGGTCACTACAAGGCAAGCGAGGACAGAAAGACGTTGGCCTTCTTCCAGCGGCTGGAATCTTTGGACGCCATTGTTTAGAAGCACGTCGACCTGGCCACGAAAGCCGCTGCTACTTAGGCGCCGTTCGGTGGGCCGGCGCCCTGAGTCGAGGAGGTGGACGTCATCGATGGATGCATCTCTTCTTCTTGCCTCCTATAACCAACCTTTGCATCGCGCATCGTGGCCTTAATGTTTTATTAGTATAGTACTCCCTTCGCTCCCAAATATAAGTCTTTCTAAAGATTCCAGCAAGTGACTACTACATACGGAGCAAAATGAGTGAATCTACACTCTAAACTATGTCTACATACATCTGTCTGTTGTATTCCATTTGAAATAGTATCTAAAAGTCTTATATTTATGAACAGAGGGAGTATATGGCATTTTTATTCCAACGTAACGCTTTCATTATGAGGTGGGGTCATAGCTGAGCAAACCCACCCAAGACCAAGCGTCGGCCGAGTTTAGAATTAGAAGAGAGAAACGAGGGAGGAGAGCTAGCTGTAGCACGGACGCTATTGTCAGATGGGACTCGTGTTTATTGAATAGGAGTACTGAGCACTCGTGCCTCTTTTTTTTAGGGAAAAATTAGTCGTATGTCTAGCACCACTAGTTGGGTGCGTTTTAGGTCTCTTTTCGAACCGCGGCTACGCTTCACAGTACATATTTTTTCACGCATTTATCCTCCTATATGTACTCCTAGGCTATTTCCACGTGCTCCCATTTGCCGACATGTGGGACATAGAGCATCTGGGTCGTAGTGCATGCATGACTCAGAGCATATGTCGGGGTACTTTACATTTCAGACCTCACGAATTACATGCAAACCCCCCGCAGAAGAATAAATAAATGAATTAATTAATACATGAAACCGGATTATTTTCGTGGAAACCGGAGCATGTTCATTAAATTTTGGACATAACACGTTTATAAAAAATGACCGGACCTAAACCAGTCTAAGGGCCTCTTTGATTTTTGCCGCAAAAAAAAGGGCCTCTTTGATTTGCAGGTTACTGAAAACACAGGAATGGGGAAAGTATGATGGCGATGAACCGAGACGAGGAGAACTCTAACTCAGTTAGAGGTTAGAGTTAGATTCTAACCCTGAACTAACTCTAAACCAAAGAGGTGTATGGATGGCAAGGTTAGATTGACAATAAATGCTCTATCTCAATCATTTGACTACTTTGGACCCTATTTCCTGCCGGATTTGGAGGGTGCTTGGAAATGTTTTAGTTCCAAGACTAAAAGTAGTGGGACAAAAACTTGCTAGCCTCACCCATGCGTGGATCCAAATACTAAAGAGACTAAAATCAATTTAAAGAGCATTAAGTATCCTCCAAACCCTCCAATCCGAACTACTTTGTGTTAAAGGAGAGGAGTTAACTAAGGAGAGAGAGGACTAATCCACATTTTAGTAGGGGTACCCCTGACTAAAAAAATTTAATCTCAAGACTAGTTTTAGCCCCTCTTTAGTCAGGGGTGCTTGGAACTTTAGCCTCTTAAAGAGACTATTTTAGTCAGACTAAAATAAGTCCCTTGGATCCAAGCACCCTCTTGGTGTGGCCGGCTCTTCTATGGCCTCCTCCCGCTCACAATTGACATAAATGAACCATCTATACAAATCAAGCATGCAAAACATGATAATTTTTTACTTTGTCCATACAAATGAG
This sequence comes from Aegilops bicornis, assembly GCA_021605145.1. NCBI lineage: Eukaryota > Viridiplantae > Streptophyta > Magnoliopsida > Poales > Poaceae > Aegilops > Aegilops bicornis. Next base: position 507,679,724 of record CM038673.1, read on the forward strand.
ATATCCCACTTAAACATACAAGTCGTCAATCAAGCTTCACAAAATAAAACAACACTTCATGAAACAAATAATGAGCTAACTCATCACGGAAGTCATTCACGATAGGGAGGGAGCCCGGAGCCCCTCACGCACCAAGGGAGGAGCTCTCCATCGTCGCTCTAGAGGAAGGCTCTGTAGAGCCCAAGCCCCGGGAACCCCTCCAACGCCTGCCCTTGCTAGTTGAGGTCGACACCGGCATGGGTAGCAGGACCGCTTGTCACGCCATTCGAACTTAATCTTTGGGCCTCTAGAAATAATGCAAGCTCAGAACTAAAATACCTAGAAAGGTGAACTGAATCTTTGGGCCTCTAGAAATAATGCAAGCACTGAAACTGAAATACCTAGAAAGGTGAACTAAATCTTTGGGCCTCTAGAAATAATGCAGGCACTGAAACTAAAATACCTAGAAAGGTGAACTGAATCTTTGGGCCTCTAGAAATAATGCAAGCTCTAAACTGAAATACCTAGAAAGGTGAATCAATCTTTGGGCCTCCGAAATAATGCAAGCCTGAAATTGAAATACCTAGAAAGGTGAACTGAATCTTTGGGCCTCTAGAAATAATGCAAGCCTGAAACTGAAATACCTAGAAAGGTGACCTGAATCTTTGGGCCTCTAGAAAGATTTATTACCTCCTCAAGCACCATCAAACAATTACATGCGTGCACCACAAATATATACCAAGTTTGATCAGGATCTACTTTTCCAAATCAGAATTAGCACTAGAGCAAGCAAGATCAATGATATGGCCGTGAGACAGAGAAGGAACGAACAAAGTCACCCCTCTCGCGACCTCCCTGGTAGATGCGCCGCCGCCGCGCACGACAGAGGAAGAAAAACTACTGGTGAAGGGGGAGCGGGGCGACCTTGGAAGGCCGGAGGGAGAGGGCGGCCAGAGTAGGGCGGCGGAGGCCGGAAGGAGAGGGCGGCCGGAGGAGAGAGAGGGCGAGCGGCGCTTGGGCGGGCCCTATGGGGAACAAAGAGGAGTCGTGCGAGAGGGGGGAGCGATCTGGTACGGGAAGGGGAGAGTGTTGTAGTTATCTTTTAGTGGGCCCCTGGATAACTAACCCAATTAGAACCTCTCCACCGGGCTAGCTTTTTAGATGGGTTAGAGCAAACTAGCTCAAACTAACCCCTCTTTTTTCGATAATTTGAGGCTATTTCAACCCAAACTTGCTCTAACTCAGGGATCCAAACAAAGAGGAGTGTCACTGTACATGCTACAGTGTGGACTGTAGCACATTGTTTTTTATGGCCATATCACCACATGTTTTCTACTGCTGGTTCACTGGGCTACTGTGGTTCGCACTGCTGGTTCACTGGGCTGCCGTGGTTCGCACTCCTCCGACCTGAGTAGTAGTAGTATAGTACTAGTATATACCACATCATTCTTTGCTCCTTCTTACTACTCCGACATGTGGGAGAGCCAGCATCTGGTTCGACATGTCATGCACCAGATCAGAGCGCGGAACGGAAGGGGGGCATCACCCCGGTCGGAGCGCCAGTAATTCATGACTATAGTGAGTGGTCATATCACAAGTCTTTCTAGCGATGCTGTCGTCAAATCACACAGCCCCACTCGCTCACCCTCCTCGCCTCTCTGTCAAACCGCCTACCCGAAAACTGCCGCGCGTACTGCCCGGGAAAAGCCCCGCCCTCAACTTTTAACTATGCGAAAATAGTTCAGCTTGTTCGTTCTATATAAATACAGTACTTACTGTATGTTTATTCACATGTGGGGTTGTTCAGTGAATGGAGGGGCGGGGAGCACAAGTGAACAATATTGTAGTACCACTAGTAGTAAGTAGGAGTCATATACTAGTCACCTTAAATAGAGAGTTTATTTTCTTTAATGCCATGTACACAAATTGAAACGCTTGTTGTGGAGAGAAAAAAGATAATCACTCCACTATATATGGACGCAGGGCCTCGAGCGCTTGTTTTACTAGGGTTGCTCTCTTCATTCTCTCATCCTCTCCAGATATAAACAAGACAATGGATAGCGACATTTTCTCTCTGCTCACCGCTGGTCACAGATCCGGCTGTCGGCGTTTGGGGAACGGGGTCCCCAGACTTGCACTGCGGCTGCGGGCGTGGCTCAAGGGGGCCCAAGACGGCCCATCTTCATCAACACAAGCTCAAGACCCTCGCTGGGGCCAAGCCTCATGAGGCGGGCGACAGGAGCTTCCTCGAGCACGGCCTCATCAGCCGGGCTCGCGAGGAGGCGGAGAGATCAAGGCGGGGTACCTCATGAGGTGCCCATGACGCAAGCCATGACGACCAAGGGCGCCAGGCAGGCGCCAGCCCGCGCAGTGTCCTCCTTTCCTCTTTGGTGCAAAGGGAGCAAGCGTAGGCGAGAGCATCAAGCAAAGGCATCCATTTCGGTGCAACAAGACCAGGACCGACGCAACGGCAGGAAGGAAGTCATTGTGGAGCCCAAGCAAGCGTCACCACCGAGCCTTTGACAAAGCGAGGACCAACTTTAGTCGAGGATAAGTGTACCAGATGTTCCCCTTCAAAATGGCCAATTGTTGGCGCCCTTCCCGCTCAATATTTGGGGAGAGGCCCAGGGCCTTTGCCTATAAATAGGACTAGCCACCCACAGGGTAGAGGCATCGAGTAGCATCCCAAAAGAGACAGAGAAAGACGACTGAATTCCTCCTAGCAGTTCATCGCCCCGGCCAAGAACAGACCCTCGCGAGGCTGTTCTTCCTTGTATTATTCATCACCATCAGCCCAAGAGGCAATCCACCACACCACAAACTAGAGTATGGTATTACACCACAATGGTGGCCCGAACTAGTATAAACCTTGTGTCTCTTGTGTTGTTCTTTTCATAGCTTAGATCCTAGCGAGGCGGCGGGGTGCAGCTAGGTAGAGGGCGAGATCTCCGCGCGCACCCCAGTGTTCGAACCTAGAGGGTCTGCCGGAACCCGGAATCCGAAATTTGGCGCGCCAGGTAGGGGTGCGCCGGAATTCGTCTTCCGCCGCCCTGTTCTCCGCCGACCATCGCATCCATGTCTGACGCTCGTCGGGCCCGCGCCGAGCGCCGAGCCACTCTCGCTTCCTGCGTCGCCCAGACGGCTCCCGTCGGCGGCCGCCCTCGTCGTTCCCCGTCGCCTGCCGTCAACGCCGCCACCGGCCCGGCGGGGAACGAGCAGCAAGCATCGTCCCAGCATCCGTCCGTGAGGCAAGACGGCCGCACTGCTACCCCCTCACTCGCCCCAGCTGGTTCTTCGTCTCGCATGTTCCGCGTGCCCATGGAGGCTCGAGCTGCGCTCATCGCGGCAAACGAGCACCTGCGCTATTGCCCAGTCAACGACTTCTACGAAGAGTGGCTCGACCGCGTCGCCGAGCTCGTCCGCGCCGCAGGGGGCTCCCCCGCGCCGTCCATCCCGCTGCACCACACCCCGCCCTGCGTGGGCGACGAAGCTCAGGGGGCGCCTCAGCCGCCTCCCCCTCAAGAAGGTGCCCTGGCCCCAAGGCGCGTGGTCCCCGGGCGGAACCCACTCCGTCCGGCGCCAGCGCGGCAGGAGCAGAGCTGCCAAGGAGTCCCTCGCCTGCAAGAAGCTGCCCGAGTGCTCCCTACTCCGGCTCGTCGCGACCACGCTCCTGCTCCAGCACGTCAAGACCCCGCGCTGCTCCCGGCTGCAGTGCATGGGGACCCGCAAGACCAAGCTCTTCGTCACCAAAGGCCTCCCGTGGCTACAAGCAGTTGCCGTGCCTTCACCACCGAGCTGTGCAGCGTCGCGTGGCCCGGCAAGTTCAAGCCAGACCTGCCTCCTCGCTACGACGGCACGGCCGACCCTGCAGAGTTCCTCCAGCTGTACGAGTTGGGCATCGAAGCCGCCAACGGAGACGAGAAGGTCATGGCGAACTGGTTTCCCATGGCGCTCAAGGACGGGCCCGCACTGCTCTGAACACGGCTCCGAGCACGATCTCCTCCTCGACGAGATGCGCATCCACTTCATCGCCAACTTCCAAGGTACTCACGACCGCCACCGGCCGTGGCGACATATGCGCCGCATCAAGCAGCAATCGAGGAGACCCGTAAGTACATCCAGCGCTTCAACAATGCACGCCTCAAGGTTCCCAAGGTGACCGAGGAGGCCATCATCTCAGCCTTCTCCGACGGTGTGCGCGACGTCAAGATGAAGTAGGAGCTGGCGATGCATGAAGACTTGTGCACTTCCTTGAGTCGTTCAACTTGGCGACCAAGTGCGCCAGGGTTGAGGAAGGGCGTCTCTCCCTCCTCGAGCTGCCTGCCGCAGACCCAGAAGAGAAGAAACCCAAGGCCAAGGATGTGAAGCGTAAGGGGGCTGCCGAGCTCGCGGCAGAACCAGACACCAAGCGGGGCAGAGATCAGCCCGAGTCTTCCAAGGGCAGCCGGTACTATGTGTACCACGACCTCCACACCCACAACACCAACGAATGTCAAGAGCTCCGAGCCGTGCGAGAATGGAGGATCGGCCGATGTCCCGACCGCAGCGACCGGGGCTACGGCCGAGGAGGAGGAAGGAACACAGGACGCCGGGAAGACCGTGGCCCTCGCCAAGGGTGGCGCGACCGACCTCGCGAGGATCGGTGGCAGGATCAGCCTCGCGAGGGAAACTGGAGGGATCAGCCTCGCGAGGATCGTCCGCCAGGGAACGCAGGCCTCCCTCCACTGCCACCGCAGCCAAGGAGAAACGAGGACCATCATCGATCGGCGGCTGGGGGCTTCCAGGAGCCGCGGGCGATCGCCTGCATCCTAGGCGGAGCTCAAGCCCCAGCCTCTCAACGCATCTTCAAGCAGTTCGCCCGCGAAGTGAATGCAGTCCTCCCCAAGCTCGAAGCCACACGTCCTCTTAGGTGGTCGGCGTCCGCCATCACGTTCAGCTCAGCGGATCAGCTCAAGTGTGCAGCCACCGCCGGAGTCCTCCCGATGCTTTGTTCCCCAATCATCAGCAACGTGCTAGTCACCAAGACCCTCGTCGATGGCGGGGCAGGGCTCAACGTCCTGTCCATAGAAACATTCAACAATCTCCAAGTGCCTTACAATCAGCTTCAGCCAACCAAGCCTTTCTCTGGAGTCACCGATGGCTCCACGGTCCCGATTGGGCAGGTCCGCCTCCCTGTCACCTTCGGGGCGCGCGACAACTACCGCACCGAGCTCATCGACTTCGACGTCGCCCACATTCGCCTGCCATACAACGCCATCCTCGGGTACCCAGCGCTGGCCAAGTTCATGGATGTAACTCACCACGGTTACAACGTCCTCAAGATGCCAGGAAGTGGCGGAGTCATCACGGTGCCCTGCGAAGAGAAAGACGCGGTGTGCTCCTCGGAGCGAGCCTTTCAGCCGCATCACTGGAAGACCCGGATCATGGGAAGGTGGAGGCTTCCCGAGACCGCCCCAAGAAGAAGAAGACATCGTCCGACCCGCCCCTCAGAGGCAGGCCCCTCAGAGGCAGGCCCCTCAGAGGCAGCCCCTCGTGGTCCGCGCCGCTCGGGGAACCTCATACATCGCCATAGGAAGGCGCGCCCGGCGCCCTCCTCGAGCAGGGGCTCGGGGCTCCCCACGGAGGGCCACCGACCTTGCTAAGGTCACGAGGGAGGCGCTTGGGCACCACTTGGAGGTGTGTTTCAAAGCACGTTTCCCTCAGGAAGGAGCAAGGCAAGGAGGGCCAAACCCTCAGGAGTCCGTCAGTCAGGTCACGCAGGAGTTGCAAGAGTCAAGGGTCATGAGTGGCAGCCGCCGCTTACCCGCAGTAGCTCCTCATCCAGGCAAGGATGGTGGGCTGCGCGTCTGCATCGACATCCCAGGGCTCAACCGAGCCGCCTCTTAGGAGCGCCTGCCCTCATGGCGGGCGCCGCGAAGGCCCGCCCCACAGCCCACGCTCAGATGCCCCACGACTTGCCGAATGCGGCCGCCACGCACTGCGCCTCATGAGGTGCATCCTGAGGCTCAAGAGGCCAAAGGCGTTCGCAGTCCCTGGCGGAGATGGAGATGGTCCACGAGGAGCCACCAGCCTCCCGGAGCCTCCCGAGGCTCCTGGGCCTGGGGGCTCGTGAGGGTCGGCTCCCGCGGCCTACCAAGTCTGCTACTCCAACACCCCTTCGTCTTCAACGTTACCAGGTGACATCCTTCCAGTTTCATTTCCACCTGGGAGTGCCCCCCAGGGCTGAATTATTCCTAGGCCATGTGGGTCCGTCCCTGCGGCGTGTATCCCTTATACTTCATGTTCCTAGCTTACTTTGTTGGGGGCGCCTGGCCGTGTCATCCCAAGTCGCTCGGGCTGCACCCAGCGGCATGTATCCCTCTTGCGTTTATTTCGGGTCATGCGCTCGACCCACCATGCTTGTTATTTGATGCCACCACGGCACCTCTTCTTCATTCATGTCGACCGCTTGCGTTAAAGGGGGGCGTACCCGAGCATCGCGACTCAGGGCTCCTACTGGCTCTCCAGCCCTCACCCTCTGGCCTTGTCCACGGCATCGCGACCTGGCATACCAGCGACGGCTGAGACCAGCTCGAGGGCCGGGACCCGAGGACGTAGAGCGCCGGCATCTAACCAAATTTGCAGGAACACATCACAAGTTAAGGCCCAGTGCCAGGCGCAACCCGCCTTGAGGTAGGGCCCCGTGAGTCCCGTGCTGGCTCACGGGTCCCCAGATACACCTCGTCAGGCCCTACCGTGCCAGCCACGTGTCAGGGCGGGGCTGTACACGCCCCGGGGGCTCATCCCGGAGGGGAGACCCCTCCCACGCACCAGTGGAAGCACCATGCTCCGCGCTGGCTGACGACACTGCCGAGGAGCGGCTATGCCCGTACACATACGGAAGCGCTATGCTCCGCGCTGGTGATAAACAACTGAGGGTGGCCCCGGGCCGCATCAACCTCAGGGAGCCCAGAGCTCAGTGTCTGGCCTCATCGCAACGCCTCCCCTCGGGAGTGCCGCATGAGGGGGCTGGGCACGGGGGCTGCGCCTGGGTCACCCCAGACGCACGCCACACAGGCAGGCCCCCCGGGCCTGGTTCATCGCACGTCCCTCCCCTAGCGGAGCCAAGGTACGAAGGTCGTTTGAGCGTCAAGGGGGACTCCTGAGCATCGCGACTCAGGAGCCTAACTGGTCACGTAGCCCCTCACTCCTTAGTTCCGACAGGCTAACGGCGGTTGAGGTATGCGCGGGGCCGGGCTCTGCCGACGTAGAACGGGAGATCCACCCACACATCTCACCTCCCTACTTGTTGTTCGGCGCCAAGGGGGACTCTCGAGCATCGCGACTCAGAGCCTAACTTTTCACGTAGCCCCTCACTCCTTGGTCCCGTCCTGGTTTCCGGTGGGGCTAAGCCAGCTGAGGTATCTTGTGAGGGCAGACTCTGCCGGCGTAGAACATAAGCAAGTAGGAAGGAAAAGCGCAAATCTCAAGGAATTCAAAAGCAAATATTACAGTCCATAACTGTTATCACAACACCAAATGCAAGTTTAAACGCCTCCCCGAGGCATGATACATGTGCAGGAATTAAAAGCAGAACAGGAGCCACAACGGAGTCATTTGTAAGCGATGGAGCTGTGTGGAGCGGGTTCGCCTTGTGGAGCCGCAGGGTCGGCAGCGCCCCGCTTCGGCTTGGTGCTTAAGGCCCGGAACTTCCCCAGCAGAGCCTCCGCACGACCCTTCACGGCCTCAGCAGCGGCAGCGGCAAGCTCGCCGCTCGCTGGCTCCAGCAGGCTGTCGAGGTCAACGTTGGGATCGCGAAGGTAGATGTGGGTAAGGACCCGCGTCAGTGCTGCAGAAGACAAGACACGCGCCTCGGCCTCAGCCGTAGGGCCAAGGCCAAGGGTGACATCTTCAAGAGCGCGAACCAGGAAGGGAAGCAGCTTGGCGCCGTCCTCGGCGCCGGCCAGCGGGCTCTCCAGGCCGCTGTTATAAAGCGTCCTCAGCAAGGTGCAAGCCTTCACCTCCATCTCCGTGAAGGCCACGCGATCCTCGGCAAGAACCCGTGCCTTGCCGTCCAGCTCGACCTTCCTCGCCTCCAACTCTTGCTCCAGTGCGCCTAGGCGGTCACGGCGCTTCTTGAGCTTGGTGTCCGGGTCCTTGACGGCCGCCTCGCGAGCTTTCATGCCTTCCTCCTGCTCTTGGCGAAGGCGGGCCTCCTTGGCGAGCTGGTCCCGCAGGCCCTGCAGATCGCTCTCCAGCGCCTTGCAGCGACCTCGGACATCGGCTACCTCCCCCAAGGCGGCGTCTCGAGCAGCCTTCGCCCCAAGGACGGCCTGCTTCTCCTCGTCGCAAGCCATCGAGGCCTGGACTAGCGCCGCCCGGATCGAAGCGTCGGAGCGAATCCAGCCAGAAGCCAGCTCCAAGCGCCCGGCCACTAAACGAGGGTCGGCGCCCAGAAGATCCTGCCGCAGCCGGTCCAGTTCGGCAGCAGCATGATCCAGAACGGTAGGAGGAGTCGGAGAGATAGCAGTCGGTGGGGTAGGAGGAGAAGGCGGCAGCGTGACCACAGTATCCTGAGGCGGGGCCTGCTGCGCCCCAACGGCTGTGGTGGCGGCATTAGGCAAGGGCACCTCAAGAGTCGCTTGGGCCGTGGGGGCTGAGCTCGCCCCAGCCGGCTCAGCCAGGCCTCGCGAGGACGACCGGGCAGGAGAGGCCCGTGCCTTGCGGTCACCTTCTTTCGCGGGCAGAGGCGCTGCCCCAGACGGAACCTCAGGAGATCCCTTCGGCTTCTTTGCCGCGGGCGCCAGCCTAGCCAAGAGATACAGACGTCAAGTCTCAGCGACAAAACAAGAAATAAGACAGGAATCAAGCACTTACTGGTCGTCGCTCGCGAGCTCGAGCAACCTCCGGCCATACTTGAAGCCCGAGAGCCGGCTGCAAGGATCAGCCTCAAGGAGCTCGGGAGCAGAAGGCGCATCTGTGGATCGCCTCGGGGCCGGGGCAGACCCCCGGGGGACCAGCCCGGTCCTGTCCTTCTTCGGGATCGAGGGCAAGCTCCCGCCGCCCTGCTCGTCATCATCCTCGTCGTCGTCGCTCGGTGAGAGGCGGAGAACGCGGAACCTGCGCCGGGGGAGGGGAGCCCTCGACTCTCCGTCGGTCGCCTCGGAGTCAAGCCCTCCTTCCCGCTCCTCTTCTTCCTTCTCTTCTTCATTGGAGTCATTTGGAGGACACGCCCACTGCCGCCAGGCCGCCGCCCTCGAGAACCTCCGCGGGCACGGGCCCGTCCCCGTTGAAGACGGGCATGGATTCCGCTGCCTGCTCCCAATCATCTCGGAGGAACAGGGGCATAGGAGCGCCCTCCAACCTCGCCACGTCGCCCCCGACCAAAGATTGGAGGGTCGCAGCCAGATCTTCGTCGGCCAAGACCGCGGGGCTCGGGCGGGGCCTCCACAGCCGAAGTGAGTATTAACGAAGCGGAGCCAGCTGGTGCTCCAGGAATTCCCTCGGCGACGTCGCCCGGTCAGCTTCGCCACGCCGCCATGCCGACCGGCCTCGAATCAACGTCCATCTTCTCCAACACCAGCCTCATGCGAGGTCCACGAGCTCCGCTCGAGACCAACCGTCAGAGCTCGTGGGGTGCTCGTGGGCAGGATCAGCCGAGGTGGATGCCCAACATCTACCAGACCCACTTACTCCTGAAGCCCTCGATCCTCTTCCCGGGTTTGAGATGGCGTTGGAGCTACCATACGCTGACAAAGCTCACAAGACGCTGGAGATGGGACCACGAGAGGTCCGAAGGGAGAAGTAGTGATGCAGCAAGGCCACTGAGGGCTGCACCCCGACGTGAGCCTCACAATAGTAGGCGAAGATCGCCATAAGAAGAACAGAGTTGGGGTGGAGATGCAGAGCTTGTAGTTTGTAATGGCGGAGGACAGAGAAGAATAACTCGGAAAAAGGAGGCACCAGACCGGCAGCAATGGTGCTTACAAAGAGCGGATAGAAGGTGCTCCCTCGGCCCTCAGGAAGGGCGGAGCCGGCCTTAAACACCTTCGCCCCGTCGATGCCTTGCGCCGCCACCATCTGGCGCACCTGGGCAAGGCTCGCCTCCGACACGTTCAGCGAGTCCAAGGCGGGCGAGTACCAAGCTCCGGCCGGGGTCTGGCGAGGCGCCATGTCTTGCTAGGGCGCGTGGTCGAAGTAGATCTGAAGATTTCGGAGGCAGGAAGGAAAGGCGCAAGAAAGGGGATCTGAGCAGCAACCAGAGAAAGCAAAGGAAGCAAAGCCTAGACAGATGCCGCTCCTTTATCGACTCACGCGGTTGCTAAGGCACCCGCGTCCAATCAACCGCCACGCGGCGCCCAAGGCCGCAGGCTGTTAAGGCCCGCGGCGCTTCGCACTTGCCCTTTCGCTTCTCTGCTCGGCCAAGTCCGGGCGCACCTTGGGCCCGGGGGCTACTGTCGGCGTTCTAGGAACGGGGGTCCCCAGACTTGCCTACCTGCGGCCTGCGGCGTGGCTCAAGGGGGGGCCCAGCACGACCCATCTTCATCAACACAAGCTCAAGACCCTCGCGAGGGGCCAAGCCTCGCGGGGCGACGAGAGCTTCCTCAGGCACGGCCTCATCAGGCTGGCTCACGAGGAGGCGGAGATGTCAAGGCGGGGTACCTCACGAGGTGCCCATGATGCAAGCCATGACGACCAAGGGCGCCAGGAAGGCGCCAGCCCGCGCAGTGTCCTTCTTTCCTCTTTGGTGCAAAGGGAGCAAGCGCAGGCGAGAGCATCAAGCAAAGGCATCCATTTCGGTGCAACAAGACCAGGACCGACGCAACGGCAGGAAGGAAGTCATTGTGGAGCCCAAGCAAGCGTCACCACCAGAGCCTTTGACAGGCGAGGACCAACTTTAGTCAGGATAAGTGTACCAGATGTTCCCCTTCAAAATGGCCAATTGTTGGCGCCCTTCCGGCTCAATATTTGGGGAGAGGCCCAGGGCCTTTGCCTATAAATAGGACTAGCCACCCACAGGGTAGAGGCATCGAGTAGCATCCCAAAAGAGACAGAGAAAGGCGACTAAACTCCTCCTAGCAGTTCATCGCCCCGGCCAAGAACAGACCCTCGCGAGGCTGTTCTTCCTTATGTTGTTCATCACCATCAGCCCAAGAGGCAATCCACCACACCACAAACTAGAGTAGGGTATTACACCACAATGGTGGCCCGAACTAGTATAAACCTTGTGTCTCTTGTGTTGTTCTTTTCGTAGCTTAGATCCTAGCGAGGCGGCGGGGTGCAGGTAGGTAGAGGGCGAGATCTCCGCGCGCACCCAAGTGTTTGAACCTGCCGGAACCCGGAATCCGACACGGCCGGGTCCCTTCGGCCGGTGTGTGTAGAGGACTAAAAGGTGCATCGTTCACGCGGTCATTGCCGCCGAGGGAGGAAACCCACATCTCCAGGAGGGGCCCGATCCTCTGCTCGTGCCGTTCTCTCTGACACTGCGCCGGCTCGGGAGGTCCACAAACCCTTCTTCCTCCCTGCCGTATCATGCACGGATCCGACCTGCCGCCGCCGACATCCCGGCGACCCTCAGGTATAAGTTCTTCAAAAGCGGCCTTGCTCTACTGCCCCAACTCCCCACGTGTCTGCATGTGCATCTTTTTATACTCCCATCAGCTCTTCCAAAGCCACCTAAATTTTCAGTATTATTAGAGGTAAAGCTACTTCATGCATTCGAATCTAGGGCTTTGTTCAAACAACGAAGAAAGGGGGGAAAGTTGTAGCATGAATCTAGGACTTGATTCAAAGAGGAAATAATATCATGAAAGTAGTAGAGACCGGATACCCAACCGGTCTCTTGGTTGAAAAGGGAAATAATGGGAAAACACACAGACAAACTGGATAAGGGACAGATCTATTATTGGTTGAAAAAAGGATAGAAAGTGGCGGCCGGTGGACAAGTCAACAGAGTATGTCCAGGATTAGATTTGCTGCCATCACATAGTAAAAGGTCTCTGTGATTAGATTTTCTGACCTCACATAGTAAAAGGTCTCAGGATTAGATTTGCTGCCCTCACATAGTAAAAGGTCTCCAGGATTAGATTTGCTGCCCTCACATAGTAAAAGGTCTCAGGATTAGATTTGCTGCCCTCACATAGTAAAAGGTCTCCAGGATTAGATTTGCTGCCCTCACATAGTAAAAGGTCTCCAAGATTAGATTTTTTGCCCTCACATAGTACAAGGTCTCCAGGATTAGGTTTGCTACCCTCACATAGCATGAACAAACCCGTCATCACCACTTTATGCCTCCTTGTAGGTACATTGTGCCGTCAAGGCCCACTGTCGCATGTCCTTATACCAACCTTTTGTTGTTGTTAATGTAAGGCGCATGTAAAATGAAGCGATCACACTGTTACCTTAGGGACATGTCTAACCAGTGTTATTGTTAATCTAATGCCTCCAGTGATAAGATGCAATTAAACTGTGTTATAAATGGCACTCCTGCTGTTTTCCCCAGTATGATAAGTAAGTTGCTCCTTTACGCTGTTGAGTGTCCTGGTGTCCACACGGTCCCATGCCCTTAAACCAACTCTTTAGCTATTGTTGATTTATCGTATGCAGTAAACAAGCAATGCCACCATTAAAGTAATCCCATATCTGAGGACTCTCATAGTTTATCGTAATGATTCTGCTAACATGAAGCATTGCTGTCGTTTTAAAATTTCTACTGACCTTGAGTGATAGCCATGAACATAATTAAGATGCTTCTTTTCATTTTGTATATGTTTCAGATATTCTTATTGACCAGCAATTGTTTACTTTCTATCTTTTTGTGCAGATAGGGATATCCATTTCACCTTGTTGCTATTGTGACCTTTTGGTGAACTGCACAAAACACTTTGTTTTGGAATGAGTGTCTTGTGCAGTTCAACTAAAATGTCACGTGGGCAACATCTCTCAATTTTGGTGGAACTGCACAAAATGGTGATTGGAGTTTCCAAAATCTCCGTCAAGTTCTGCCGGTAATCTCGTGCAACATTTTATTAGCCTTTGCAAGATGGAGCCGTCACTGTCACCACAATGGCACTTTATTTTAGTGGAACTGCACAAAAGGATAAGAAAATTATAGTTGCACCTTATATGAGCCGGACAGCCAACCTTAATGTTCCTCAATTTTAGTGCAACTACTAAAGAAGAACCTGCCAGCTCACGAGAGCAAGTACTTCTTGCTAGCTGAATGATGCAATCTTTGCTTCATTTCAGGTGAACTGCACAAAAAGGCGCATGAATTGAATCATGGAACTCCAGGCAGGCCTCATCCTAGTGGAGCTGCAGGTTGAGTTCAAGGAGGCCACTATTAAAGTGAAATCATGCTCTTCTTGTTTGTGTTGTGCAAACAGGAATACTCAACTACAGATGTTGTGACGGTCAAGAGCATTCGCCAAGTTCTTCGATTGTATGACATGGCTAGCCAAGATGGATTTAATCCCGATATTCACTTTATCAAAAGGATCTAATGGGTTGGTTCTAAATCTTGCAAGATGGGAACCAATGAGATGTGTAGGCATCTTTGTTGTACTTATTATTTGAATCTTATTTGTTGGTTCTGAATCTTGCAAGCTGGGAATCAATGAGATGTGTAGGCATCTTTGTTGTACTTATTATTTGGATCTTATTTGTTGGTTCTGAATCTTGCAAGCTGCGAATCAATGAGATGTGTAGGCATCTTTGTTGTACTTATTATTTGGATCTTATTTGTTGGTTCTGAATCTTGCAAGCTGGGAAACACGGCATGATGATGCAGAGGACAACAACCATACCAAACAGTTCAAACTTGGTAGTATTATCTTTGTGAAAGTGCGATAAATGTGCCGATCGTAAAGCGTCACGAGAATAATAATTCTAATTGTTGTGCATGTTGATCCTGTGGCAATCGATAGAACGAGCCAATTCATTGCTTGTTTTAATTATAATTTTCTATTAAAGCTAATTAAATTTAAGTAAAGTGACCACTAACTCCTGTTATTACAGTACCAATACTGAGACCAGCCGTGAACCCGGCGTTTGGCCGGAGTAGGTTTCTTAATGGAGGCATTTGAATGCGCCGAGGGTGCATCTTCGCCGCTGCAGCCGGATGAGGTAGGGGTAGTAATCGTTGTCGCATGTACACACTCACCATCGTTGAATCCAGTTCCCAAGAGCTGAAAACGAATCACGCCGCCGCCTACACACTCGTTCACTCGAAGAGACTCCAATGGCGATCCGAGGGGTGAGCCTGCTGGATATGGACTTCAGCAAGGAGTTCCCCTTTGAGTTCGCCATTCAGTCCTATGGCTGCACCAAGTTGAATGTGATGTACACCAATGATACGGACTCGGTGAAGCTCTGCCTCGCCTCAGTCCTATGGCTGCACCAGTTCGAGCATTCGCCGCTTTCATCGGCAGCGCCCGATCGCACCTTCGCTACGTGGAGAGAAGGAAGAACGCGACGATTCGGCCATATGGTGCAACAAGCTTGTCGACATCCAGAAGCAATACAAGATCATCAGCAACGGGTAGGAAAAGGACTCCGTGGTTGACCTCGCTAAGACCATCATCGACCTCTGATACGCCAACATGAAAGAAGATGACCTGAACACGTGGGAGGTACCTCTGAATCTAGCCTACATAATCTACGCGGCCAAGGACGCATACGCATGCTACGACATGTACAAGCAGATCTTTGGACATGAGGGCGTGTTCCGCTTCCTCAGAATCGACGAGTACACGGACAGCCAGCGTCATGATCAAGCGTGCTGTGAAGGTCTAGATGTTGTACTTTATCTGTTTATAAGCACCTTTATCATATGAGTGTTTCATGCGTTAGCCTATGTGTCGTAATTATCTGTTTTGTCCGAAATATTTCTTTTAAGAACCCATTAATCTGATTGCTTTTTTTAGTGGCTATTTGCTTATGTATGTAACTAGTTCACTTGTCCGTTAAAAAAAACTAGTTCACTCGGATGCCGTGCTTTAAATCTTCTTCCTCCCAACATATTCCCCTCCTTAGGTGGACCCAGCAGGTCTCTGAATTTTCTCCCACTTTATTTTTCGATGTAAATTGAGTTTTCTCCCAGTACTTTCCCCTAGAACCAACTTAATTGTCCCACGTCTAGCCTAAAAAATAATAATACCCCACGTACTATTAACTCATCAAATTAAAATGATATTTTTTTCATAAGTTGAAAGTTCTTACAAAATAATAATAATGATTGTTTATATATAACTTGGCAAGTTAACTCCTAGTGATTGCGTACATAAGCTTGCAAAGATTTTACTGACGTGCAATCATGTGTTTATGTTTTTATAACATTTCTCCGTCTAGCCCAACATGATATTTTCACCCAGCCCAGCAAGTCCGCTGATTTCGAGAAAAATGCAAATGGGATTTAAACGGGCTGCATAGATGCTACATCATTGTTTCACCCAGCCCACGGATGGACTAAAAACAAATGGACTGGCGACATGTGGGCCAAGAGGGTCGAAGTTTAAGAAGGCGTTGGATTTACATCCAACGGCCGCATTCTTCTTCAATCTCTCATCTTCTTCCGCAGCGCTGCCGGAACCGCCGCTCCAGCCTTCTCAAGGCCCGGCGCGTTGATTTGCGCCTCGGTAAACGCTACCCCACCGACGGCCAGGCCATCCCTCCACTCCGCACCTCCTATTATTCTCTGTCGAGTGTAGGCCCACCCCGCACCAGAACCAGTCAAGTTTCCCACTCCTCTCCGTCTGCGACTCCACTGCCGCGTCTTCCCCATCTTGGGTCGTTCCAGTCTGGGGCCTCGCCGTCGTCCACCGCCTCGGTGCACTCGGTGCGGCGTGGTCAACATACGAGAGTCGTCGGAAGAGGACTGTACGTGGAGAGCCTGACGGCTGGGACCCACGAGGTCCATGGTCGCATGCAAGGAAAGTTCCTCCTTATTACGCATCAGACGCGTGCATTGTACGTGGGAAGGGCTTCAGATTTCGCGAAAAAACGTTCCCCTCACGATGTGTCGGACTCACCAGCTATATCTTCGCACGCAAGGAAGTGCCTCCTTATTACGCACCAAAAATGAATACCCCCTGCTAGCTGGGACCCACCATAGTGGGTGGCTGACTTGTGGGCCTATTAAGTTGACGAGGACGGTAGGCTTTGTCAACTTAGTCAATATGAACGATTCTAGCTCCAGTGACCGTACGATGTCCATCCAATGACCATAGTGCTTCTTCAACCTCTGGTCTTCTTGCTCCAGCCGCCCAAAGCAGCGCCGGTCGTGCCACGTGCTCCTGCCTCTCGTGGTCGGCTGTTATGCCGCGGAGGCCTCACCGCCCCCTACTACTCCCACCGCTGGCCCAGGGTATCCCTCTACTCACCCACACCCCCTGTTATTCTGCGACGACGGCATCCTCACGCCGCAGCCGAACCAGTGAACCCTCGTATTCCGCTCCGCGTGGGCATCCACTGCCACGTCTTCCCCGGCTCTACGTCGTCCCCTTCCTAGGCCTCGCCGTCGTCCACCGCCTTGGTGCTCTCGGCGCGGCGTGGTCAATGTGGTCAACGACCGACTTCCATCGGAAGAGTATCATATGTGGAGAGGCCGATACCGGGTCCACGGCCACAGCCCAGTTTTTTTGTGATTTGCCAAGTAAGTCGCTTTGTTAGGCCTGTTGGGCTGCAAATGTTTCAAGACGAGGAGAGCTTCATTTGGCTGGCCGAGAAAATGGTCTATCAGTAATGAGAAATGGGTTGTACATTTTTAAAACACATCAAACCAGCAATTAGTTTCAAATATCTTTTTTCATTTCAAGATTTTAAATTACATTAATTTTTATGAGTGGAGAATTTGTTGGATTTTATATTGATATACATTTATTTTTAAAATCAGTTTGAATGTGAGTCGAAATTTTAGGATTAAAAACAGTTCGGACCGCCCCGAAATATGCAAAAATTCATATAATTTTTTAACCGTGGCCACAATATGGGTTGTAATGCTAACAAAAAGAATATGGGCTCTAAAAAAACCTTAAGAATTAGCAAATGGGCTGTAAATTATTAGAAATAATGGCGTATGGGATGTATGTCTGTTTTCACAGATTTGAGGCTTTCCTAAAAAGGTTGACGACAAGCAAAGGATCGTTGGATGTCCATCGAACGGCCGTCAGATTTCTTCATTCTCTGCTTCTTCCTGCTCCACCGCTCAAACAAGCGTCGGCGGGACTGCTCGCTCCCTCCTCCCCACGGGCCGGGTCAGGCCGCCAGCAGCCTCACCGCCCCACCGCATTCCCATCGCTGGCCTAGCCATCCCTCTACTCACCCACACCTGCCGTTATTCTCCGGCGACGGCAGACGAACCAAGAAACCCTCGTGACAACAGATTACTCCCTCCGCGTGAGAAACAACTGCCGAGTCTTCCCTCCCTCCGTGTCGTTCCTTCCTAGGCATCGCCGTCGTCCACCGCCTCGGTGCTCTCGGGCGCTGCCTGGTCAACATGGTCAACGACCGACATGCATCTGAAGTGGATCAGACGTGGAGAGGCCGATAATGGGTCCACGGCCGCACGCAAGAAAATGCCTCCTTATTACGCCGCAAAATAATGATTCCTCCACCGACATCGTGGACCCACCGAAAGGGCCTCTCAGATTTCGCGAAAAAACGTTATCATTACCGACAGCTTGGGCCCACCAGCTACATCTTCGCACGCAAGGAAGTGCCTCCTTAATACGCACAAAAAATGAATACTCCCCCAACTAGCTGGGACACAGTATAGTGGCAGGCTGACTTCTGGGCCTACTAAGAAGACGTGGACGGAGGGCTTTGTCAACTTAGTCAAAATGCACGATTATAGCTCCAGTGACCGTCTGATATCCATCCAACGGCCGCAGGTTTCTTCAACCTCTGGTCTTCTTGCTCCGGCCGCCCAAACCAGCGCCCGGTCGTGCCTCGTGCTCCTGCCTCCCGTGGCCGGTCATGGCGATGGCGGAGGCCTCACCGCCCCTACCACTCCCACCGCTGGCCGTGCCATCCCTCTACTCACCCACACCCCGTTATTCTGCAGCGACGGCAGCCTCACACCGCAGCGAACCGGTGAACCCTCGTACTTTCACGCTGGGCATCCATCGCCGTCTTCCCTCTCCGTCGTCCCTTCCTAGGCCTCGCCATCATCCACCGCCTGGTGCTCTCGACGCGGCGTGGTCAACGTGGTCAAGGAACGGCTTCCATCGGACGTGGATCAGACGTGGAGAGGTCGATACCGGGTCCACGGTCGCAACAAGGAAGTGCCTCCTTATTACGTGCAAAATAATTATTCCTCCACCGACAATGGGGACCCACCGGACGGGCCACCGTATTTCGCGAAAAAACTTTTCCCCCTGACTGCTGGGACCCACCAGCTACATCTTCGCACGCAAGGAAGTGCGTCCGGGCAAAAAAACAATTCGCCCCCTGACTGCTGGGACCCACCAGCTACATCTTCACAGGCAAGGAAGTGCCTGACAGTCGGGACCCACCTGGTCGAAGCATACGTAGCGTTGTCATTCTGGTCGCGAACGTGTACGTACATATATACTGGTCGATGTAGAGATGCGCACGTGTCTTAGTAGAGGCGCGCACGTAGCATGTGCACGTACGTACAGCGGCCAGGGTGCAAGAAAGAAAATATGGCCACGTATGTGTACATACGGGTGGGGTCTCGAACGCCTACTCGCGCATACATACGGCGAGGGCTCGTGTTCATGGGGAGGCAACGGAATGTGTCGTGTTCATGGGGAGGCAACGGAATGCGTCGTGTTCACGGGGAGGCAACGGAATGCGCCGTGTTCATCGGGAGGCAACGGAACGCATGGGAGCCAACCGGTTGGGTCGGAACAGAATGCGTGGTCGTGTTCATCGGGAGGGCTTGGACGGAACAGGCGATTGAAACGAGGCCTGGCGTATCGCTGGCGGAGGAAACGGACCTCCCACGCTCGAACGGGTCCCGCTGATCGGGAGGGTGTGGCGTGCCGCAAGAACGGAGGAAACGGACCTCCCGCGGTTGAAACGGGGTCCCGTTGATCGGGAGGGTGTGGCGCATCGCAAAACGGATTTAAACGGACTTGTGTTGGAGTGCTACGGTCGAAACGGGGTCCTGTTCATCGGGAGGGGTGTGGCGTGCAAAACGGACTCCACGGATACCGCTTATCGCCACCATCGACCTCCTCCAGCCTCCATGGGCTACCGTCGACCTCCTCCAGCCTCCACGGGCTCTCGCTCATCCAGCCTCCACCGCCGCTACTCCACCGGCCATCGCTCAACCACCCCTCCACGGGCACCCCTCCACCATCAACTGCTCATCCAGCCCTCCACACCACGGGTCCTGTTCATCCGCAGGCAACGCCACCGCCATCGCTCATCCAACCCCCCCGCGTAACGCCATCGCTCATCCAATCGATCGGCTTCAGTTAGCGCAGAGCGAAGCGAATCGCCGATCGGGTTCGATTAACAGCCATCGATCGATCGCCGGGTTCGATGAACGCTGTAGCTCGCAGCAATCGCCGGGTTCAGTTAGAGCCCAACGCCGCACACACGCACGCACGTGTCTGAGAAAGCAGCATCGCTCGGCCCCGACCTCCCACCGTAACCGGGAACTCCCGAAATTTTCCTCCTCGCTTCTACCATGGTTTTTTCCGTCATGGACGGCCCAAAGAATGTCATGCAGCTGCCTCCGGCCCGCCCAGACGAAAAGCCCATTTTCTCGCCATGATTTTTGTCACGTATAGGAGCCCGCCACATCTATGATGATACCGGGTTTTGTCACAATTATCGTCATAGAAGTGTCATATGTATGACAGGAAAAAAATTCGTTCGGCCCAAAATGTCACGGATGTGTCTTTTTTTGTAGTGATGCGCCTCCTGCAACAACAAAAGACGAATGGAGCTAGCTGGAATGCATAACTTGTTAGCACGAAACACAAATCCATTGTTAATGATGAACTTGTTCCATGTTCTCCCTTCCTTACAATTCCGCAATACATCTTTAAATTCAGCATCATGCACATATTGATCTTTGATGGTCTCCAAACCAAATATTTTGAATGCCAAGTTGTGAGAGCATAGTATAACAACGAGACAATGCATCAACAGTAACATTTTCTTTACCCTTCTTGTGTTTAATGACATAAGGGAAAGTTTCAATGAATTCAACCCATTTAGCATGTCTACGGTTCAGTTTTGCTTGACTTTTAATGTGTTTCAAAGATTCATGATCAGAATGTATAACAAATTCTTTGGCCATAAATCCATGTTTCTAAGGTCCGAACGAGAGCATATAATTCTTTATCATAAGTATAATAGTTCAAACTAGGCCCACTCAATTTTTCAGAAAAGTATGCAACAGGTTTGCCATCTTGTAATAACACACCTCCTAATCCAATTCCAATAGAATCACATTCAAGCTTAGAAGTCTTATTAAAATCAGGAAGTTAGAGTAAAGGAGCATGTGTTAACTTATCTTTCAATATCGTGAAGGCTTCTTCCTGTGCGGTACCCCAAACAAACGGCACATCCTTCTTTGTAAGCTCATTGAGAGGAGCAGCAATGGTGCTGAAATCTCTCACAAAACGCCTATAGAAACCAGCAAGTCCAAGAAAACTCCCGACTTGTGTGACCGTTTTGGGCTGCGACCAACTCTCAATAGCTTCAATCTTGGCTTTATCAACTTTAATTCCCTGTGGAGTAACAACATAGCCAAGAAAAGATACTCGGTCAGTGCAAAAGGTGCACTTCCCAAGGTTACCAAACAAACGTGCATCACGTCAAGCAATAAAAACAGCATGTAAATGTTCCAAATGTTCCTCCAAAGATCTGCTATAAATCAGTATATCATCAAAATAGACTACCACAAATCATCCAATGAAAACACATAAAACTTCGTTCATTAATCTCATGAAAGTAATAGGTGCATTGGTTAACCCAAAAGGCATGACTAACCACTCATATAATCCAAACTTAGTTTTAAATGTTGTTTTCCATTCATCCCCCAATTTCATACGAATTTGATGGTATCCACTACGCAAATCAACTTTGGAGAATATTGTAGAGCCACTCAATTCATCAATTATATCATCTAGCCTAGGAATAGGATGATGATAACGAATAGTAATATTATTAATGCCTACAATCAACACACATATGCGATGTACCATCCTTTTTCGGCACTAGAAAAATAGGAACAGCACAAGGACTAAGGGACTCGCGTATATAACCTTTGTCGAGCAGATCCTGGACTTGATGCATAATCTCCTTCGTCTCCTCTGGATTGGTACGGTATGGTGCACGGTTGGGTAGCGATGCACCGGTAATTAAGTCAATCTAATGCTCAATCCCTCGAATAGGTGGTAATCCCGGTGGCACGTCTTGTGGAAAGATTGCCTGAACTCCTGCAAAATGTTAGTAACAGCAGGAGGTAAAGAGGAAGGCACGTCCTCCAATGAAAATAATGGCCCTTTGCACACAAAAGCATAGCAAACAGAGTTGCTAAAATCTAGCTCATCAAATATCATACTTGGTGGCAAGTAAACATGCTCTTTTCAAATTAATTTCAGAAGCAACACTAGATGGTTTATTATTAGGCTTCATTTGTTGCTCAAATTCTTTTGCCACAATCTAATTTTCACTCTTATTTTTCTCCTGTTTTGCTTTACTAGCTCTATTAATATCATCTTTCAAAATGGAATTAGGAGACATAGGAAGCAAAGTAATATGTTTATCCTTATGAACAAGAGTATACTGATTGTTTCTACCATGGTGTACAGGTTTTTTATCAAATTGCCATGGTCTAACAAGTAATAAGGAACACACTTGCATGGGTACCACATCACAATCAACATAATCAGCATATGTAGAGATACTAAAATGCACACGAACAGTACGTGTTACCTTAACCTTGCCGCTGTTGTTAAACCATTGGATGTAGTAAGGATGTGGATGTGGTCTTGTAGTGAGAGATAGCTTCTCCACCATCTCCATGCTAGCCAAGTTGTTACAACTCCCTCCATCTATGATGACACGAACAGAACGTTCCTTCACAACGCCCTTTTTATGGAACAAATTATGCCTCTGATTTTGCTCAGCTTGTGTAACCTGCACACTCAAAACAAGTTGAGCAACTAAACATTCATACTGTCGGCAAGATCTTCAAGAGCCATGTATTGCGTCTCATGATCGTAATCATCTCCACCGTGTTCTTCACTTGTAATAAGAGCCAAAGTCTCCTCATCATAGTCACTAGCGGACTCATACCCACCATCCTCAGTAACAATCATCACACGCTTAGATGGGCATTCTCTCGCATAATGACCTCTGCTACGTCTTGAGCTTGCGTTGGTTTTCCCCGAAGAGGAGAGGATGATGCAGCACAGTAGCGTAAGTATTTCCCTCAGTTTTTGAGAACCAAGGTATCAATCCAGTAGGAGGCCATGCACAAGTCCCTCGTACCTGCACAAAACGATAGCTACTCGCAACCAACGCGATTAGGGGTTGTCAATCCCTTCACGGTCACTTACCGTGAGTGAGATCTCGATAGAGATAATATTTTTGGTATTTTTGATATAAAGATGCAAAGTGAAAAGTAAAAGCAAAGTAAAAACAAAGCAAGTAAATAAAGTGATAGAGATTGATATGATGAGAATAGACCCGAGGGCCATAGGTTTCACTAGTGGCTTCTATCAAGAGCATAGATATTCTACGGTGGGTGAACAAATTACTGTTGAGCAATTGATAGAATTGAGCATAGTTATGAGGTTATCTAGGTATGATCATGTATATAGGCATCACGTCCGAGACAAGTAGACCAAACGATTCTCGCATCTACTACTATTACTCCACTCATCGACCGCTATCCAAAGATGCATCTAGAGTATTAAGTTAAAAACATAGTAATGCCTTAAGCAAGATGACATGATGTAGAGGAATAAATTCATGCAATATGATAAATACCCCATCTTGTTATCCTCGATGGCAACAATACAATACATGCCTTGCAACCCTTTACATCACTTTGGGTAAGGACACCGCAAGATTGAACCCAAAGCCATGCACTTCTCCCGTTGCAAGAACTACCAATCTAGTTGGCCAAACCAAACGGATAATTCAAGAGACTTGCAAAGATAACTCAATCATACATAAAAGAATTCGTAGAAGATTCAAATATTATTCATAGATAAGCTGGATCATAAACCCACAATTCATCGGTCTCAACAAACACACCGCAAAAACAAGATTACATCGAATAGATCTCCACGAGAGAGGGGAGAACATTGTATTGAGATCCAAAAGAGAGAAGAAGCCATCTAGCTACTAGCTATGGACCAAGGTTTGAAGTAAACTACTCACACTTCATCGAGGGGCTATGGTGATGATGTAGAAGGCCTCCGTGGTGGATGCCCCTCCCAAGGAGCTCCTAACAGGCCCCAAGATGGTATCTCGTGGATACAGGAAGGTCACGGGCGGTGGAATTAGGTTTTTGGCTCCTGTTCTGATCGTTTGGGGATACATAGGTATATATAGGAGGAAGGAGTACGTCGGTGGAGCGTCAGGGGGCCCACGAGGTAGGGGGCGCACCCAGGGGGGCGCGCCCTCCACCCTCGTGACCGCCTCTGGCGCTTGTTGGAGTAGGGTCCAAGTCTCCTAGATCACGTTCGGTGAGAAGATCACGTTCCCGAAGGTTTCATTCCGTTTGGACTCCATTTGATATTCCGTTTCTTCAAAACACTGAAATAGGCAAAAAAACAGCAATTCTGGGCTGGGACTCCGGTTAGTAGGTTAGTCCCAAAAGTAATATAAAAGTGGAAAATAAAGCCCAATATAGTCCAAGACAATAGATAAAGTAGCATGGAGCAATAAAAAATTATAGATACGTTGGAGACGATCGTGCATCCCCAAGCTTAATTCACCTTTCGTCCTCGAGTAGGTAAATGATAAAAAGAGAATTTTTGATGCAGAGTGATAGTTTGGCATAATTTCAATGTAAATGTTCTTAATCATGGTATGAATATTCAGATCCGAAGGATTCAAGACAAAAGTTCATATTGACATAAAATAATAATACTTCAAGCATACTAACAAAGCAATTATGTCTTCTCAAAATAACATGGCCAAAGAAAGTTATCCCTACAAAATCATATAGTCTGGAAATGCTCCATCTTCCCCACACAAAGTATTTAAATCATGCACAACCCCGATGACAAGCCAAGCAATTATTTCATACTTTAACATTTTCAAAACTTTTTCAATCTTCACGCAATACATGAGCGTGAGCTATGGATATAGCACTATATGTGGAATATAACGGTGGTTGTGGAGAAGACAAAAGGAGGGAAGATAGTCTCACATCAACTAGGCGTATCAACGGGCTATGGAGATGCCCATCAATAGATACCAATGTGAGTGAGTAGGGATTGCCATGCAACGGATGCACTAGAGCTATAAGTATATGAAAGCTCAACAAAAGAAACTAAGTGGGTGTGCATCCAACTCGCTTGCTCATGAAGACCTAGGGCATTTTGAGGAAGCCCATCATTGGAATATACAAAATGAGAGACTCTCTATCATGAAGATCATGGTGCTACTTTGAAGCACAAGTGTGGTAAAAGGATAGTAGCATCGTCCCTTCTCTCTTTCTCTCATTTTTTTCTTTTTTATTTGGGTCTTTTCTCTTTTTATTTTATTTTATGGCCTCTTTTTTTTCATCCGGAGTCTCATCCTGACTTGTGGGGGAATCGTAGTCTCCATCATCCTTTTCTCACTTGGGACAATGCTCTAATAATAATGATCATCACACTTTTATTTTTCTTACAACTCAACAATTATAACTCGATACTTAGAACAAGATATTACTCTATGTGAATGCCTCCGGCGGTGTACCGGGATATGCAATGAAACATGAGTGACATGTATGAAATAATTATGAACGGTGGCTTTGCCACAAATACGATGTCAACTACATGATCATGCTAGCAATATGACAATGATGGAGCGTGTCATAATAAACGGAACGGTGGAAAGTTGCATGGCAATATATCTCGGAATGGCTATGGAAATGCCATGATAGGTAGGTATGGTGGCTGTTTTGAGGGAGGTATATGGTGGGTGTATGATACCGGTGAAAGGTGCGCGGTACTAGAGAGGCTAGCAATGGTGGAAGGATGGGAAAAAGTGTGTATAATCCATTGACTCAACATTAGTCATAAAGAACTCATATACTTATTGCAAAAATCTAGAAGTTATCAAAGCAAAGTATTACGCGCATGCTCCTAGGGGGATAGATTGGTAGGAAAAGACCATCGCTCGTCCCCGACCGCCACTCATAAGGAAGACAATCAATAAATAGATCATGCTCCGAGTTCATCATATAACGGTTCACCATACGTGCATGCTACTGGAATCACAAACTTCAACACAAGTATTCTTTGAATTCACAACTACTCAACTAGCATGACTCTAATATCACCATCTTCATATCTCAAAACAATTATCAAGCATCAAACTTATCTTAGTATTCAACGCACTCAAAAGAAAGTTTCACATATCTTGAATACCAAGTATATTAACATTAAGCAAATTACCATGCTATTAACGACTCTCAAAATAATCTAAGTGAAGCATGAGAGATCAAGTTTCTTTAAAACAAATCCATCACCGTGCTCTAAAAGATCTAAGTGAAGCACTAGAGCAAAAATTATCATGCTCAAAAAGATGTAAGTGAGGCACTATGAGCAAAAATATCAAGCTCAAAAGATATAAGTGAAGCACATAGAGTATTCTAACAAATTTCAATTCTTGTATGGCTCTCTCAAAAGGTGTGTACAGCAAGGATGATTGTGTTAAACTAACAAGCAAAGACGCAAATAATACAAGACGCTCCAAGAAAAACACATATCATGTGGTGAATAAAAATATAGCTCCAAGTAAATTACCGATGGAAGTGGATTTAAAGAGGGATGCCTTCCGGGGCATCCCCAAGCTTTGACTTTTTGGTGTCCTTGGATTATCTTGGGGGTGCCATGAGTATCCCAAAGCTTAGGCTCTTGCCACTCCTTGTTTCATAATCCATCAAAAGAATTCACCCAAAACTTGAAAACTTCACAACACAAAACTCAATAGAAATCTCGTGAGCTCCGTTAGAGAAAGAAAACAAAAGACTACTTTAAGGTACTGTAATGAACTCATTCTTTATTTATATTGGTGTTAAACCTACTGTATTCCAACTTCTCTATGGATTATAAACTATTTTACTAGCCATAGATTCATCAAAATAAGCAAACAACACACGCAAAACAGAATCTGTAAAAAACAGAACAGTCTGTAGTAATCTGTAACTAACGCAAACTTCTGGAACTCAAAAAATTCTACCAAAATTAGAAGACCTGTAAAATTTGTTTATTGATCAGCAGCAATTGGAATCACTATTTGTCGGGGAAGCTGATCGTGACCCACGAACACCTATGGGACCGAGTCCCTTGTGGTTCGGTGGGGGCGGAGATTGCACAAAGAGCAGATCGAAGCGATGCACACGAGCAGATTTACCCAGCTTCGGAGCTCTCCGGAGAGATAATACTCCTACTGCTGCTTGGTTGATTGTATTGTGTTCTTGCTAGGGATCAATGAGAGCTACAAAACCTATCCTGAGTGGGTGTAGTCTTGAGTGAGTCGAATGAACCGAACGGAGCCGAACCCTTTCTACGTTGCACATGGGCCTCCTTTTGTAGGCTAAAGGGGTCACCACAGGTGGCAAGTAGACAAGGGTAAAATAGGAAAAACAGTGGTTGGTACACCGCTTTGTACAGTGTACAGTGATCTATACCTAACTCTGACGGCAAGGGACAAGATTAATAAATGCCTGTCCCTGTCGCCTAAACAGTGCAACAGGGACCGTCAAATGCACCACCGTTTGCCACGATGGTAAGCTTGTCAGCGCCGCTTATCGCCGCTCCCCGTTGGCTGCACAGCCCTTTGACACGCGTGCCTGGAGTAGCCCCACGGCGACACGTTGGCGGATGAGCTGGAGCGGAGATGAAGAGAGTTGCTTGCCGCGGCAAGCGCCTTGCCGCGGCTGAGTTCTTGTCGCGCTTGGGAGCTTGTCGCTCACCGAGCCTTCCCGGCAAGCTCCTCTTGCCGGGGTCTTGTTTCCTTCGTGCCTTGAGTGGCCTTCCCGGCAAGCTCCTCTTGCCGGGGCCTTGAGTACTTTGTTCTTGAATGGCTCCAAAGGAGCCGCGGAGGATCTTGGCGGTCACCAGGCGAGCCTTGCCGCGGGGTGTCAGAATCGCTGCGGCACGAAGTTCGGGATACTAGGGTACCCCTACTCTAGTACACCGACAGGAGCCCCCGGGCCTGGGCCACACACGGTGCCGAGCGCTGTTGGGCCAGGCCCAAAACAGTGCACGGGCACGCGCGGCCTGGAGAACGCCGTTACTCGCTCCGGACCCACCACGTCTCCCACGAACAGCACGCGCCAAACGTGGCGTCGTGGGAGAGATCGTGGGGGCCTTCTTTAATCGGAAAAGCGGAACGCCCGCCCCCTCTCCCCCCTTATAAGCAGGGGAAACAGGGGCAGGACGCCCACTTGCCATTGTTGTCACATCTCAAAACCACCGCCGCTCCCCCCTTCTTCTCAAGTCCAAAGAAAGCGATGCTCCCCCCCATTGCCACCGGCGCCACCAACGCCGTCGGATTCCTCCACCACCTCCGCCATGGCTCCGAAAGCCGACAAGGGCAAAGGGGTGAAGTCGGCCGAGGCGCAGCGGCTCGCGGCGCTGCGGAAGGAGCGGGCCCTCTTCGACCCCCTGCTCGACGCGAAGGAGCTGCGAGAGCTGTATTACCTCTTCTGGTCGACGGAGACGCGGGCGCATCCGTGCACGAGGGTGATCTCCGCCGCCACATCCGAGAAGGTTTCCGTCGGGTACCCTTTCTTCAGCTTTTCTTCTCAGGCTCGGGCTCTCGCCTTTTCGTAATTCTTTATGGCGTCATGAACACATATGGCCTCCGCCTCCTTGATTTCACCCCCAACGCCGTCCTCACCATGGCAGTTTTCGCACACCTCTGCGAGAACTTTGTCGGAGTCCACCCAAATGTAGCACTTTTCCGCCATTACTTCATGCCCCATGTTGAGAGAGGAGAGCCGCTTGCCGGAGGGATTGCATGGATCTCCAGGATCAGCAAGAAGGAAGCATATCTTGACGGAGAGCTGCGCAGCAAGTGGGAGGAGTGGAGAGCCGATTGGTGTTGGATTATAGAGGAGGACCCACAGCCTTTCACTGCCCTGCGCCAAACTCCCATATCGCGCGGCAATGATTGGAGCAACTTGGTGCCGGAGGATGCCAAGTTGAAGATTGCCGTGATCCGGATCTTGCGCCTCCGGCAAGCCGGACTCATCGTAGGAGCCGTTGGCGTGGACTTCCTTCGTCGCCGCATTGCACCCTTGCAGGAGAGGAGAGGCCTGCTTGGGAGTTCCAAAACGCGGCGGACATCATGAGGCTGCGTCCGGGCCTCAACTGGAACTTCACTGTCTTGGAGCTGGATGCCATGCTGCGGGAGCTGTTCAAGCCTGATGCAGATCACCCCGAGTGGTTCATGTTGCCGAGGGGAGTTGTCCCTCTGTGCAACAACTCGTCGCTTGACCGCATTCGCGCGATGATGCCGTTGTGCGATTCCCATGGAATCGTTCCAACTTGGCAGGAGCCCGCCGATGACATCGTGCAGCAGTTCTTTGATAACTTGGAAGAAGCGCCGATCCGCGCCGACGAGCAAAAGTGGCTCACCCGCGACACCACCGAGCAAGAGATGGCGCGCATCGCCACAAGGTTGGAGGAGGCGGCAGAAGCTGCCGCCGCCGGCGTGTTCGGGTTCACCGTCGAGGAGGCAGAGGCAGCCGAGGCGGCAAGCCTTGCCGACCAAGAAGAGCTCGCCGGCGCTGAGGAACAGGCCGAGCCCGATGCCGAGCCGAACGAGCCTGCCGGGGGTGCCTCTCCTCCGCCTTCAGATAGCTTGCCGCGGGAGGAACCCGCGGCCCCGACAAGAAGGGGTCTCCGCGGGACTGGAGAAGTGGCGGGGCGGCAACCGGGCCAACAGTCGCCTCGCCGCGCGACGCGCTCCACCGCGACAAGCTCTGTTGCCGCGGGAGCGCCTCACGCTGCGACAGCAACCGGAGCAGGGCCTTCGGGGACCACGGCTCCCGCACCCGCCAAGCGTCCTAGGGAGCCTACTCTTCCGGCTCGTCGCACCGGAGGCGGAGCGGAATTCGACTTCTCCGCTCTCAGCTCCGAGGAGGAAGAAGAGGAAGAGTAAGATCTTGTCGCTGCTACTTGTATTTCTTCAATTTACTGCTTCGTTTTGTATCTGATTTGCTTCATTCTGAACCCTTTCCTTTTTCAGGACGCTGGCTCAGAGAGCGTCGAAGAGGGCCAAGACTCCGGTGGTGGTCATTGAAGACGATCCTCCCGTGGCGACAGGAGGCGCGTCCGAGACCCCCTTGCCGGATCCGGCGACCCTTCATCAGAGCAGCCCCCAGCACAGCCCCCAGCGTAAGTATTTGATTCATTTCTTACGGTGAGGTGTGCATGGGTGCTCCTTCTTCACCGACATCGACTTGTTGATTTGTGTAGGAGCAGAGCAGCCTCATCAGAGGCCCCTAAGTCACTCCTGAAGTTCTGTCTGCTTCGACTACGCCGCCAAGGGAGAATTCTCCGGCAAGGGAGCGCTCTCCGGCAAGGGAGGCCTCTCCGACAAGGAACGCTTCTCCGCCAAGGGGCAGCGCCGGCGAGCCTCCGGTGGTGGAGACCGCGGCTATAGACCCCATCGCAGGTAATCTCCTTGCCTGAAAATTTCCCTTGGGTTCCTTTCTTCTGTTCTTCTTTTTGAACATTTGCTTGACTGTTCTTTCTTCTTCTGATCATCAGATCCATCTGCCGGAGAGATGATGGAGACTGAGGTTGCCGGCGAGGAGGACGCGCACGGCAACAATGACGACGCCGCCAACATGGAGGAGGAGGCTGGCGCCGATGGGTCTGCCGGCGAGGAGGCCGCCAAGGCTGCCGGGCGCAGAGGGGGAGGGGTCGTGGTCGTGACCGACGACCTCGAGGCCGTGGGAGCGCCAGCGCCACGCCGACCGCCGATCCCTCCGCCACCGATGCAGCACCAGTTCAAGAGCCCCCAGCGCCTATCCGAAGGCCGGTGACGGGGTCTTCATCAAGCTTCCATGGGCGTCGAGCTCCAGGGCGCCGGTCGAGGGAGAGACCTTTGACGAGGAGCTGCTCGCCTCTGCTGGGCTGTCGCTGGTTGACACGCCAAGCAGCAGCAGTGGCGAGTCTGAGGAAGAGCAGCTGCTGAAGAAGCTGCTGTCGCTCTACCGCACCCGACAAGCTAAGCTGGAGTCCAGGGAAGCACTTGTCGCGAGGGCGGGAGCTGACATGGAAAAGCGTGCAGAAGAGCTCCGGCGCGCCAACAAGGAAAATCTCCGGGACATAGTAGAGGCGCGGGAGCAGCTTGCTGAGGAGCGCACGGCCTTCATCCTGGAGAAGGCCGAGGTCGAGGAGCAGCAAAGGCTTGCCGGCGAGAAGCTAGCCGCACAAGAAGGTGAGCTGGCGCAGCGGAAGATCAACCTCGACAGCTATGAGGAAGATCTTGCCGCGCGCGAGCAATCAATTGGCGGAGCGCTCAAGGAGGCAAAGGACGCCGCTGCAGCTGCCGAGGCCGCCAAGAAGGAATTGGAGACGAGGGTGGCTCAATTGGAGGCCACCCTCCAAAAGAGCGGCGAGGAGGTCACCGCGCTGAAGCACGAGCGCGACAAGGACGCCTACACTCTTGGCGAGCTGCAGGGCCGTCTCGCTGAGAGGATCAAAGAGATCGACGCCGCCAAGGATGTTAAAGCGGATCTTGAGCTAAAGTTGTCCACCCTGACGGAGACGCTGGACGGCGCCAAGGAGCGGAAGCGGCCTGTTGGAGAAGATCAAGGCTGCCGAGGAGTCTGCCGGGCGACCGCCACAAACGCCCACAACACCTTCAAGGAGAACGTGATGATCTGGACCGAGGGCCTTGTCAATACAGCCGCCGCCATCGACAAGGAGCTGATGGAGCTGGGGATGGTGGATCTCGGGTACCCCACCGACGAGCATCTCCAACCCAGCGCCAAGCTCACCGTTTCTTCAAGAGCGTGTTGGCGGCTCTCTAGCGGCTCCGGGAGGAGATCCCAAAGCAGCTGGCCGACGAGTCGCGCCAAATCTGTGCCGGGGCTCTTCAGAAGGTCTTGATGAAGGTGGCCTTCCGCAATCCAGGCGTCAGCTTCGCCAACGTCCTCAAGTCCTCGCCGCCAACTGCCGACGTTGAAGCGCTCAAGGCCCTTGTCGCACCCATTGTGGATGTGGTGAGCGGAGTGAAGAGGGTTGATGGCGACCGCGTAGACTAGGCCGCCAAGTTTATCTTTCCTTGTCGCTGCAGATCATGTTCGTGAGAACAATTTATTAGATCTGCGACAAGTCATTTTGTAATATACACTATCTTAGGCAATCGATCGCAATGTTATTTCCTCTACTTGATTTCTTCCTTTGTATGTTTGTACCCTACGCTTTTAGGGAACTTGTCGGCGTGGGCATCTTTGCTGCGAGCGCTGAGTGCGGAACGTCAGCAGCCTGCTGGCGATGCCGCCTTTGACAAGCAACCTTGTCGCAACTGGTTGCAGCTCACTTAAGTTGTTGAGCGGACTCGAAACAAAGTAAGGGCGCAAACCAGCCGCGAGTTGGTTCCTTCGCGCACAGGTTCTCCATACAAAGTACTATCGTTCGAGGAAGATAACTTAAAGACTTAAAAACTGATTGCTCAAACTTTGGCAACTTAGCTTTTCTGTCGTTCGCTTCCCGGCAAGGCGGTGTTTCCTCGAGCGACACTTGACGGCCCACACCATTATCTTCTCCTTCCCCCCCCCCCCCCCGGCTAACTTGTGGGCGAAGGAACCTTCCTTTCTTATGAGAAGAAAGAAGAGAAAATAAAGTTATGGAGCCTAGTGGCTCGTTATTGCTTACCGGGTGTTGATGCTGCACAAAATGTTAGTTAACGCATGCATAAAGGATCAAGAAAGCATGCATTTGACAAGTTGTGCGTAACACATGAGCTCTACTGATGCATGGGGTCTGCGCCCGGCTTTGTACAAAGGATTACATGCAACAGCGGCAAGACTTGTACAAAAGGGTGGTTGCCGGAACAGGTTCCGGCAACCGCGCCCTATGGGTAAAACTTACGAAGATGCTCTATATTCCAGGAGTTGCTCACCGAACGCCATCTTCGGTCTCAAAGCGACAGCGCCAGCCTAGTGACTCGTTTCACCCGATAAGGGCCTTCCCACTTCAAGGCGTCAACTTGTTGGAATTCTTGGCGGATTGAACGCGCCAAGAACAAGGTCGCCTTCCTCGAAGCTTCTGGGCGTTAACTGCGGCCATGGTAGCGGCGCAAAGCTTGTCGGTAACGAGCAGCTCAGACAAAGAACAAGACGATCCTCCTCAAGGAGCAGCGCGTCATCTTGTCGCAGCTGCTCTTGCTCAAGCTCATCATAAGCGAGCACTCGAGGTGACCCGTGATACGAAGTTCCGTGGGGAGAACTGCCTCTGCTCCATAGACTAGAGCGAAAGGTGTCCGCCGCTGGCTCGATTTGGCGTCGCCCCGATCGACCAAAGAACCACCGCAGCTCCTCAATCCAGCTTTCTTCCGCACTTGCGCAGCCCGTCGAAAGTTCTGGTCTTGAGTCCTCGCAGCACTTCAGCGTTGCCCTCTTCGCTTGACCGCTGCATCTCGGATGAGCAATGTATAAAGCAGACCTTGGCGCCAAGATCTTGGACGTATTGCATGAAGGTGCGACTCGTGAATTGTGTGCCGTTGTCGGTGACGATCCTGTTAGGTATCCCAAAACGGCAAACAGTTGACCTGAAGAACTTGACTGCTGACTGTGTTGTCACCTTCCTCACTGCTTCCACTTCCGGCCACTTTGTGAACTTGTCGATTATGACGCATAAGTACTCAAAGCCCCGACAGCTCGGGGAAGGGGCCGAGGATGTCGAGCCCCTGCACCGAAAATGGCCAGGATAAAGGGATCGTCTGGAGAGCTTGAGCTGGCTGGTGTATCTGTTTGGAATGGAACCGCATGCTTCACACTTGGTTACTTGTGCGATTTGCATCTGGAGGGCTTCGGCCGAAGAAACCTTGCCGGAAAGCTTTGCCGAAGTGCTTCTGCGCCAATGTGGTGACCACATATGCCTCCATGTATCTCTCGCCAACAGCTTCATCCATCTTCCCGCAAATACACTTCAATTTCACACCGTTGAGTCTTCTTCATACAAGATGTTGTCAACAAACTGGTACATACTTGACCGCCGGGCTACTCTTTCCGCTTCTTCTTGCTCTTCGGAAGTTCTCCCGTCTCAAGGAAATGGACGATCTGTTGTGCCCATGTTGGAGCTATGGCTCGACAACAAGAACTAAAGGCACATCTGCCATGGGAACATCAGCTTCTACGGCAAGAACTCGCGGCTCAGCCGAGCTTGATGATCCCGGCAAGCTTGCCGAGCAAAACTTGTCGGGAGCGCCTCGCTTCAACGAACAAACCCTAGGGCTTGTCGGAGCGCATCGCCTCGATGATATCTGCGTTGATCTTGGGGACCTTCTTGGCGGCGGCTTCAGGGAGCTCTGCCGGAAAGTAGTCACTAGAAACCAACTTTCTCTTCTTGCTCTGTCCAGTTGATGGTGTTACAGTTGGTTGAGTCAGCTTGAGCACAAAAATCCCTGGTTCCACAGGTAACTTGAGTGCAACACACTTTGACAGGCCATCAGCAATGTCATTCCGAGCCCTTGGGACATGTTCCATTTGCAGGCCTTCAAAGTGCTCTTCTAGCTTTCTCACTTCATCAACATAGGCTTCCATCAATGGACTCTGATAATCTTTGTTTACTTGGCGGACGACAAGCTGCGAGTCACCCCTGACAATAAGCTTCCTGATCCCAAGGTCCACTGCAATCCTGAGACCGGCAAGCAACCCTTCATACTCTGTAGTATTATTTGTTGCTTGTTCCTTGGGAACTTGGCGCTGATAACGGCGAGCTCGTGGATCCGATGACGCGGTGGAGTCGCTGTCGAGGTGGATCCGACGAGCTGGTGATCTTGGCCTTCGGGAAGGGGAGTGCATGGTGGTGGCACCCCCGCAGGTCTCGTCGCCACCGGCTCGTGCCTTGTCGCCGTGCCGCGGCTGCGACGTGTTTGGTTGCCGCGGGACGTCGCCGTTGGCAAAGCCGATGAGACTCTGGATGGTGGCCCTCCATTCGTCGACCTTGTCGGTTGTTGGAGGGTAGTCTAGAAGGAGTTGGGCTCTCGCCAAGGCTTCCGCTGGAGTGGTGGGTGGCAAAGGCGTACGGCGCGAGGAACGGGATGTGCTCGAACTTCTAACCAAATTAGGAGGAGCATCATCCCGTCCAAGCAATCAGATTCGCCAGATAAGGCTACGGCGTGCATGCGGGTCTCGAGGGCCTCGGGATCCTCCAGCTTGGCCTTGATCCAACGAGTGTATGGCGCTGCGAGCACCATGATGACGTCGGTCCCGCGCCTCCTGAGATGGACGCGGTGCGGATTCGGACGCCGAAGCCTGCGCCGCCTTGTCCTTGGACCTGGCAGCGTCGTGGGCTCTCTCGACGACGCCCGTTCCTCCGGGCGTCTTCCCCACCACTCGTCAGCTCCGGTGGTGGTGGGTTTGACGCGACGGCTCAGCCGCCAAGCCTTCTTCTTCGTGCCATGTTGATGAAGGTGATGATGAAGTTGCTCGTGTGACCGCTGGATCAGGTTCACACAGCCTCGACGCCCCCTACCTGGCGCGCCAAAGATGTCGGGGAAGCTGATCGTGACCCACGAACACCTATGGGACCGAGTCCCTTGTGGTTCGGTGGGGGGCGGAGATTGCACAAAGAGCAGATCGAAGCGATGCACACGAGCAGATTTACCCAGCTTCGGAGCTCTCCGGAGAGATAATACTCCTACTGCTGCTTGGTTGATTGTATTGTGTTCTTGCTAGGGAGCAATGAGAGCTACAAAACCTAGCCTGAGTGGGTGTAGTCTTGAGTGAGTCGAATGAACCGAACGGAGCCGAACCCTTTCTACGTCGCACATGGGCCTCCTTTTATAGGCTAAAGGGGTCACCACAGGTGGCAAGTAGACAAGGGTAAAATAGGAAAAACTGTGGTTGGTACACCGCTTTGTACAAAGGTATGGATCTATACCTAACTCGACGGCAAGGGACAAGATTAATAAATGCCCGTCCCTCGCCGCCTAAACAAAGGCAACACAGGACTGTCAAATGCACCACCGCTTGCCACGATGGTAAGCTTGTCGCGCCGCTTGTCGCTGCTCCCGCTGGCTGCACAGCCTTTGACACGCTGCGTTCGGAGTAGCCCCACGGCGACATCGCTACGGATGAGCTGGAGCGGAGATGAAGAGAGTTGCTTGCCGCGGCAAGCGCCTTGCCGCGGCTGAGTTCTTGTCGCGCTTGGGAGCTTGTCGCTCACCGAGCCTTCCCGGCAAGCTCCTCTTGCCGGGGTCTTGTTTCCTTCGTGCCTTGAGTGGCCATCCCGGCAAGCTCCTCTTGCCGGGCCTTGAGTACTTTGTTCTTGAATGGCTCCAAAGGAGCCATGGAGGATCTTGGCGGTCACCAAAGTAGCCTTGCTGCTGGGTGTCAGAATCGCCCGTGCACGAGTTCGGGATACTAGGGTACCCCTACTCTAGTACACCGACACTATTTTATCACGTTCTGGTGATTTTTAACAATTTGGGAACTGAGCGCAAAGATTCTGGAAATTACAGCAAGATCAAATAACTATCTCCCAAGAAGATCTAATAGGTTTAACTCGGCACAAACACTAATTAAAATAAAAAACCACATCTAAACAGAGGATAGATGGATTATTTATTCCTAAACAAAAGCAAAAACAAAAAACACAAAAATAAAATTGGCTTGCCTCCCAACAAGCGCTATCGTTTAACGCCCCTAGCTAGGCATAGAAGCAATGATAGATCTAGGTATTGCCATCTTTGGTAGGCAATCCATAAGTGGCTCTCATGATAGATTCATATGGTAATTTTATTTTATTTCTAGGAAAGTGTTCCATGCCCTTCTTTAAGGTAAATTGGAATCTAATATTTCCTTCCTTCATATCAATAATTGCACCAATCTTTCTAAGGAAGGGTCTACCAAGAATAATAGGACATGAAGGATTGCAATCTATATCAAGAACGATAAAATCTACGGGCACATAATTCCTATTTGCAACAATAAGAACATCATTAATTCTTCCCATAGGCTTTTTAATAGTGGAATCCGCAAGATGCAAGTTTAGAGAGCAATCATCAAAGTCACGGAAATCTAGCAAATCACACAAAGCTTTGGGAATAGTAGAGACACTAGCACCCAAATCACACAAAGCATGGAACTCATAATTTTTAATTTTAATTTTGATAGTAGGTTCCCACTCATCATTGAGTTTCCTAGGGATAGAAACTTTCAACTCAAGCTTTTCTTCATAAGATTGCATCAAGGCATCAACAATGTGTTCGGTAAAGGCCTTATTTTGACAATAAGCATGAGGAGAATTTAGCACGGATTGCAACAAGGAAATGCAATCAATTAAAGAGCAATTTTCATAATTAAATTCCTTGAGATCCAATATAGTGGGTTTAGCAATATCTTGATTCTTATTTCTTTCAATCCCACTTTTATCAATTTCATCATCAAGATCTAAAAACTCAGAATTCTTAGAACGCCTTCTAGGTAAAGGAAGATCATATTCAGTTTCATCAATATTCATATTGCAAATCAAAGATTTAATAGGGGACACATCAATAACTTTTAGATCTTCATCTTGATTTTCATAGGAATTCGGTTTAGCGGCCATCTTATTGACTAAGGTAGCTTGCATATCCGAAATTTCAGCGGTCATATTTTCAAGACGAGCAATTTGGGCTCTTATACCATCAAATTCTTTGGACATATCATCGAGCTCTTTATTCATATAACTCATAAAACTCTTTTGTTCCTTAAGCTCGTTTCTAAATAAATTATTATGCTCAAATTGCAAAACCATAAACTTCCTGACATTGTTTTTGATCTCCTCTAGCCTTTTAAGGTGAAGATCACCAAATTTAGGTAAGGCCATCGCGACAAACAAGCAAACTAACACACAAGCAAACAAAAGGCAAAGGGAAAAAGAGGAGGAGATTGGGAAAGAGAGGGCGAATAAAACGGCAAGGGTGAAGTGGGGGAGAGGAAAACGAGAGGCAAATGGCAAATAATGTAATGCGAGAGATAGGGATTGTGATGGGTACTTGGTATGTTGACTTTTGCGTAGACCTCCCCGGCAACGGCGCCAGAAATCCTTCTTGCTACATCTTGAGCTTGCGTTGGTTTTCCCCGAAGAGGAGAGGATGATGCAGCACAATAGCATAAGTATTTCCCTCAGTTTTTGAGAACCAAGGTATCAATCCAGTAGGAGGCCACGCGCAAGTCCCTCGTACCTGCACAAAACGATAGCTACTCGCAACCAACGCGATTAGGGGTTGTCAATCCCTTCACGGTCACTTACAAGAGTGAGATCTGATAGAGATAATATTTTTGGTATTTTTGATATAAAGATACAAAGTGAAAAGTAAAAGCAAAGTAAAAACAAAGCAAGTAAATAAAGTGATAGAGATTGATATTATGAGAATAGACCCGGGGGCCATAGGTTTCACTAGTGGCTTCTCTCAAGAGCATAGATATTCTACGGTGGGTGAACAAATTACTGTTGAGCAATTGATAGGATTGAGCATAGTTATGAGGTTATCTAGGTATGATCATGTATATAGGCATCACGTCCGAGACAAGTAGACCAAAACGATTCTGCATCTACTACTATTACTCCACTCATCGACCGCTATCCAGCATGCATATAGAGTATTAAGTTAAAAACAGAGTAACACCTTAAGCAAGATGACATGATGTAGAGGAATAAGTTCATGCAATATGATAAATACCCCATCTTGTTATCCTCGATGGCAACAATACAATACATGCCTTGCAACCCTTTGTGTCACTGGGTAAGGACACCGCAAGATTGAACCCAAAGCCATGCACTTCTCCCATTGCAAGAACTACCAATCTAGTTGGCCAAACCAAACGGATAATTCGAAGAGACTTGCAAAGATAACTCAATCATACATAAAAGAATTCAGAGAAGATTCAAATACTATTCATAGATAAGCTGGATCATAAACCCACAATTCATCGGTCTCAACAAACACACCGCAAAAAGAAGATTACATTGAATAGATCTCCACGAGAGGGGGAGAACATTGTATTGAGATCCAAAAGAGAGAAGAAGCCATCTAGCTACTAGTCAGGACCCGAAGGTCTGAAGTAAACTACTCACACTTCATCGGAGGGGCTATGGTGATGATGTAGAAGCCCTCCGTGGTGGATGCCCCCTCGTGAGCTCCTAACAGGCCCCAAGATGGGATCTCGTGGATACTGAGGGAAGGTACGGCGGTGGAATTAGGTTTTTGGCTCCTGTTCTGATCGTTTGGGGATACGTAGGTATATATAGGAGGAAGGAGTACGTCGGTGGAGCATCAGGGGGCCCACGAGGTAGGGGGCGCGCCCAGGGGGGCGCCCTCCACCCTCATGACCGCCTCTGGCGCTTCTTGGAGTAGGGTCCAAGTCTCCTGGATCATGTTCGGTGAGAAGATCACGTTCCCGAAGGTTTCATTCCGTTTGGACTCCTTTTGATATTCCGTTTCTTCAAAACACTGAAATAGGCAAAAAAAACAGCAATTCTGGGCTGGGCCTCCGGTTAGTAGGTTAGTCCCAAAAGTAATATAAAAGTGAAAAAAAAAGCCCAATATAGTCCAAAACAATAGATAAATTAGCACGGAGCAATCAAAAATTATAGATACGTTGGAGACGTATCAACCTCCACCCTTGCAGCGACGATAAATAATATCATGTGTTTGCCCTGTTGATGCCATGGATGAAGAAGAGCTCTGTGCAGGCCCAGAAGGTGTGCTCTTGGTAGATAGTGGTGGTTGTGCCTGCTTTCTTGTATCATGGTTGGAGGTGGCAGCTGACGGAGGTGCCCGTGCAGCAGAACGTGTGGAAGTAGAGGATGCACGCGGTGTCCATGATGAAGGTCGACCTGCAGAAAAGTTAGTTCACACCAATGCTTGTCGATCCTGCACTTCACGTTCAACTTTGCAATCAAGATGGAATAAACGAGTGATATTATTATATTCCTTATACTCCAGAATGGTCTAAATCTCTTCATTTATTCCACCCATAAAACGTGCAAGCATAGCTTCATTATCCTCAACAATACCACATCTAATCATGCCAATTTGTAATTCCTGATAATTTTCTTCTACAAAAATTTTTCCTTGTCTTAAACGCTGTAATTTTTGAAGTAATTCACGTTGACAATATGGTGGAACCCAACAAGTACGCATAGCAGTTTTTAAAGCAGCCCAAGTAGCTGGAATAGGATATAATCTACAATGTTTGGACCACCAAACACATGCAAAACTAGTGAAAGCACAAACAGCAGCAGGAACACGTCTCTCCTCAAGATATTGTAAACATGCAAAACGTTGTTCAGTTTCTAACTCCCAAGTAAGATATATATCAGGAACATATCTACCCTCAAATGGTGGAATATTTAACTTTAGTTTAGGAAGATGGTCATGATCTCGTACCTCAGGTGGTGGTGTAGCCCTACCGTTGCGATGATATGCATGAGGACGACCTGGTGGTGGTGGTGCTGGTGGTTGCACGTAGTTCTGATTTTGATCAAGCTCATCCTCGTAATGGTCCTCCACCTCCGCAGTAGCAGCAGGAGCTAAGGAAGCATCAACAGTAGGTACAGTGGCACCAAAGTTTGACCAAGCTCAAGGGGAACGTGTTGTGCTCGTCCCACTTGATTTGGAAGGCGATGTTGTTGTTGTTGTTGTTGTAGAGGTGCGACAGGTGCAGCGGGCGGTGGTTGTGGAAGATGCGCGAGCAATTCATTAAACTTGTTATCGAGCTTTGTTTTGAACGCCTTCTCAATGCAATCTATCTTCTCCATGGCCTCTTCAAATCTGTTTAGCACATCTTCCACCTGTCCACTCATCATTTGCTGAATCTTATCATGAAGCTCCTTGTTAAATCAAGTTCTCCCAACAATCCTGCTTGGCTTGTGATCCTGCCATGGTTAGCAGCAATAGAAACACACAAGAATATGATCCTACAGACTACTAACAAGTGGTGGTGGAGGGTGTCACAAATCCGTCAAGCAAATCTCAAATTCTTACCAGTTCTTACCCAGCAGCAGGAGGTGATCGGTAACCATTGTAGTCAAAACTCTCAAAGCTTGGATAGAGCGATTACCAGGGAGAGTCAAAGGCACGACGTAGATGTATGTGGAGCTAGGAAGGCTTATAATATGGTAGCAAAAAGGGTTAGCAATAATCAATTCAGAGATGCAAAGTTGAATAAACGCTCAACGACGGTACTGTGCTGGTCCTAGGCTAGACCGTACTAGAAACGCGAGCCTAGAACACGAACAAAATCACGGCGCGGCACGTAAATAAGGGGAAAGCACACTCTGATTTTTTTTTTGCTCTTTGTTTTGCGCTCCTCCTTTTTTTTGCGAAAAATCACTATAATGGCGAGTGTCTCAAAACTCTTCCCAAGTCAAACTAACAGGATAGGCACGGAATTTTTTTTGACTTTTTTTCGGAAATCAGGGCAGCGACGACGAAAAAGTGCGACAAAAAATCACTTATGGCGAGTGTCTCAAAAGACTCGGAAAAGCCAAAAAATAGGATAGGGAAAAATATTTTCGACTGCCGGAATTTTGGCCTAAAAACTGCCCAGGGGTCTCCAGACTCTTTTTTCTCCGAAACCTACTCAGGCAAGGAAACACGAATTGGAAAATAGATGGATCTCGAAAACAAACTTAATATGAAAAGAACTCGGATTGGTGGTGGATATATGATGGTAAGATATGGCAGCGGTGGTGGTATATGGTCGCGGTGGTGGTATATGGATACGGGTTAGTGGTGGTAGATGGATACGGATTGGTGATGGTATATGGATATGGATCGGTGGCGGATAAGCGGTGGTGGTAGATGGCAGGAGCGATGATGATGGTGAGGCAGTGGCGTGACAACTTATGACCAGAACTCGAAACTCTAAAAGACTAGACGCTAAGACCAGCAACTAGACACGACGATGCAATCGCAAATTCAACAAAGCAAAAACCCTAAAAGGATTATGCAAAGGTTCAGATTGGTTCGGATATGATGAACTAACCCTAATTTTTTTGTGGCTTTTTCATGGACTATAGGTATGAAGAACAGACTCGATCTAAACTAAGAAAAACTGTAAACTCTCACCGAGCAACCTGGAAATCTGATACCACTTGATAGAGGCAAAGGTGCCCCGATGTTTCGATGAGATGGAGGCTACCGTTTTCTGTGGGAGTCGATCTTGATGATGCAACTACGAACGTGCGAGACTCGCACCTTAGCAATCGCTAAACCAACTTCCGAGGGTTACTGACCATGCCGGAGCATGATCAACCTGACTACGAAGGTCTATTTCCTGCGGGCAAACGAAGGACAAGCAAGAAACTGAGATTGCAATCTAGATATTGCGAATGTAAGAGGAAAGCTTTATTAATGAAGGTGGGGTTCTGTGACGCCTTTGTCTGGTCGTTGAACACAAACGAAGTACGCGAAGTTGCAGCTATGGCGAACTTTTAATCTAAACAAAACCCAAAGTCTAAACGACGCCCTAAGGGTTGTATATATGGAGGAAGAGGGGGGATTTCGTGGCCCTTGGAGGAGGGGCCCGAAACCAACCCTAACTCTTCTTTCCCATCACATATGGACTCTAAAAACAGCCTATACTTGACTATTTCAAAATTACATGGGCCTGGCCCAAAAATAAGGTGAAGCAGCACCTATAATAGCCTCTGGACGAAATTTATGAAGTGGCATCTTGTATATTTCGTCCAAGGCTTCATGCACTCATTATGGTGGCTTCAAAGTCCTGAAATCATCACGTGTAACTCTGTTCTTGTCCCCCCTGCACATGCCATCATCTCCATGCTTGATCTTGCTCCAATGTCCACCTCTCTTGTCCAAGCTAGTCCCTTCATGTGTAAGCAAAACAAATGTATCCAATTTAGGCAACATCATATTCTCATGAACATTAGAATCATTACCAAGAAACGAAAGTACCTAGTAATTTAATTGGTGTGCATGAGCTCTAGTAATTGGCCTAGTATGTATAGTAGCAGGGGCTGTGGGTGTAACAATGGTATTGATGTTCTCATCACAGGCACTACTACAAGCATTAGTAACATACACATCAATAACATGTATATCAAATATACCTTTGTTCACTTTGTCAGCCTTCTTATCTGCGAAATACTTGGGGCAGATATGCTTCCAGTGACTAATCCCTTTGAAGTAGAAGCACTCATTTTCAGGCTTAGGTCCAGACTTGGGCTTCTTCCTGGGAATGGCAACTTGCTTCCCATTCTTCTTAAAGTTTCCCTTCTTTCCTTTGCCTTTTTTCTTGAAACTAGTGGTCTTGTTAACCATCAACACTTGATGCTCATTCTTGATTTCTACCTCCGCAGCTTTGAGAATTGTGAAGAGCTCGGGAATTGTCTTATCCATCCCTTGCATATTATAGTTCATCACGAAGCCTTTGTAGCTTGGTGGCAGTGATTGGAGAACTCTGTCAATAACACTATCATCTGGAAGATTAACTCCCAATCGAGTCAAGTGGTTATGGTACCCAGACATTCTGGGTATGTGTTCACTGACAGAATTGTTCTCCTCCATCTTGCAGCTATAGAACTTGTTGTAGACTTCATATCTCTCAACTCAGGCATTTGCTTGAAATGTTAACTTCAACTCCTGGAACATCTCATATGGTCCATGACGTTCAAAACTTCTTTGAAGTCCCTATTCGAAGTCATAAAGCATGGCACACTGAACTATCGAGTAGTCATCAGATCGAGCTTGCCAGACGTTCTTAACATCAACATCTGCTCCTGCAGCAGGCCTTTCACCTAGCGGTGCATCAAGGACATAATTATTTTGTGCAGCAATGAGGATAATCCTCAAGTTACGGACCCAGTCCGTGTAGTTGCTGCCATCATCTTTCAACTTAGCTTTCTCTAGGAACGCATTAAAATTCAAGGGAACGGTAGAACATGCCATTGATCTACAACATAGATATGCAAAAACTATCAGGACTAAGTTCATGATAAATTAAGTTCAATTAATCATATTACTTAAGAACTCCCACTTAGATAGACATCTCTTGAGCCATCTAAATGATTACGTGATCCAAATCAACTAAACCATGTCCGATCATCACGTGAGATGGAGTAGTTTTCAATGGTGAACATATCTATGTTGACCATATCTACTATATGATTCACGTTTGACCTTTCGGTCTGCAGTGTTACGAGGCCATGTTTGTACATGCTAGGCTCGTCAAGTTTAAACCGAGTATTCCGGATGTGCAAAACTGTGTTGCACCCGTTGTATGTGAACGTATAGCCTATCACACCCGTCATCATGTGGTGTCTCAGCACAA
This sequence comes from Aegilops bicornis, assembly GCA_021605145.1. Taxonomy (NCBI): domain Eukaryota; kingdom Viridiplantae; phylum Streptophyta; class Magnoliopsida; order Poales; family Poaceae; genus Aegilops; species Aegilops bicornis. The sequence continues at coordinate 507,723,366 of CM038673.1, forward strand.
CGAACTGTCACAACGGTGCATACTCAGGGAGACCACTTATACCTTGAAATTTTAGCAAGGGATCATCTTATAATGCTACCGCTGTACTAAGAAAAATAAGATGCATAAAAGATAACTATCACATGCAACCAAAATATGTGACATGATAAGGCCATCATCATCTTGTGCCTTTGATCTCCATCTCCGAAGAACCATCATAATCTCCATCGTCACCGGCTTGACACCTTGATCTCCATCGTAGCGTTGTGGTCGTCTCGCCAACTATTGCTTCTACAACTATCGCTAATGCATAGTGATAAAGTAAAGCAATTACATGGCGTTTGCATTTCATACAATAAAGCGACAACCATAAGGCTCCCCGCCATTGTCGATAACTTTTACAAAACATGATCATCTCATACAATAACGTATATAGCATCATGTATTGACCATATCACATCACAACATGCCCTACAAAAACAAGTTAGACGTCCTCTACTTTGTTGTTGCAAATTTTACGTGGCTGCTACGGGCTTCTAGCAAGAACCGTTCTTACCACAACAGTGATTTATCAAGTTTGCTGTTTTAACCTTCAACAAGGACCGGCCGCGGTCAAATTCGATTCAACTAAAGTTGGAGAAACAGACACCCGCCAGCCACCTTTATGCAAAACTAGTTGGATGACTGTTGGTGGAACCGGTCTCATGAACGTGATCATGTAAGGTTGGTCCGGGCCGCTTAATCCAACAATACCGCCGAATCAAAATAAGACATTGGTGGTAAGCAGTATGATGATCGCCTCCCACAACTCTTTGTGTTCTACTCGTGCATATCATCTACGCATAGACCTAGCTCGGATGCCACTGTTGGGAAACATAGCATGCAATTTCAAAAAAATTCCTACGATCACACAAGATCTATCTAGGAGATTCATAGCAACAAGAGCGGAGAGTGTCTACGTACCCTCGTCGAATGAAAGCGGAAGCGTTTGACAACGCGGTTGTTGTAGTTGAACTTCTTCTCGTTCCGACCGATCAAGCACCGAACGTATGACACCTCCGAGTTCTGCACACGTTCAGCTCGATGACGTCCCTTGAACTATTGATCCAGCAAAGTGTCGAGGGAGAGTTTCGTCAGCATGACAGCGTGGTGACAGTGATGGTGAAGTGATCCATGCAGGGCTTCGCCTAAGCACTACGGAGATATGACCGAGGGTGTAATCTGTGGACGAGGCGCCGCACATGGCTAACAAATGTTGTTGTGTATTCTAGGCGCCTCTCCCCTCATGTATATAGGTGGGAGGGAGAGGGAGCAGCAAAGGGGGCTCCCAAGTAGGAGGAATCCTACTTGGGGCCCTATGTCACATCCCTAGCTTCTGGTACTGCCTGGTGTCTGCATCTTGTTGCATCATGTTTAAATTCTATTTAAGTTGAAATGGGGATTGATCAAACCCTAGCATCAGAAAGAATTCAACTAGGTTCAAATAAAACTATTTTCAATGAACCCAAAATGCCTTCACAAAATGTTCATCATCTTTGGTTTGGTCTTGAACCTCTGCCAAAAATATTGCACATTTTCTAGGTCCATTGGGGGTCACTGAATTAGATCTTATAGTATTTGCATTTGGGCATTTAAATCCTATAAAATATTAAATGCCCACATAATCACAAACTGAAATGTTTACTGTTGGAAATATTCCAAACAGTGACCTCGATCGATTGCATGATTTTTGAAAGTGTCTAGCCATTTTTACTAAATCCGAAACAAATGTCGAATTAGAAAAGAGAAAGAAAAGGAAAAGAGCAGAACTTACGGCCTTACTCGGTAGCCCACCAAAGAGCCCGCCCACCAGCAGCCCAGCCCAACCTAGCGAGGGGCAGGTTTGTCTTCAACCCCTCGCCAGGAGGACAAGTCGTGGCAGAGCGCGCGTCGCCGGTCGCCACCTCCTGCTTCGACGTGTCCCAGCCGCCCCCGACCCCTCCAGTGCACCGTTGGAACGCCCTCGACCCCCTCTGCTTCTCCCTCGCTCTCTGGACCTCTCTTCCCCTTGCTCCTCTGCTTTCTTCCCCTAGCAGAGCTCGCCGTCGCTGCTCGTCACCACCGCGGCCACCGAGCCCCCCCCCCCCTTGCCTATCCAGCTTGTCGCCAAGGTCCGCCATGCCCCGAAGCCCCTCTACGACGAAGATGAAGACCCCGGGAGCCCCGCAGCGTCGCCACCACCACCATCTCCGTCCCTGCCTTGGCGGCCGCTGTCGCACGATTCGCCGCTTGCCGGTCGTCCCCAAGCTCGCTGAAACCACCGCCGGCCCCGCTGTGAGCTCGTCTGCCTCTTCCCCTCGCTCCTGTGCTCAGCCTCTCTTCGTAGCCGCCATTTCGCCGACGACCGAACTCCGGCCGCCGCTAACCTCGCCGCCGCCGTCGCAACAGGCCATCCCTGACGGCCCAGCGGCCTCCCCTAGACGCGCACGGGCATGGGCTTCCTCCTGGTGCCCTCGCCCGCCATACCCATGGCCTGCCGTGCGGGCTCCGCCGCGACTTGAGGTCGCTGGCGACTAATCGCCGGCAGTGCTGACATGGCAAGTCATTAGCCACTAATGACGCCCTAACTAACCCCTAGAGCCACTGCCATGTGGGCCCCTCAGACTGTTTAGGTTAGTTTTATTTTCTGTTTAGATTAATTCATAAACAAGTGGGACCCACCACAAGATCGACGCCAGCCGACGTGGGTTTGACTGACCCCACTCGGTGACTCCAGACAAGACTGTGTGATCGACCGGTGGACCCTCTTGGTCGTTTGACCTGGCCAGCCATGATTGACCTCTTGACGTCACAATGACGTGATGTCGACGCATTAATAATTTTCTGGATTTAAAATAATTCAGGAAATTCCAGAAAATAGTATAAACTTCTAAAATTCATATAAATTCAACCGTAACTCAGAATGAAATAATTTATATATGAAAAATGATTAGAAAAATCCAATCTATTCATCTGTACCATTTCCATGCATGTTTGAGAAACTTATGTATGCTGATCAGGTCAAATCGTATAAATGGCATTTTAATATCCACATATGGAGTTTGAATTTGAATCTTGGATTCAAACCAACTTCATCTAATCTGGTTGCTAGATGCATTAGCTCAACTCACATCATATTTCCATGTCATGATCATGCATCATATTGTCGCATTGCATTGATTGTGTTCTTTCTCTGTTGCCGGTGACTGTCCCCTCTCAGTAGACGACGTTCCGACGATTATTCGATGACACCGATGAAGAACTATATTATCTTCAGAAGTGCCAGGCAAGCAAAACCCCCTTGTTCATTCCGATACAATCCTACTCTCTCGCCTCCTGCTCTCTTTTATTGCATTAGGACAACAACGATTCATTTGTTACTTGTCATGTAGCTGAACCCCTTTCCTCCGCATGACCTGTCATTGCCACAAAGAATAGATGAAACCCACTAGCATGAGTAGGAGTTGTTTGAGCCCTGATGTGCCTACTCATTCATGCTTGTTTGTCATGCCTGCCATCGCTTAGAGTTGAGTCAGTCCGATTCATCGGGGATGAATTGGAATGTGGTGAACATGTCCCATCGTGTGTGAGAGCTAAGTGTGTGAACACGATTTGGTAAAGGTAGCGGTGAGAGGCCATGTAGGAGTACATGGTGGGTTGTCTCATTGCAGCTGGCCCTCGTGAACTGAGTTCTGTGTTTGTGATCCATGAACAAGCATTACCACCACATTGGGTTCCGTAACTCGACCCCTCTCGGCTTATTAATTACCCAGATCTCTGTCCAGGAGTTGCAATTAGTTTCTGGTGTTTGTAGGTAGTGTTAGTAGTCTACCAAGTGGCACCCGGCCAGGTGGGCTTGGGACAGACTAGGCACAGTGGCACGGTGTACCAAGTGGCACCCGGATGGTGGGCTTGGGAACCCTGCTCACATCGTTTGGGGCCGTGAGCGACACCGCCGGATCTCCTTGCGGATGGAACCCGAATAGGCGATAAACCCGGACGAGAGACTTGTGTGGTTAGTCGGTCGTGGCCGACTCCCTCGCCAAAGCTTCCGCTTGAAGGTTGCCGAGATACACGAGGTGTACATGGCGGTAAGTGGCGAGAGCGTGTGTGAAGAAGTACACCCTACTGGGGTTAATATGATCTATTCGAATAGCTGTGTCCATGAAAAGGACTTCTGGGTTGCTGTGCAGTTCATAGACAAGTAAAAGTGGATACTCTAAAATGTGCAAGATAAGCGTGAGTGCTATGGATGGCGTTCTCGTAGGGAAGACGGGAGCGGATCCATAGTGGTGTATTGATATGGTGAATATGTGGACTGCAGCGCCACCTCAAAAGAGTTATTTGCAAATGTAGTTCAGATAGCCATCGAGTCAAAGCTGGCTTGCTGCAGCTTAAACTCCACCACCCCCTTTATTGATACCGATGCATATGTAGTTAGTTCTGATGTAAGTCTTCTTTGGGTACATTTGTACTCACGTTTGCCTATTTTATGTTTTTGCGAGAGACTTGGTCTCACTAGTAGTTCCGTGTGGACTTGACGTTTAGCTTGATACCTCAGCTACGATCTTGTGCCCTCGGCGAGATCTGGTAGATAGTCGTGCTTCTCGGCCTTTTCATTTGTAGATGTCTGTACTCAGACATGTTAAGCTTCCGCATGTGCTTTGACTTGTATGTTTCAATGTTGGGTCATGAGACCCATGTTTGTAATATCTCGCTCCTCGGAGCCTATTGAATAAATGCTTGAGTCGTAGAGTTATGTTGTGATGCCATATTGTATTTACACATATCGAGCATATTGTGTGTATGATTGAAATGCTTGGTATGTGTGGGATCTGACAACCTAGTTGTTTATCCTTGGTAGCTTCTCTTATGGGGAAATGTAGTCTTGTGCTTCCATGAGCCATAGTAGTCCGCTTCTGGCCGGTTCACCGAGTCCTCTGCTAGCCAAAGACTACCGCTCCGGAACACTTGACTGGCCGCATGGGATTCACTTCGCCTTCCTATGTCCGTCCTTCGGGAAATGTCACGCGGTGAAATCCGAGTCCTGCCTAGCTCGCTACAGCCGGATCACCGGAGTCCTGTTAGCCCAAAGGTTACAGCCCGGATTCACACGTCAATCGGACATGCTCGAAGTTGATTCATGTATGCTGTCCCCATGGGTTAGTGCCGCTTTGGGTTCACGACTAGCCATGTCGGCCGGGTTCTTTGTCATATGGATGCTAGCGACACTATCATATACGTGAGCCAAAAGGCTAAACGGTCCCGGGCCATGGTAAGACGACACTGTGGGAATATCGTATGCGTGAGGCCGCAAAGTGATATGAGGTGTTACCGGCTAGATCGCTGTGACTTGGAATCGGGTCCCGACAACTTTGGTATCGAGCCTGATCACTGTAGGATTACCAAGCCAAACTGGTCGAAGTTGAGTCTAGAAATGCTTTAGTTATATAAGGGAATTGATTGTGGAAGGGAACGTAAGGCTCTTTTTACTCCTTTATCTTATGCCCTTCTGATCTGAGTTATCCTCTTCTCTTCTATGGGGATTAAGAACTAGGCTTCTCATCTTTCTATCAAGGATCACGTGTTACTAATCCATAGACTCGTAGGATTGATGGTTTCAAGCCTCAGTTCAGTTCCTGCTACTTCTGTATGTTGACAGTTGATCTCGGAACCTTGATATTGTGATGTTGAGTGGTTATGCCACACTTTTGCAGGCTGTCTCAAATGTTTTTGAGCATTTAAAGCCGTTATGTTGTCCGAGTCATCCCAGGTTTCTAAACAATCTGATGCATTTGCGAAATCCTTTCCCTCTGGTTTCGATGTTCCTGTAGGCCAGGTTAATCACACTAATTGTGAGTTGAGGTATTCTATTGCCTCGACATATATGTTGGAATTATTATTATGACCCTAGATGTCTTAGAGTGCCACCTAGTAATCGAATCCATGTTTTATGCTCCCGAGCAGGTGATGATTCTGGCCGTTATTCTTGAAAGCATCCCGTGATGCCATTTAGTTAGTAGGCATTCTACTCCTGGGTTTCTGAACCCGAGATTCACACTACTTACCTCATGTTGATAGTGTTTGCTAGTTCCTTTAGGTTATTAGTAACCTTTGTGATAGTCCTCGAGGTTTGTGGTATATCCTTTTTCCAATTACCATGAACTACTTATGGCAGAAGTTCTTTGAACCAAAAGATCACAACCAGAGTGATCTCGATGAGTTCTCCATTCTTTATTGTGACTCTGCCAGTTCTACCCTTCTGCATGGGTTATCCGGAAGAAACATGTTGAACCTGGTTCGACATACTAATCCATGCATCCACAACTCAGAAAATCATATGTTCTCTTGAGTTGTCCCTCTTTAGTTGTCTTCTGACCTTCGTCTATCAATTGATAGTAAGGAGTAGTTGTGCAATCGTGTTTATCGATGCCTATTATTCTTGTGGTCCGTCAAGCCATTCTATTCCGGAATGACTAGGAGAAACAAACTCCAGTACCTTATCCGTTTCCAATATTGGGTCAAAGTAGTCGTACTCCGCCGATCAAGTTGCTAAACCAGCTTTTGTTCTGTTCTACCTTGGAGTGTTACCATCTTTATATTAAGATTATCATGGGAATTGCACACCATTCTATGAACTCTTGATACAGTGATACCTCTTGCCATCATTATTCATTCCTCAGTACCCGTGTTGTTGCAACCGGAATGCCGACAAGTGAATCGTGATGTGTGAAATCAATACTGCTAGCAACCTCGTTGCTTGGTAGTTAATGGACAATAATCTCATTCTTAGCGTGTTGGTATTGAATCATCATTCTAAGATAGATTGTGCTACCTAGTCCTTATTTCTGGTGCACTCTTCGATCAATGAGTTAGGATTAATCAATCCCTTGCTTATTTGATCATATCGTCTTGCTCTGAAAAGCAAGATTGTTCTCGAGCTTAGTAACATATCGGTGGTTCGTGATGTTCCGAATATCTTCTCGAAAGTATTACCATGTTGTCACCTGACCGCTATGTTGAGTTCGTGATCATGTTGGTTTTCCTCCAAACCACCCATTCTCCAAGAATCTGTGTTGGATACCCCTGAGCTAGTTGGTTAAGCCAAACAACAACTTGGAGAGTTGGAAGATAAAAGCTTGTCCGACTTAGTTCATTTTAAGGGATATCTTGTATGTGTGTTGAAGAAAGTTGATATTTTCATCGACTGACCCTCGTGATCAGTTAATGGACCTATCATTTTATCCAACCTTTGATTTGAGTATGGGCTATCATCAAATCAGACCAGAACCAACAATATTCGTAATGTTGTCTTACTCGTGGTTGCTTCCTCGAGCATACACCATTATATTATTTGGGTCTGATCAATGCTACCACCGTGTTCACATAATTATGGAATTCCACTTATATGGAAACCTGAATGAATTGTTGTTGAGCCCATCAGCAACATTGTTATCTTCTCCATGATTTGTGTTGAACATCCAACTAGTATTGGAAACTTTATAAGCATTATCTTCATGTCCCGTTCATGAAGCATATGCTTGGATGAAAGGAGCGACTTTCTCTAATTCACGTGCACTTGATGTAAGTTGCCGCCGTGGATCCGAGAAGGATTGTTTTTCTTCCTCTAGAATCGTTCCAAGTTGGTCATGCACATGTGCGAAGTACTCTATGGTTTGGTAGGTTGGCCGCCTCCATTCCATATGTGTTCCTAGCACACCAAGCCACTGATTGACTTGTTCAAGGAAGAGAAGTATATGCTTGGGATCTAATCCATGGACTTGCGTAAAGACTTTGATATCCTTGATGAGGGTTCCCCCACCTGAACTCGGTAGTGTTTTATTATAATACTACTATGTGGTCATGCTTGTCTGGGACAGCTTGTTCACATGTGTGTAGCAGAACCAACTCATGTTTTGGAGCTTACTATCGTAGTTCATTTCCCGAGAATCTCGCAACGTCATCTCATCGATTTGTGTTGCAAACTTTCATTTTTCTTTCTAGACTCGATGAGTCTGGAATATCCTAACACCAACCAGATCTGAATCTCAGGCAGATATGATGGTTGGAGCATTTTCCAAGAACTATAATATTGGTCTCTCTGTAACCCGGTAAAGTAGATGTCATGGCCAACACACCCAGCCGAAAGACCTATTATTATAGTATCTTGATTGAGGAAGTTGGCCACCTCCCCATAATGATTTCCTAGGATTTACTCCAGTAGTTGTTCCTTATGGATTCTTGTGATCCCGAAGTCCGACCTTTTACTTGATGTTCTAGATACAAACTATATCTATAAATGGGTTGCGCTAGCACATCAAGGAGAACATTAGAAGCGGAGTGCTAAATGTCTCTCGGTCGATCGTCCAGATTTTGTTTCCTTGGCCTCGCTAAGGTGAAATCTGAGAAAGTGTTATCTTCCTTTGCATCTGCATCGTCCATAGCTATTCATCATGGTAGTATGTAGTGTTGTCCGCACCCTTGACACGAATGTTGGTAAAACCTTGATGAATATGGAAATGCTCAAGTTCTTGAGAGCACGTGCAAGCAAAATCATTCCTTGCATTGTCTTCAACAAGGTAGTCCACATCATCCATTCTATTCTAGGTATTCCATTCCCTCGCACTCCTTCAAACGATCGTTTGTGAATTGCCTTAGCCTGGTATGGAGAGTTTCAATGATCCTTTCCGATAGAGTTTCTTTCTAACGTCATCAAGTTGGATGAAGATCTAGAAAGCAAAGACGTCAAGATCAATATGAAGCAGTGAATCAACATCTTTGAGAAGGACAGTTGGATCGTGAAGATCATGTTAGCTTTGTGTTCCCCCTGTCTTCTCACCCCACGTCTTGAATCTCGGGACGAGATTCTCGTTTAGTGGGGGTGAGTTGTCACATCCCTAGCTTCTGGTACTGCCTGGTGTCTGCATCTTGTTGCATCATGTTTAAATTCTATTTAAGTTGAAATGGGGATTGATCAAACCCTAGCATCAGAAAGAATTCAACTAGGTTCAAATAAAACTATTTTCAATGAACCCAAAATGCCTTCACAAAATGTTCATCATCTTTGGTTTGGTCTTGAACCTCTGCCAAAAATATTGCACATTTTCTAGGTCCATTGGGGGTCACTGAATTAAATCTTATAGTATTTGCATTTGGGCATTTAAATCCTATAAAATATTAAATGCCCACATAATCACAAAGTGAAATGTTTACTGTTGGAAATATTCCAAACAGTGACCTCAGTCAGTTGCATGATTTTTGAAAGTGTCTAGCCATTTTTACTAAATCCAGAAACAAATGTCAGAATTAGAAAAGAGAAAGAAAAGGAAAAGAGCAGAAACTTACCTGGCCTTACCTGGTAGCCCACCAAAGAGCCCACGAGCCGGCCCAGCCCAACCTAGCGAGGGAAGGTTTGTCTTCAACCCCTCGCCAGAGGACAAGTCGTGGCAGAGCCTTGGCCGCCGATCGCCACCTCCTGCTTCGACGTGTCCCAGCCGCCCCCGACCCCTCCAGTGCACCGTTGGAACGCCCTCGACCCCCTCTGCTTCTCCCTCGCTCTCTGGACCTCTCTTCCCCTTGCTCCTCTGCTTTCTTCCCCTAGCAGAGCTCGCCGTCGCTGCTCGTCACCACCGCAGCCACCGAGCCCTCCCTTGCCTATCCAGCTTGTCGCCGAGGTCCGCCATGCCCCGAAGCCCCTCTACGACGAAGAAGACCCCGGGAGCCCCGCAGCGTCGCCACCACCACCATCTCCGTCCCTGCCTTGGCGGCCGCTGTCGCACGATTCGCCGCTTGCCGGTCGTCCCCGAGCCCGCTGAAACCACCGTCGGCCCCGCTGTGAGCTCGTCTGCCTCTTCCCCTCGCTCCTGTGCTCAGCCTCTCTCCGTAGCCGCCATTTCGCCAACGACCGAACTCCGGCCGCCGCTAACCTCGCCGCCGCCGTCACAACAGGCCATCCCTGACGGCCCAGCGGCCTCCCCTAGACGCGCACGGGCCTGGGCTTCCTCCTGGTGCCCTCGCCCGCCATCCTCGTGGCTCCGTAAGGGCTCCGCCATGATTTTGAGGTCGCCGGCGACTAATCGCCGGCAGTGCTGACATGGCAAGTCATTAGCCACTAATGACGCCCTAACTAACTCCCTAGAGCCACTACCATGTGGGCCTCGCACTGTTTAGGTTAGTTTTATTTTCTGCTTAGATTAATTCATAAACAGACCCACCCACAAGACCGACGCCGCCGACGTGGTTTGACTGACCCCACCTGTCGGTGACCTGCATATCACCGTGTGATCGATCAAGGACCCTCTTTGGTCAGGTTTGACCTGGCCAGCCGCAGTTGACCTGCTGACGTCACAGTGACGTGATGCTGACGCAGTTAATAATTTTCTGGATTTAAAATAATTCAGGAAATTCCAGAAAATAGTATAAACTTCTAAAATTCATATAAATTCAACCGTAACTCAGAATGAAATAATTTATATATGAAAAATGATCAGAAAAATCCAATCTATTCATCTGTACCATTTCCATGCATGTTTGAGCAACTTATGCCTGCTGATCAGGTCAAATCATATAAATGGCATTTTAATATCCACATATGGAGTTTGAATTTGAATCTTGGATTCAAACCAACTTCATTTAATCTAGTTGCTAGATGCATTAGCTCAACTCACATCATATTGCCATGTCATGATCATGCATCATATTGTCGCATTGCATTGATTGTGTTCTTTCTCTGTTGCCGGTGACTGTCCCCTCTCAGTAGACGACGTTCCGACGATTATTCGATGACACCGATGAAGAACTATATTATCTTCAGAAGTGCCAGGCAAGCAAAACCCCCTTGTTCATTCCGATACAATCCCACTCTCTCGCTCCTGCTCTCTTTTATTGGATTAGGACAACAACGATTCATTTGTTACTTGTTGCGGTAGCTGAACCCCTTTCCTCTGCATGACCTGTCATTGCCACAGTAAATAGATGAAACCCACTAGCATGAGTAGGAGTTGTTTGAGCCCTGATGTGCCTACTCATTCATGCTTGTTTGTCATGCCTGCCATCGCTTAGAGTTGAGTCGTGTCCGATTCATCGGGATGAATTGGAATGTGGTGAAAATGTCCTACTGTGTGAGAGCTAAGTGTGTGAACACGATTTGGTAAAGGTAGCGGTGAGAGGCCATGTAGGAGTACATGGTGGGTTGTCTCATTGCAGCCGTTCTCAGGAACTGAGTTCTGTGTTTGTGATCCATGAACAGTTACTACCACCCAGAGGGTTCGCGTCACTCGGCCCCTCTCGGCTTATTGATCAACTCGATCTTTGTCCGGGAGTTGCAATTAGTTTCGTGTTTGTAGGTAGTGTTAGTAGTCTACCAAGTGGCACCCTGCAGGTGGGCTTGGGATGACTAGGCACAAGTGGCACGGTGTACCAAGTGGCACCGGATGGTGGGCTTGGGAACCCTGCTCACATCGTTTGGGGCCGTGAGCGACACCCCGGCCGGATCTCCTTGCGGATGGAACCCGTATAGGCGATAAACCTGGATGAGAGACTTGTGTGGTTAGTCAGGTCGTGGCCGACTCCCTCGCCAGACTTCCGCTTGAAGGTTGCCGAGATACATGAGGTGTACATGGCGGTAAGTGGCGGGAGCGTGTGTGAAGAAGTACACCCCTGCAGGGTTAATATGATCTATTCGAATAGCCGTGTCCGCGGAAAAGGACTTCTGGGTTGCCTGTACATTTCATAGACAAGTGAAAGTGGACACTCTAAAATGCGCAAGATAAGCGTGAGTGCTACGGATGGCGTTCTCGTAGGAAGACGGGAGCGGATCCATAGTGGTGTATTGATATGGTGAATATGTGGACTCGTGTGCGCCACCTCAAAAGAGTTACTTGCAAATGTAGTTCAGGATAGCCACCGAGTCAAAGCTGGCTTGCTGCAGTTAAACTCCACCACCCCCCTTTATTGATACCGATGCATATGTAGTTAGTTCTGATGTAAGTCTTGTTGGGTACATTTGTACTCATGTTTGCCTATTTTATGTTTTTGCTGAGAGACTTTAGTCTCACTAGTAGTTCCGTGTGGACTTCGACGTTTAGCTTGATACCTCAACTACGATCTTGTGCCCTCGGCAGGATCTGGTAGATAGTCAGGCTTCTCAGCCTTTTTCATTTGTAGATGTCTGTACTCAGACATGTTAAGCTTCCGCATGTGCTTTGACTTGTATGTTTCAATGTTGGGTCATGAGACCCATGTTTGTAATATCTCGCCTCCTGAGCCTATTGAATAAATGCTTGAGTCGTAGAGTTATGTTGTGATGCCATGTTGTATTTACACATATCGAGCATATTGTGTGTATGATTGAAATGCTTGGTATGTGTGGGATCCGACAACCTAGTTGTTTATCCTTGGTTGCCTCTCTTATGGGGAAATGTAGTCTTGTGCTTCCATGAGCCATAGTAGTCCGCTACAGCCCGGTTCACCGGAGTCCTGCTAGCCCAAAGACTACTGCTCCAAACACTTGATCGGCGGCATGTGATTCACTTGCCGTTCCTATGTTTGTCCCTTCGGGAAATGTCACGGTGAAATCCAAAGTCCTGCCTAGCTCACTTACAGCCCGGATCACCAGAGTCCTGTTAGCCCAGTGCTACACCCCGATTCACACGCTGCTGACCGACATGCTCGAAGTTGATTCATGTATGCCTGTCCCCATGGGTTAGTGCCGCTTTGGGTTCATGACTAGCCATGTCGGCCCGGGTTCTTTGTCATATGGATGCTAGCGACACTATCATATACGTGAGCCAAAAGGCGCAAACGGTCCCGGGCCATGGTAAGGCGAAACTCGTGGGAATACCGTGCGTGAGGCCGCAACGTGATATGAGGTGTTACCGGCTAGATCGATGTGACTTGGAATCGGGGTCCTGACACCCTAGTGCTATTCCCCCCCCCCCTATGATAATTCCCGGAGGGGGAAGGAAGGAGGAGGGAGGAGGGAAGGAAGGGGGAGGCCGAATCCCTCCCCTTCCTTTCTCTCATCCCCTCTTTCCTTCCCCTCTGGGTTCGGCCTATATGGGGGGCGCAGCAGCCCATGCTGGCTGCTGCACTTCCCCTCTTGGCCCATTAGGCCCATATAGTTGCAGGGGGGGGTACCCGAAACCCCTTTCGGTGACCCGATATGTACTCGGCACCCCCAGAACACTTCCGGTGTCCGAATACCATCGTCCTATATATCAATATTTACCTCTCGACCATTTCGAGACTCCTCATCATGTCCGTGATCTCATCCGGGACTCCGAACAACATTCAGTCACCAAATCACATAACTCATATAATACAAAATTGTCGTCGAACGTTAAGTGTGCGGACCCTACGGGTTCGAGAACTATGTAGACATGACCGAGAAACCTCTCCAGTCAAGAACCAACAACGGAACCTGGATGCTCATATTGGTTCCCACATATTCTATGAAGATCTTTATCGGACATACCGTAATGACAACATACATTATTCCCTTTATCATTGGTATGTTACTTGCTGATACGTCTCCAACGTATCTATAATTTTTGATTGTTCCATGCTATTATATTGTCTGTTTTGGATGTTTATGGGCTTTACTATACACTTTTATATCATTTTTGGGACTAAACTATTAACCGGAGGCCTAGCCCAAATTGTTGTTTTCTTGCCTATTTCAGTGTTTCGAAGAAAAGGAATATCAAACAGAGTCCAAACGGAATGAAACCTTCGGGAGAGTTATTTTTGGAACGGAAGTAATCCAGGAGACTTGGAGTAGACGTCAGGGAAGCTTCGAGGAAGCCACGAGGGTCCAGGGCGCGCCCTACCCCCCTGGGTGCGCCCCCCACACTCGTGGGCCCCTCTTGGCTCCCCTGACCAACTTCCTTCACCTATATATACTCTTATACCCTGAAAACATCCAGGAGCACCATAGATCGGGAGTTCCGCCGCCGCAAGCCTCTGTAGCCACCAAAAACCAATCGGGACCCTGTTCCAGCACCCTACCAGAGGGAGGATCCCTTACCGGTGGCCATCTTCATCATCCCGGCGCTCTCCATGACGAGGAGGGAGTAGTTCGCCCTCGGGGCTGAGGGTATGTACCAGTAGCTATGTGTTTGATCTCTCTCTCTCTCTCTCTCTATCTATCTCTCTCTCTCTCTCTCGTGTTCTTGATTTGGCACGATGTTTTTGTATCGCGAGCTTTGCTATTATAGTTGGATCTTATGATGTTTCTCCCCCTCTACTCTCTTGTAATGGATTGAGTTTTCCCTTTGAAGTTATCTTATCGGATTGAGTCTTTAAGGATTTGAGAACACTTGATGTATGTCTTGCATGTGCTTATCTGTGGTGACAATGGGATATCACGTGATCTACTTGATGTATGTTTTGGTGATCAACTTGCGGGTTCAGTGACCTTTGAACTTATGCATAGGGGTTGGCACACCTTTTCTTCTTGACTCTCCAGTAGAAACTTTGGTGCACTCTTTGAAGTTCTTTGTGTTGGTTGAATAGATGAATCTGAGATTGTGTGATGCATATTGTATAATCATACCCACGGATACTTGAGGTGACATTGGAGTATCTAGGTGACATTAGGGTTTTGGTTGATTTGTGTCTTAAGGTGTTATTCTAGTATGAACTCTACGATAGATCGAACGGAAAGAATATCTTCGTGTTATTTTACTACGGACTCTTGAATAGATCGATGAGAAAGGATAACTTTGAGGTGGTTTCGTACCCTACAATAATCTCTTCGTTTGTTCTCCGCTATTAGTGACTTTGGAGTGACTCTTTGTTGCATGTTGAGGGATAGTTATATGATCCAGCTTATGTTATTATTGTTGAGAGAACTTGCACTAGTGAAAGTATGAACCCTGGGCCTTGTTTCCTAGCATTGCAATACCGTTTAGGCTCACTTTTACCACTTGTTACCTTGCTGTTTTTATATTTTCAGATTACAAATACTCATATCTACCGTCCATATTGCACTTGTATCACCATCTCTTCGCCGAACTAGTGCACCTATACAATTTACCATTGTATTGGGTGTGTTGTGGACACAAGAGACTCTTTGTTATTTGGTTGCAGGGTTGTTTGAGAGAGACCATCTTCATCCTACGACTCCCACGGATTGATAAACCTTAGGTCATACACTTGAGGGAAATTTGCTACTGTCCTACAAACCTCAGCACTTGGAGGCCCAACATCGTATACAAGGAGAAGGTTGCGTAGTAGAAATCAAGCTCTTTTCTGGCGCCGTTGCCAGGGAGGCTAGGTAAGCGGCACTAACACCCCGTCAACTAAGCTTTTTTCTGGCGCCGTTGCTTGGGAGGTGAGTGCTTGAAGGTATATCTTTAGATCTTGCAATCGAATCTTTTAGTTTCTTGTTTTATCACTATTTTAGTCTATAAAAGAAAATTACAAAAAAAGGAATTGAGGGTGCCTCATATGCTTCATCGTTTTAATGTCTTCCGTGAAAATAAGGATTCCGATAATTGTGCTCAATTGCTAGAGGAAGAATGCATTAAAATGTTTGACACTAAATATTTGAATGATGAGCATGATTGCAATGTTGTTAGTATGAATACTTTGAATACCCATGATGCTAATGATATGCAAAGCCACAAGCTTGGGGATGCTATGTTTGATGAATATGATATTTTTATTCCCCTAAGTTTTGATGAGCAAATTTATTATGATGAAAGCATGCCTCCTATTTATGATGATTATTGTGATGACATGTATACTATAAAGAATAAAGATAAACATGAAACTTTCCATCATCATTTTAGTTATTCAATTGGATTATGCTTCACATGATATTTATTTTGTTGAGTTTGCTCCCACTACTACTATTGATGAGAATAAATTTGCTTATGTGGATAGTACTAAAATTTCTATGCAAGTAGATCATGAAAAGAATGCTTTAGGTGCTGGTTATATGGTTGAATTCCTTCATGATGCTACTGAAAATTATTATGAGAGAGGATCATATGCTTCTACATATTTCAATAATATCAAGTTTCCTCTCTATGTGTTGAAATTTTTGAAGTTATGCTTGTTTTGCCTTCCTATGCTAGTTGATTATTGTTCCCATAAGCTGTTTGCTC
Organism: Aegilops bicornis; assembly: GCA_021605145.1. Taxonomy (NCBI): domain Eukaryota; kingdom Viridiplantae; phylum Streptophyta; class Magnoliopsida; order Poales; family Poaceae; genus Aegilops; species Aegilops bicornis. The sequence continues at coordinate 507,739,475 of CM038673.1, forward strand.
ACAAAATCCCTATGCATAGGAAGTGGGTTAGACTTAAATGTGCTAGTCATATTCTTCATGATGCTCTCTTTATGTTTCAATTCTTATCTTTTATGTGAGCATCATTGTCATCATCATGCCCAGCTAAAAGGCATTAAAGAAAAGCGCTTGTTGGGAGACAACCCAATATTTACCTTTACTTTTTTTTGTGTGTTCACATGATTATTCTATTGTATTAATCATGTTTTATGGCTTTGTTTCAATAAAGTGCCAAATAAGACCTTTAGGATAGCTTATGGTGATAGTTGTGTTGATCCTGCTGAAAATCAGAAAATTTTGCACCTAGTAAATTAGTTTTTATAATTCACAGAAACGTGATTTTGATCTGATTATTTTTGCTATGGATTGGTACACAAATTGATTAGGATTTTATAATTTTTTAGAATTTTTTGAGTTATATAAGTATTCGATAGTTACAGAATACTACTGACTGTTCTGTTTTTGACAGATTCTGTTTTCATTGTGTTGTTTGCTTATTTTGAAGAATCTATGAGTGGTATCGGAGGGTATGAACCATAGAGAAGTTGGAATACAGTAGATATTATACCAATATGAATTTAGAATGAGTTCACAATAGTACCAGAAGTTGTGATTTATTTTCTTATACTAACGGAGCTTACGAGTTTTCTGTTGAGTTTTGTGTTGTGAAGTTTTCAAGTTTTGGGTAAAGATTCGATGGACTACAGAATAAGAAGTGGCAAGAGCCTAAGGTTGGGGATGCCCAAGGCACCCCAAGGTAATATTCAAGGACAACCAAGAGCCTAAGCTTGGGGATGCCCCGAATGGCATCCCCTCTTTCGTCTTTGTTCATCGGTAACTTTACTTGGAGCTATATTTTTATTCACCACATGATATGTGTTTTGCTTGGAGTGTCATTTTGTTTATTTTGTTTTGCTTTATGTTTGAATAAAATACCAAGATCTAAAATTCTTAAATGTTATAGTCTTCACATAGTTGCACAATTATTTGACTACTCATTGATCTTCACTTATATCTTTTGGAGTAGTTTGTCATTTGCTCTAGTGCTTCACTTATATCTTTTTAGAGAACGGCGGTGGTTTTATTTTGAAGAAATTATTGATCTCTCATGCTTCACTTATATTATTTTGAGAGTCTTTTAGAACAGCATGGTATTTGCCTTGGTTATAAAATTGGTCCTAATATGATGGGCATCCAAGTTGGGTATAATAAAAACTATCATAGAAAGTGAATTGAATACTATGATAAATTTGATACTTGATAGTTGTTTTGAGATATAAAGGTGGTAATGTTAGAGTCATGCTAGTTGTGTAATTATGAAATTGAGAAATACTTGTGTTGAAGTTGGCAAGTCCCGTAGCATGCACGTATGGTAAATGTTGTGTGACAAATTTGTTGCATGGGGTGTTCTTTGATTGCCTTCCTTATGTGTGGAGATCAGGGGCGCGCGATGGTTAACTCCTACCAACATCCCCCCTAGGAGCATGCGTAGTAGTACTTTGCTTCGAAGGCTAATAAACTTTTGCAATAAGTATATGAGTTCTTTATGACTAATGTGAGTCCATGGATTATACGCACTCTTACCCTTCCATCATTGCTAGCCTCTACGGTACCGCGCATTGCCCTTTCTCACCTTGAGAGTTGGTGCAAACTTCGCCGGTGCATCCAAACCCCGTGATATGATACGCTCTATCACACATAAACCTCCTTATATCTTCCTCAAAACAGCCACCATACCTACCTATTATGGCATTTCCATAGCCATTCTGAGATATATTGCCATGCAACTTTCCACCGTTTCATTTATTATGACACATTTCATCATTGTCATATTGCCTTGCATGATCATGTAGTTGACATCGTATTTGTGGCAAAGCCACCATGCATAATTTTTCATACATGTCACTCTTGATTCATTTCCCATCCCGGTACACCGCCGGAGGCACTCATATAGAGTCATATTTTGTTCTAGTATCGAGTTGTAATCCATGAGTTGTAAGTAAATAGAAGTGTGATGATCATGATTATTAGAGCATTGTACCTTGAAAAGAAAGGCCAAAAAAAGAGAGAAAGGCCATATAAAAAAGGAGAGAAAGGCCAAATAAAAAAAGGAAGGCCCAAAAAAAAGGGGGACAATGTTACTATCCTTTTTCACACTTGTGCTTCACAGTAGCACCATGATCTTCATGATAGAGAGTCTCTTATGTTGTCACTTTCATATACTAGTGGGAACTTTTCATTATAGAACTTGGCTTGTATATTCCAATGATGGGCTTCCTCAAAATGTCCTAGGTCTTCGTGAGCAAGCAAGTTGGATGCACACCCACTTAGTTTCTTTTTGAGCTTTCATACATTTATAGCTCTAGTGCATCCGTTGCATGGCAATCCCTACTCACTCACACTGATATCTATTAATGGGCATCTCCATAGCCCGTTGATACGCCTAGTTAATGTGAGACTTTCTCCTTTTTTTGTCTTCTCCACACAACCTCCATCATCATATTCTATTCCACCCATAGTGTTATATCCATGGCTTACGCTCATGTATTGCGTGAGAGTTGAAAAAGCTGAAGCGCGTCAAAAAGTATGAACCAATTGCTTGGCTGAAACCGGGGTTGTGCATGATGGGAGTATTTTGTGTGACGAAAATGAAACATAGCCTAACTATATGATTTTGTAGGGATAAGCTTTCTTTGGCTATGTTATTTTGATAAGACATGATTACTTGTTAGTATGATTGAAGTATTACTATTTTTATGTTAATATGAACTTTTATCTTGAATCATTTGGATCTGAACATTCATGCCACAATAAAGAAAATTACATTGAGAAATATGCTAGGTAGCGTTCCACATCAAAAATTCTGTCTTTATCATTTACCTACTCGAGGACGAGCAGGAATTAAGCTTGGGGATGCTTGATACGTCTCCAACGTATCTATAATTTTTATTGTTCCATGCTATTATATTATCTGTTTTGGATGTTTATGGGCTTTACTATACACTTTTATATCATGTTTGGGACTAACCTATTAACCGGAGGCCCAGCCCAAATTGATGTTTTCTTGCCTATTTCAGTGTTTCGAAGAAAAGGAATATCAAACGGAGTCCAAACGGAATGAACCCTTTGGGAGAGTTATTTTTGGAACGGAAGCAATCCAGGAGACTTGGATTAGACGTCGGGGAAACTTCGAGGAAGCCACGAGGGTCCAGGGCGCGCCCCCCACCCTCATGGGCCCCTCGTGGCTCCCCTGACCGACTTCCTTCGCCTATATATACTCTTATACCCTGAAAACATCCAGGAGCACCATAGATCAGGAGTTCCGCCGCCGCAAGCCTCTGTAGCCACCAAAAACCAATCGGGACCTCTGTTAGGCACCTCACGGAGGGGATCCTCACCGGTGGCCATCTTCATCATCCGGGCACTCTCCATGAGGAGGAAGGAGTAGTTTCCCTCGGGGATGAGGGTATGTACCAGTAGCTATGTGTTTGATCTCTCTCTCTCTCTCTCTCTCTCTCTCTCTCTCTCTCTCTCTCTCTCTCTCTCTCTCTCGTGTTCTTGATTTGGCACGATCTTGATGTATCGTGAGCTTTGCTATTATAGTTGGATCTTATGATGTTTCTCCCCCTCTACTCTCTTGTAATGGATTGAGTTTTCCCTTTGAAGTTATCTTATCGGATTGAGTCTTTAAGGATTTGAGAACACTTGATGTATGTCTTGCATGTGCTTATCTGTGGTGACAATGGGATATCACGTGATCTACTTGATGTATGTTTTGGTGATCAACTTGCGGGTTGAATGACCTTGTGAACTTATGCATAGGGGTTGGCACACGTTTTCGTCTTGACTCTCCGGTAGAAACTTTGGGGCACTCTTTGAAGTTCTTTGTGTTGGTTGAATAAATGAATCTGAGATCGTGTGATGCATATCGTATAATCATACCCACGGATACTTGAGGTGACATTGGAGTATCTAGGTGACATTAGGGTTTTGGTTGATTTGTGTCTTAAGGTGTTATTCTAGTACGAACTCTATGATAGATCGAACGGAAAGAATAGCATCGTGTTATTTTAGTACGGACTCTTGAATAGATCGATCAGAAAGGATAATTTTGAGGTGGTTTCGTACCCTACAATAATCTCTTCGTTTGTTCTCCGCTATTAGTGACTTTGGAGTGACTCTTTGTTGCATGTTGAGGGATAGTTATATGATCCAGTTATGTTATTATTGTTGAGAGAAGTTGCACTAGTGAAAGTATGAACCCTAGGCCTTGTTTCCTAGCATTGCAATATCGTTTACGCTCACTTTTACCACTTGTTACCTTGCTGTTTTTATATTTTCATATTACAAATACTCATATCTACCATCCATATTGCACTTGTATCACCATCTCTTCGCCGAACTAGTGCACCTATACAATTTACCATTGTATTGGGTGTGTTGGGAACACGAGAGACTCTTTGTTATTTGGTTGCAGGGTTGTTTGAGAGAGACCATCTTCATCCTACGCCTCCCACGGATTGATAAACCTTAGGTCATCCACTTGAGGGAAATTTGGTACTGTCCTACAAACCTCTGCACTTGGAGGCCTAACAACGTCTACAAGGAGAAGGTTGCGTAGTAGACACCACTTGCCTGAGATTCGATCATCGGTATCTTCATACCTAGTTCAATATCGTTACCGGCAAGTTTCTTTACTCCTTCCGTAATACATCATCCCGTCACTAACGCGTTAGTCACATTGCTTGCAAGGCTTATTATGATGTGCATTACCGAGAGGGCCCAGAGATACCTCTCCAATACTCAGAGTGAAAAACCCTAATCTCGATCTATGCCAACCCAACAAAAACCTTCAGAGATACCTATAGATCATCTTTATAATCACCCAGTTACGTTGTGACGTTTGATAGCACACAAGGTATTCCTCCGGTATCCGAGAGTTGTATAATCTCATAGTCGAAGGAATATGTATTTGACATGAAGAAAGCAATAGCAATAAAACTAAACGGTCAATATGCTAAGCTAACGGATGGGTCTTGTCCATCACATCATTCTCCTAATGATGTGATCCCGTTCATCAAATGACAACGCATGTCTATGGTTAGGAAACTTAACCATCTTTGATTAACGAGCTAGTCTAGTAGAGGCTTACTAGGGACACGGTGTTTTATCTATGTATCTACACATGTATCAAGTTTCCTGTTTAATACAATTCGAGCATGAATAATAAACATTTATCATGATATAAGGAAATATAAAATAACAACTTTATTATTGCCTCTAGGTCATATTTCCTTCGGGCTTTGCTACAAATACTATGCCGACTACATGATCATGTAAAGCAATATGACAATGATGATGTGTGCCATAACAATGGAACGGTGGAAGTTGCATGGCAATATATCTCAGAATGGCTATGGAAATGCCATAATAGGTAGGTATGGTGGTTGTTTTGAGGAAGGTATATGGTGGGTTTAATCCACCGGCGAAAGTTGCGCGGTACTAGAGCTGCTAGCAATGGTGGAAGGGTGAGAGTGTGTATAATCCATGGACTCAACATTAGTCATAAAGAACTCACATACTTATTGCAAAAATTTATTAGCTATCGAAAACAAGTACTACACGCATGCTCCTAGGGGGATAGATTGGTAGGAAAATACCATCCTCGTCCCCGACCGCCACTCATAAGGAAGACAATCAAAGAATAAATCATGCTCCGATTTCATCACATAACGGTTCACCATACGTGCATGCTACGGGAATCACAAACTTTAACACAAGTATGTCTACCAATCCACAATTACTCACTAGCATGACTCTAATATCACCATCTTTATATCTCAAAACAAATGCAAGGATCAAACTTCTCATAGTATTCGATGCTCTTTATATGAAAGTTTTTATTATATCCCTCTTGGATGCCCATCATACTAGGACTAAATTCACAACCTAAACAAATTACCATGTTGTTTTAGAGACTCTCAAAATAATATAAATGAAGCATGAGAGTTCAACAATTTCTATAAAATAAAGCCACCGTCATGCTCTAAAAAGATATAAGTGAAGCACTAGAGCAAACTGCCTAGATAACATATTGTTGATTGGAAATGATATAGAATTTCTGGATAGCATAAAAGGATACTTGAATACGAGTTTTTCAATGAAAGACCTCGGTGAAGCTGCTTATATATTGGGCATCAAAATCTATAGAGATAGATCAAGACGCTTAATAGGACTTTCACAAAGCACATACCTTGAATTTTTTTTGAAAAAGTTCAAAATGGATCAGTCAAAGAAAGGGTTCTTGCATGTGTTACAATGTGTGAAGTTGAGTTAGACTCAAAGCCCGACAACTGCAGAAGATAGAGAGACAATGAAAGTCATTCCCTATGCGTCAGCCGTAGGTTCTATCATGTATGCTATGTTGTGTACCAGACCTGATGTGTGCCTTGTCATAAGTCCGGCAGGGAGGTACCAAAGTAATCCAGGAGTGGATCACTGGACATTTGTCAAGAACATCCTGAAGTACCTAAAAAGGACCAAGGATATATTTCTCGTTTATGGAGGTGACAAAGAGCTTGTCATAAATGGTTACGTCGATGCTAGCTTTGACACTGATCCGGATGACTCAAAGTCACAAACTGGATACGTATTTATATTGAATGGTGGATCTGTCAGTTGGAGCAGTTCCAAGCAGAGCGTCATGGTGGGATCTACGTGTGAAGCGGAGTACATAGCTGCTTCAGTAGCAGCAAATGAAGGAGTCTGGATGAAGGAGTTCATATCCGATCTAGGTGTAATACCTAGTGCATTGGGTCCAATGAAAATCTTTTGTGACAATACTGGAGCAATTGCCTTAGCGAAGGAATCTAGATTTCACAGAAGAATCAAACACATCAAGAGACGCTTCAACTCCATCCGTGATCAAGTCAAGGAGGGAAACATAGAGATTTGCAAAATACATATAGATCTGAGCAGACTCGTTGACTAAGACTCTTCCACGAGCAAAACATGATGAGCACCAAGACACCATGGGTGTTAGAATCATTACAATGTAATCTAGATTATTGACTCTAGTGCAAGTGGGAGACTGAAGGAAATATGCCCTAGAGGCAATAATAAAGTTTTTATTTTATATTTCCTTATTCATGATAAATGTTTATTATTCATGCTAGAACTGTATTGATCGGAAACCTAAATACATGTGTGAATACATAGACAAACATTGTGTCCCTAGTGAGCCTCTACTTGACTAGCTCGTTTATCAAAGAAGGTTAAGGTTTCCTAACCATGGACATGAGTTGGCATTTGATAACGGGATCACATCATTAGGAGAATGACGTGATGGACAAGACCCACCCGTTAGCTTAGCATAATGATCGTTCAGTTTATTGCTATTGCTTTCTTCATGTCAAATACATATACGTTTGACTATGAGATCATGCAACTCCCGGATACCGAGGAATACCTTGTGTGCTATCAAACATCACAACGTAACTGGGTGATCATAAAGATGACCGAAGGTGTTTGTTGAGTTGGCATAGATCGAGATTAGGATTTGTCACTCTGAGTATCGGAGAGGTATCTCTGGGCCCTCTCGGTAATACACCTCATAAGCTTGCAAGCAAACCACTAAGGATTTGGTCACGAGGTGATGTATTACAGAACGAGTAAAGAGACTTGCTAGTAACGACATTGAACTAGGTATAAAGATACCGACGATCGAATCTCGGACAAGTAACATATTGATAGACAAAGGGAATAACGTATGTTGTTATAACGGTTCGACCGATAAAGATCTTCATAGAATATGTAGGAGCCAATATAAGCATCCAGGTTCCTCTATTGGTTATTGACCGGAGAGGTGTCTCGGTCATGTCTACATAGTTCTCGAACCCGTAGGGTCCGCACGCTTAACGTTTGTTGACGATATAGTATTATATGAGTTATGTGATTTGGTGACGGAATGCTGTTCGGAGTACTAGATGAGATCATGAACATGATGAGGAGTCTCGAAATGGTCGAGAGGTAAAGATTGATATATAGGACGATGGTATTCGGACACAGGAAGCGTTCTGTAAGGTATTGGGAATTTATCGGAGTACCAGAGGGGTTACCGGATACCCCCAGGGGAATATATGGGCCATACAGACCATGAGTGGGGAGCACACCAGCCCACAAGGGGTGGCGCGTGCCCCCTATGGCTGTAGGCCGATTGGGAGAAGGAAAAGAGGGGGGTTCGTGAAGGAAATATGCCCTAGAGGCAATAATAAAGTTATTATTTATTTCCTTATATCATGATAAATGTTTATTATTCATGCTAGAATTGTATTAACCGGAGACATAATACATGTGTGAATACATAGACAAACAGAGTGTCACTAGTATGCCTCTACTTGACTAGCTCGTTAATCAAGATGGTTATGTTTCCTAACCATAGACATGAGTTGTCATTTGATTAACGGGATCACATCATTAGGAGAATGATCTGATTGACATGACCCATTCCGTTAGCCTAGCACTTGATCGCTTAGTATGTTGCTATTGCTTTCTTCATGACTTATACATGTTCCTGTAACTATGAGATTATGCAACTCCCGTTAGAGGAACACTTTGGTACTACCAAACGTCACAACGTAATCGGGTGATTATAAAGGAGTACTACAGGTGTCTCCAAAGGTACATGTTGGGTTGGCGTATTTCGAGATTAGGTTTTGTCACTCCGATTGTCGGAGAGGTATCTCTAGGCCTTCTCGGTAATACACATCATATAAGCCTTGCAAGCATTGCAACTAATAAGTTAGTTGCGTAGATGATGTATTACGGAACGAGTAAAGAGACTTGCCGTAATCTAGATTGAACTAGGTATTGGATACCGACGATTGAATCTCGGGCAAGTAACATACCGATGACAAAGGGAACAACGATGTCGTTATGCGGTTTGACCGATAAAGATCTTCGTAGAATATGTAGGAACCAATATGGGCATCCAGGTTCCGCTATTGGTTATTGACCGAGAATGGTTCTAGGTCATGTCTACATAGTTCTCGAACCCGTAGGGTCCGCACGCTTAAGGTTTCGATGGCGGTTATATTATGAGTTTATGAGTTTTGATGTACCGAAGGAGTTCGGAGTCCCGGATGAGATCGGGGACATGACGAGGAGTCTCGAAATGGTCGAGACGTAAAGATCGATATATTGGACGACTATATTCGGAGTTCGGAAAGGTTCCGAATGATTCGGGTATTTTTTCGGAGTACCGGAGAGTTACGGGAATTCGCCGGGGAGAAGTATTGGGCCTTATTGGGCCCTGCGGGAAAGAGAGAGGGGCTGCCTAGGGCGCCGCGCCCCCCCCCCCATGGCCTAGTCCGAATTGGACTAAGGAGAGGGGCCGCACCCCCTCCCTCTTCCCCCTTCCCCAAGTCCTAGTCCAACTAGGAAAGGGGGGGGAGTCCTACTCCCGGTGGGAGTAGGACTCCTCCAGGCGCGCCTCCCTAGGGCCGGCCGCACCCCCCCTTGCTCCTTTATATCTGAGGCAGGGGGCACCCCATGACACACAAGTTGATCTACGGATCGTTTCTTAGCCGTGCGGTGCCCCTCCACCATATTCCACTTCGGTCATATCGTCATGAGCTTAGGCGAAGCCTCGCCGGAGAAGTCATATCGTCATGAGCTTAGGCGAAGCCCTGCGTCGGTGGAGCATCATCATCGTCACCACGCCGTCGTCTTGACGGAACTCATCCCCGACACTTTGCCGGGATCGAGTCCGGGATCGTCATCGAGCTGAGCGATGTGCGTAACTCGGAGGTGTCGTGCGTTCGGTGCTTGGATCGGTCGGATCGTGAAGACGCGTCGACTACATCAACCGCGTTGTTATAACGCTTCGCTTTCGGTCTGAGGGTACGTGGACAGACACTCTCCCTCTCGTTGCTATGCCATCACCATGGTCTTGCGTGTGCGTAGGAAATTTTTGAAATTACTACGCTCCCCAACAAAGGGCATCCGAGCCCTGGTTTTATGCGTTGATGTCATATGCACGAGTAGAACACAAGTGAGTTGTGGGCGATATAAGTCATACCGCTTACCAAAGATGTCATACTTTGGTTCGACGGTATTGTGAGATGAAGCGGCCCGGACCGACATTATGCGTACGCTTACGCGAGACTGGTTTCACCGCTTCGAGCACTAGTTGCTTAAAGGTGACCGGCGGGTGTCAGTTTCTCTCACTTTAGTTGAACCAAGTGTGGCTACGCCCGGTCCTTGCGAAGGTTAAAACAGCACCAACTTGACAAACTATCGTTGTGGTTTTGATGCGTAGGTAAGAACGGTTCTTGCTCAGCCCGTAGCAGCCACGTAAAACTTGCAACAACAAAGTAGAGGACGTCTAACTTGTTTTTGCAGGGCATGTTGTGATGTGATGTGGTCAAGACGTGATGCTATATTTTATTGTATGAGATGATCATGTTTTGTAACCAAGTTATCGGCAACTGGCAGGAGCCATATGGTTGTCGCTTTATTGTATGAAATGCAAAAGCCATCTAATTGCTTTACTTTATCACTAAGAAGTAGCGATAGTCGTAGAAGCAATAGTTGGCGAGACGACAACGATGCTACGATGGAGATCAAGGTGTCGCGCCGGTGACGATGGTGATCATGACGGTGCTTAGGCGATGGAGATCACAAGCACAAGATGATGATGACCATATCATATCACTTATATTGATTGCATGTGATGTTTATCCTTTATGCATCTTATCTTGCTTTGTTTGACGGTAGCATTATAAGATGATCTCTCACTAAAATTATCAAGAAGTGTTCTCCCGAGTATGCACCGCTATGAAAGTTCTTCGTCTTTGAGGCACCACGTGATGATCGGGTGTGATAGGCTCTACGTTCAAATACAACGGGTGCAAAACAGTTCTTGCACGCCGAATACTCAGGTTAAACTTGACGAGCCTAGCATATAACAGATATGGCCTCGAACACGGAGACCGAAAGGTCGAGCATGAATCATATAGTAGATATGATCAACATATTGATGTTCACCGTTGAAACTACTCCATCTCACGTGACGATCGGACATGGTGTAGTTGATTTGGATCACGTAATCACTTGGATGACTAGAGAGATGTCTATCTAAGTGGGAGTTTTTAATATGATTAATTGAACTTAAATTTATCATGAACTTAGTCCTGGTAGTATTTTGCAAATTATGTTGTAGATCGATAGCTCGCGTTGTTGCTTCCCTATGCTTTTATATGTCTGTTTTGATATGTTCCTAGAGAAAAATTATGTTGAAAAATGTTAGTAGCAATGATGCGGATTGGATCCGTGATCTGAGGTTTATCCTCATTGCTGCACGTAAGAATTATGTCCTTAATGCACCGCTAGGTGATGTACCTATTGCAGGAGCAAATGCGACGTTATGAACGCGTTTGGCTAGCTCAATATGATGACTACTTGATAGTTTAGTGCACCATACTTAACGGCTTAGAATCGGGACTTCAAAGACGTTTTGAACGTCATGGACCATATGAGATGTTCCAGGAATTGAAGTTAATATTTCAAGCAAATACCCGAGTTGAGAGATATGAAGCCTCCAACAAGTTCTATAGCTAAAAGATGGAGGAGAATCGCTCAACTAGTGAGCATGTGCTCAGATTGTCTGGGTACTTCAATCGCTTGAATCAAGTGGGAGTTAATCTTCCAGATAAGATAGTGATTGACAGAATTCTCTAGTCACCATCACTAAGTTACTAGAACTTCGTGATGAACTATAGTATGCAAGGGATGACGAAAACAATTCCCAAGCTCTTCGCGATGCTAAAATCGGCGAAGGTAGAAATCAAGAAAAACATCAAGTGTTGATGGTTGACAAGACCACTAGTCTCAAGGAAAAGGGCAAAGGGAAGAAGGGGAACTTCAAGAAGAACGGCAAGCAAGTTGCTACTCGAGTGAAGAAGCCCAAGTCTGGACCTAAGCCTGAGACTAAGTCCTTTTGCTGCAATGGAACTGGTCACTAGAAGCGGAACTACCCCAAGTATTTGGTGGATAAGAAGGATGGCAAAGTGAACAAGGGTATATTTGATATACAGGTTATTGATGTGTGCTTTACTAGTGTTTATAGTAGCCCTGAGTATTTGATACTTGTTCGGTTGCTAAGATTAGTAACTCGAAACAGGAGTTACAAAATAAATGTAAACTAGTTGAAGGGGCAAGAACGATGAGTGTTGGAAGTAGTTCCAAGATTGATATGATCATCATTGCACACTCCCTATACTATCGGGATTAGTGTTGAACCTAAATAAATGTTATTTGGCGTTTGCGTTGAGCATGGATATGATTTGATCATGTTTATTGCAATACGGTTATTCATGTAAGTTAGAGAATAATTATTGTTCTGTTTACATGAATAAAACCTACTATGGTCATACACCCAATGAAAATGGTTTGTTGGATCTCGATCGTGTAATACACATATTCATAATATTGAAACCAAAAGATGTAAAGTAAATAATGATAGTGCAATTTATTTGTGGCACTGCCGTTTGGGGTCATATCGGTGTAAAGCGCATGAAGAAACTCCATAAAGATGGTTTTTCGAAATCACTTGGTTATGAATCGTTTGATGCTTGCGAACCGTGCCTTTTGGGCAAGATGACCGAAACTCCGTTGTTCGGAACAATGGAACGAGCAACAAACTTGTTGGAAATAATACATACTGATGTATGCGATCCAATGAGTATTGATACTCGTGGCAAGTATCGTTATTTTCTGACCTTCACAAGATGATTTGAGCAGATATGGGTATATCTACTTGATGAAACATAAGTCTGAAATAATTGAAAGGTTCAAAGAATTTCAGAGTGAAGTGGAAAAATCATCGTAACATGAAAATAAAGTTTCTGCGATCTGATCACGGAGACGAATATTTGAGTTACGAAGTTTGGTCTTCAATTAAAATTATGTGGAATAGTTTCACAGCTCACGCCACAGAACACCACAATGTTATGGTGTGTCCGAACGTCAGAATCAGCACTTTATTGGATATGATGCGATCTATGATGTCTCTTATCGGTTTACCACTATCATTTTGGGGTTATGCATTAGAGACAGCTGCATTCACGTTTAAAAGGGCACCATTAAATCCGTTGAGACGACACCGTATGAACTATGGTTTAGCGAAGAAACCTAAGTCGCTGCTTCTTAAAAGTTTGGAGTTGTGATGCTTATGTGAAAAAGTTTTCACCTGATAAGATCGAACCCAAATCGGAAAAAGTGCGTCTTCATAGAATACCCAAAGGAAACTGTTGGGTACTCCTTCTATCACAGATCCAAAGGCAAAACATTCGTTGCTAAGAATGGATACTTTCTAGAGAAGGAGTTTCTCTCGAAAGAAGTGAGTGGGAGGAAAGTAGAACTTGATGAGGTAATTGTACCTTCTCCCTTATTGGAAAGTAGTTCATCACGTAAATCAGTTCCGGTGATTCCTACGCCAATTAGTGAGGAAGTTAATGATGATGATCATGAAACTTCAGATCAAGCTACTACCAAACCTCGTAGGTCTTCCAGAGTAAGATCCGCACCAGAATGGTACGGTAATCATGTTCTGGAAGTCATGTTACTAGACCATGATGAACCTACGAACTATGAGGAAGCGATGATGAGCCCAGATTCCGCAAAATGGCTTGAGGCCATGAAATCTGAGATAGGATCCATGTATGAGAACAAAGTATGGACTTTGATTGACTTGCTCGATGATCAGCAAGCCATGTTAAATAAATGGATCTTCAAGAGGAAGACAGATGCTGATAGTAGTGTTACTATCTACAAAGCTAGACTTGTCGAAAAAGGTTTTAGACAAAGTTCAAAGATGTTGAATACAAATGAGATTTTCTCACTTGTATCGATGCTTAAAAAGTATGTCCGAATCATGTTAGCAATTGCCACATTTTATGAAATCTGGCAAATGGATGTCAAAACTGCATTCCTTAATGGTTTTCTTAAATAAGAGTTGTATATGATGCAACCGTAAGATTTTGTCAATCCTAAAGGTGCTAACAAAATGTGCAAGCTCCAGCGATCCATCAATGGACTGGTGCAAGCATCTCGGAGTTGGAATATACGCTTTGATGTGTTGATCAAAGCATATGATTTTATCTGAGACTTTTGGAAAGGCCTGTATTTACAAGAAAGTGAGTGGGAGCACTACAACCTTTCGATAAGTATATGTGAATGACATATTGTTGATCGTAAATAATGTAGAATTATTCGCAAAGCATAAAGGAGTGTTTGAAAGGAGTTTTTTCAAAGAAAGACCTCGTTGAAGCTGCTTACATATTGAGCATCAAGATCTATAGAGATAGATCAAGACACTTGATAAGTTTTTCAATGAATACATACCTTGACAAGATTTTGAAGTAGTTCAAAATGGAACAGTCAAAGAAAGAGTTCTTGCCTGTGTTACAAGGTGTGAGATTGAGTAAGACTCAAAACCCGACCACGGCAGAAGATAGAAAGAGAATGAAAGTCATTCCCTATGCATCGACCATAGGTTCTATAAAGTATGTCATCTTTGTGTACCGGATCTATTGCATACCCTACCACTAAGCTTGGCAAGGAGTGCAATAGTGATCTAGGAGTAGATCAATGGACAGCGGTCAAAATTATCCTTAGTAGAATAAGGATATGTTTCTCGATTATGGAAGTGAAAAAGGTTAAATCGTAAAGGGTTACGTCGATGCAAGTTTTAACACTAATCTAGATGACTCTGAGTCTCAATCTGGATACATATTGAAAGTGGGAGCAATTAGCTAGAGTAGCTCATGCGTGCATTGTAGATATAGAAATTTGCAAAATACTTACGGCTCGAATGTAATGAGACCCGTTGACTAAAATTATCTCACAAGCAAAACATGATCACACCTTAGTACTCTTTGGGTGTTAATCACATAGCGATGTGAACTAGATTATCGACTCTAGTAAACCCTTTGGGTGTTGGTCACATGTCGATGTGAACTATGGGTGTTAACCACATATAGATGTGAACTATTGATGTTAAATCACATGGCGATGTGAACTAGATTATTGACTCTAGTGCAAGTGGGAGATCAAGGAAATATGCCCTAGAGGCAATAATAAAGTTATTATTTATTTCCTTATATCATGATAAATGTTTATTATTCATGCTAGAATTGTATTAACCGGAAACATAATACATGTGTGAATACATAGACAAACAGAGTGTCACTAGTATGCCTCTACTTGACTAGCTCGTTAATCGAAGATGGTTATGTTTCCTAACCATAGACATGAGTTGTCATTTGATTAACGGGATCACATCATTAGGAGAATGATCTGATTGACATGACCCATTCCGTTAGCCTAGCACTTGATCGCTTAGTATGTTGCTATTGCTTTCTTCATGACTTATACATGTTCCTGTAACTATGAGATTATGCAACTCCGTTTACCGGAGGAACACTTTGGTACTACCAAACGTCACAACGTAATCGGGTGATTATAAAGGAGTACTACAGGTGTCTCCAAAGGTACATGTTGGGTTGGCGTATTTCGAGATTAGGTTTTGTCACTCCGATTGTGGAGAGGTATCTCTAGGCCTTCTCGGTAATACACATCATATAAGCCTTGCAAGCATTGCAACTAATAAGTTAGTTGCGAGATGATGTATTACGGAACGAGTAAAGAGACTTGCCGTAACGAGATTGAACTAGGTATTGGATACCGACGATCGAATCTCGGGCAAGTAACATACCGATGACAAAGGGAACAACGTATGTCGTTATGCGGTTTGACCGATAAAGATCTTCGTAGAATATGTAGGAACCAATATGGGCATCCAGGTTCCGCTTATTGGATATTGACCGAGAATGGTTCTAGGTCATGTCTACATAGTTCTCGAACCCGTAGGGTCCGCACGCTTAAGGTTTCGATGATGCTTATATTATGAGTTTATGAGTTTTGATGTACCGAAGGAGTTCGAGTCCCGGATGAGATCGGGGACATGACGAGGAGTCTCGAAATGGTCGAGGCGTAAAGATCGATATATTGGACGACTATATTCGAGTTCGGAAAGATTCCAATGATTCGGTATTTTTTCGAGTACCGAGAGTTACGGGAATTCGCCGGGAGAAGTATTGGGCCTTATTGGGCCCTGCGGAAAGAGAGAGGGGCTGCCTAGGGCAGGTCGCGCGCCCCATGGCCTAGTCGGGTGGACTAAGGGAGGGGCCGCACCCTCCCTCTTCCCCTTCCCCAAGTCCTAGTCCAACTAGGAAGGGGAGTCCTACTCGGTGGGAGTAGGACTCCTCCAGCGCCTCCCTAGGGCCGGCCGCACCCCTTGCTCCTTTATATCTGAGGCGGGGGCATCCCATGACACACAAGTTGATCTACGGATCGTTCCTTAGCCGTGTCGGTGCCCCCTCCACCATATTCCACTTCGGTCATATCGTCGCGGAGCTTAGGCGAAGCCTGCGCCGGAGAAGTCATATCGTCATGAGCTTAGGCGAAGCCCTGCGTCGGTGGAGCATCATCATCGTCCTGCCACGTCGTCTTGTGGAACTCATCCCGACACTTTCTTTGGATCGGAGTCCGGGATCGCCATCGAAATGAGCGATGTGCGTAACTTCGGAGGTGCCGTGCGTTCGGTGCTTGGATCGGTCGGATCGTGAAGACGTCTGACTACATCAACCGCGTTGTTATAACGCTTCCGCTTTCGGTCTCACGAGTGCGTGGGCGGACACTCTCCCCTCTCGTTGCTATGCCATCACCATGGTCTTGCGTGTGCGTAGGAAATTTTTTGAAATTACTACGTTCCCCAACAGTTCGGCCCCCTTCCTTCTCTCTTCCCCCTTCCCTTTTCTTTGTGGTGTTCTATGGAAGGGGGGCGCCACTTGGGGAAACCCCAAATAGGATTTGGATCCTACTTGGGGCGCACCCTGGCTGCCTCCCCTCTCCCTCCCACCTATATATATGTGGGGGGTGCCCCTAGCACACCCCAGACAATTGCCTAGCCGTGTGCGGCGCCCCCCTCCACCGTTTACACCCTCGGTCATATTTTTGTAGTGCTTAGGCGAAGCCCTGCAAGGATCACTTCTCCATCACCGTCACCACGCTGTCGTGCTGACGGAACTCATCTACTACCTTGACGTCTTGCTGGATCAAGAAGGCGAGGGACGTCATCGAAATGAACGTGTGCAGAACGCGGAGGTGTCATGCGTTTGGTACTTGATCAGTTGAAGCGCGAAGAAGTTCGACTACATCAACCGCGTTGAGAATCGCTTCCGCTTATGGTCTACGAGGGTACATAGACACACTCTCCCCCTCGTTGATATGCATCTCCATGGATAGATCATTGCGTGTGCATAGAATTTTTTTTGTTTTCCATGCAACGTTTCCCAACAGCCAGGGTGCTGGTGGCCCCACCGACCCTATCTCCAACGCTATAAATACCGATTTTCGAAGAAAAAAATGGGGAGGAAGAATTATCACGTTTCACGAGACGGGACCGTCGCCGCCTCCTGTTCTTCATCGGGAGGCTAGATCTGGAGCCCGTTTGGGGCTCCGGAGAGGGGAATGTTTGGTCTTCGTCATCACCAATTCCATGATGCTCCCCACCGGGAGTGAGTAGTTCCTTCGCAGGCTCGCTGGTCGGTGAGGAGTTGAATGATCATGTAATCGAGTTAGTTTTATTAGGCTTGATCCCTAGTATCCACTATGTTCTGAGATTGATGTTGTTATGACTTTGCCATGCTTAATGCTTGTCACTTTGGGCCTGAGTGCCATGATTTCAGATTTGAACCGTTTATGTTTTCACCATTATATCTATGTTTTAGATCTGATCTTGCAAGTCATATTCACCTATTACGTGTTATGATTCATAAACCCCGGGGTGACAATAACAGGGATACTTTCCGGTGATGACCGTAGTTTGAGGAGTTCATGTATTCACTATGTGTTAATGCTTTGTTCCGGTTCTTTATTGAAAGGAGGCCTTAATATCCCTTAGTTTCCTTATGGACCCCGCTGCCATGGGAGGGTAGGACAAAAGATGTCATACAAGTTCTTTCCATAAGCAATTATGACTATTTACGGAATACATGCCTACATTATATTTATGAACTCGAGCTAGTTTTGTATCGCCCTAGGTTATGATTGTTATATGATGAATATCATCCAAAGAATTCACTGATCCAATGCCTGCGAATTTTCCACATATTGTTCTTGCTAAGTTATACTGTTGTTGCTACTGTTACACTTGCTACAAAATCATTGCTAGTTACCGTTACTCCTACTGTTACCACTACTATCAAAACTATCATATTATTGTGCTACTGATCACCTTGCTACAGATAATTAATCTCCAGGTGTGGTTGAATTGGCAACTCAGCTGCTAATACCTACAAATATTCTTTGGCTCCCCTTGTGTTGAATCTAAAATTTTGGGTTGAATACTCTATCCTCGAAAATTGTTGCGATCCCCTATACTTGTGGGTTATCAGTATGACGGCACCCGTGGACTCGGCTAGCCATGGCTTGTGTTTGTTGGTGGAGGGGGAGTAAACCTTTACTTTTACCGCTTGGGAACCGTCGCTAATGTGTTTAGGATGGAAGATATTGGTAACTCTTGGTCGTAACGTTGATAGGAAGGGTGCACCTCCCAAAATTATATCTATCTCTGATTTAAGCTTTGAGCTCTGGCACCTGTGCAAATCCATACTTCCCTCTGCGAAGGGGATATATATTTACTTTTATGTTGAGTCATCAGCTTCTCAAACAAGCACCAGACCTAAGAGCACTATTTTCATCCTCATGCATTGTGTTTACTTTAGTTAATGTTGAATGCATCATGACTGGATCTTTTCTACCATGAAATACAATGTTTAGTCGATGCTTGAACTTTGGAGGTGGTCTGCATTTATGTTTTGCGGTCTCAGAAAAGGCTAGCGAGATACCACTATTGTCATATTATATCATGATTGTTTTGACAAAGTGTTGACATTTGATCTTATTGCTCGCTAGTTGATTATGCCATTGATATGAGGTAATATAGTTTCTAAAAGTTGTTGCTTGCATGGTTAGTCATGACCTTTCCTGAAAACCTGGGTGCTATTTAAGCATATATATGTAAACAAGAGCAAAAGAGTTCATAAAAGTTTTTATTTATCACTTTCAGTTTGTCAACTGAATTGCTTGAGAACAAGCAATGGGTTAAGCTTGGGGGAGCTGATACGTCTCCATCATATCTACTTTTCCTAATGCTTTTGCTCTTATTTTGGACTCTAATTTGCATGTTTTGAATAAAACTAACCCAGACTGACGTTGTTTTCAGCAGAACTACCATGGTGTTGTTTTTGTGCAGAAATAAAAGTTCTCGGATTCGGACAAAACTTTTTCAAGAATTATTTTGGAATATATAATAATTTCTAGAACCAAGACCCACTGGAGGGGGTGCCCTGGCTACCCACAAGACACCAGGGCGCGCCACCCCCCTCTAGTGCGCCCTATGGGTGGTGGGGCCCTCGGGGCTCCGTTGGCCCTAATCCTGATGCTATAAAATCCTATTTTTCCAGAAAAAATAAGGGAGGAAGTTTCATCACGTTTGCGATACGGATCCGCCACCACCTCCTGTTCTTCATCGGGAGGCCAGATCTGGAGCCCATTCGGGGCTCCGGAGAGGGGGATCTTCGGTCTTCGTCATCATCAATCCTCCTTCATCACCAATTCCATGATGCTCCCCACCACGAGTGAGCAATTACTTCGTAGGCTCGCTTGTTGGTGAGGAGTTGGATGAGATTCATCATGTAATCGAGTTAGTTTTCTTAGGGCTTGATCGCTAGTATCCACTTTGTTATGAGATTGATGTTGCTATGACTTTCCTATGCTTAATGCTTGTCACTAGGGCCCGAGAGCCACGATTTCAGATCTGAACTGTTTATGTTTTCGCCATTATATCTATGTTCTAGACTCGACTTTGCAAGCCATATGCACCTATTACGTTGTATAATCCGTAAACCCCAGGGTGACAGTAATTGAGATACTTTTTGATGATGACCGTAGTTTGAGGAGTTCATGTATTCAATATGTGTTAATGCTTTGTTCCGGTTCTCTATTAAAAGGAGGCCTTAATATCCCTTAGATTCCTTATGGACCCCACTGTCACGGGAGGGTAGGACAAAAGATGTCATGTAAGTTATTTCCATAAGCACGTATGACTATTTACGGAATACATGCCTACATTATATTTATGAACTGGAGCTAGTTCTGTGTCGCCCTAGGTTATGACTGGTATATGATGAATATCATCCAATGAATTCACTGATACAATGCCTACGAGCTTTCCACATATTGTTCTTGCTAAGTTACTATTGCTATTGCTATTGTCACAACTACTACGAAATTATTGTTATCGTTGTCACCGTTACTATTACTGTTACCACTGCCATCAAACTATCATATACCATGCTACTAATCATTTTGCTGCAGATATTTAATCTTCAGGTGTGGTTGAATTGACAATTCAACTATTAATACTTACAAATATTCTTTGGCTCCCCTTATGTCGAATCTATAAATTTAGGTTGAATACTCTACCCTCGGAAACTGTTGCGATCCCCTATACTTGTGGGTTATCAAGTCAACACACATATTTCTATTCAACATGGGTTGACTTTCGGTCTGTCGAGGCTGCCTTGAACAACTCTCATCTGTGGTGGTGTATATGGTGGGCACTCCCTCACTTATATTCGACCGTCGGTGATGGTCTCTACTCCTTCTTCCCCGAGTGCATTACCAAGGTCTAGCACAAGGAGGATAGACCCCCACAACAACAGGAATCTTCCATCAAGAACATCAATCTATCACACTAGGACCCCATCAGACTGAAAGTCAACCCTAAGCATCAATCAACATTACATATATTGAATAATGACATAAAAAATTATGAGTTCCAAACTTCGTTATTCATGGAAAATTTCTGCATGACCTTTGCTAAATATAGGACATATCAAGTGCCCGAAATTTGCCGGAACAGAAATTAATCAACATTCCGACAAAACATAGAAACTCATGCATCGCTACACCAATGAGCACACACACATGCATCGCGATGTGTTTGTTGCCACCAAAGCTCACTTCAACTTGGCGGTAGCCAACAATAACCATGCATGCAAATGCAACACAACCTAGCTAATGGATGACCGACCGACCAAATCGCACCTCCGGCCGACTTTTTTTACTGAATTGAGCCGTGACACGCGCAGGCAGCGGCCATCGCCGGAGCGTGTGGTAGCGTGCAGGCGTTTGTGTGTCGCGCAGGTGATACGAAAGCTCGTGTTGTGTGCGTGTGAACAAGAGGAGCTAGCCGAGTCCCTGCTTGAGCTTGAGCTTGAGCTTACTGCACATCCATGGTGGCCATGGCTGCGGTTCGTCAGAGTTGTGCGCCTACACCTTCGGCATCCGGAATGACAGGGAAAAGGAGACGGGAAAGTGCGGTTGCCCGACGGGGTGTGCAAGGCGAGCTCTGACGGGTGCGAAGAGTGCTTTCGATGAAGAAGAACGACGAAGAGTACGTCGTGGAAGGAGCTCCGGGGACCTTGTGGACGCGTGCGCTGCGGATGGAGACGACGGAGACAGTCAGGTTGGGGACGACCGGGCGACGCGTGATGGGATGATGGGGACGGTGTTGTGTGTGTGGTGAGAGAGATGGGATAAGGACGAGCGCATAAGGTAATAAGTGGAACTTAGTAGTAGCGCGGGGCTTAGGGGCCGCACCAATACTAATCACAGTAGTAGTAGCACGGATCCATAATGTCGTGCTACTACTAAGTAGGGCCCACCAGCTAGCCCGTCTATAACCACAGTAGTAGCGCGGGGTTTATAAAACGCGCTACTACTATCTACTTAATAGTAACGCAACTCGCGCTACTATTACGGCATATCCTGTGGCAGGATGGGGTCCACTTAGTAGTAACGCGTGTGTTAGGTGCCCGCGCTACTATTATTTTGTACCAGCAACGCCTTGTTTTTACAAGCACTACTACTATATAGCAGTAGCGTAGGCCGTGTAACCCGCGCCATTATTATTGGGGTTTTCCTACTAATGCATGCTCCAGAGATACTTATCCATGTTTGTTATTCTATCCGTTGTTTCTTGGTGTTTGTTCTCATATGTATCCTTAGTCATGCAAATGCCCTTTGAAGATGATTTATAAAACAAACATTTATGAGACGTGCTGCCCATAGCATGCTTTAATTTCCTGCCTATAGTCGGCGTTTGCGTAAATGCTGTAATGGATGGTCACTTGCGGACCATTCACGAGAAACATCTTTCAAATAGTTCATCTAAATTTTTGATTGTATTAGTTGCTTCGCTTCTTGACTGCAGTTGATCTCCGTGCCGATGGCTGTGGTTGGTTTCTTCAGATAGTATTTTTATTTAAATAATTCACTTAACTTCCGGCATGAAGTTGGCCTCTACGAGAATGGGGCACCTGGTCATCTAAGTATAAATAACTTGTGAATATATAAGCAAATAGCATAATCACATGATTGCCTCCACGCATATATTCCCAACAGGGCGATGTTCTAACTGTCCGCCAAACATATAGTGAAGTGGGTGGTCGGGTTGGAGATGCTATAAAATGATGCTTCAATAATTAACACGAAATAGCTAAACATGCCTCGTCACACTCTTTAATGCAAAAGGGCATAATGGTCTTTTCAGCAAGGGCTTAGCGGTCAAATTACGTCAATCAGCAGAAATGGAATTCTTGGAATGAACTCACAACTTCTGTATTTTCAAAATGACGTGGACTCTGATGGCATTTTCACAAGAACAACAACACGTAACTAATAGAGAAAAATATGTTTTGATCCCTCAAGTTTTCCAAAAGTATAGACTTGGTTCCTAAAGGTTTTATGGTAGATATTTGGTCTTTAAGTCTCAAAATCGGATAAGTTTCGTCCAAAACCAGATTTTGACAATGTTGACAGGGTTTGACTGATGACCAGTAAATTCAAAAAAAAAACTTCCTCCGTCCCATAATATAAGAGCGTTTTTTACACTAGTGTAGTGTTAAAACCGCTCTTATATTATGGGACGGAGGTAGTAGCATTTACTTTTTTTTTTAAACTACAATTTTATGGCAACCAAGGTGCTTGGGTGCTCTAGATGCGTGATTTTTTTTGTGGTGTTTTCTGTTTTGACATTCGAGGAGCTCGTGGAAAAAAAACAAAGTTTGGCTCGCAAAAAAGCCCATTGTTTTGGCTAGAGCTCCTCGGATGTTATTTGACCAAAAAGATCTAGATGCACCTGGAGCACCCAACCATCTTGGTTGTCAAAAAAATCGGAATTTTTTGAATATTTTTTGCTATTTTTCCGAATTGACTGTTCACGGGTCGTCGTGGTCAAACCCGGTCAGCGTGCTCAAAGTCTGATTTTAAACCGAACTTACCCGGTTTTGAGACTTGAACGACCAAGTGTTTATCAAAAAATCTTAAGGGATCAAGTCTATACTTTGAGGAACTTGAGGGACTAAAAACATACTTTTCTCTAACTAATATACATCGGGTTCCCTACAAAAAAACTCATATGTAGTGGTAAACCAAGAATTTACTCTAGAAATCCATTTCAAACATTCATTCTCAAAGTATGTATCCACTTAAGAATAACCATATTTTTTTATAAATGTGGTTATCACAATTCCGCACGTACGAGGGAGTCTCCTGGCGGGCGACCAAAAACCCTTGATGCAAGCCATCATCTTCTCCTCTTGTTGCCCCCAAGGCACAACGTTAGGTAAAGCCCGCATGGTGCCGGTGACGGCGAGGAGGTCCTGTTCGGGAGCACCCTACCGAGGAGTTGTTGGAGGGTTGTTATGAGACGATGAAGAAGATGTGCACTCGAGAGGCGGTCTTCGCTGGATGGTGCTCGATAGCGGTGTTGGTGAAGTCGACGGCGACCGAAGGGATCTGGCATGACAATCTTCAATGGTCCCCTGCCTTGGCTAGATCACCAGAGAAGAGCGCGACGTCGCTTAGTTCTGGACGGCGGCGAGCTTGACACCAACTTCGGATCTGCCATACAACAACATGGATTATTTATTTTAGGTCTTTGTAGGGTTCGTATTACGTGTGGGGGCGGCGAGGCAGCGACGTTGCCCCAGTGTAGGAATAATGTTCTCTTCGTCCTATCCCTGTTTTAGTGGTGTGTTTCTCGTTGGCGGAGGGCGTGTGGAACCGTGTCTCCCACGGGTTTTTTGTTGGATCCGCCTAGATTTGACCGGCAAAATTTCTAGTTTTACAACCCTTTATGAGCGTTTTCTTCTTCGAGGCGACGATTTGCTTCGCAGGTTGCAGCCGATGGCGTCTCCTGGTTTGCGTTGACGACTTTCCGACCCCTACTTATACAAGCTTATGAGTTTAGAAACGTTTGCTCTGCCGAGGTAGACCTTTATTGAGCTATGCTCATGGCGCGTCGCCGACGAATGCAGGAGGAACATGACTTCGGCACCCCAAGAATTTGAATGTAATTTTATCTTTATATTTGGGTGTGTTTGTAGCCTTTGGTCTTTTCAAATATGAACAGATCACAATCCGACACGCGCCAGAAATGAACTCGTTCACACTTGTTTCCAACCCCACCCCACGACAAAAGGTACGGACAGGTCAATATCTAGTCAAAAACCCTAGTCTTTCCGATCGCGGCATCGCCCCACCCCTTACAGCTAGCACCCACCACCTTCATCAGCCAAGCCCCACTCCGCCGATTCCCCAACCCCACTCCGCCGATTCCAAGCCCCTACCTTCGTCCCCAAATCGGAGCAAATGGCCGCCCCCGCGCCGTGGGCCATCTTGGCCGCCATTCCGCGCGTCTCCGACAGCAGCGTCAATTTGTCCCTCGCCCACAGCGCGCCGCCGCGCATCACAGTCCTCACGGTACCCTCGTACGTTTCCCCCGAGCCCCTGACTCAGGAAAACTTCCCCTCCGTGCTCGTCGCTGACCCCTCCGGCCTACTTCTACTCCACTCCACCCATGGCCGCCGCACTGCTCCAATCACCATCACCGTTCGAGGCCACGAGCTCACTGTATTCCGCCCTTACTTCGATGCGTACAGCATTTGCGATGCAGTCTCCTCCATTGTTTATGCGCTGCCCAACCCTCCCAACACTATCGTCATCAACGCCGGCAACCTTGGCCTGGTTACGGATCCCCGAGACGGCGGCTACTACATGGTGGCGGAGCTCCGTCCTATCATAGGCAGTAAGCTGGCCACTCTGCTCTGTTTCTCGTCAGAGACCTGGAGTTGGAGTGAGAAAGAGCTGCACTATCCTCTCCGGCTCCGGCCATGGGGCAGCCACACCGTTATTTCGCACCAACACAAGCTCTGGTGGGTTGATGTGAGCTTGGGACTTCTCGTGTGCGACC
Source organism: Aegilops bicornis (assembly GCA_021605145.1). NCBI lineage: Eukaryota > Viridiplantae > Streptophyta > Magnoliopsida > Poales > Poaceae > Aegilops > Aegilops bicornis. The sequence goes on from CM038673.1 coordinate 507,764,937, forward strand.
CCTTCCACAATGTACCGGTGCTGCAGTTCATCTCACTACCCAAACGAAAGGTACTTCCTTTTCGTCGTGAAGAAGACCCGGAGAAAAAAAAAGAAGACCCGGAGAAGACTAGGTGTATCAAATTGAGTGGAGGTAAAATTCGGTTTGTGGAGGTCAGTGAGGTCGAGGAGCCCCGAGCTAGAGTTATTGTGCACAGGTTTAGACAGCTTCAGAAGTGTCGTGGTTACAGTAAAAACATTTGGATCAAGATGTGGACGCTGAAGGCGACTGGCAAGTGGACACTCAAGAACTCGCTGAAACTAAAAGATGTATGGTCGAGTCCGGAGTATTTAGCATCTGGGTTGCCCAAGAAGAAGCCGGTCCCTGCACTCATACATCCAATGAATGCGGATATCGTCTACCTGTTCGTAGAAAACAATCTGGTTGCTGTTAACCTGCGAACAAGAATGCTCGAGAAGTGGTCCGAGTATGATGTGGGTTATCCTCCCAGCCACGTCTTGTCTGCACGGTTCATCCATGGTTGGAGCTTGCCATCTTCGCTCTGGCAATCAGGTACATATCCACATCCACACATGCGTATGGGATTATGCTTCTTCTTCATGAAAATGCTGTCTTTCGATTTTGGTTGCCCGTTGTATTCTTGCTGGACTAAATGCTTTGTTGCTACTTTTCTTTCACATTCACTTGATTAAATATTTGACTATGCAGCTACTTTGCTCTGTGGGTTCCTTGGGAAATGTATGCTGCAATATTGCCTTTGATGTTCTCTTGACTTAATGGCCGACTAATGGATGTTTTCTTCCTAAAAAGGCTGTAGCATCAGGTTTTCACTGAACTTGTAATGGAATATTGCGAAATGCTGTTTCAACCAATGAATGGAACGCCGGCGGCACAATAGGCAAGGCCGTTCAAGTTGTTGCTGCATGCACACCTGATCGTGTCATTATTGTTGTTTTGCATTGCCAATTTGCCACGGTGTTAGTTGTTGTGAAAAATGGGGTGGGAACTGAACTGGCATTCACATCCATGTGATGTAGAAACGGCCGGCTGCATGGTGTACCGCTAGCCGATGAGAGCTTTGAAATGCTGCCGCTGCCAGCTCCAACACGCTCTGCTCTCCTCGGTAGACATGGCACGCCTTATCCCTCTAGCTCTGCAGCCTCTACTCTGTTTCTCCTCTTTGAGTACTCCACCACTGCAAGGCCAGGACAAAATCGATAAATTTAAGATTCTGGAGCACTTTTACTAAATGACCCTTCTCAGAACTTAACATTTTCAGTAACCCTTTGAAGAGCTTATTGTGGAATTTGACTCTAGGGTATACACGTCAGTTTTAAGAGCATGCCACGACGTTTGATTTGGTGTTTTTTAATCGCGCCACGTGTATTGGTGCGTACTATATAAAATGACCGTCCGGCTGTTATTGATAGCCGGCTCTCTATCCAAAGGGTAAAGAGGTGTGGAAGCATGTAGCTGGTTATGAGTTCGAGTACCAACTTATGCTGTTTTTTTTATATTATGCTGTTTTTTTTATATTTGGTGTGTATATCCCAGGGCTTAGATTTCACATAAGTTATTCGGGGGTATTATTTGTACTAAATGGCCCTTTCGAAAAGTTAAATCCATCCACTGATCTTTCAGAAACTTTTTCCAAATCTGGCCCTCGGTGTAGCCAGATTATTTGACACCACCAAGTGTATGAGCGACCCCAGACCACTTTAGGAAGTCGTCTTGTAATCGTGCCAAACCGTTTGACTGCACTCGTACACTTGGTGCAGTCAAACATTTTAGTTACACCGCGTACATGAGTGTAGTCAAACAGTTGGCGAGGTGGGTGGGGGAGGGGAGGGGGAGGTAGATCTGCAAATAAGTTCCCCAAAGGGTCGCTGGATGGAGTAAGTTTAAGAAGGGTCATTTAGTATAAAAAGCTCTCATTTCTCTCCGTTGCCAAAATGGCTTCGCCGTGGCTAGTCATCCTGGGTGGGTGTATCAATTCTCTGCGTACATGCATTTTTGCTTTATCCCTAAGCCATTCCATGTACTAGTACTGTGCATGTTAGCAGTCATACATTTGAAATTTGTTCGAGTACCAACTTATGCTGTTTTTTTTATATTATGCTGTTTTTTTTATATTTGGTGTGTATATCCCAGGGCTTAGATTTCACATAAGTTATTCGGGGGTATTATTTGTACTAAATGACCCTTTCGAAAACTTAAATCCATCCACTGATCTTTCAGAAACTTTTTCCAAATCTGGCCCTCGGTGTAGCCAGATTATTTGACACCACCAAGTGTATGAGCGACCCCAGACCACTTTAGGAAGTCGTCTTGTAATCGTGCCAAACCGTTTGACTGCACTCGTACACTTGGTGCAGTCAAACATTTTAGTTACACCGCGTACATGAGTGTAGTCAAACAGTTGGCGAGGTGGGTGGGGGGGGGGGGGGGGGGGGGGGGGGGGGGGGGGTAGATCTGCAAATAAGTTCCCCAAAGGGTCGCTGGATGGAGTAAGTTTAAGAAGGGTCATTTAGTATAAAAAGCTCTCATTTCTCTCCGTTGCCAAAATGGCTTCGCCGTGGCTAGTCATCCTGGGTGGGTGTATCAATTCTCTGCGTACATGCATTTTTGCTTTATCCCTAAGCCATTCCATGTACTAGTACTGTGCATGTTAGCAGTCATACATTTGAAATTTGTTCGAAGCATGCTTGCCAATTTGGTTTATATTTCAGATTAGTGGAATAGGGGCTAGTTTGATCCATAGATTGTATAAATGTCTTGCCTATAACATATATACTGCTTTTTCTACAGGTCTACTTCAGGAGGATACCAGCAGTTGTTCAGATGAAAAAGATTCTGCATCAACATCCATGTAACAGACATTTTTTATTACCAGAGATTTTTTAGATCTTCAAACTTTTCATGTTTCAACAGTCATGTAACAGTAGGTTCTCTCTTGTCTCGTCCAGGGCCAGGAAGCACTAAGCCAGGTGCAGAGAAGGACCTCGATGATCCTAGTACTAGGTATGACTCGTAGGCAATGGTGTTGTCGTCTTCGCCAGACTCCTGACTGCTATTTTAAATGTTTCATGTCCCTTTGATTCCGTCTATGCTAAATTCTATCGAAGTGTGAGCACTCTATGTTCTGTAATGCACTGATGATACAACAGTAAGAGCTCCTGTAGCTTGTTATCTCCTTGGTGGTTTTGCATGCTTGACTTCTAAAATGTTGATATCTTGCCTAAACAGCAAGGCTGGTTCTGTATTCTATTTTGTGTAACCTAGGGCTTATACATTACCATTTGGTACAACAAAATCTAAGTTGCTTGGTTAAGGATTTCTATTCTACACCATACTTTCTGTTCTACTTGCGTCAATTCTACTCACACCTTGTTAACGCTAGTAATTTACTGGGTGACTGCACCCAAATGTCTGATCTTAAACCAAAACCATCTGCCCAGCTTTATAAATAACTCCAAGATTTACATTGTCATGTGTTAAGATATTATGCAAACCTATCAGCAGGTTGACGAGTTGGAAGGGTGGTAGCTTTATATATTGGAAGAGATCTATACAGCCACAACTTAAAATTATGATGGGTATGTCGTACCTACTGAACTCTCTCGTGGACTCCTGCACTGAGCACATATTACCTGAGCTAAAAAATGGCAAGTCCTGAACTGACTGCATCTTACAAAGCCTAAACTTCATAATGCACAACAAACATGAGAATCCTCGATTTGATAGCATAAAAGATGGTTAAGAATCAACACAAGTGCAACATTATGGGGAAATTTCGTCAAACCTGCAGCCCAGCCTTAGTTTTTCTTTTCATTTTTCTTGGTAAATAAATCACGAGAAAGAACGATGCCAATACATTTTGCATAACATGCTGACCTATTTGTAAAAATTGTAGGATGATAATATTATGTTGTATGTTGTATTGATCTGATCCTCATATGGGGTACATATATAATATATGAGGGGGTCGAGACTTGGAGTATAAGATAAATAATACGTACATGGTTTAAACCTATTCAATCTACTCCTTATCTCTATCTTTAAACCCAAACTATATTCTAACATTCCCCCTCAGTCATAGCGGGAGTGAAGCGGATGATTACGACTGAATTTGAAGTCTTGTGCTTCTGTCATCTTCTCCGCTGCCCCATCATCACTGCGTCTCTGATGGGTCGACACCTAGGGCGGTGACTGTGTCCCCTTCTGGTGCCTCCATTGTCTCTCCTCTATTCCCTCCCGCAGTCACAGCGGGAGTGGCGTGGATGCTGATGACGACGCGGACGCTGTTGACTGGAGTTGTCGCCGATGTGTTGCCGTAGACGTGGCCGTGTGTGTCGATGTCGATGTAGCCGTGGTCGAGGTAGTCGTGGTCGATGGTGTGGTCGTCATGGATGATGAAACCGCACAAAGCCGGAGGCGCAAAAAAATGCGCTATGACGGAGCTGCAGACGTGGACGATGCATCTTGCGGATGTCGGAGGGTCGGCGATGAGTCCACCGGTTTTGCCAAGACCGGAGAAAGCCCATCGAGCACACATCAATTTTGCCAGAACCGTGTGGCCGTGTAGGGTCGTCACTGTAGTGACGCCGTGTCAATGCAATCGTGCCGTCGTGGATGACGCGGTCGATGCCGTCGTCGTGACGCGGTCATTGCCGTCGTCGACGTCGCGTCTTGCAGAAAAGTCTGTCAAAGGACGCCAGGTGTCCATCTTGTGGACGAGGTAGCGACGGTGTGTTGACTATGATGTTGATGAAGACCACGTTGATGAAGACTTTGGCGATGAAGTGTCGGCGAAGGCGTCGCAGCGGCGTGTCGACGATGATGCGTCGCTTAAAGGCGTCCCTCGCGACGATGAAGTGTTGATGCCGTGTCGTGCTGGAGAAGTCGAGAAAGATTGCATCTCGTTCTACACCGGCCTGGCGTGTGGACAGTGCATGTTGAGGTCGCTGCTGTCGCTCGGTTCTACGATGGAGCGCTTGATGTAGATCCGTGCAGGCGGTTGGTGTAGATGACCCGCTCCCAGCTGACGCGGGAATCCCGGACTTGCGCGCGTACCATAGCAGTCGCGTCGCATGGAGATGCCGAAACCGGCTCGTAGCCGGTGCGTGTCGTCGAAGACGGCGTAGCCGGATCCCGCGAGAGGCCTCTCGGCAGGCACGGGCGTGTATCGATGGAGTTTGCGGCCGTGGTGGATGAAGGAGCGTGTGGCGCTGATGTTTTTTGTACGCATGCATCTTCTAGTTTCTTGCTGCATGCCTGATTGCCTGAACAAGCCTTGTGCGTGTATATCTCCTCGTTCTGCATACGCAAATCAAGGAAGATTAGATCGGACCAGCGTGCCGCCCTCCCGGTGTCGTGGCCGGGTTCCGCCTCGTGCTGGAGACGCCACGTGAAGTTTTCCTTTGATGCCATCCTTGTGGAGCGAGTCGATGAAGTTCCGTGCTGACACGTCGCGGTCAGCTGATCAGGTAGACGCAGCCAGTACCCAGCCGACTAGATGATGTACTGCGAGGCCGGAGGCCACCAAGCGCCCGCGGGTGGCCAGTCCCGCGTGCTCGGTCGATCGCCCTGGAGCCGGCGGATCAGTGCATGCGCCCGCATGTAGCCGCACGGTGCCGTGCGCTGCAGTCGGAGGTCGGAGTCACGTCAATTTGCTTGAAAAAGTTGTGGGAGAAGTCTGTTTTAAACCTCGTCTTCGTCCGACTCAGCGAATTCGAACCCCGACCTCGAAATCCCTGAAATCCACACCCACAACTCTTTGATCCCACCAGTTCTTTGGGCCCTTAGGGGTTGTTTGGATACAGGGAATTAGATATGAGATTTTAGAAAACGAGTTTTTGGAGGATTTTTAGGAAAACCAGTTTTGGTTAGTTATTCTGTTAAGGTAAGTATACCCAGTACCTTGTTTGGATGGGAAAATTAGAAAAACACGATTTTGAGTTCTTCCCAAACAATACATGGAGGTGTGGTGCTTCGGCTTGCTCTTGGCACCTACACGCACAGCGGCGGACAACCACACTGTAAACTGCTCTCTCGCGAGGCCATCGCTGAGGCCGCCAGGGTGGTCGCGCTGCTCGCCTGATCGTGCTCGGCTTCGTTCGCCCATGTCATGCATGTTGGCTCAGGTTCCCATCAAAGAAGCACGTACATGCAACTCACATACGGCAAGACACGAGTACACGACGTAAAGCACCTTAATTGATTTTCAAGCCGGGCATGCATGTAGCATCTAGCTAGCTGCTGGATCGATTGGCCGGTAACAGCAGAGCACAACACACATGCTAGGGAGGCGTGACGACGACGTAGAAGCTGGAGCATATGGACGGCGACGGTGGCTGTGAAACGGCCGATGGACACAACGGCAGCCGGCCCAAGTCTGCATCCGCCATGGAGGCGCTGGTCTAGGTGGAGCATCGCAACCTGCATGCTCCGGCTGCTTGGCCGAGATCGGCAACGATGTCTTCTGGCTTTGTCAAGCTGCTGTCGCGGCCAGCGGAGGTTACCATGATCAGTGCGTCGAACTTCGTTGATCTCCTGATGCATATAGAAAACGCGTTTGTACAAAAACGTCTATTAGTCATTTTTGTATAAACTGTTTTTTTGGGTGTTTGAAAGACCCAGTTTAGTATATCCACGAGTTAGTTAGAGGATCCGAATAATGTTTTAGGTTGTTACACCAGAAATCGGGTTTAAGGAAAACTAGTTTCCTATAATCTAGGTATCCAAACAACCCCTTAAACCCGTTCCCAAACAGGGATTCGCTGACGTGTGATCGGGATTGCTGACTAAGCTCTGGTCGTGGGTCCAACTGGTTCAGGCGCGGGGATAACTGGTTGAGCCGGACTAGGTCGCCTCTCAGCTGTTGTATTCGCCCGCTCATCTCCCTTCTCCCCTGACGCATCAACTTCTCCTTGGCGGCGGCGATGACGAACGGCGGATGATCGCAGCGACCTCCGACTAGCACTCCTGCAGAAAAAGAGCAGGTACACGGTGTTCATCCCGAGGGTTTGTTCGCTGCTTTTTTGGGGGAAATTTTAGCCTCTTGCGGGTGCTAGGTTTAGGGTTCTACAGTTCAAGTTGGGGGTTTTAGGGGGAAATTTTTGCCATGGTCTGATTGTTCTACTTGTAGCCTGAAGTTCAATTATGCTTATATATTTGTTGTAATGTAGGATTTTGTCATTGAAAACATGGATCCAGTAGAAGTGTTGAATGTCAGATTCCACTTTGGAGGCGAGTTTCAAGCTGCAGCATCTAGCATCAGACCACCCAGAGTGACTACAAGTTCAGCTGGCAGAGGGAGAGGGAGAGGAGCTGGGAGAGGGACAACATCTGAGAGAGGGACAGGAGCTGGGAGAGGGACTGGATCAACTTTTGGATTCAAGCCCTATTTCACAGCTAGTGGGAATTACTAGAAGTGTTTAATGATGTGGTAATTTTGGAAAATGTCAGAATGAACTAGTGCTTGTGATGGAAGTGTCAGTATGAAGTACTGCTTATGATGGTAGTTTTAGTATGAACTCTAGTGTTATGATGTGAACATGATCCTTGTGGTACTGTCAAATGACCATTATTTATGTTTAATATTGCCTGATGCTTGTGATCCAGTGCAGTTTAGTATTACTGTCAAATGACCAATATTTATGTCTGGTTTATGTTCAGTGTTACTGTCAAATGATCCTTGAGTGTACCACAATTTTGCTGCAAAATGGTCACTATTGCTGTCAAACGACCACTTTGAAATTTGGTGTTCAGTGTAGTGTGCTGCTACTGTCAACTGAGCACTGTTATTGTGCTTGTACCTCTTAAAGAATGTCTATATAGTTCCTACTGTCAAAAAAATGGCAGTGCATTGCATTTGTACTATAATCTGGAAGCCAGACAAAAATTGCAAACTTCTGTTGTACAAAGTGTCAAAAAGTGCAAACTGGAGCTGTCAAAACCGAGAAATTCAGACATACACATCAAATTTGGGTTTCTCAAATTCATTCAAATATGAGTCACATACAATACATTACAATTAAGATAACACCACATTATACATCTCCAGAAACTAAGATAGCATGAAGCCTGCGACTAAACCAGCTACAAAGATCATCAAACCATACACTGCACATCTATACATCTGAATCACATCTTTCCTGTCACACCTAGCGCTAATTTCTGAAATAACTTCAGTCTTCTCCAGTTCCTCTCTCAACGCACCAACTTCTCTGTCACTGGACTGACTAGCAACAGCAGCCTCAAGCATCCACACTTTGTCCCGAAGATCACCCAACAAATCACGGATAAATGGTGTCGTTGGCCCGTCATGCCAATCGATGAATCCATGCTGTCCAATTGAAAAACTGATTTTAGAAGAAGAAAAATAGAAAAGAGGGAACAGAGACAGCAAAGAAGAGGCGAAATTTACCTGGTTATCCACGCACGAATAGTACCTGTGTACAGGGTTTGCTGGACTCCATGAGATCCACCTTGCCGCCTTCCTCCCGCACAAGCTACAGATCTTGGCTGGCTCGTAATCGCCGGAGCCAACGGCCGCCGCCAGTCCCTGCCGCCAGTTGCCGCTGCGAGTCCCCGCTGCCAGTCGCCGAAGAAACCCCGGTTTTGTTCGCGAACTGAATGTCACAAGAATACGGCGGCGCATGGCCGCCTGCACTGATTTCTATGGGATTTTTACAGGATTCTGAAGGTCGTAGGATTTATTTGTGGCTAAAAAGAATCGATCTATGAAATTTGGGAAAGTGAATAATATCTAATCTATCGAACCGATTTAATCTATGATTGATTGGGTGCCGCGCCCACGGGGAGAGGAGATTGGTCTCCCGGGGGCGGCGCGCTGCGGAAGCGATGGAAGGTCCTAGGATCGGCGTCGTTGGAATGACCATTTCTGTCTGGTATGAAGTCGTCTTCTGGCCGTCTGCAATTGACTAGGCAGCACATTATATGTAAACACTCCCTCTCACGTGTGGCTCCCTCGGGCCTAAATGTGGACCGAAAGTGGGCTGCAATTTAATTGTGCCAGCCGGTTCTTGAACTCGAGACCTCTTGACTCCGATACCATGTAAAAATTGTAGGATGATAATATTGTGTTGTATGTTGTATTGATCTGACCCTCATATGGGGTATATATAGAATACACGAGAGGGTCAAGACTTGAAGTACAAAATAAATAATACATGGTTTAAACCTATTCAATGTACTCCTTATCTCTATCTTTAAACCCAAACTATATTCTAACACTATTAACAATACCTCACGTATGCTATTTGTGCAGCAGGATGGAGCTTAATAGTACCATAAATACTTACTTTCAGAGCAGAGCAGTTATACGTCAATCTGATTGATTATTTCTATGGCTGGTAAATAAACCGTGAGAAAGCAATTATGCTGAGACATCTTGCTTTGCATAACATGGCCGTTCAATCATTAATTCACACATTTACTATGTAGCACTTGACATCATCCTAAACACGATGAAAATGTGCTATGGATCTATAATTTGAGACAAGCATACGTAAGAACAACTTCAATCTAGAAACTCATTTGGGTCATCCGGACATAAAATTTGCCCCAACAGGACGACCCAAACGAGCGCGCATGTCCGTCTGCTATCCGCCCCGACCCAAACTTGGCCAATTATGAGCCACAAATCCAGAAAAACGAGACCGCTCGGAACCCCTGGCTCCTCAGCGATTTGGGCCTCCTGGCCGTTAGATTCGTTTGCTTGATGTGATTCCGGCCGTCGGATCGGTCAGTGGGATGATCTGCGCCGTTGGATCGATTCATTGCTCCTGTCGCAATGAAAGTTACCGCCCCCTTCTGGTCTCGCTCACTCCGCGGTTTCAAGCAGATCTCGCTGCCCTTGGGGTCCCTTGCTGGTGGGACGCGCCTGTCAGTTTCTGTGGCTGGGCGCGTTAACTGTACGACCCGTAGGCGCCCTCCGGTGGCCAAATATCTCTGCCACCGCCGAAAATATCATGCCCTGCCGAGGCTATATTCGGTATTTCCTGTGGTGGGTCGGCGTGTGTCGTCTGATGGTTGGCTCGTGGATGGATGAGGTCAAGCAGGAGCCGACTGGGTGAGAACCCGAGCATCCACTCCCCGTCTTCGTTCCTCTCATGCCGCCTACCTCACCGCTGCTGCTCTCCCCGCCGAGCTCGCTCGCCGCCGCCGCATCCCATCCCCGTCGTCAAGCGCGAGCTGCCACCACCATTCCTCCTCCCCTCCTACCATTCCCCTCACCCAGGCCTAGAAACCGACGAGGAGGCCGAGCCGCCACCCGCTGCCGGTCCTCAGACCGTCCTGGTCGACCAAGCCCAAGGTCGAGGGGCGCGGCGGCTCGTATCCTAGGAGATCCCCACGCAGCGCGGAAGGACGGCGACCTCGCCGCCCGGAAGCAGCCATCCTTGACAGCGCCCGGCGGACGGGTTCCTAGTGGACCACCCCGTGCAGAAGCAGGCGCGCGCCGGCCAGCGCACCCACTTCAAGGCCTTCGTCGGCGGCGGAGACAGCAACGGCCATGTCGGACTCGGCGTCAAGTGCGCCAAGGAGGTGGCCATGGCCATCCTCGGTGCCATCTTCCTCCCCAAGCTCTTCATCGTGCCCGTCAAGAACGGCCAGCCCAACACCATCCCATCGCCAGTACGGTGCGTGCCTCCCTCGTCGAGCCGCTCGTCATCTCCCTCGTCCTCGTCGTCAACGCCGCTCGTCATCTCCCTCGTCCTCGTCATCAACGCCGCCGTCGGCGTCTGGCAGGAGACCAACGACGAGAAGGCGCTGCGCCAGATCCAGTCCGGCCACGCCACCATGCTGCGCGATGGCGAGTGGGCGCCCGCCCTCCCTCTTGGTCGCCGCCGACGAGGAGGATCTGACCCTTGGGGAGGACGAGGAGATGGCCGCCTCCGGGGAGCAGCAGAAGGAGGAGGAGCACGCGGCGGCGGCGAGGACCAAGAAGGAGGGGCACGCGGCAGCGGCGACCAAGAGGCGAGTGGCGCAGCCGACCAGGCTAGGCGACCCTCCCCATGGCTCCGTCGCCATCAAGGCTCCTCCGACGCCATCAAGGTCAGCCCCCTTCTCCTCTCCTCTTGGATTTCTTCTTCTTCCATTCTCTCCTTGCCTGCCTCACGCACGCAGCAACTTGACTCGACGCAGGTTGAGGAGGACGAGGCCCAGCCATGGAGTAGTCAAGGTCAAGGTGTGCCCCACTCCCCTCCCCTATCTGTTTGATTCGATTCTGGAACTGTGGATGCTGGTTCCTCATGCTGTGTTGCTTTATTTCTTGTTCCTGCTGGGCTGCAGGAGAACTCAACGAGGATAGAGAAATTCATTCTGAATATGCTTGGATGGAAGCTGGCGGCTCCTACACCTTGTGTGTTCCTTGTGCGCTTTGCCATTGTCGCGTCTTCCTCCAATTTGAAGAACTATGAGGAGGTAAAGAATACAATGTACAATATGTAAATTCAGATGTATTTGCACTGTAAAGGAACGAGTTTGTGTACCGAAGTTTCTCTCTCTGGATGGATGCAGATGATGAACATTGTGCCCTTTTTTGCTGAACTGGCGTTGATGCAATATGCGCTGGTGCCATGCAAGCCCTCCATGGTTGCTGCTGCTGCTGTCTATTCACACAAAGGTGTTTTTTACATGTAGGTGTCTTCTTTTAATCTATGCATGAGCCAGGGTTCGGTTATGTGCGGTTTAGCCATGAGCTTGTGGATGCTAAAGAAATTCTTAGGTGATCTTTTGTTTTTCCATGATTATTGTTGTACATTTGCATATTTAACTTCGTGGACGGACCAATTATGAGCTTGCGGATGCTCAAGAAATCTCAAATATTTGTTTGCTGGTTTACAAATGTGTTTCTACTTTTGCATCGATAGACAAACTTTTAGTCGTGCTAACCCAGTATAGTTCTAGGATCAATGCTTATAGTTTGTTGTGAACTACTTCCACTGATGGCTAATATATTTATATAGATTGTGAGCATTTTGGCAGGTCTGTCACTGGATAAATATACCATAGATTGGACCGGTGGATTGAGTATACTTGATCCATACAGATTCTATAATTATGTTTTTCTAAATCAGCCATGTGACTGCTTGCTATCAACTTGAATTGACCCACTCCCTACATATGAGACTGTAATTTGTTGACACACTGAAATAAGCAACCACAATATGTCCTAAAGGTGACTGCCCTATCTGTTTAATGGAGTAATGGTTGATGATATCTTGGTTTTGCTAAAAAGTTATATGTAAAAATAATGTCCGACAACCAATGCCCGAGCCCCTGTCGGTCTATTTCGAGTGGCCAATTCCTAAAATGCCAAGTAGCCCGCATCTTTCTTAGAATCTTGATTACCATATAGAATTAGGAACTAAATCAGTAATACTTTTACACTCATATTGGACATGCCATTCTCTTTATTTGTGACAATAGCGGACAATTAACACAAAAGCTGCAACCAGTGCATACATGACCAAGTCCTCTTCTTTTATAATGGATTTTCAAGATTTCTTCTATACTGCTATTTTTTATTGCTTCTGTCTTCATGTACCGTGACTGATAGCGGTGATTTTTTCTGTATCAGGACAAGGTTGTTGTAAGGGATGTGTTTCCATGCGTCCACCTCGACCTTTAGGACTGGTAATTTGTTAATTTAATAAATCTAGAATCATTTTCTACATGAAAATCCATGCTTAATTAGTACCCATGTTCTCTTTATTAGTTCCCCATTTCTCTTCCCGCTATGGTCCTGACTTAGGCTGCCGCTACTTGCTGCTCGGCAGGAGAGGCACAACCTCCGCCACACCAAAGAGACGGATGATGGCTTCCATGAAGAAATTCGTCAAAGTGACTGTCGATGATCCACATGTCTGTCTATCTCTCAGTCTTGATTTCCTTGTGGGATGAAAGCAGAGATGCCATGTCTTTGTGAGATGCCAATGACATGATAATTTGATGCATGTTGCAGCTTTTTATTTTCATTGAAATGATTTATGCATTGTTCATGTTGAAGCAGAGTTTGATGTAGTAATCATTTGTGACTTGGATACAAAATATTTGGCCTGGGTGGTTGAATTTATAGGGACATGCTATCTTACTTGCCATTATGCACCCTATACCATGCTTGTGTCATGGCAGTATTAACCCCTCCAACATTTGGTAAACGAAATCAGTTCTAATATAAGGATTTATTTTGAAAATGTAACATATGGATATGAAAGGGCTAATATATTTTGTACTAATTTACATCATGTGATTCACTACTTTATCAGGTTTCCATGTTATTTCTTCATTTCTTATTTTTGGTGTGGTGTGCTGCCCCGGTGAGAGTCGGCATGAAGAATAAGAAGCAGAGTGCGTACACATGATTAGGTAGGACATAGAGATGGAATAGCGTGATTACAATATTGAATTGAGATCGTTTTGTCACTCATCCAGCCTTTGCATGTGAGAGGTGGTTTGTGTGATTGCAACCAGTCTTAAACATGATTTATAACAAAATGTGTCTAGGTGTCAAATATAAAGTACAATTCATTAGTGTTCAGTTTATCTTTTATACTTCGGCGAGGACCGCTTTTCTCAGCAGTTTTCCTTATAATGTTTGTGTTCATTCCCAATGGACTGATCAGATGCATCCTATGAGGATCAAAGAAGAAGGGCATTCCGAACAAAGAAATCAGCTGGTTAGAACACTCTATGTCCCTTGGCCCTTTGCATAGTAGCGAGTACTCTATAGTTTACCCATTTGAAATGCGGAATGTGTAAAGTGAGGAATGCATGATATATTGTGTAGATTTCATGTGTTGGTAAGCTATTTAGCTGATGCATATGAGCTGACTGCATAGTGCTCTAGAATGCCTTGCTTTGACTGATTTTTAGTGTGGTTTTTGTTTCTGTCCACCTGTGCAGGTAGTTTTTTTAGTTGTGAGAAGCTTGATGAGTTGCACTGCGAAGAATCACGATTGGCACATATCCAGTTATGCTCAGGTATACCTTTTTTCCTAGCCTCTGTTATTAGTCTTCCTTCCCTATGAATCGTTCCACTGGTGGTTGCTCCTACAAAATAACTAATCTTTTTTGCTTGATATGTTTAGATAAAACTTATGCCCTTTATTCACGTAAATAATTTATGATGGTGGTTTGGTTAGCAAGCTCTATTGTTTCTTATAAAATGATTACGTGCTACAATACTTCAGTCTGGGTTCTTCTACTATTACAATCTTTGTTTTGCATGTCTCTCTAACCTTTTAGTTTCCTTTATTTGTTTTTGTTTGGCTGTGAAGAACGCAAGAAATTAAGATGTCCGCTTTGCTTCAAGCTACTGTAGTGAATTTGGAATCTTTCTTGATTTCATTTCATTTTATAAGCTACCACTAAAATATATCTTGTGGAAAGCACAATAATATTTCTTGACGTTTCTCTTACTGAATATAAGTTGATGGATAGTCTTAATGAAGTGGGCAAGGCTGATAAGGATGAATAATATTCTAATTTTGTTACCATCATGATGCTCATCCCTTGCCGAAGCCGGTGGTTTGGTACTGATATAAGGCATCTAAAAACAATATAGATATAAGGCATCTAAAAACCAACTAATCATTTTGTTTTCATTTGCTTTTGGTTAGTGCTTAATATGTTTTATGATCCATTTGCTTTTGGTTTGGTACTGGTCAGTAATGAAAGTAATTAGTTCTCTGTTGTAAACAATTTTCAGAGTAAGGATCAGAAGCAGCATTCAACGATGCATTTTCTCCTGTGGTGTCAGTTAAGCATGTATGTACATTTCCAATCATATCTTATGGTTTAGGTGAATATATGCAAGATAGCATAATCAGTGAGCTATGAATATTTGTTGTCGCTTGGTTTTCCTTACTTCAGTATGAAAAGAAGGTCTTCTGATAGTCTCATTAACTGAATGCTGCTGCACTCTATTAGTAAGTAGATGGTAAATTTACTTAAACAACCGTTTTTTCCTTATTTTAGTTTGAAAAGTTACTCTCATGTTCTCAACAGCAAAAGCAAATGTGCCAAGCGGTGGACCGTCGTCATTACTTTGTGCTGATAGCGTTGCTGATTTGCCTCCGTTCATGTGCTGGTAACTCGTCGTTTGTCCATCTTCTCTCTCTCTGGATTTTTTTCAACTTTTCTGCCTTGATACTCAAGAATTTTGTTGAAAGAGAAGATGGAAAAGATGCAAAAAAAGCCATTTGGTTTTACATTTCCTTTGCTATTAGACAAAATGCAGCTTCTTTAGGGTCATTTATTAGGTGGACTAAAGAATGTTTGCTAATAGATTTAGTTTGATTGATTCAAGTTTCTGATTCATGCACACACACATATATTAGGTGGACTAAAGCCATTCTAGTATGCAGGCAAAATCTGTTTATTTTACATGCTGATTTTCCTAATTGCATTAACTTGCAAAGTATTTATTTTGTTGATCAGGAAATATCAGCGGCGGCGTGGATGTGCGGTTTAGGAAGCGGTTCCGCGCCGGTTGTACGGCATTCAGGCGCAACCCCGGCGCCCACTAAGTACTGCCTCGGCTACAACCTCCCTCGGTGAGCTCCATCTTCCTCCTGCTCCTCTGCTTCGGCTACTGTATGGGGCATGGCCGTGGCTATGTTGATGTGGTGCTTGTCTGGTTGATGCTCCATGCCCTACTCATGCATCAGTTCCTACCTGAGTTCTGTAGTTGTGGGTCCATGCTATTCTAGGGTTTGGAGGCTGTTGTTCATGTTTACTTGCTATCATAGGAGCTCCTGTGATGCTCTGGTTTACATGTGGATGCCCTGGTCCTATAGCTATGCTCCTGGATTTGATTTCGGATGTGTTTTGGGCCGTTGGATCTTGCCCGCTGGATTAAAAAGAGACACTTAGTTGGGGCAGGGCTATGATGATCGGTTATGGCTGGTATAAGCATGCTCTCGAGCAACCGAGGCGCTTGTGGTATTAAGTTGGATCCCCCCTCGTTTCTTTGAGCCGTTTTGATCATGTGCTTATTTTAGTGGCTCTGTCCTTGGATGGTCATTTCTGATGAGTGATAACCAGGGCAGTTTCACCCTTGCGAGAACTGATTGGTCTGGCGATGGAGACACTAGGGGAAGGGTCATGATCGAGCAAAGGTGAATCTGAGCCCGTTTAAATGAAATTCTGGTCTCAAGCACAGTGTGCTATGTTGTTGTCGTTCTGTATTTGTATTTAGCGCCCCTTTGGTTTGCAGGAATTTAAGAACACATCCAGAAAAACGAGACCACGTGAAACATCTGCGTTCTCAGCAATTTGGGCCTCTTGGCCGTTAGATTCGTTTGCTTGATGCGATTTCGGCCGTCGGATCGGGCAGTGGGATGACCTGCGCCATCGGATCGATTCGTTGCTCCTGTCGCAATGAAAGTTACCGCCCCCTCCTGGTCTCGCTCACTCCGCGGTTTCAAGCAGATCTCGCTGCCCTGTGGGGTCCCTTGCTGGTGGGACGCGCCTGTCAGTTTCTATGGCTGGGCGCGTTAACTGTACGACCCGTAGGCACCCTCCGGTGGCCAAATATCTCGTGCCACCGCCGATAATTATCGTGCCCTGCCGAGGGCATTTCCGTTTTTTCACCTTTTACCCCTGTGCGTGCTGGCCCCTGGTTGGTCCGTGCGTCGATGAGGTGAGGGAGGCCATTCTTTCTAGGGCGATGATGATTAACCGTGACTGAAATAAGTGTGCCTTTCAGCAATCGAGGCACCTGTGGTATCAAGTTGGATCCTCCCTCTTGTCTCTAGAATCCTTTTTGATCATGTGATACTTATTGTTCTGTCCTTGGATGGTCATTCTTGTTGAGTGATAACCAGGGCAGCTCCAATGTATAAACAGATTGATCTGGTGATAAGAGATGACGGGGTAGGTTATATGATCGAGGAAAGGTGAATCTGAGCCCACCATGCAATGAACCATGAACTCTTTTTATTTGTATTTAAAGGGGTTGCTTATTTGTGCTCCAGTGTTTATAGCTGTCTTGTGTACAGATTTCTTCTCTCTCATACCTTTATTGCATATAAGTTGTTCTTGATCTTTTAATGTTTGTTGTTGGTCCTTGATTTAATCTGGTTAAGAGTAAGTTGCACTTTGACTCGCTCCCAGCAAGTTATCGGTTGAGTGGCTTGTTTTAATTCGTTGTGATACTATTACTTCTATTTTCCGCAAGTTATCAGTTGTAGCTATTTGTTCTTACATGCTACAAATAGTAATGCTACATGATTTTTTTGAGAGTTTTTTTGGAGATAATGCTGGATTGTTCATGTAAAGAGTGACCGAGGTAGTATGTCCCACATTGCTGTCTGTATCCATAAACAATTTTTCGACTGCTGTGATTAAGTTGTTGGGTTAATCCGAGCCATTGAGCGGACATTTCCTTTTGTTTTCTTTAGTTTGTTTTGAAGCTTTCCCCAATTCTGTCTCTCACCATTGCATTTTTTGGATCATGCACCAGACTAAATGTAGGTGAACTTTGAAGGATGTGTGCTTTGTTAGTTTTGTAACTTGTTTCCTTGCTAAGTAAGCGTTGGGGTTATTTTGTTTTGTTGCTACCTTCTGGACGACGGGCGGGCGGGCAGTGGCAGCGCCGAGGATGGCAGCCATGCCGTGGCAGATGGATGACGGCATCGTCCGCGGCATGGCCATCGGCGCGGTCTTCACCGACTACGTGAGTTCCATTGCCTAACCCCCCCCCCCCCCCAGCCCACCCTCATGTTTGTTCCTACTGCCCATGCTAATCTGTCGTGCGAATCGGTTGGCAGTCTGGGAAGATAAGTTGCCTCGAGTTCCAACGCAAGGAGGATCTCCTCGTCACCGAGGACGACTCCATTCGCCTCTACAACACCACCAGCGCAACGTGAGTCCGCCGCTTGGGTTTACATCTGCTCTATTAGTGCTTCTGTGTTAACTGAACCTCGGTGTGCTAGAGAGGTTACAACATGTGGATGGGAAGTGTCTGGGATCTACTGCATTTTGATTGCTGGCCTATAGATATGAGTGACAGTGTTGGGTTCTGTTGTTTGGGCATGCTGGTAATGTGCTACTTTTATCTTAGTGGTATCTTGCAGTGATGCTTCTATGACTATGTTAATAAATTTTATGGTGATTTGCTTCAGAGGTAGGAGTACAACAACATTAGGCGATTAGCTATTTGTGATGCAAAGGCGTCGGTGGACGGGTTGAAGCGGACGCGGCTGCGAGCTCGACGTGAGATCAGCGGGGCAGCGTCGAGCTCACCAGGTCCTCCTGCCCGCCTGCTAGACCTCCAGGTCCATCTCTCTCTCCATCCCTCTCTCCCTCCCTAAAGAATCTGGATGTAGCATATGTTATTTTGCTAATTCCTAACGTAGCATCTCCTTAAGCATCTACAATCCCTGATTCGCAAAATATGCAGAGTGAAGTGTGGATTATGCTTCATTCTACATAGCTAGGGGATTTTAAAATGTTGGACAACAAAGTTATTGGGCTGGCAGGTTCAAAATCAGTTCTCTTTTTTTCATTTTCTTTTCTATTACAAAATCATCTGTTGATACTTTTCTCCCTTTTCTGTCGTAAATCAGATATAAGTATCTCATAGTTTTATATGGCAATGTTACACATTTGGTTTGAGATTTACTTAAGAACCTCATGGTCCATTAAGATTGTCAAACAACATTTTCGTGTGTGGTCATCGATGATCAACGATGCCTTTCTTACACAGGTGATTCGCCAATGATGATCAGTCAACCACTTGCTTTGACGCTAATGACTACCCAACTATCTACCAAGATGTTTCAATGGTCTTCTGTTCGACCATTCGCCTTTTGTAGGAATGCCTTGCTCTGAAAATTATGTAGCATCAAAACTGCTGGATGCGCTCTTTAACCTTGATTGCTTTGTCTAAAAATAACGTACTTAAAGCATTTTGTGTTGGCCTTTGGTTTGCTAATTGGGTAGCTTTCTCAATATTGATCTCACTACCATTATAGTTACTTAAGCTATATTATGCCCCTGCTTTTAGTACTGAACTTTGTAACCTGATTGGATTTTGTCATCGTATGATATTACTCCTTGGTGTTGAACGTTATGTCGATTTGTTTTTGAACAGACTAAATACCTCTACTTTGTCATAGACATATTAATTACTAAACATGCTAAGTTTCCCTCACAATTATAGCATACAACACAAACAGTAGGACTCGGCAACGATATTGAGCACCATTATGTGTCGCTTCTATCATAATGCTAAGTTTCCCTCACAATTATAGTATTCAGTCTTACAGTCTCATGCCGATATTGAGCACCATTATGTCTCTACGCTAAATATAAGTCGACTGATTTTTGGCGAAGTCTCAGTCGAT
Source organism: Aegilops bicornis (assembly GCA_021605145.1). NCBI lineage: Eukaryota > Viridiplantae > Streptophyta > Magnoliopsida > Poales > Poaceae > Aegilops > Aegilops bicornis. The sequence continues at coordinate 507,784,316 of CM038673.1, forward strand.
AACAATCCCTGTGTACGTGTAAGTTGCCTCGAACCAGCTCTTTTCTTTGTCGCTGCACGGGCCGGTGGAGAAGAGAGAGCCTTTCTTTTATTTTTCTTCTGGGCCTTGTTCCCTTTGCTGTGCAGCCCAAGTTTCCCGAGTGTGTTTTTTAGTTATTTTTGTCAGCCTACAAGAAAAGTACTTTGTTTTGTTTCTTTTTCTCGCACTACACAAGTGAGTTTTGCCTGTCGGAGAGGAAGTCACAGTGGCTTCTCTTTTTCCCAACAGAAATTTTCATTTTTCTTTTTTTCTTTACCTTTTTCTTCTTTTTATTGTTTTACTTTTTGTAAGTCTTTAACTTTTCTTTTATTTATTTTTTACTTATTATTTGCTTATCCCGTTTCATTTTTTCATTTTGTTAATTTAATTTAATTTTTCCTTTTGTCCTTGCTTATTAATGTTGTGTTTTATTCTATTTGATTTTAGCATACTTTCCAAATTTCGAGCAGCCCTATTTTAGCAACGAAATTTCCTGCCAATTTTTTGTTAATCATTTTTAGTTGCACATCCATCAGATGCTTTGTAAGTAAATGTTGGTTGCGGTAGTTGAAATTCTATTACCTGGATTGCTAAAATTTAGTCAATTGAGTTTAACCGAAGTCCCGGTACACATATACAGCAGTTAGATCACAGTTTTCGTAAGATTCACGCAACACTGCTTGTCTAGTGTTACCCCGACTTGTTTAGCGCCCGCTTCTTCTTTCTTTACTTTTCTCGTGTTCGGTAGTGATGCGCGATGTGCTGGTTGTGAGAAGCGTTTTTCATTGTTTTTGTTGGACTTTTCAATTGCCATGTACACACCATATCTACCACGGAGTAATTGTCTCAGGGGAGGGGGTCTTCGTCCCTCGGGGTTCTTCAGTTGCATTTTTTTTCTTCTGTTTTCCCCTCTTTTATGCCAGATCTCTATTTGTGAATTTATTTATGTATGCATTTAGATTTTTTATGCTTGCATAAGGTAGGAAATGCTTTTTCTTCGATGACTGGGGATTTTTGAACCATGTAGACATAAATGTTAGTGGGTATGTTGGTTGTTAGCAGGTTTTTAAACCATGACTTTTGTTTTGTATAGGACCGGCATTTTCATATTATTTTTCTTGTTTATGCGTAAAAGAATATTAGCATATATTTTTTCCTGCACCCGGCCGCAAGTGCATGTCTTCTAACCCGACTGTAACTGGACTTTTTTGTTATGTCAGAGGGGGCGTGGGGAGAGGGGGCGGGCCAGTTGCAAGCCCGACAACAGCCCCGCAACTGCATGTCCCCAACATGGTTGCAACTCTTCTTTTGTTTTGTCAGAGGGGGCACCGGGAGAGGGGGCAGGCCAGTTGCAATCCCGACAACAGCCCCGCAACTGCATGTCCCCCTACATGGTTGCAACTCGACTTTTGTTTTGTCGGAGGGGGCGCCGGGAGAGGGGGCTGGCCAGTTGCAAGCCCGACAACAGCCCCACAACTGCATGTCCCCAATATGGTTGCAACTCTTCTTTTGTTTTGTCAGAGGGCACTGGAGAGGCGGGCCGATTACAATCCCGACAATAAATTTCAAGAATCGCATGTCCCCCAACATGGTTGCAACTCGACTTTTGTTTTGTCGGAGGGGGCGCTGGGAGAGGGGGCGGGCCAGTTGCAAGCCCGACAACAGCACCGCAACTGCAAGTGCCGCACCCGACCGCAACTGCATGTCCCCCAACATGGTTGCAACTCTACTTTTGTTTTGTAAGAGGGGGCGCCGGGAGAGGGGGCGGACCAGTTGCAAGCTCGACAACGGCCCAAGAATCGCATGCCCCAAAGATGGTTGCAACTCGATTTTTGTTTTGTCGAAGGGCGCCGGAGAGGGGCCGCCACTTGCAAGCCTAACAACACATGATCGCAAGTGCCGCACCCGATCAAGAATCGCATGTCCCCAACATGGTTGCAACTCGACTTTTGTTTTGTGGGAGGGGCGCCGGAGAGGGGTGGGCGATTGCAAGCCCGACAACAGCCCCAAGAATCGTAAGTGCCGCATTCGATCGCAACTGCATGTATTTTAACCCGATCGCTCGGACTTTTTGTTCTCACAAAGGGATGCCGGAGAGGGGGCCGGGCTTGCAAGCTCGACAACAGTTTCAAGAATCGCAAGCGCCAAGACCCGATCAAGAATCGCATGTCCCCCAACATGGTTGCAACTGGGCCTTTGTTTTGTTGGAGGGGGCGGCGGGAGAGGGAATGGGCCATTTGCACGTCCGACACTAGGAATTCAACTGCAAGTGTCGCACCTAGGCCTACAATTGCAAATGTCATCTCGGACTACACTTGCATGTTGCCATGATGCCTGCTGATTAAGACTTATTTAAATCTCAATCGACTAGACCGTATCCACACTCCATTATTTACTTTGTTTTTCTTATTTAATATCTTTTTATTTTTATTTTTCCGTTTCTCTAAAAAGAGGTGTTTTGATTATTTTTAACGTGACACACCAATCCAGTTGCACCTCTGCATCGCATGTGTAACTGAATATGATTGGCTCTCTTATTTTGTTAGTAGTACCATTGTCAATTTGTGGATGATAGCAAAATTACAAATAGATGAGACCCAATCTAAGAAAAAAAATGCAAGGAAAAACCATAATTAAATAATGCTAAACATTTTTCTAATTTCATGATGAATATTTTTAAACAATATTGTACATTTTCTAATGGCACTCTAATTTTTTAAATACATGATTAATATTTGTGAAAATGCATGAACATATTTCTTAAAAAAATATCACGACTAATGCTTACATTTTCTAGAAACAAAAATAGTTTAAATAAGAATGGAAGGACAAAAATGAAAAGTAAAACCGGACAAAATTGATAGTAATCGCATGTTAATTCTTTTGCACGAACAACAAGCTAATACATCCGGCCAATGTATAACACGTAGTCAATAAAGCAGCAGCACGAAACAAAAATACTGCCCAATCTCTGGCCCAACTCAGCTAAAAAACACATAAAGCAAAGACAAACAGGGCAGCCCAAAAAGCAACCAGAGGTGACATGGTATGGGCTGGATAATAAAGCAAAAAAGCAAAAAAATAATAAACAGGTGACGTCAGCCGACTGAGACTTCACGAAGTCTCAGTCGACTGAGACCTAGACAAACCCTTATAGTATTCAGTCTTATAGTCTCATGCCGATATTGAGCACCATTATGTGTCGCCTCTATCATAATTAAATGTTTCTTCTTCAATGTATTGTTATCCTGTATGAATGCACATGGTAAACCCGGATTACTACTGATTTACCATTACCTGCGTGACAAAAACGTTCGGACCGGCACCCTTGCACCAAGGCACGATCGGTATGGATAGAAGCGGACGCCTGCCAGCGACGACGCACGGCTGCGCTAGCACGCATCTCTCTCTCTCTCTCCGCCGCTACATCGGCCGTCCCGGTACGCTCTACCTCCATGCTACACACCTACAGCTCCCCCTCGATGAGCCCTACCTTTCCGCCTAGGCGATTTGCCTCTCGCAACCTCTCCTTGCGTTACCTACGCCTTCTAATGCGACGGTCGTCGGCCATGGCCTCTCGTGTATAGGTGCTCGTGGGCTTGGCTGGTGGCCTCGGCTGCATCTACCTTTCTTCTCCGCCGCCATGTGACGGAAGGGCTCGTGTTCTGCGGCTGCGCGGCGGCTGGAGCGGAGAGGCACGGCGGCACTATGGGGAGCAGAGGGGCCCGCGAGGGAAAGCGGAGAAGCACGGCGGCGTGGCGGCTGAAGCTCATGCTCTGCGGCGGCGCGGCGGCTAGAGTGGAGAGGCCCGGCGGCGCTATGGGGAGCGGAAGGGCGGCGCGCGGAGGGGCCCGGCGGCCGCGAGGAGGGGCGAAGGGGCATGGCGGCGGCGGCGGCGCTGTGGCGGAGGAGACGGGCGCGTGCAAAGGAGGTGCTCGCTAGCGTCCGCTTTTATGTCCCGCGTTGGATGTATCCTTCGTCCGTGCGTGTCTGCGGCATGTCCACTAGGCGGGTGGGCGACCTAAGCGGACAAAAAAGAATAAAATCCGTATCCGTTTGGGTCACTGCATCGGAGTTGCTCTAAGTATGCTCAAAGTGGAAGAAGAGATGACGATTACCAGCGTGCGAGTTCTTCCAGATATGGTGAGGACGGGCAATCGTAGCTTCGTCTTGCCGGCATTGGATCGACCCAGGAGGAGGAGGGGGACGCTAACTGGCTGGCACTAGTCATCACGGGACGGTGCGAGGAGGCGGCGCCCGAGAGCGCGGGGGCGGCGGAAAATAACAAAGAAGCGGTGCAACGGATCTCGCTGGTCGCTGGTACAGGAGGCAGAGGCGGCGGCGGCCAACCGATGGGGGCTAGGAACCAGCGAGAGGATGAAAGTTTCACGGTTCCAGCAATAACCCCAACGATGTATTGTGGGACCAGCTTCAGATGGGACCCTGTGGAGACAAGGCAACGGAGGCTGGCCAGCGTATAAGAAAACAATCACTCCACCAGATGAAACGGACCGCCCAGATTGGTTGCAATGAAAGATCTGACGGTGGAGATGCTCCACGCGGAAAGGGCCAGAGCATGCTGGTCATCAGATTGTTATGAAAAAAAATGCATTTCGGATGGTTCGCCTGCCGAGCAGAGAAGCACGATCAAACTCAGTATTTTCATACGTGCATGATCATTTGCCTCCATCTGGTGCTTGCTGGGCACTTTGCGTGTGCTTGTCGGTTTCGTTAACGCCTAATGTTGTAGCTGGTCATGTCTCCGTTAGAGCAACTCCAACCCAGTGACCCAAACAAATACGGATTTTGTTCTTCTTTGTCTGTTTGGGTCACTTATCTGTCTAGCGGATATGAGACAGACGCACACGGACGGTGACTGCTCCCGGCACAGATGCAAAAACAGACAAGCACACAGAAGCACCATGGCAAGCAACTCCTCTGCAGCCACCCCGTCTCCTTTTCCTCAGCGGTGCTGGCGCCGGTGCCGACGGGAACCTCCTCGCGTCGCTCCTCTACTCCTCCTCGCCGGCAGGCACCTCTACTCGTCGCGCCGCCCCTCTGCTCACTGTCGAGCCGCCCCTTTCCTCCTTCTCGCTGGCGGGCACCTCTCGAGTCGTGCCGCCGCTTTCCTCCTTCTCGCCAGTGGGCACCTCTCACGTCACCCGGCCCCGCGCCACTGCCGGCGGCGGCCCCAGGGCGCGGGTCGCCGACGTCACCGCCCCCCTCCTCCCTTCTTCTCCCTCACCGGATCTGGCGCAGAGGAGCTGCTCCGCCATGGCCGACAGCCCAAGGTGAGCGGCGGTTCTGAGCGGAGCCCACGTCCGTGCTCGACCGCAGCCGCAACCCACCCTCCTCGGCTTCCACGCTGTCGTTCGAGGTGGCGAGCCTCGCGGCCGGCGGCAACGCCAACAACGCCTCCCCGCCGTCCCCGCAGGCATGGCCGGGCGGGAGGACGGGGCCGCCGCGGCGGGGGTCAAGGTGGAGTGGGCGCACCAATTGGCATGGGATAGGCCTCGACGCCAGCAAGGGGGTGGGACGGCACGCGTGGGTGGCGCTGGACTAGGTGGGGATCTCTCCTCGTCAAGCGGCCTGTGCCGTGTCGCTGATACGTGGGTCCAGGGGTGGACACGAGGGGGCAGCAGCGGACGAGAGCGGGCGACGGGAGCGCCTGTTTTTGTCCGTCGCGGACCCATTTGTGACCCATTTTTGCGTTCAATTTGGGTCGGGCGGATGACAAACGGACAGCAGGCGGACATGCACGTCCGTTTGCATCGCCCCGTTGGGTCAAGTTTTTTGTTCAGATGACCCAAACTGATAAAATGGGTCCTTGCGTTGGAGTTGCTATTAGTACTTTGGGTAGCTTGATCCCTTCCTATCGGCTCGTGCCCTAGCCACAAGTGTTGCTGGCTGCGTTGGAGCTGCCCGGCCGGGTACATGTACATTTTGTGTGGCGGAGGTGGTGTCCGCCCTTTCAGCTAAGAGCATCTATAGTATAAATCCAGCCCCTCAAATGCCTACGGAGGTGTCCGGTCGCGTCCGCGTGCACTGATCCGACACTTCTCAAATTAGCCACTTTGTATCTGTTTCTTTTATATTTCATTCCTTATTTCATACAAAGCATGCAAACTAATCCTACGTACTGCCCTATCTACTCTTTGTTGTCAGAGATGTCCACGATGACAGTGCCGGGCGTCGGCTGGGCAGGCGGGTAGGAGGGCTCCGGCTCATCCTCCTCTTGCTCGACCTCATCCATGTAGGTGAACATCTCCGCCTCCTTCGCGGTCTCTTGCGCCTCCATCTCCTGCCGGCGACGACGTCTTGCCTCCACAACCGACTTCGACCGGAGAGAATCAAGGATGGCCTGCTGCTCCGCCTGCAGATCCCCGTCGCCAGTTTCCCCCACATCCTCCTTCTCCGGCTCATCCTCCACCACCTCCTCCTCCTCCTCGTCGTCGCCGTCCTCCTCCAACTCCTCCTCCGGATCCACTGCATTCGGAGGTAGCCTCGCGACGATCCGGGCTTCGCGCCTAGCCCGGATCTGCTTAAGGAGCTCGAGCCGGCGCTCCGGCGTCAGAAAGGGCTCGCTGCTCACCCGGCAGCTTGGGGCATGCTACTAGGCGGAAGGGTGAGTGGAAAGTGACGATGATGGTGGATAGGAGGAGGAAAATGTGAATGGATGGTAGGGTTTTGGTGGCGCCGGTGGACTTAAATAGCCAGGCAACGTACTACACGGCCCGCCGGAGTTGCGCCACGCGGCGCTACCGGTCCGACGGAGGAGACGAGCTCCGGACCGCCGGGTTTGAGGGCGTTTTCAATTTGGACCCCTTCGTCAGTCCGACGTGGTGGGCGTGCCCGGGCGCGTCCATATCCGCCCTATATTTAAGCTGGATATAGGGGGTGCCAGTTAGTCCGGATGTTTGAGTGTCGTTTAAGAGGCCCGTCTAAGTTAAAAAATCATGACGGGGCAATGAACAGTCGCGTCCGAACGTATGAAACGGGTTTGAGAGATCTAGTTGTAGATGCTATAATCTTTCACATGTGCGCAGGGGCTTTCCCTGCCCAGCCTTTGACATTGCATACGCTAGCTGGCTGGCGTGCTTCCGCTGTGGCGGGATAATGCGATGGGACCTTGTCTGCCTGCACCCGCCCGTAGCGTCTCTTGCAACGAAGACTTTTCCGTCGGGGCATTTTCTTCCAGCCGCTATCCCTCTTCGCTCATGCTATTCTCCTTTAGAGGCAGAGCTAGCTGCAAGCCTAAAAGTTATTAGAACTTGCACATACTGAGAAGGACCTGGTCATTGAAATGGACTGAAGGAAGGTGTAGAGCAGCTGAACTGTGTGGGCATCAACCCCGTTCTTCTGTTGCTGGACTGGTAGAGGACACAAAAAGCCTGGTGCACGAAGTCCGAAGGCACAGATTCATGCATGTAGTGTTGAAATATGGGGTGGGGCTTTAGCCCCATTCAACAATTTCAGAAAAATCTTTAAGGACATGTAGATGTCATGACGAGGGATGATGGTAAGTTTAGTCTCATACCGTTAGTGGAAAAGTTGTTGGATCTTCTTATAAAGGATTCTCTTCCACATGTTATAGGAGTTTGAGAAGAGAAGGTGTTCATGTGCGCTCCTCCGCTGTCCGCCACACCTCGCCGCGGGTGTTGGGGAACGTTGCAGAAAATTAAAATTTTCCTACGGTTTCACCAAGATCCATCTATGAGTTCTACTAAGCAACGAGTCAAGGGAGAGAGTTTGCATCTACATACCACTTGTAGATCGAGTGCAGGCGTTCGTGGGAGTGGTGATGATGTAGACGTTCCCATCGTGATTCCGATCACCGATGACCTAGTGCTGATCGGACAGCACCTCCGCGTTCAACACACGTACGGGACGATGGCGTCTCCTCCGTCTTGATCCAGCAAGGATGAAGGAGAGGTTGAGGAAGACAACTCCAATGGCAGCACGACGGCGTGGTGCGGTTGGTACGGCTTCTCCGTGAGGCTTCGCCAAGCTTCACGTGGAGAAAGAGAGGTGTTGGGGAGGGAGGGCTGCGCCTTCAATGGTGTATCCAGCCCTCCCCACCCCTCTATTTATAGGAGGAAGGAGAGGGGCGGCCCCCTCTAGATGGCATCTAGAGGGCGGCGGCCAAGGGAGGAGGAAAGGGGTGGCTTGCCCCCAAGCCGGGCGCCCCTTGCCCCTTAGGGTTTCCTCCCCAAGCCCTAGCCGCATGGGCCTAGGTGGGAGGTGCGCCCAGCCCACCAGGCTGGCTCCCTCTCCACTTAGCCCATGTGGCCCCAGGAGGTGGCCTCCCGGTGGACCTCCGAACTCTCCGGTGGCCCCAGACATTACCGATATGCCCCGAAACTTTCCGAGTCCGTTTAACCACTTTCCATATATAAATCTTTACCTCCGGACCATTCCGAACTCCTCGTGACGTCCGGGATCTCATCCGGACTCAACAACATTCGGTAATCACATACTTGTCTTCCTATTAACCCTAAGCGTCCATCGAACCTTAAGTGTGTAGACCCTACGGGTTTGGGAGACATCTTGAACATAATGAGACGCTCTCCGGTCAATAACCAACAGCGGGATCTGGATACCCATGTTGGTTCCCACATGCTCCTCGATGTTGTCATCGGATGAACCACGATGTCGAGGGTTCAATCAACCCCGTATGCTATCCCCTTTGTCAGACGGTATGTTACTTGCCGAGACTCGATCGTCGGTATCCCAATACCTCGTTTAGTCTCGTTCGGCAAGTCACTTTACTCGTCAGTAATGCATGATCCCGTGACCGGACACTTGGTCACTTTGAGCTCATTATGATGATGCATTACCGAGTGGGCCCGATGATACCTCTCCGTCATGCGGAGTGACAAATCCTGTCTCGATCCGTGTCAACCCAATGTACACTTTAGGTGATACCGTGATGCACCTTTATAGTCACCCGATTACGTTGTGACGTTTGGTACACCCAAAGCATTCCTCTACGGTATCCGGGAGTTACACGATCTCACGGTCTAAGGAAGAGATACTTGACATTGGAAAAGCTCTAGCAAAAGCGAACTACACGATCTTTGTGCTATGCTTAGGATTGGGTCTTGTCCATCACGTCATTCTCCTAATGACGTGATCCCGTTGTCAATGACATCCGATGTCCATAGTCGAGAAACCATGACTATCTGTTGACCAACGAGCTAGTCTACTAGAGGCTTACTAGGGACGTATTGTAGTCTATGTATTCACACGTGTATTACGATTTCCGGATAATACAGCTTATAGCATGAATTAAGACAATTATCATGAACAAGGAAATATAATAATAATGCTTTTATTATTGCCTCTAGGGCATATTTCCAACAGTCTCCCACTTGCACTAGAGTCAATAATCTAGTTACATTGTGATGAATCGAACACCCATAGAGTTCGGTGTTGATCATGTTTTGCCCATGGAAGAGGTTTAGTCAACGGATCTGCGACATTCGGATCCGTATGCACTTTACAAATTTCTATGTCTCCATCCCGAACATTTTCACGGATGGAGTTGAAGCGACGCTTGATGTGCACGGTCTTCTTGTGAAACCTGGCTCCTTGGCTAGTGCAATAGCTCCGGTGTTGTCACGGAAGAGTTTGATCGGCCCCGACGCATTGGGTATGACTCCTAGGTCGGTGATGAACTCCTTCACCCAAATTGCTTCATGTGCTGCCTCCGAGGCTGCCATGTACTCCGCTTCACATGTAGATCCCGCCACGACGCTTCGCTTGCAGTACCGCACTACCATCGCTCCACCATTCAACATATACACGTATCCGGTTTGTGACTTAGAGTCATCCAGATATGTGTCGAAGCTAAGCGTCGACGTAACCCTTTACAACGAGCTCTTCGTCACCTCCATAAACGAGAAACATGTCCTTTGTCCTTTTCGTGCTTCAGGATATTTTGACGGCTGTCGATGTTCCTTGCGGGATTACTTTGGTACCTTCCTACCAAACTTACGGCAAGGTTTACATCAGTCCGGTACACAACATGGCATACATAATAGATCCTATGGCTGAGGCATAGGGATGACACTCATCTCTTCTTTATCTTTTGCCTTGGTCGGGCATTGAGCTGAGCTCAATCTCACACCTTGCAATACTGAGCAAGAACCCCTTCTTGGGTGATCCATTTTGAACTTCTTCAAAATCTTTTCAAGGTATGTGCTTTGTGAAAGACCTATGAGGCGTCTCGATCTATCCCTATAGATCTTGATGCCTAATATATAAGCAGCTTCTCCAAGGTCCTTCATTGAAAAACACTTATTCAAGTAGGCCTTAATATCGTCCAAGAATTCTATATCATTTCCCATCAAAAGTATGTCATCTACATATAATATGAGAAATGCTACAGAGCTCCCACTCACTTTCTTGTAAACGCAGGCTTCTCCATAAGTCTCAAGATAAACCCAAACGCTTTGATCATCTCATCAAAGCGAATGTTCCAACTCCGAGATGCTTGCACCAGCCCATAAATGGATCGCTGGAGCTTGCATACTTTGTTAGCATTCTTAGGATCGACAAAACCTTCCGCTGCATCATATACAGCTCTTCCTTAAGATATCCGTTAAGGAACGCTGTTTTGACGTCCATCCGCCATATCTCATAATCATAGTATGCGGCAATTGCTAACATGATTCGGACGGACTTAAGCTTCGCTACGGAGAGAAAGTCTCATCGTAGTCAATCCCTTGAACTTGCCGATAACCCTTAGCGACAAGTCGAGCTTTATAGATGGTGATATTACCATCCGTCCGTCTTCTTCTTAAAGATCCATTTGTTTTCTATCGCTCGCCGATCATCGGGCAAGTCGGTCAAAGTCCACACTTTGTTTTCATACATGGATTCTATCTCGGACTTCATGGCTTCTAGCCATTTGTTGGAATCTGGGCCGCCATCGCTTCTTCATAGTTCGAAGGTTCATTGTTGTCTAACAACATGATTTCCAAGACAGGTTGCCGTACCACTGCAGTGCGGAACGTGTCCTAGTGGACCCTCTGAAGTTCGGTAGCAACTTGATCCGAAGTACCTTGATCATCATCATGAATTTCCTCTTCGGTTGGTGTAGGCATCACAGAACACTTTCCTGAGTAGCACTACTATCCTGTTCAAGAGGTAGTACTTCATCGAAGTTCTACTTTCCTCCCACTTACTTCTTTCGAGAGAAACTCTTTTTCGAGAAAGGATCCGTTCTTGGCAACAAAGATCTTGCCCTCGGATCTTAAGTAGAAGGTATACCCTATGGTTTCCTTAGGGTATCCTATGAAGACGCATTTTTCCGACTTGGGTTCGAGCTTTTCGGGTTGAAGTTTCTTGACATAAGCATCGCATCCCCAAACTTTTAGAAAGCATGACTTAGGTTTCTTCCCAAACCATAATTCATACGGTGTCGTCTCAACGGACTTAGACGGTGCCCTATTTAAAGTGAATGTAGCTGTCTCTAGAGCGTATCCCCAAAATGATAGCGGTAAATCGGTAAGAGACATCATAGACCGCACCATATCCAATAGAGTGCGATTCTGACGTTCGGACACACCATTACGCCGAGGTGTTCCAGCGGCGTTAGTTGTGAAACGATTCCACATTTTCTTAAGTGTGTACCAAATTCGTGACTTAAATATTCTCCTCCACGATCTGATCATAAGAATTTTATCTTTCGGTCACGTTGATTCTCTACTTCATTCTGAAATTCCTTGAACTTTTCAAAGGTCTCGGACTTGTGTTTCATCAAGTAGACATACCCATATCTACTCAAGTCATCTGTGAGAGTGAGAACATAACGATACCCTCCATGAGCCTCAACGCTCATTGGACCGCACACATCGGTATGTATGATTTCCAACAAGTTGGTTGCTCGCTCCATTGTTCCGGAGAACGGAGTCTTGGTCATCTTGCCCATGAGGCATGGTTCGCATGTGTCAAATGATTCATAATCTAAAGACTCCAAAAGTCCATCAAGATGGAGCTTTTTCATGCGCTTGACACCAATGTGACCAAGGCGGCAGTGCCACAAGTATGTGGGACTATCGTTATCAACTTTACATCTTTTGGTATTCACACTATAAACATGTGCAATACTACGCTCGAGATTCATTAAGAATAAACCATTGACCATCGGAGCATGACCATAATACATATCTCTCATATAAATAGAACAACCATTATTCTCGGATTTAAATGAGTAGCCATCTCGCATTAAACAAGATCCAGATACAATATTCATGCTCAAACTTGGCACCAAATAACAATTATTAAGGTTCATAACTAATCCCGTAGGTAAATGAAGAGGTAGCGTGCCGACGGCGATCACATCGACTCTGGAACCATTCCCGACGCCAGCATCGTCACCTCGTCCTTTGCCGCTTCCGCTTATTCCGCAGCTCCTGCTGTGAATTACAAATATGAGCAACGGCACGGTATCAAATACCCAGGAGTTACTACTGATCGCAAAGTACACATCAATTACATGTATATCAAATATACCTTTGGTGTTGCGGCCTTCTTGTCCGCTAAGTATTTGGGGCGATTCCGCTTCGATGACCCCTCCTTGCAATAAAAGCACTCGGTCTCGGGTTTGGGTCCATTCTTTGACTTCTTCCGGCAACTTGCTTGCTTACCGGGCGGCAACCTCCTTGCCGTCCTTCTTGAAGTTCTTCTTACCCTTGCCCTTCTTGAACTTAGTGGTCTTATTGACCATCAACACTTGATGTTCTTTCTTGATTTCAACCTCGGTGACTTCAAAGATAGAGAACACTTCAGGAATGGTCTTTACCATCCCCTGCATGTTGTAGTTCATCACAAAGCTCTTGTAGCTTGGTGGGAGCGATCGAGGATTCTGTCAATGACCGCCTCATCGGGGAGGTTAATGTTCACTGGGTCATACGGTTGTGCAACCCGGACATCTTCGATATGTGCTCACTTGTAACTGTTTTCCTCCATCTTACAACTATAGAACTTGTCGGAGATGTCATATCTCTCGACCAAGCGTGAGCTTGGAAAACAAGTTTCAGCTCCTCGAACATCTCATATGCTCCGTGATGCTCAAAACGCTTTTGGAGCCCGGTTCTAAGTCAGAAAGCATGCCGCACCGAGCGAGGGAGTAATCATCAGCGAAGTTTGCCAAGCATTCATAATGTCTTGGTTCTCTGGGGACGGAGCGTCACCTAGCGGTCCTTCTAGGACATATTGTTTCTGGCAGCAATGAGGATGATCCTCGTGTTAGGACCCAGTCAGTATAGTTCTTTGCCGTCATCTTTCAGCTTGGTTTTCTCTAGGAACGCGTTGAAGTTCAAGTTGACATGAGCGTTGGCCATTTGATCTACAAGACATATCATTTAAAAGTTTTAGACTAAGTTCATGACAATTAAGTTCATCTAATCAAATTTAAATGAACTCCCACTTAGATTAGACATCCCTCTAGTCATCTAAGTGTTACACGATCCGAGTCGACTAGGCCGTGTCCGATCATCACGTGAGACGGACCAGTCTCGTCGGTGAACATTCTCATGTTGATCGTATCTTCCATACGACTCGTGTTCGACCTTTCGGTCTCTGTGTTCCGAGGCCATGTCTGTACATGCTAGGCTCGTCAAGTAAACCCTAAGTGTTTTTGCGTGTGTAAATCTGTCTTACACCCGTTGTATGTGAACGTAAGAATCCCTCACACCCGATCATCACGTGGTGCTTAGAAACGACGAACTTTGGCAACGGTGCACGCTTAGGGAAACACTTCTTGAAATTGTTGTAAGGATCATCTTATTTACTACCGTCGTTCTAAGTAAACAAGATGTATAAACATAATAAACATCACATGCAATTATATAGTAGTGACATGATATGGCCAATATCATAAAGCTCCATTGATCTCCATCTTGAGGCTCCATGATCATCTTGTCACGGCATGACACCATGATCTCCATCATCATGATCTCCATCATTGTGCCTCCATGAAGTTGTCACGCCAACGACTACTTCTACTTCTATGGCTAACGCGTTTAGCAATAAAGTAAAGTAAGTTACATGGCGTTCTTCAATGACACGCATGTCATACAAAAATAAAGACAACTCCTATGGCTCCTGCCGGTTGTCATACTCATCGACATGCAAGTCGTGATTCCTATTACAAGAACATGATCTCATACATCACAATATGTCATTCATCATTCATCACAACTTGGCCATATCACATCACATGTCAATTGCTGCAAAAACAAGTTAGACGTCCTCTAATTGTTGTTGCATCTTTTACGTGGCTGCAATTGGGTTCTAGCAAGAACGTTTTCTTACCTCTGAATAACCACAACGTGATCTTGTCAACTTCTATTTACCCTTCATAAGGACCCTTTTCATCGAATCCGCTCCAACTAAAGTAGGAGAGATAGACACCCGCCGACCACCTTATGCATCTAGTGCATGTTAGTCGGTGGAACCGGTCTCACGTAAGCGTCGTGTAAGGTTGGTCCGGGCGCTTCATCCCACAATACCGCGGAAGCAAGATAAGACTAGTAGCGGCAAGTAAATTGACAAGATCCACGCCCACAACTAAATTGTGTTCTACTCGTGCAAAGAGAACTACGCATAGACCTAGCTCATGATGCCACCGTTGGGGAACGTTGCGAGAAAATTAAAATTTTCCCTACGGTTTCACCAAGATCCATCTATGAGTTCTACTAAGCAACGAGTCAAGGGAGAGAGTTTGCATCTACATACCACTTGTAGATCGAGTACGGAAGCGTTCGAGGGAGTGGTGATGATGAAGACGTTCCCAACGTGATTCCGATCACCGATGACCAAGTGCTGAACGGACAGCACCTCCGCGTTCAACACACGTGCGGAGACGATGGCGTCTCCTCCGTCTTGATCCAGCAAGGATGAAGGAGAGGTTGAGGAAGACAACTCCAATGGCAGCACGACGGCGTGGTGCAGTTGGTACGGCAGTTCTCCGGCATGGCTTCGCCAAGCTCGCGTGGAGAAAGAGAGGTGTTGGGGAGGGGAGAGGCTGCGCCTTCAATGGTGTATCCAGCCCTCCCCCCACCCCTCTATTTATAGGAGGAAGGGAGGGGCGGCCCCTCTAGATGGCATCTAGAGGGGCGTGACCAAGGAGGAGGAAAGGGGTGGCTTGCCCCCCAAGCCGGGGCGCCCCTTTGCCCCTTTAGGTTTCCCTCCCAAGCCCTAGTGCATGGGCCTAGGTGGGAGGTGCGCCCAGCCCACCAGGGCTGGCTCCCTCCCACTTAGCCCATGTGGCCCCAGGAGGTGGCCCCTCCGGTGGACCTCCTGAACTCTCCCGGTGGCCCCAGACATTACCGGTATGCCCCGAAACTTTCCGGAGTCCGTTTAACCACTTTCCATATATAAATCTTTACCTCCGGACCATTCCTAACTCCTCGTGACGTCCGGGATCTCATCAGGACTCGAACAACATTCGGTAATCACATACTTGTCTTCCTATTAACCCTAAGCGTCTTTGAACCTTAAGTGTGTAGACCCTACGGGTTCGGGAGACATGCATACATGACCGAGACGCTCTCCGGTCAATAACAAACAGCGGGAACTGGATACCCATGTTGGTTCCCACACGCTCCTCGATGTTGTCATCGGATGAACCCACGATGTCGAGGGTTCAATCAACCCGTATGCTATTCCCTTTGTCGACGGTATGTTACTTGCCCGAGACTTCGATCGTCGGTATCCCAATACCTCGTTTAGTCTCGTTACTGCAAGTCACTTTACTCGTACCGTAATGCATGATCCCGTGACCGGACACTTGGTCACTTTGAGCTCATTATGATGATGCATTACCGAGTGGGCCCAATGATACCTCTCCGTCATACGGAGTGACAAATCCTGTCTCGATCCGTGTCAACCCAACAGACACTTTCGGTGATACCGTAATGCACCTTTATAGTCACCCGATTACGTTGTGACGTTTGGTACACCCAAAGCATTCCTACGGTATCCGGAGTTACACGATCTCACGGTCTAAGGAAGAGATACTTGACATTGGAAAAGCTCTAGCAAAACGAACTACACGATCTTTGTGCTATGCTTAGGATTGGGACTTGTCCATCACGTCATTCTCCTAATGACGTGATCCCGTTGTCAATGACATCTGATGTCCATAGTCAGGAAACCAAGACTAACTGTTGACCAACGAGCTAGACTACTAGAGGCTTACTAGGGACGTATTGTAGTCTATGTATTCACACGTGTATTACGATTTCCGGATAATACAGTTATAGCATGAATAAAGACAATTATCATGAACAAGGAAATATAATAATAATGCTTTTATTATTGCCTCTAGGGCATATTTCCAACAGCGGGGTGCGGGATTGACGGATGGGGCCATGATCTGAGATGTTGGATTGTGGGTTGTCGCTGATTCGGATGTGGGTCCAACCCACGTCTCTCCACCCGGACTATATATAAATGTTTCCTACAAGCAGTGGTACTTACCACCACTTGCGTTTTGTATGTTGTATGTAGTATCTGTCGGAACCGAGAGTATGTACGTGTAGTATGTAGTATATAACAATGATTAGGTAATATATATACTAATTTTTAGGTAGTATGTACCATTTTTTGAGTATGCTCATTTTTACGTACAAATATGTACGTATTTTACAAATATAACAAAAACTATGGGCTCATATGCAATTTTTTCATTTAACTTGGTTTGTAATATCTTAGATATAATATATGAATATATTTAAAATAGTAAAATAGTATATATAGTTTTTCGCAAAATGTAAACGGTTTAAGAGCAGTTTTGAAAACCGTTTTTTCTTCACACAAAAAACGTGAATCGTAATTTCGATCGCATTTCTAAACCGTTTGTCGGAATGAGGCATATAATATGGCGTTGGAAAGCTGCTGCAAAATTGCTCCTTCCCCATGTTGAAAGTCTTTTCTAATTCTCTATGGTTAAAGAGTAATTTGAAAAAACGTAAAATTTCGTAAACCAAACAGCTGAGTTCATTTTTTCGATGTCATTTATAAACGACTAATCCAATGGAGGCATATGATATGGCGTTGGAAAGCTTATGAAAATGCGCTACTTTTTCATCTAGAAAGTTTTTTCTAAATTTGAATGGTTTAAGAGTAATTTAGAAAATGGTCCAAGTCCTATCGAGTTCATATTTTCGAGCTAATTTTTTAACCGTGCGTCCGAACGCAGCAAATGATATGTCGTTGGAAAGCTTGAACAAATGCGAAACATTTTGGTATGTATTGCTTCTCCCAATTATTTACGGTTTTAAGCCAGTTTAAAAAATGGCGAAAAACGTATTTTCGCCGTAATTTCTACAAACTTTATCGAAATTGGGCAAATAATACACCATTGAAAAGCTAATGAAAATGCGAAAGTTTTTCATGTTGATAGTTTTCTCTGATTCCTAGCTGTTTTCAAGTAATTTCGAAAACGGCGGGATCATTTGTTCTGCCTCTACCGCGAAACAGATTCTTCAAAAATGCACCGCGTGAAGAACTTGAACTTCTCGGTGCGTGTACCTGAACTTCACTCTGTTTTTCACGTGATTTTTTTGCTCGTAGATCTTCATCCACTGCTCGTAGCTCTCCATCCCTCTCACGGGAATTGAGCGGGTGATATACTGATGGAAAGCTGCTGTAAACACGCAACTTTCCCGTGTTGATTGTTTTTTCATACTCGCGACGATTTTGGAAGTTTTTCATCTGAAATTCATTTAGCGTAGTAGTTGAATTTCCAGCTATTTTCACGTTGAACTTCTGGGACGTATATTTGTTTGTAATTTTCTCATCCATTCGTAAGTGTTACACAAATAATATTCCTTTTGTACAAACATCTCTCACAATAATTTTTTTTAAGTTTCTCCGACCAAGGACTTGAACTTACACAAATGATATTACCGTCGTTTTGAGGTAAATTAGAAAATGGCGAGATCATGATTTCTGCGTTCATCGTGAACGGAAATGCACTGCGTGAAGTAGTTGAACTTCTGGAGCATTTCTGTGTGAACTTCACTCTGTTTTTTGACGTGATGTTTTTCGCCCGTAATTCTCAAACCACTTTCCGTGATTGAGCAAATGTAATACCGATGGAAAGCTATAAAAACACGCAACTTTTTTGTGTTGATGAGTTTTTCATACTCGCAACGGTTCAAAATATATTTTTGAATGCGTAAAACAACGTCTTTTTGCTGCTTTTTACATGTAAGGCGAAATTGAGCGTCTCACACTAGAGATCCCGAACTTCACCGGGAGTAGCACGTGAACTTCTAGCAACAAAATCTTTTAAGATTTTTGTTTTCTATTCTTATTTTCCTATCTGAAACGGATTTCGTGTAGTAGTTGAACTTCCCGCTATTTTCATCTTGAACTTCTGTCATGTATTTTTGTTCAACCTCTCTCACAAGAATTTTTTGAACATCCCCGGACACAGCACTTGAACTTCTAGAAAAAAAAACTTTTTAGCCTTTGCTTTTTATTCTTTTTTTTCATACAAAATGCACACCGTGTAGTACGTGAACTTCTGGCAATTATCAATCTGAACTTCACTCAATTACGTGAAAATATCTGAGTTTTTTATAAATATTAATCTGAATTTCTTAATCCTTTTTTATGAATTCTGAAGCGCTCTATTTTTTAAAAGTTGAACTTCTTGTTATTTTATTTTTGAACTTCTTGTTTCCATTCTTTAATAACAAGGAAAATCTGAGTTTTCTATAATCATCGAACTTCTTCGTCTTTTTAATATGGACTTCCTGGCTTTATTTCTTAATCATTTTTTAAGAAATTTTGAAGCGTTCTATTTTTAAAAGTTGAATTTCTTGTTTTTTTTATTTTTGAACTTCTTGTTTCCATTCTTTAATAACGAGAAAAATCTAATTTTTCTATAATCATCGAACTTCTATATCGAACCGCTCAAACTTTTTTTATTTGAATTTATTTTCTGTATTTTTAGAAATATGAAAATTGTAGTTTTGTTAGAAACATCAAACTTCTTCGTTATTTTTGAACTCAACTTATTTTTTTTATTCTTTAGTAACCAAAAAAATTTAAGTTTTTAATTAAATATCAAACTTCTCCATGTTTTTAATTTGAACTTCTAGGTTTTTACAAACCGAGAACATCCATGTTATATAATTTTTTTGACCTGATCATTTAAAAAAAATTGTACTGCCTTGTTTTGTAATGAATACGAACTTCTCTATTATTTAAATTTGAACCTCGTTATTTAGAAATGGGGAAAATCCACATGTTTTATACATAAAGTAATATGCCTTTTGAAACAACTGGGGGGCCGAGACAGCGCACGACCAAGGAGCAACCAGTATTTAGATGTTTGACTCTTTGATTTGAAGTTATGTATTTAACTCTTTGATTTGAAGTGATTTTCTAGACTTGAATTTTGTTATATGTGCTCTTTTTCAAATTTGTTTGTCACTTGAAGTTCTAAGAAATTGCAACTCTCCGATGTTTTACCTTGCATGTTTATTTTTTATTTGAACTTGCTGAGATAACACACTCGACCTTCTCGAACACAACATTTTGACCTTCACAAATAGAAATTTAAAGTAATTTTTTTGCACAATAGTACAAGACAAATGGAGCAACACCCCACACACTAATGCTCACATGTTGTTTTCTCCTTCTTTTAGTATACACATTGAACGACACACGTCTGCTAGGACTAACTTCTCTCTTTTTCTGTCCCATAAGAACACATATACGCAGGAGAACATCTATGTACCAAGGAGGACCCAGTTTTTTTGACAGTGACGGCATGTGTTCTCTCTCACACTTTGATTGCCTTTTTGCTTGTTCTCTCCGGAACGATTAAATCCAGCGTTGTCGTAGTAACCGGAACATGCACAAATACTATTATTTTTGCAACTGATGAAAAGGTGGATTCACATAGTTACAAAAAATCTCTTTACGGTAGTGAGTTGATGCTCATCTATAAAATGAATTGTCGTTTTAGAGTGATTTGTGCATCTCTTATTTTGGTTAGTTAACTATCCAAGAATATATGATGTTTATAACTGAATGACCTGTCTTTTTTAGTGGTCTGCATTAGGCACATGTTAGCATCAATGGATGTATCTGTTGGACCTGGCAAGATTGTACGCATGAACCAGAGTAGCTAATCATAGACGGAGGATACTCCATGTGCAATCATGGACGAGCGTACACATAGAGAAGCACATGCACCATCCATTCGCAACCAACCACGTGAGTGGAAGCAAGCAGCCAACATGGTGTCGGCCTCCTGGAGGATGGCTGCTGCTGACCATCGAGTTGAGGAGCGGGGCTGCTGCACTGTCCCGTCGATGGGTCGGGGAGCCCCGTGGACACACCACGACGGGATGGCAGCGGAAGCGATCTGTGGCGACGCAGCGTGAGCGATCCATGTTCCACTCATGCTCTGTATCTCCTGCGTATTTAGGCCTCTTGCGTATTCAGGCCGGCGGATCTTCACACAGCAGCAGCTAGGACGAGATGATGTGCACCTTGCGAACCGGATCCTCGGAAGTAACCTTCCCCGAGAAGGTCGACGTGGCCTTTGCGAGAAGGTCAACCAGCAGGGGTTGGGGAAAGCAGACGGGTTGGGGGCATCACGAAGGCGGGCGGACGCGATGTGGAGCAGCAGTAGCGAGAAGAAGACAAGGCGCGGCATTGGAGTGCAGGGCCGTGGTTCCGATGCCTGGTGTTGACGGCGGCATATGATCCAGCGGAGATCACTGGAGGAAGAGAAGGAGAAGAGGAAGGGGCTGACCGGATTCGCGTGGGCACCAAGAAGGGGACTGCGTGGGGAGGCGGCCATGGACTGCGTGGCAGGTTGATGGTGGTCGAGGATCTCCGGCGGCGACGATTGGGGCGCGGAAGAGCGTCTGGCCATGGCGGAAGTCGTCAAGATGTTCCGGCGGCGTGGGCGGCGCCAGCCGACCTGCTGGTAGGTCGGGCGCCTTGGGTAGGTCGGCCGACAGAGGAGGCGCGTAGGCGGCGAAATCCAGTGAGGGTGCGGCGCTTGGGGAAGGGGATCGAGGGAGGTCAGGGTGGGGATCGGGGCAGCGGTGGGGTGGGTGGTTTTTTTTTCCTGTAAATCGGTCCGGTGGGGTGCCGTGATCCAAATAACTATTCTAATCCCAGGATTAGAATAGTGCGACTATATATATAGACACAGCTATCAGAACCGTCGGACTCTGCCTCAAGATTCGACCGAAGTGTGGTCCGGTTCCTTTCCTTTTCTTTTGTCGATTTTTGGATGGTGTAACCCGCCCCATGAGCTGACGCCTTTACAGACGGAGTACTGACAAGGCCTGCCCCATGTGGTCCAACTCGTCGGTCACGGCCTCATGGGCGTGTACAATGGAGGTTCCACACCGTCCATCGAACTTGCACACACCGGTTCCTGCTGCTCGTGAGCCTCCGTTAGGCCAACTCCACCGCACGACCTCATCTTGTCCGGGTGCGTCCGTTTGAGGTAAAACAGACGAATAGCGCGGCCTCAAACGGACAAATGTCCGGAATCCGTCCGTTTTCGACCCATCCTCGGCCTAAAGTTGCGCTCGGTTTGGGGTGAAAGCAGGGCCAGCGACGGCGACGCACGCCCTTGTCCCCCCCAGCGGCCCGCTGGGACACTAGCATCCCTCCTCCCAATGCTTCAACCCTCTCTCTCCCGCCCGCCCCGCCCGGCTCGCCGCTATTCTCCGGCCGCCTCCGCACAGCGCAGCCCTGGCCATCCATACCAAACCACGTGTAGACATGGCCGCCACCACGCCCGCGCTTTCGCCGTAGTTTTGGCCGTCGATCGGAGGAGGTTTGGCCGTCGCCGTCTTTGCCGGTGGCAGAGGAGACATGACCGCCGGCGATGTACCATGGCGGCCGCGGCAGCTTCCGACGGCTCCAGAGCGGCCAGTAGCCGGCCGACAATCACCCGTGCTGCTCGAGGTGATCATCGCGGCCTCTTCGCCACCATGGCCGCAAGGTGTTCGACATTTTGCCCACAAAGGTATGGACAGTGGAGACGAGTTCTTCTTCCACCACTTCCTTTGTTCATCAGACGATTCGTCATCGGATGATGAAGATCTTGTGGTGGCTGCACTGGTCGTTCACAACCACATTCAACGGCAGCTTCCTCGGTACAGGGGGTCAGTCCCTGGACGTGCTCCCAACCTGAACCGCAACAGGGAGAGAGGCCACGCCCTGCTCTATGCCGATTACTTTTCCAACAAACAGCTCTTCAAGCTGGATAAATTTCATCGCCGTTTTCGAATGGCAAGGTGATGCGGAGCATCCCTCGACTACTCGCACCGACACTCCATCACCACTGCAAGCACCGAGTGGACCAATGACAAGAGCACGTGTATGCGCCATCGAGAACGAGGTACATTGAAGATCATCGTGAGGAAGCAAGGAGGAAGACCCAATCACCCATGGAGCAAGAGGAGGAAGGAGAGGACAAGAAGAACGAAGAAGGAAGAACGGAGGAGGAGCCTCTGGACACCCCGGGTGCCCGGCCTCCCGAGCCCCGGGTGCCCGGCCTCCCGAGCCCCGGGTGCCCGGCCCCTTGGCCTCCGGGTCCCCGGCCCCCCTGCTCCCAGCCGCCTGCCACCCCACCGGGTGCCCGGGCCTGGGATCCCCGGGTGCCCGGCCCAGCCCAGCCGCCCGTCTGGCATCACCCCGAGTGCCCGGCCCCTTCCAGCCTCCCGCCTGGCGCCACCCCGGGTGCCCGGGCCACTCTCCAGCTGAACCCCTGCACGGGCCGGGTGCCCGGACCTTTCGCCCGCGGGTGCCCGGTCGAACCTGATGATGGCCCTGACCGGTCCGAGTGCCCGGACCCCATGAACCCGGGTGCCTGGACGAAACCGTGGGCCTGCGTGCCTCCTCCGGGCTTTGCCCTTGTATCCCCCTCCTCCCTCATTTCGTCCCTAAACTATATAAGGGCATCTCCTAGCTCATTTGTAGGGTTAGCAAAGATATTAGAACACAAAAGAGGGCTTTGCTCAACTTCCTCCTTTAGGAGATCTAGACCTCCACTTGGAGAAGCTCCTCTTGGAGATCAAGCCCTGCTCTTGGATAAGATCCTCTTTGGATGCAAGACCTCACCTAGTGAGAAGACCTTTATCTTAGTGCTATTCCCCTTGGATTGATCTTGTAATCTTGTGGATCTCATGTATGCCCCTCTAGTGGATGTGGTATTTGGGTTTGTTTGAGAGTTTTGTTCTTGTGTTCTTGAGAGTTTTTCCTCCTTTTCCCCCCTCCAAGTGTGAAAAGATCCAACCTAGGGTTTGACCCTACAACATCTTGGTATCAAGAGCAAGGTTTATTCACATCTTGGAGTCCCATCCCCCCATTTGCTAGCTTGATTTTGTTGTTTTTCGTCCAAATCCGAAAATCCCCACAAAAATAGCCCCCAAAAATTTTTCTTGCAATTTGTTGGATCTTGTGAGATTTGGTTGTTTTGGTCCATGGATTTGATGTTTGGCAAGTGGATCTAGCCCCTCCCCAACAATCCCCACCCTTCCCACCACGAAATTCGCGGAATTTTGCTTTTTCCCCAATTTTTCCGCCCATCCCGAAGAACAGCGGGTGCCTGCACCTCTAACCCCGGGCACCGCATCGCCTTGACCACCCCGAGCACCCGCACCTCACACCCCCGAGTGCCCGCACCCCCCCAAATCAGCCCACTACCAACACCATTTTGGCCATAACTTCCACCTCCCAAGCCCGTTTTTCGTGTTCTTTAGCTCGTTTAGAAGCTCTTGACATCCCCCATCCACTCATCCCACTACCACCACCATTAACCCCCATCCAAAAAATCATCACAAAAACACCCACCTTCTGCATTTGACCGATTTTGTGTTGCCATTTGCGTTTCCTAAGGTGTTTCGACTACTTAGGAGCGTGTGGCATCTTCGTCACCATCACCGACTCGGAGTCATCTTCATCGCTAACCGTAAGAAAGGACGGTAACCTCGACGACACTCACTCCTTACCTTGCTTTTGCATTGATAGCCTGAGCCACTTTGCGTCGCTTACCCATTGAGACTAGCAAGTTGAGAATTGCCGGGCCACGCTATTGTGCACCATAGTGATCATGTTATCATCCTTGTGCCATAAGTCTCTCCTGTTCATATCATACATACGTGTCTCATATCATACTCGGCTCGAGCATCAAGCATAGTGAAAAAAGAGAGAGAAGAAAAGCTTTTAAGCAAAAGAGGAGAAACAAAGAGCTTGTAAGCAATAGAGTTGGGCCATTTGCATACCTATATCATCTTGGTCATCGCATATATACCATAATTGGGATTGAAGACGGCACGGTTCTCTCATAGGTAGGTGCACAAGCGTATCTTGCCCATTTGAGCAATCGAGCTAGTGTCTCTCGAGCATTCGCACAAGAAGAGCATTTTCCGTGGTTGCACATTTCGAGCTCACTCCTTGGTTGTGCGGATCCCATCTATCTTCCGTGCGTGTGTACCTAGTGATACCTTTGGATTTGATCTATTTGCTTTACTTGCATTTTTGTGAACCTTCTCAACCTTATCGATATCTTGACTAACATTTGCTTGAAATTTTTGCCACCATCCGAACCGAGCTACTCCATTAAGCCTCTTACTTGTAGGTGTGAGAAACAAACCCGGTTCCAATTCTCCTATTGTGGCATTACATTGAGTGACACTTGTTACATCTTCAATCCTCGGAGAAGGTAACTTTGGTATTGTTCTCTCACTTTCCTACTCACCCCACTTGGTTATGATGGATAGGCCAAGCGCGTCGTCGAACCCACTTTTCAAGGAGCAAGGTGATGATTCCGGATATGTCTCCAAGAACCACTTCTTCATCGCACAACGAGCGCTTCATCAAGAAAACGTCGCATTGGGTGAACGCTTGGAACAACTCGCCTCCGACCTTCGTCAAAACATCGACGACAAATTCAACACACAAATGGAAGAGCTCCGCAACATGATCGTTCGACGTCCGTCTTCCTCATCGGCTTCTTCAAGACGGCGCCACTCAAGTCACCGTACAAGTCGGCAATCTTCGGACTACTCCTCTTATGACGCAAGTCCGCCACAAGCTCGCCCTCCTCGACGTGATCATCACCAAGATCCCAAGCTCAAGAAAACCCATTCCATGGCAATGGCTTACAAGACCGAGTTCGAGCACGTGAACGGATGCGACACCAAGTCCCTCATGGAGCAATGGAACAAGAGAAAATATCTCCACAAGTACCACGTCAAGCCCCTCAAGACGGTGATGCACAAGAGCAACGCCAAGCACAAGCCCTCGACCGTGAAGCACAAGCACTTGAAGCTCAACGCACACTCGCCAAGGCCACTAGAGCCGTCGAAGACCGCAACCGCCAAGTGCGAGAACAAGAGGAAGCTTTTCGTCGCGAGATACAAGAAGAAGCCGCCCGACGCGAAGAGCAACAAGAAAGGCGCAACCAAGAGCACATTCCTCGCCCTCCTCCAAGACAAGAGAGACACCAAGTGGAACAAGTGCTTCAAGACCCCCCCTCCATGCCAAGAGCGACATCACGAGGAACGAGCATTTGAGGACTTTCCAAGGCAAGAGCGATATCACAACCGCTATCAAGATGAAGAACTCCGCTACGGCAAGCTCAAGTTCACCATGCCAAAGTTCTCCGGAAGCAATGATCCCGAAGAATATCTCTCTTGGGCATTGAAGGTGGACAAGATTTTTCGCCTCCAGAACTACGATGAAGAAAAGAAGATAGCCATGGCCTCCCTCGAGTTCCAAGACTACGTCCTCATTGGTGGGAGCAAGTGATCTAGCAACGACATACAAGAGGCGAACCACCAATCACAACTTGGGAAGCCATGAAGGAAGTCATGAGAGCCCGCTTTGTGCCTACTCACTACACTCGAGATCTTTTCAAGAAGTTGCAACTCCTCAAGCAAGGCACCAAGACGGTGGAAGAATACTACCAAGAAATGGAGATTGCCATGATACGAGCCAATGTCAAGGAAGATGACGAGCAAACTATGGCACGCTTCTTGAACGGCCTCAACCACCCAATCAAGCGGATCGCCAACTTCCAACCATACTCCAACCTTCTTGAGCTAGTTCATCAAGCGACCAAGGCCGAGCGACAAGTGCAAGATGACTTCAAATACGCCAAGTACTCGTCCAAGACCTACGGCTCCTACTCTCAAGCTCCCGCGACTTCGGCACCTCCTACATCAACTCGAGCATCACCAAGTACCGGCGACAAGTCAAGTTCCAAGCAAGTGGCACCTTCCTCGACCCGTCCTCCGGCAAGCACCTACAAATCCAAGACTCCTTCATCGTCGGCGCCTCCCGATGATCCCGTCAAGACAAGTTCAATCAAGTGCTTCACATGTGGCGGCCGAGGCCTCAAGTCCTTCCAATGCACCAACAAGAGAACAATGATCTTCAACAATGACGGCACATACGACTCAATGAGTGAAGAAGAAATGGAAGCCATTGAGCACGTGGCCATGCACCGGCGAGTGAATGAAGATGAAGACGACCAAGTCTTTTGTGACAACGTTTCAAGTCCCTCTCGTGGTCTCCAAGGTATTGACGCTCCAACACCACTAAGAAGAAGACCAACGGTGCCACATCTTCCACACAAAGGCCGGCATCAATGGAAAGTCCATCAAGGTCATCATCGATGGAGGTAGTTGTCACAATTTGGAAAGTGAAGAACTATGCTCCAAGCTTCAATTGGTCAAGAGGAAGCATCCGCACCCTTACAAAGTTCAATGGCTAAGTGACTCCGGCACTATCCGAGTTGAGCATACGGTCCAAGTCTCCTTCAAAATTGGTGCATATGAGGACACTTTGGAGTGTGATGTGGTCCCAATGACCGTTTGCCACCTCCTTCTTGGCCGTCCATGGCAATTCGACCGTGGTGTCATCCACAATGGGCGTACAAATCACTATAGCTTCAAGATGAAAGGGAAGGAATATGTGCTACGACCTATGTCTCCTAGTCAAGTGATAGCCGACAAGCAAGCCACCCATCATGGAGAGAAGAGTGAGAAAGTGATCCACCCAAATGTGAGTGAGAGCCACAAGCCAAACTTGAGCGCCTCTTCGCCTAGAGAGAGAAACCTCATACTATTTGCCACAAAAAGTGAGATGAGAGAAGTGTGTGAGAACCCATCGAGTGTGATGCACTTTGTCCTTGTGTGCAAGGATGGAGAACCAAAAACTAACAACTCTCACGATCTACCTATGGTGTTTCAATCTCTTTTGCAGGAATTTCAAGATGTTTTCCCCGATGAGCTACCTCCGGGTCTACCTCCTCTTCGAGGCATTGAGCATCGAATCGACCTCATCCCCGACGCTCCTCTTCCAAACAAGGCTCCCTACCGCGTCAACCCCGAAGAGACAAAGGAGATTCAACGGCAAGTACAACAACTCATCGACAACGGTCATGTACGTGAAAGCTTAAGCCCTTGTGTCGTTCCCGTTGTACTTGTGCCCAAGCAAGACGGTACCTTTCGCTTGTGTTCCGATTGTAGACCCATAAATGCTATTACCGTTCGCTATAGGCATCCCATTCCTCGCTTAGATGATATGCTTGATGAACTTAGTGGAGCCAACTTTTTCTCAAAAATTGATCTTAAAAGTGGCTATTATCAAATCCGCATACAAGAGGGTGATGAATGGAAAACTGCTTTCAAAACCAAATTTGGCTTATATGAGTGGTTAGTCATGCCTATGGGTTTATCGGAGGCTCCCGGTACTTTCGTGCGTCTCATGCATTATGTACTTCACCCTTATATTGGAGTCTTTGTTGTGGTTTACTTCGATGATATTCTTGTGTTTAGCAAAACCATGAAAGAGCATCTTAATCATGTTAGGGCTGTTTTGCAAACCCTTCGCAAGGAAAGTCTTTATGCCAACATGAAAAACTTGGTGTTGACAAAGTGGTTTTCTTGGGTTTTGTTGTATCTTCCAAGGGTGTCCATGTTGATGAATCTAAAATTGAAGCAATTAAAAATTGGCCCCAACCCACCAATTTGCAACAAGTGCGAAGTTTTCTTGGCCTTGTGGGTTTTTATCGTCGCTTTGTGAAAGATTTTAGCACTATTGCCGCTCCTTTGCATGCTTTGAGTAAGAAGAATGCTCCTTTTGTTTGGGGACCTTTGCAATCAACCGCTTTTGATGAGCTCAAATCTTTGCTTACACATGCTCCGATTCTTGCTTTACCCAACTTTGACAAAACTTTTGAGGTTCATTGCGATGCAAGTGCTACCGGAATTGGTGGAGTTTTGATGCAAGAAAAACTAGCTATTGCTTATTTTAGTGAAAAACTTTCCGGTACTCAACTTAACTATCCCATCTATGACAAAGAATTGTTTGCATTAGTGCGTGTGTTACATGTGTGGGAGCATTACCTTAGACCGCATGACTTCTTCATACATACCGATCATGAAACACTTAAATACCTCAAAGGTCAAACCAAGTTGAATAAACGGCATGCTAAATGGAGTGAATTCATTGAATCTTTTCCCTATGTGATAAAGTACATTAAGGGCAAAGAAAAGCGTGGTGGCGGATGCCCTTTCCATAAATGCATGTTACTTACTCAACTTGAATTGAATGTAGTTGGATTTGATCATACC
The DNA here is from genome assembly GCA_021605145.1 of Aegilops bicornis. NCBI lineage: Eukaryota > Viridiplantae > Streptophyta > Magnoliopsida > Poales > Poaceae > Aegilops > Aegilops bicornis. The sequence goes on from CM038673.1 coordinate 507,812,980, forward strand.
AAAGATTTGTATGCGCCTGATGTGACTTTTGCTACTCCTTATGCTAAGTGTGTGATGCACACTTCTTGGGAAAAATATTATATCAAAGATGGTTACCTTATGAGAGCTAACAAACTATGCATTCTCGAGTCTTCTCTTTGTTTGCTCCTTTTGCAAGAGGGTCATGGAGGCGGACTCATGGGACACTTTGGACGCGACAAGACTTTCGCCACGCTCTCCAAGAACTATTATTGGCCCAAGATGTTTCGCGGTGTCGCCCGCTTCACCAACCGGTGCTCTACATGTTGCAAAGCTAAGTCACACTCTCAATCCCATGGTTTACATATGCCTTTACCTATTCCACATCAACCTTGGGAAGACATTAGCATGGACTTTGTGCTTGGATTACCTAGGACTCAAAATGGCAAGGACTCCGTTTTTGTTGTTGTGGACCGATTCTCTAAAATGGCTCGTTTTATTCCATGCAATAAGATAGACGACGCTTCACATGTTGCCAATCTCTTTTGTAGAGAAATCTTGAGGTTGCACGGCGTGCCAAAGACAATTGTGTCGGATCGAGACGTCAAGTTCTTAAGCTACTTTTGGAAGACGCTATGCACCAAGCTCGGGATCAAGCTACTATTCTCCACGGCCTACCATCCTCAAACCGATGGCCAAATGGAAGTCACCAACTGGACGCTTGCAACTCTTCTACGTGTGTTGATCAAGAAGAACATCAAGGAGTGGGAGGAGTGCCTACCCATCGCCGAGTACGCTTACAACCGTGCAAGACACTCTACAACCGGCAAGTCCCCCTTCAAGGTCATCTACGGTTTCAACCCTTTGTCGCCATTGGACATCCTTCCTCTACCGCTTCAAGAACGAGCAAACATGGACGCAAGTGCAAGAGCCACCTACCTCAAGAAGATGCATGAAGACACACGTTCCACGATCGAGCGCCAAGTGCAACGCCTCACCGCCAAGCTCAACATCAACAAGTCTCCGATGGTGTTCCAACCGGGTGATCAAGTATGGATACATCTCCGCAAAGACCGCTTCCCCAAGGAGCGCAAGTCCAAGCTACTCCCAAGAGCCGACGGACCATTCAACGTGATCGCACGCTACAACGACAACGCCTACAAGGTCGACATCCCACGCGACAAGTAAAACGTTAGCGACATCTTCAACGTCAAATACTTGGCCAAGTACCATGGTGATGAAGAGCACGATCCATGGACGGATCTCTCCCAAGGGGGGGGAGATGATGTGGAGCATCCCTCGACTACTCGCACCGACACTCCATCACCACCGCAAGCACCGAGTGGACCAATGACAAGAGCACGTGTACGCGCCATTCAGAACGAGGTACATTGAAGATCATTGTGAGGAAGCAAGGAGGAAGACCCAATCACCCATGGAGCAAGAGGAGGAAGGAGAGGACAAGAAGAACGAAGAAGGAAGAACGGTGGAGGAGCCTCTGGACACTCGGGTGCCCGGCCTCACCACCTGGGAGCCGCCCCGGCTCGCCCCGGGTGCCCGACCCCTTGGCCTCCGGGTTCCCGGGGCCCCTGCTCTCAGCCACCTGCCACCCCACCGGGTGCCCGGGCCTGGGACCCCAGGTGCCGGCCCAGCCAACCGCTTTGCCTGGCATCACCAGGTGCCCGGCCCCTTACAGCCTCCCGCCTGGCGCCACCCCGGGTGCCCGAGCTTGGGGCCCCGGGTGCCCGGGCCACTCTCCAGCCGAACCCCTGCACGGGCCGGGTGCCCGGACCTTTCGCCCCCGGGTGCCGGACCGAACCTGATGATGGCCCTGACCGGTCCGGGTGCCCTGACCGGTCCGGGTGCCCGGACCCCATGACCCCGGGTGCCCGGACGAAACCGTGGGCCTGCGTGCCTCCTCCGGGTATCCCCCCTCCTCCCTCATTTCGTCCCTAAACTATATATGGGCATCTCCTAGCTCATGTGTAGGGTTAGCAAAGATATTAGAACACAAAAGAGGGCTTTTCTCAACTTCCTCCTTTAGGAGATCTAGACCTCCACTTGGAGAAGCTCCTCTTGGAGATCAAGCCCTCCTCTTGGAGAAGATCCTCTTTGGATGCAAGACCTCACCTAGTGAGAAGACCTTTATCTTAGTGCTATTCCCTTGGATTGATCTTGTAATCTTGTGGATCTCATGTATGCCCCTCTAGTGGATGTGATATTTGGGTTTGTTTGAGAGTTTTGTTCTTGTGTTCTTGAGAGTTTTTCCTCCTTTTCCCCCCTCCAAGTGTGAAAATATCCAACCTAGGGTTTGACCCTACAACACAAGGCATGTGTTCAATCATATCCGAGAGGGAGTGGTTGCACTGATACTTCGAGTGCAAGACGGATGCCCTTGGCAAGCTTGGGTTCTCCTCTTACCAGAAATGCATCATGACAGTCCGCATGCTTGCCTATGGAATTCTAGGCGATCTGGTGGATGAAATGCGTCGTGTATGAGCGAGACAACATGTCTGATGTCAATGTACAAGTTCTGCCAAGCTGTGATCGAGGTGTTTGGCCCAGAGTACTTGAGGCAGCCAACTACCGCTGATACAGAGAGATTGTTGGCGACCAACGCAGCTAGAGGCTTTCCAGGCATGCTTGGCAGCATAAATTGTTGGGGAACGTTGCAGAAAATTAAAATTTTCCTACGGTTTCACCAAGATCCATCTATGAGTTCTACTAAGCAACGAGTCAAGGGAGAGAGTTTGCATCTACATACCACTTGTAGATCGAGTACGGAAGCGTTCGAGGGAGTGGTGATGATGAAGACGCGTTCCCAACGTGATTCCGATCACCGATGACCAAGTGCTGAGCGGACAGCACCTCCAGCGTTCAACACACGTGCGGGACGATGGCGTCTCCTCCGTCTTGATCCAGCAAGGATGAAGGAGAGGTTGAGGAAGACAACTCCAATGGCAGCACGACGGCGTGGTGCGGTTGTCTGGCAGTTCTCCGGCAGGGCTTCGCCAAGCTCGCGTGGAGAAAGAGAGGTGTTGGGGAGGGGAGGGGCTGCGCCTTCAATGGTGTATCCAGCCCTCCCCCCACCCCTCTATTTATAGGAGGAAGGGAGAGGGGGCCGGCCCCCTCTAGATGGCATCTAGAGGGGGGGCGGCGGCCAAGGGGAGGAGGAAAGGGGTGGCTTGCCCCCCAAGCCGGGCGCCCCTTTGCCCCTTTAGGGTTTCCCTCCCCAAGCCCTAGCCGCATGGGCCTAGGTGGGAGGTGCGCCCAGCCCACCGGGGCTGGCTCCCTCTCCACTTAGCCCATGTGCCCCCGGGAGGTGGCCCCTCCGGTGGACCTCCGGAACTCTCCCGGTGGCCCCGGTACATTACAGTATGCCCCGAAACTTTCCGAGTCCGTTTAACCACTATCCATATATAAATCTTTACCTCCGGACCATTCCGGAACTCCTCGTGACGACCTGGATCTCATCCTCGACACCGAACAACAATCGGAAATAACATACTAGACTTCCTATTAACACTAGCGTCACTGAACCTTAAGTGTGTAGACCCTACGGGTTCGGGAGACATCTGCGACATGACCGAGGCAGCTCTCCGTCAATAACCAACAGCGGGATCTGGATACCCATGTTGGTTCCCACATGCTCCTCGATGTTGTCATCGGATGAACCCACGATGTCGAGGGTTCAATCAACCCGTATGCTATCCCCTTTGTCGACGGTATGTTACTTGCCGAGACTTCGATCGTCGGTATCCCAATACCTCGTTTAGTCTCGTTACGGCAAGTCACTTTACTCGCATCAGTAATGCATGATCCCGTGACCGGACACTTGGTCACTTTGAGCTCATTATGATGATGCATTACCGAGTGGGCCCATGATACCTCTCCGTCATACGGAGTGACAAATCCTGTCTCGATCCGTGTCAACCCAATGTACACTTTAGGTGATACCGTGATGCACCTTTATAGTCACCCGATTACGTTGTGACGTTTGGTACACCCAAAGCATTCCTACGGTATCCGGAGTTACACGATCTCACGGTCTAAGGAAGAGATACTTGACATTGGAAAAGCTCTAGCAAAACGAACTACACGATCTTTGTGCTATGCTTAGGATTGGGTCTTGTCCATCACGTCATTCTCCTAATGACGTGATCCCGTTGTCAATGACATCCGATGTCCATAGTCGAAACCATGACTATCTGTTGACCAACGAGCTAGTCTACTAGAGGCTTACTAGGGACGTATTGTAGTCTATGTATTCACACGTGTATTACGATTTCCGGATAATACAGGTTATAGCATGAATAAAGACAATTATCATGAACAAGGAAATATAATAATAATGCTTTTATTATTGCCTCTAGGGCATATTTCCAACAGTCTCCCACTTGCACTTGAGTCAATAATCTAGTTACATTGTGATGAATCGAACACCCATAGAGTTACGGTGTTGATCATGTTTTGCCCATGAAGAGGTTTAGTCAACGGATCTGCGACATTCAGATCCGTATGCACTTTACAAATTTCTATGTCTCCATCACGAACATTTTCACGGATGGAGTTGAAGCGACGCTTGATGTGCCTGGTCTTCTTGTGAAACCTGGGCTCCTTGGCTAGTGCAATAGCTCCGGTGTTGTCACGGAAGAGTTTGATCGGCCCCGACGCATTGGGTATGACTCCTAGGTCGGTGATGAACTCCTTCACCCAAATTGCTTCATGTGCTGCCTCCGAGGCTGCCATGTACTCCGCTTCACATGTAGATCCCGCCACGACGCTCGCTTGCAGCTGCACCAGCTTCTTGCTCCACCATTCAACATATACACGTATCCGGTTTGTGACTTAGAGTCATCCAGATATGTGTCGAAGCTAAGCGTCGACGTAACCCTTTACAACGAGCTCTTCGTCACCTCCATAAACGAAACATGTCCTTTGTCCTTTTCGTACTTCAGATATTTTTGATCATCCGATGTTCCTTGCCGGGATTACTTTGGTACCTTCCTACCAAACTTACGGCAAGGTTTACATCAGTCTGGTACACAACATGGCATACATAATAGATCCTATGGCTGAGGCATAGGGATGACACTCATCTCTTCTTTATCTTTTGCCTTGGTCGGGCATTGAGCTGAGCTCAATCTCACACCTTGCAATACAGGCAAGAACCCCTTCTTGGACTGATCCATTTTGAACTTCTTCAAAATCTTTTCAAGGTATGTGCTTTGTGAAAGACCTATGAGGCGTCTCGATCTATCCCTATAGATCTTGATGCCTAATATATAAGCAGCTTCTCCAAGGTCCTTCATTGAAAAACACTTATTCAAGTAGGCCTTAATGCTGTCCAAGAATTCTATATCATTTCCCATCAAAAGTATGTCATCTACATATAATATGAGAAATGCTACTGAGCTCCCACTCACTTTCTTGTAAACGCAGGCTTCTCCATAAGTCTGCATAAACTAACGCTTTGATCATCTCATCAAAGCGAATGTTCCAACTCCGAGATGCTTGCACCAGCCCATAAATGGATCATTTGGAGCTTGCATACTTTGTCAGCATTCTTAGGATCGACAAAACCTTCTGGCTGCATCATATACAGCTCTTCCTTAAGATATCCGTTAAGGAACGCTGTTTTGACGTCCATCTGCCATATCTCATAATCATAGTATGCGGCAATTGCTAACATGATTCGGACGGACTTAAGCTTCGCTACGGAGAGAAAGTCTCATCGTAGTCAATCCCTTGAACTTGCCGATAACCCTTAGCGACAAGTCGAGCTTTATAGATGGTGATATTACCATCCGCGTCCGTCTTCTTCTTAAAGATCCATTTATTTTCTGTCGCTCGCCGATCATCGGGCAAGTCACCAAAGTCCACACTTTGTTTTCATACATGGATTCTATCTCGGACTTCATGGCTTCTAGCCATTTGTTGGAATCTGGGCCCGCCATCGCTTCTTCATAGTTCGAAGGTTCATTGTTGTCTAACAACATGATTTCCAAGACAGAGTTGCCGTACCACTCTGGTGCGGAACGTGTCCTAGTGGACCTACGAAGGTCAGTAGCAACTTGATCCGAAGTACCTTGATCATCATCATGAATTTCCTCTTCGGTTGGTGTAGGCATCACAGAACACTTTCCCGAGTAGCACTACTATCCTGTTCAAGAGGTAGTACTTCATCGAGTTCTACTTTCCTCCCACTTACTTCTTTCGAGAGAAACTCTTTTTCCGTAAAGGATCCGTTCTTGGCAACAAAGATCTTGCCCTCGGATCTTAAGTAGAAGGTATACCCTATGGTTTCCTTAGGGTATCCTATGAAGACGCATTTTTCCGACTTGGGTTCGAGCTTTTTCGGGTTGAAGTTTCTTGACATAAGCATCGCATCCCCAAACTTTTTAGAAACGACAGCTTAGGTTTCTTCCCAAACCATAATTCATACGGTGTCGTCTCAACGGACTTAGACGGTGCCCTATTTAAAGTGAATGTAGCTGTCTCTAGAGCGTATCCCCAAAATGATAGCGGTAAATCGGTAAGAGACATCATAGACCGCACCATATCCAATAGAGTGCGATTCTGACGTTCGGACACACCATTACTGTTGAGGTGTTCCAGCGGCGTTAGTTGTGAAACGATTCCACATTTTCTTAAGTGTGTACCAAATTCGTGACTTAAATATTCTCCTCCACGATCCGATCATAAGAATTTTATCTTTCGGTCACGTTGATTCTCTACTTCATTCTGAAATTCCTTGAACTTTTCAAAGGTCTCAGACTTGTGTTTCATCAAGTAGACATACCCATATCTACTCAAGTCATCTGTGAGAGTGAGAACATAACGATACCCTCCACGAGCCTCAACGCTCATTGGACCGCACACATCGGTATGTATGATTTCCAACAAGTTGGTTGCTTTCGCTCCATTGTTCCGAGAACGGAGTCTTGGTCATCTTGCCCATGAGGCATGGTTCGCATGTGTCAAATGATTCATAATCTAAAGACTCCAAAAGTCCATCAAGATGGAGCTTTTTCGTAAACTTGACACCAATGTGACCATAGGCGGCGATGCCACAAGTATGTGGGACTATCGTTATCAACTTTACATCTTTTGGTATTCACACTATAAACATGTGTAATACTACGCCGAGATTCATTAAGAATAAACCATTGACCATCGGAGCATGACCATAATACATATCTCTCATATAAATAGAACAACCATTATTCTCGGATTTAAATGAGTAGCCATCTCGCATTAAACAAGATCCGGATACAATATTCATGCTCAAACTTGGCACCAAATAACAATTATTAAGGTTCATAACTAATCCCGTAGGTAAATGAAGAGGTAGCGTCTTGACGGCGATCACATCGACTCTGGAACCATTCCCGACGCCAAGATCGTCACCTCGTCCTTTGCCGATTTCCGCTTATTCCGCAGCTCCTGCTGTGAATTACAAATATGAGCAACAGCGGCACCGTATCAAATACCGGGGAGTTACTACGATGCTTGGCAAAGTACACATCAATTACATGTATATCAAATATACCTTTGGTGTTGCCGCCTTCTTGTCCGCTAAGTATTTGGGGCAGTTCCGCTTCGATGACCCTCCCTTGCAATAAAAGCACTCGGTCTCGGGTTTGGGTCCATTCTTTGACTTCTTCCCGGCAACTTGCTTGCAGGCGCGGCAACCTCCTTGCCGTCCTTCTTGAAGTTCTTCTTACCCTTGCCCTTCTTGAACTTAGTGGTCTTATTGACCATCAACACTTGATGTTCTTTCTTGATTTCAACCTCGGCTGACTTCAAAGATAGAGAACACTTCAGGAATGGTCTTTACCATCCCCTGCATGTTGTAGTTCATCACAAAGCTCTTGTAGCTTGGTGGGAGCGATCGAGGATTCTGTCAATGACCGCCTCATCGTGGAGGTTAATGTTCATTTGGGTCATACGGTTGTGCAACCCAGACATCTTCGGTATGTGCTCACTGACAGAACTGTTTTCCTCCATCTTACAACTATAGAACTTGTCGGAGATGTCATATCTCTCGACCCGGGCGTGAGCTTGGAAAACAAGTTTCAGCTCCTCGAACATCTCATATGCTCCGTGATGCTCAAAACGCTTTTGGAGCCCGGTTCTAAGTAAAGCATGCCGCCTTTGAACGAGGGAGTAATCATCGGCCTTGAGTTTGCCAAGCATTCATAATGTCTTGGTTCTCTGCAGGACGGAGGCGTCACCTAGCGGTCCTTCTAGGACATATTGTTTCTGGCAGCAATGAGGATGATCCTCGGGTTCCGGACCCGATCCGTATAGTTCTTTGCCGTCATCTTTCAGCTTGGTTTTCTCTAGGAGCAGCGTTGAAGTTCAAGTTGACATGAGCGTTGGCCATTTGATCTACAAGACATATCATTTAAAAGTTTTAGACTAAGTTCATGACAATTAAGTTCATCTAATCAAATTTAAATGAACTCCCACTTAGATTAGACATCCTCTAGTCATCTAAGTGTTACACGATCCGAGTCGACTAGGCCGTGTCCGATCATCACGTGAGACGGACCGGTCTCGTCGGTGAACATTCTCATGTTGATCGTATCTTCCATACGACTCGTGTTCGACCTTTCGGTCTCTCGTGTTCCGAGGCCATGTCTGTACATGCTAGGCTCGTCAAGTAAACCCTAAGTGTTTTTCGTGTGTAAATCTGTCTTACACCCGTTGTATGTGAACGTAAGAATCCATCACACCCGATCATCACGTGGTGCTTAGAAAGCAGCGAACTTTGGCAGCGGTGCACGATTAGGGAAACACTTCTTGAAATTGTTGTAAGGGATCATCTTATTTACTACCGTCGTTCTAAGTAAACAAGATGTATAAACATAATAAACATCACATGCAATTATATAGTAGTGACATGATATGGCCAATATCATAAAGCTCCATTGATCTCCATCTTGAGGCTCCATGATCATCTTGTCACCGGCATGACACCATGATCTCCATCATTGTGCCTCCATGAAGTTGTCACGCCAACGACTACTTCTACTTCTATGGCTAACGTTTAGCAATAAAGTAAAGTAAGTTACATGGCGTTCTTCAATGACACGCAGTCATACAAAAATAAAGACAACTCCTATGGCTCCAGCCGGTTGTCATACTCATCGACATGCAAGTCGTGATTCCTATTACAAGAACATGATCTCATACATCACAATATGTCATTCATCATTCATCACAACTTGGCCATATCACATCACATGTCAATTGCTGCAAAAACAAGTTAGGCGTCCTCTAATTGTTGTTGCATCTTTTACGTGGCTGCAATTGGGTTCTAGCAAGAACGTTTTCTTACCTCTGAATAACCACAACGTGATCTTGTCAACTTCTATTTACCCTTCATAAGGACCCTTTTCATCGAATCCGCTCCAACTAAAGTAGGAGAGACAGACACCGCCACCCACCTTATGCATCTAGTGCATGTTAGTCGTTGAACCCGGTCTCACGTAAGCGTCACGTGTAAGGTTGGTCGGGCCGCTTCATCCCACAATACCGCGGAAGCAAGATAAGACTAGTAGCGGCAAGTAAATTCACAAGATCCACGCCCACAACTAAATTGTGTTCTACTCGTGCAAAGAGAACTACGCATAGACCTAGCTCATGATGCCACCGTTGGGGAGCGTTGCGGAAAATTAAAATTTTCCTACGGTTTCACCAAGATCCATCTATGAGTTCTACTAAGCAACGAGTAAGGGAGAGAGTTTGCATCTACATACCACTTGTAGATCGAGTACGGAAGCGTTCGAGGGAGTGGTGATGATGAAGACGTTCCCAACGTGATTCCGATCACCGATGACCAAGTGCTGAACGGACATCACCTCCGCGTTCAACACACGTACGGGACGATGGCGTCTCCTCCGTCTTGATCCAGCAAGGATGAAGGAGAGGTTGAGGAAGACAACTCCAATGGCAGCACGACAGCGTGGTGCAGTTGGTACGGCAGTTCTCCGGCAGGGCTTCGCCAAGCTCGCGTGGAGAAAGAGAGGTGTTGGGGAGGGGAGGGGCTGCGCCTTCAATGGTGTATCCAGCCCTCCCCCCCACCCCTCTATTTATAGGAGGAAGGGAGAGGCTGGCCCCTCTAGATGGCATCTAGAGGCGGCGGCCAAGGGAGGAGGAAAGGGGTGGCTTGCCCCCAAGCCGGCGCCCCTTTGCCTTTAGGGTTTCCCTCCCAAGCCCTAGCCGCATGGGCCTAGGTGGGGAGGTGCGCCCAGCCCACCAGGGCTGGCTCCTCTCCCACTTAGCCCATGTGGCCCCGGGAGGTGGCCTCCCGTGGACCTCCGAACTCTCCGGTGGCCCCGGTACATTACAGTATGCCCCGAAACTTTCCGAGTCCGTTTAACCACTTTCCATATATAAATCTTTACCTCCGACCATTCCGGAACTCCTCGTGACGTCCGGATCTCATCCGGACTCAACAACATTCGGTAATCACATACTTGTCTTCCTATTAACCCTAAGCGTCCATCAACCTTAAGTGTGTAGACCCTACGGGTTCGGAGACATCTTGCGTACATGACCGAGGCGCTCTCCGGTCAATAACCAACAGCGGGATCTGGATACCCATGTTGGTTCCCACATGCTCCTCGATGTTGTCATCGGATGAACCACGATGTCGAGGGTTCAATCAACCCCGTATGCTATTCCCTTTGTCAGACGGTATGTTACTTGCCGAGACTTCGATCGTCGGTATCCCAATACCTCGTTTAGTCTCGTTAAGCAAGTCACTTTACTCGTACCGTAATGCATGATCCCGTGACTAGACACTTGGTCACTTTGAGCTCATTATGATGATGCATTACCGAGTGGGCCCGATGATACCTCTCCGTCATACGGAGTGACAAATCCTGTCTCGATCCGTGTCAACCCAATGTACACTTTCGGTGATACCGTAATGCACCTTTATAGTCACCCGATTACGTTGTGACGTTTGGTACACCCAAAGCATTCCTATGGTATCCGGAGTTACACGATCTCACGGTCTAAGGAAGAGATACTTGACATTGGAAAAGCTCTAGCAAAAGCGAACTACACGATCTTTGTGCTATGCTTAGGATTGGGTCTTGTCCATCACGTCATTCTCCTAATGACGTGATCCCGTTGTCAATGACATCGATGTCCATAGTCAGAAACCATGACTATCTCATTGACCAACGAGCTAGTCTACTAGAGGCTTACTAGGGACGTATTGTAGTCTATGTATTCACACGTGTATTACGATTTCCGGATAATACAGTTATAGCATGAATAAAGACAATTATCATGAACAAGGAAATATAATAATAATGCTTTTATTATTGCCTCTAGGGCATATTTCCAACATAAATTATATGCACTGGGAGTGGAAGAACTGTCCATTTGTTTGGCAGGGCCAGTACAAGGGGCATGTCAGATAGTGCACTGTCATATTAGAAGCGGTGGCATCGCGGGATCTCTGGATATGTCATATTTTCTTCGGCATGGCAGGTTCTCACAATGATATCAACGTGCTGCAACGTTCTCCAGTCTTCGCGAGGCTTGCAGAAGGCCGCTCCCCACTTGTCAACTTTGAGATCAACGGCCACCAGTATAACAAGGGATACTATATAGCTGATGGTATATATCCACAGTGGTCAACTTTTGTGAAGACAATCTCGAAGCCCCAAGGTGAGAAGAGAAAGAGATTTGCCCAAATGCAAGAGATTGCTACAAAGGATGTGGAACGTGCTTTTGGTGTGCTTCAATCCTGATGGGGCATCGTTCGATACCACCGCATCATGGGATGAAAGGAAGCTTTGGGAGGTAATGATCGCTATGTGATCATGCACAACATGATCGTCGAGGACGAGCGTGATGACAATATCTTCGACCAAGGATTTGATTTTCAAGGTGACAATGTTGAGCCCTTCACCAAGAACCGGCCACGTTTGATCAGTTCTGCCAGTTTCATCGTGAGCTGCGTGATTGGCACACTCATAAGGCTCTTCAAAATGACTTGGTTGAGCACGCCCTGGGAGCATATTGGCAACCGATAGATGTATTGGTTCGTTTTATGTTCATTCAAGACAATTTTGATTTGGTTGTAAAACTATCTTTATTAGAGACAATTTCGATTGGGTTGTAAAACTATTTTAATTTTCAAACAATTAATATTTGGACGTGCAAACTTGTTTTCATATGAAAATATGGGCATTTTAGGCCCTGGCGGACGAGATGGGGCAAACGGATGCGGCCGCGCGCTGGGCGCACGGCCACCGCATCCCAGGACAGGCCCGGACACGACCCCATTGTCCTACCCAAACGGACAAAACGGACGTCCGGATTGGCCGGATTTTGTCCCTTTGGGGCGCCGATGGGTTCGCCCGTGTCCGGCTTTGTCCGTTGGGTCGTGCGTGCGCCCACCGCGCGGCCGCACCCCAAATCGTGTCCGGGGTGGATGTGAATAAAAAAATATAAAACTAGAATGAAATGACTAAAAAAGTAAATAAACACATTAAAAAAACATAAAAACATATATAGGGGTCACGGCCAAAAACGGCCCAGTTTCCAAGGCCACTTAAACGGCCCAGTTTCATAATTAACATAAAAACAAAATACAAAACGCCTCCCGCGCGCTCCTGCCGCGCCCGTCGGTGTCGTGGCCGTGGCCGTCTTCACTGGCCGCCGGTGTCGTCGTCGTCGCTGACGAGGTCGAGGTAGGCCGGCGGCGTCCACAGGTGGGCCGGTGGTGCGTGGTAGACGGGGGCGGGTTGGACGGCGGGAGGTGCCTGCACCACCTCCTCCCGTGGCGACGCCTCCCGCTCCAGTGACCGCGGCGGAGTGGCGCACCAGTTCATGCCCATGCCGGCGGCCATCTCCGGAGCAGTACAGAACCAGCCCCACCTCGCCCGGCTGACTCTTTGGAACGCTGCGGCCGGGTCCTCCTCCATCGCCTCCTCCGTGGCGGCCGCCATCTGCAGCTCCGGAAGGCGGCGTCGCCGACGGCAGAGAGTGCCATGGCCTCCTCTAGGTCCGTCCCATTGCGCTGTTGTCGTGCGTGTTCATGGAGTCCTCCATGACACGCCGCCGCGAGACGAAACCTCCTCCTCCGCCGTCATGCGAGGAGGTGGTGGTGGCGATGGAGATGGCGGCAGCGGCAGCATGGGCATGAGGTTGCGCGCACCCGCCTACGCCTGCGCTCGGGAGCAGCCGCTCTCTCGGGCGTGGGCTGCCCGTTCTGCTGACGCGTCTTGCGAAGAAGGACGCCCGCCGCGTGTCGTGCTCATCGCGGAACCAAGTGTCCCACAATGGCGAGTCGGGGGCATACCTGGGGTCGTATAAGAGGTCGTCGGGGAGGAGGCGGCGGCGGCGCTCGATCTCTGGCGCGCGCACAATGGCCCGGTCGATGGGGACCGGCGGGATCGCTGTGATCGGCCAAGCGGTGCTAGTTGTTAGCTTTCAAAAAAACAGGTGCTAGTTGTTGGGGAGGTGGGCGTCGCTCCAGGGGAGCGACGTCCTCGTCTCCCAATAACGGCGGCACACATCCGCGCGGAGGTAGTGCCGGTCGCGCTTCCGGCCGGGCGAAGCGATGGAGAAGAAGGCCGACGAGGGCGGCGTGGTGGCGATGATGGCGAGCTCCTCCTTCTTCACTGAAGTCGCGGCGACGCCGACGAGCGAGCCACCATGGTCGTGCTTGCCTTTGCGTCAGTAGTTCCAGAGCCCCATGGTCATGGCGGCCCGTGAAGTTCTTGGCTAGGGTTTGGGGACCGGGGCCGGGTTTCGAGGAGGCCGCAGGGTGGCGTGGGGTAGTGTGGACGACGACCGGTCCACGGTTTCCACATAAAGAAGGACGGCGACCCTTCGATGTGCGGATGACAGGTGGGGCCGCCCGCCCGTGCGCATTGATGTGGCCGGGTGGGAGGTAGGTGGCCGCCTGCCACGCGGTCCCGACGCGGATGAGGCGCGCGTCCGTTTGGTGTCCGCCGCGACCCAAAACCGGCGCAAGTTTGCGCTCGAAATGGGTCGGCCCGGACACAAAACGGACAAGATGGGTCCGGCCGTCCTTGGCCGCCTTTCATTTGTCCTTTACCCAAACGAACGGGGGCGGACAGTATAGGGTCGTGCGGTGGAGTTGGCCTTACTACCAGTTCCTCCATCGCATCACACCATTTTTTCCAGCTGCCACGTCACATTCCTTTTCCTTCTCTATGGTGAATTTTGTGCTGATAAAAGCCTGTGTTGACTCAGAACAACACAAGTTCGGAGGTTCCACGCCCCTCAGAAAATGAATCTGTAGGTTCTATCGTATCGAGAAATAAGGATGACAGTCACTCCCGTGCCACCTCAGAGCTCAGGCGATTCTGGCCATCCGATTCGTTGGCTTGATGCCTTCTAGTCCGTCGGATCAAGCCGCTCGAGAGCGTCGGCCGTCGGATCGGATCGATGACCCGGTAGCAATGAATAGTATAGAGACGTTCGTGCCACCGCGCGTAAATCCCGTGCCCCGCTGAGGGCATTTTCGTCATTTCACGTCATGGTGTATAAAAAGGGCTTGCTCCTGTGGGGATAACCATAGCCGCCCCTCCTCCCGCCCTCCTCGCGCCTCCACCCTCCCAGCCTCGCCTCTTCCTCCCTCCTCCTCAGGCGCCTCCTCCCTTCTCCTCAGGCGCCGCCCTCTCCTCTTCCTGGTCCTAGCGCCGCCACCACAGCCTCATTCCCCGCCGCCGCCTGACTTCCTCCTCCCAGACATGTCCCCGTCATGCTGTCCCCTCCCCCAACGCCTAACCCTAGAAACGGAGTAGGAGTCTGCTTTGGGTCGCGTGCCGCCTCCGCCGCCGGCTATCTCCTCCTCCGCGTCGAGGCTGGGCAGGGCTGAGCGCGGGCCACAGAGATGCGAGGTTGCCGAGATTTCTGCGGTGTCCATCCATCCGCGGCGCCGTCGCCGTCGAGCTCCCGTCAAGAGATGCTCGAGCGCCGGGAGAGGAATTCACATGAATACATGTGAATACCCCTGGCGCCGCCGATGCGTGCACTCGGTAGGAGGAGCGCGACTCATCTCTCGCGCGGCTAGATGGCGACCAGCGCATCCAGGCCCAAAGTGGCTCTCTCCGTATCTCAGCTTCGTTCGCCGACGGGAAGCCGCTGCTAGGCGTGCCGGATTCCCACGAGATGGTCAGAGCTGTGGTGCCTGCAATTCCGGCTTCATCTCCACACCTACAGGTTCACCTCTCCCTCTCTCCCCCAACCAACAACCGCAGCACAGACGGAGGAGAACACTGCCTAAAGAAATTGAGCTCTAGCCTGAGCTTCTGATGTGCCTTTTGATCATCTTCATGGCATTTGCATCTAATGATCTGTACGACAAGATTCAGTGTGTTCCTGGGACACTGGAATGAATTTTTTGCTGAATGACTAAAGTGTGAACTGAATATATGAGTTGCTGCCATTGAAACTATAAAATCTGAATGTTTCAGATCAAGTATGCGTACGTGGTTGCGTCTTTAAGAGGTCTGAATATATGAGTTTCTGTCACTGATAGATATACTATGGACATGTAGGTTTTTGATAATTTGCTCCTTGGGAGGTCAGTTTCCTTCAAGTACAGCTAAATCAAAGAGACATCGACTTATTTTAGTGCTTGAGATTTTGATAATCAATCTGCAACAATGCCCATGCCCTTTGGTATTGCACTGATAATTTGTTCCTTGGGAGGTCAGTTTCCTTCAAGTACAGCTTAATCAAAGAGACACCGACTTATTTTAATGCTTGAGATTTTGATTGCCAATCTGCAACAATGCCCATGCCCTTTGGTATTGCACTCTAATTATCTTTTTTGTTATTCTCCTGCAGATGGTTTCTATCTTAAGTGTCTACAACAAAAGGGATAAGCAGCACCGCATCTGAGTACCAAAGCCATCCATGCCATTCTGTATTCCTCTCATCATACACTTGATCATAAAAATCAGCTTATTTTATTGCGGCCCTACCATTTAAGATATCAAACTACTGTTATTTCAATTGGTCTTGAAATGCCACTAAATGGTTACTACATTATTTGCCACTGTTGTATGATTTATTTATCTAGAGGAACTTATTTTATTGGTGGGAAAATATAAGTATCCTATTAGTCTACTGAGATTTCCAATGCGATTCCTTACTAATCCTACAAGTCATGTTCTTGATATTAAGTTGACGTTACCTTTCTGAGACATGTGTTTTCCAATGAGAATCTTTACTAATCATACAAGTCATGTTCTAGATGTTAAGTTGAGGTTATCTTTCAAGTTATGTAAACCTGAAAGTGAAAGCATAATGTACTACGTGATTCGATTGACCAACACTAAACTTTTTACATATTTTCTTGTGTTGATTTAGTCCCATCTTTTTACATCATCTTCCACTTTCGGCTGATATATCTAAAAGCTCTAATGAACATGTAATAGCTAGCAGGGAATAACTAAAGTCTTTGCAATTTTTTACATGTTGTCGTGCATCGATTCAGCCCAATTGTGCCATCAGAATGACTGATTCCGCCGCTGTCATAAGCCCGAGGTTCTAATCCTAGATACTAAGTCAGACCAACTCTATTTAGCTCTTGAGATTATTTTCTAGCTTTTGAATAATAATCTGCAAATACTACTTATGCTTCTTACATTCCTTCCGTCACTAAAATACACATATGCTTTTCTCTTTTTTGTACTTACTACTAAACTATGTGTGTTGAACAAAGCATGTCGCCTTATTTTAGATAAATGATGATGTAGTTATGGACGCCTTCTCAAGCTACATGTGTAGTTCCCAAATTGGACAATATCTTTCTGAAAAGATCTTCAAGTATGGCATTTGCTTCATTCTCTCACATCTGCTATTTAAAGTTCCTCTCTTGGCTTCTAATCAATCTGTGTAGATACAACTTTCTTAGGTTTTTGTGCAACAACAGAATTAACAGTTGGTTGCTATGTTTACCTTCGATGTCGGTATCATCTATAAAGGTCACTCCCCTAGCTATTAGCATTGTGTGTTACAACAACCTACATGGCCTGAATTTGATGTTGTGGTTGCTTGCAGTTGTCATGCAGTAGCTTGCCCATGATTCATGGTCTCATTGCCTTCATTTATTTGTGTTTTTTGTGCTGTCATGCAGATCACGAGTTGCAAGTATGCGTGTGCTATTCAATCTATTTACTGAGACAAGAGGTGTTTATTTATGTCCAGATTTCTGTTGGAGATTATGGTGCATAGAAGATCTCATATTAGAGAAGATAAAATTCAGTATATTTGTCGATCTGGACAGTATGTATATGTTTCTGGCACCTTTATCCTTTAGAGCAAAGCCCAGTTCTATGTTGATCTTTCTTGAATCTTTCGTTTTGTTGATTCGAATTATTTAAGTGTGATTTTTTTTGTACAATTCCTTGATTATATGTCGGTGTCAAGGCATCTTTTGACTATTTGAATTAATTTACCATTGTATATTTGACGTATATGTTGGAAGGATGTGAAAGAACTTATTATTATGATGTTGTACTAAACTTTGAAGCTTTTGGTGTATCATGGTACATATTATAGGAAGTGCATCAATGACATGTAATGAACTTTCATGGTTTGGACCTTTGCATCCTGTGTAACATATATATTTTGGTTTACCGGCCTGTATATGACCGAATCAAGTTGGAATTTTGAGAAGGATGACAGTCACTCCCGCGCCTCCTCAGAGCTCAGGCGATTCTGGCCGTCCGATTCGTTTGCTTGATGCGTTCTGGTCCGTCGGGTCAAGCCGCTGGAGAGCGTCGGCCGTCGGATCGGATCGATGACCCTGTAGCAATGAATAGTATAGAGACGTTCGTGCCACCGCGCGTAAATCCCGTGCCCCGCCGAGGGCATTTTCGTCATTTCGCATCATGGGGTATAAAAAGGGCCTGCTCTCGTGGGGATAACCCTAGCCGCCCCTCCTCCCGTCTCCCCATCGCCGCCACCCTCCCAGCCTCGCCTCTTCCTCCCTCCTCAGCGCCTCCTTCTCCTTAGGCGCCGCCTCTCCTCTTCCCACCCTAGCGCCGCCACCACAGCCTCATTCCCGCCGCCTCGACTTCCTCCTCCCACCCATGTCCCTCACATGCCGCGTTCCTCCCCAACGCCTAGCCCTAGAAAGCGGAGTAGGAGTCTCGCTTTGGGTCGCGTCTTGCCTCATGCACGGGCTATCTCCTCCTCCGCGTCGAGGTGGCGGGGGCTTAGCAGACCCGCAGAGATGCGAGGTTGCCGAGATTTCTGCGGTGTCCATCCATCCGCGGCGCCGTCGCCGTCGAGCTCCCGTCAAGAGATGCTCGAGCGCCAGGAGAGGAATTCACATGAATACATGTGAATACTGTTGGAAATATGCCCTAGAGGCAATGATAAATTAGTTATTATTATATTTCCTTGTTCATGATAATCGTTTATTATCCATGCTATAATTGTATTGATAGAAAACTCAGATACATGTGTGGATACATAAGACAACACCATGTCCCTAGTAAGCCTCTAGTTGACTAGCTCGTTGATCAATAGATGGTTACGGTTTCCTGACCATGGACATTGGATGTCATTGATAACGGGATCACATCATTAGGAGAATGATGTGATGGACAAGACCCAATCCTAAGCATAGCACAGAGATCGTGTAGTTCGTATGCTAAAGCTTTTCGAATGTCAAGTATCTTTTCCTTAGACCATGAGATTGTGCAAGTCCCGGATACCGTAGGAATGCTTTGGGTGTACCAAACGTCACAACATAACTGGGTGGCTATAAAGGTGCACTACAATTATCTCCGAAAGTGTCTCATTGGGTTGGCACGAATCGAGACCGGATTTGTCACTCTGTGTAAACGGAGAGGTATCTCTGGGCCCACTCGGTAGGACATCATCATAATGTGCACAATGTGACCAAGGGGTTGATCACGGATGATGTATTACGGAACGAGTAAAGAGACTTGCTTAAACGAGATTGAACAAGGTATCGAGATACCGACGATCGAATCTCGCAAGTACAATACCGCTAGACAAAGGGAATTGTGTACGGGATCGATTGAGTCCTTGACATCGTGGTTCATCCGATGAGATCATCGTGGAACATGTGGGAGCCAACATGGGTATCCAGATCCCATTGTTGGTTATTGACCGGAGAACGTCTCGGTCATGTCTCAAGATGGTTCCCGAACCCGTAGGGTCTACACACTTAAGGTTCGATGGCGCTAGGGTTATAAAGGAAGTTTGTATGTGGTTACTGAATGTTTTCGAGTCCCGGATGAGATCCCGGACGTCACGAGGAGTTCCGGAATGGTCCGGAGGTAAAGATTTATATATGGGAAGTCCTGTTTTGGTCACCGGAAAAGTTTGGGTTTTATCGATACTGGGACCACCGGGAGGGTCCCGAGGTCCACCAAGTGGGGCCACCATCCCCAGAGGGCAGCATGGGCCAAGTGTGGGAGGGACCAGCCCGGGTGGGCTGGTGCGCCCCCACAAGGGCCCAAGGCGCCTAGGGTTTGGGAGGCGCCCACCCAGCTTGGGGGCAAGTTTCCTCCCCTCGCCGCCCCCACCAGATGGGATCTGGGCTGGCCGCCGCCCCCTAGGAGGGAGCCCTAGAGGGGGCGCAGCCCCCTCCCCTTCCCCTATATATACTTGAGGTCTAGGGGCTGCCCAACAAATGAGAACTTCTCCTCTTGACGCAGCCCTACCTCTCTCCCTTCTCCTCTCC
Organism: Aegilops bicornis; assembly: GCA_021605145.1. Lineage (NCBI taxonomy): Eukaryota > Viridiplantae > Streptophyta > Magnoliopsida > Poales > Poaceae > Aegilops > Aegilops bicornis. The sequence goes on from CM038673.1 coordinate 507,832,673, forward strand.
CGCGGTGCTTGGCAAAGCCCTGCAGGATTGCCATGCTCCTCCACCATCACCACGCCGTTGTGCTGCTGCTGGATGGAGTCTTCCTCAACCTCTCTCTCTCTCCTTGCTGGATCAAGGCGTGGGAGACGTCACCGGGTTGTACGTGTGTTGGACGCGGAGGTGCCGTCCGTTCGGCACTAGGATCTCCGGTGATTTGGATCACGACGAGTACGACTCCTTCAACACCGTTCTCTTGAACGCTTCCGCTTAGCGATCTACAAGGGTATGTAGATGCACTCTCCTTCCCCTCGTTGCTGGTTTCTCCATAGATAGATCTTGGTGACACATAGGAAAATTATGAATTTCTGCTACGTTCCCCAACAAATACCCCTGGCGCCGCCGATGCGTGCACTCCGTAGGAGGAGCGCGACTCATCTCTCGCGCGGCTAGATGGCGACCAGCGCATCCAGGCCCAAAGTGTCTCTCTCCAGATCTCAACCCGTTCGTCACGACGGAAGCCGCTGCTAGGCTTTCCGGATTCCACAGAGATGGTCGAGCTGTGGTGCCTGCAATTCCGGCTTCATCTCCACACCTACAGGTTCACCTCTCCTCTCTCCCCAACCAACAACCGCAGATGTATGGAGGAGAACACTGCCTAAAGAAATTGAGCTCTAGCCTGAGCTTCTCGATGTGCCTTTGATCATCTTCATGGCATTTGCATCTAATGATCTCAGACGACAAGATTCAGTGTGTTCTGGGACACCGGAATGAATTTTTTGCTGAATGACTAAAGTGTGAACTGAATATATGAGTTGCTGTCATTGAAACTATAAAATGTGAATGTTTCAGATCAAATGCAGACGTCTGTGCTGCGTCTTTAAGAGGTCTGAATATATGAGTTTCTGTCACTGATAGATGTACTATGGACATGCAGATTTTTGATAATTTGCTCCTTGGGAGGTCAGTTTCCTTCAAGTACAGCTAAATCAAAGAGACACCGACTTATTTTAGTGCTTGAGATTTTGATTGCCAATCTGCAACAATGCCCATGCCCTTTGGTATTGCACTGATAATTTTCTCCTTGGGAGGTCAGTTTTCTTCAAGTACAGCTAAATCAAAGAGACACCGACTTATTTTAGTGCTTGAGATTTTGATTGCCAATCTGCAACAATGCCCATGCCCTTTGGTATTGCACTCTAATTATTATTTTTGTATTCTCCTGCAGATGGTTTCCGTCTTAAGTGTCTACAACAAAAGGGATAAGCAGCACTGCATCTGAGTACCAAAGCCATCCATGCCATTCTGTATTCCTCTCATCATACACTTGATCATAAAAATCAGCTTATTTTATTGCGGCCCTACCATTTAAGATATCAAACTACTGTTATTGCAATTGGTCTTGAAATGGCACTAAACTGTTACTACATTATTTGCCACTGTTGTATGATTTATTTATCTAGAGGAACTTCTTTTATTGGTGGGAAAATATAAGTATCCTATTAGTCTACTGAGATTTCCAATGCGATTCCTTACTAATCCTACAAGTCGTGTTCTTGATATTAAGTTGACGTTACCTTTTCCGAGACATGTGTTTTCCAATGAGAATCTTTACTAATCATACAAGTCATGTTCTAGATGTTAAGTTTTGGTTATCTTTCAAGTTATGTAAACCTGAAAGTGAAAGCATAATGTACTACGTGATTCAATTGACCAACACTGAACTTTTTACATATTTTCTTGTGTTGATTTAGTCCCATCTTTTTACATCATCTTCCACTTTCGGCTGATATATCTAAAAGCTCTAATGAACATGTAATAGCTAGCAGGGAATAACTAAAGTCTTTGCAAATTTTTACATGTTGTCGTGCATCGATTCAGCCCAATTGTGCCATCGAATCGACTGATTCATGGCTGTCATAAGCCCGAGGTTCTAATCCTAGATACTAAGTCAGACCAACTCTATATAGCTCTTGAGATTATTTTCTAGCTTTTGAATAATAATCTGCAAATAGTACTTATGCTTCTTACATTCCTTCCGTCTCTAAAATACAACTTTTCTCGTTTTTGTACTTACTACTAAACTATGTGTGTTGAACAAAGCATGTCGCCTTATTTTAGATAAATGATGATGTAGTTATGGACGCCTTCTCAATGCTACATGTGTAGTTCCCAAATTGGACAATATCTTTCTGAAAAGATCTTCAAGTATGTCATTTGCTTCATTCTCTCACATCTGCTATTTAAAGTTCCTCTCTTGGCTTCTAATCAATCTGTGTAGATAAAACTTTCTTAGGTTTTTGTGCAACAACAGAATTAACAGTTGGTTGCTCTGTTTACCTTCGATGTCGGTATCATCTATAAATGTCATTCCCCTAGCTATTAGCATTGTGTGTTACAACAACCTACATGGCCTGAATTTGATGTTGTGGTTGCTTGCAGTTGTCATGCAGTAGCTTGCCCATGATTCATGGTCTCATTGCCTTCATTTATTTGTGTTTTTTGTGCTGTCATGCAGATCACGAGTTGCAAGTATGCGTGTGCTATTCAATCTATTTACTGAGACAAGAGGCGTTTATTTATGTCCAGATTTCTGTTGGAGATTATGGTACATAGAAGATATCATATTAGAGAAGAGAAAATTCAGTATATCTGTCGATCTAGACAGTATGTATATGTTTCTGGCACCTTTATCCTTTAGAGCAAAGCCCAGTTCTATGTTTATCTTTCTTGAATCTTTTGTTTTGTTGATTCGAATTATTTAAGTGTGATTTTTTTGTACAATTCCTTGATTATATGTCGGTGTCAAGGTATCTTTTGACTATTTGAATTAATTTACCATTGTATATTTGACGTATATGTTGGAAGGATGCGAAAGAACTTATTATTATGATGTTGTACTAAACTTTGAAGCTTTTGGTGTATCATGGTACATATTATAGGAAGTGCATCAGTGACATGTAATGAACTTTCATGGTTTGGACCTTTGCATCCTGTGTAACATATATATATATATATATATTTTGGTTTACTGGCCTGGATATGACCGAATCAAGTTGGAATTTTGAGAAGGAAGACAGTCACTCCCGCGCCTCCTCAGAGCTCAGGCGATTCTGGCTGTCCGATTCGTTTGCTTGATGCGTTACAGTGCTGCCGGGTCAAGCACTGGAGAGCGTCGGCCGTCGGATCGGATCGATGACCCTATAGCAATGAATAGTATAGAGACGTCAGGCCACCGCCAGAAATCCCGTGCCCCACCGAGGGCATTTTCGCCATTTCGCATCATGGGGTATAAAAGGGCCTGCTCCGTGGGATAACCCTAGCCGCCTCCTCCCCGTCCCCCTCGCGCCGCCACCCTCCCAGCCTCGCCTCTTCCTCCCTCCTCCTCAGGCGCCTCCTCCCTTCTCCTTAGGCGCCGCCCTCTCCTCTTCCCTGGCCCTAGCGCCGCCACCACAGCCTCATTCCCCACCGCCGCCTGATTTCCTCCTCCCACCCATGTCCCCGTCATGCCGTTCCCCTCCCCCAACACCTAACCCTAGAAACAGAGTAGGAGTCTGCTTTGGGTCGCGTGCCACCTCCGCCGCCAGCTATCTCCTCCTCCGCGTCGAGGTCAAGTGTGGCCTTGAGCCACATAGATGTGAGATTGCCGAGCTTTCCGCAGTGTCCGTCCATCCGCGGCGCCGTCGCTGTCGTGCTCCCATCAAGAGATGCTCGAGCGCTAGGAGAGGAATTCACATGAATACAGGTGAATACCCCTGGTGTCGTGGTTTTGTCACGGCAGATGTCCTCATGAAAGGACTTAGTCGTGGAGCCATCGCTACGGGTTAACTTGAAGGGGTTAAAGCGGACGCAAAGACACAAGAGTTATACTAGTTCGGCCCCTTCGATGAAGGTAAAAGCCTACGTCTAGTTGTGATGGAATTGATGTGGTCTCGATGACTAGGGAGCAAATAAGCTTTGCCTAGGCCTCAAGTTGTTGTTCTCTGTCCTTGAACCGCCCCGGGTCGTCCCCTTATATACACGGGTGACGCCCGTCGGTTCAGAGAGTCCCAATCCCCGGTTCATACTCGTATCCGGGTTGGTCTCTCTCTATTCCTAACTTACAATACAAGTTTACATACCAAGCCGGTTTACGGCCATGTGTTCTAAACCGACTACAGTGCCTTGGGCCCTTACTTTATGCCTCTTGGGCTTTTACACCGTTGAACTATCGATGAAGTTAACCCGGCCCGAGATAGGCGGTTTACGCCCAGAGTAATATCCCCAACATTAGGCCCCAGATTGATTTGAACAGGTTCATGTCAATCCTTGATAAAAACCTTCATCTTCAATGCCTTCTTGAAATCGTTGAACCGCCGTGATGTCACCTTCTCCGCTGTCAGTAAACCGCATGACGTCCCCATAAAGATAGCATTCATGATATCTTCTTTGTTTAACAGATCCGCAATAATCGAGGCGACAGCTCTGCTTCCTAGATTTGTGGTTCCTTGATTCACGCGCCTGACACAGGTATCTTGCCTTATAAATAGGACCGAAGGGTCATTCCTTTTCTCCCTCCGCCCCTTTCTCTTCGTCTTCCTCGCATCACTAGCCTCGAGCTCCGCCGCTGTCGACCGCTACTGCCGTCTTGAGCCGCTGCATCAACTCGAACGCACTGTAGAAACGCAGCACTCTTCCGCATCTCCTCAACTCGGGTAGGTCCTCGCCTCGACCTAGATTCGTTCTAGGGTTTCCTGTTCTTGCATCGCTCCATTAACTGCTCATGCTTATACCAGACTCCTGGCTAGATCTGTGCCATCCTTCTCTGATTAGTAATAGCTTTTAGCATCCGCCTGTAGTTCTCGTGCTCACGTCCATAGATCTCGCACATTATCTCCTGCTCATTGCATCAATCTTTGCTCTGTGTATTCCTTTTTGGATATTTTTCTTCTTTCCGATCCGCATCGATCCTTCGTTGTAGAGAAATCTTGCGAAACCTGTTTCGCACACTTAGCCGTTCGCAACCTCAATTGTTTTCAATATTTAGATCTTAGACCAAGCGGTTTAACCTAACATAGAAAAAAATTAGATAAGCGGTATACACCATTAGTCCCCTTGTTGAACCGCCGTAACTCCTTAACCGTATTAATCGTCGCTTCATAGAACTCCGGTTTAGTTGTATTTGTCTCCGATTTAGCATTGTACACCGGTTCTCTCTTTGTCCCAACACATTTCTTGAACCGGATTTATATTTTTTTTGTAGATAGCCAAACAAGTATATGAGTGCAACTGGGCTCCTTCCCGTGTCACCAAACTCAATTAAACAATCTGGTCCTGACCGCACTTTAGGCGGTAAAAATATTATCCATTGGAGGGTTCCTGGCAAAGAATGTCCACCCACACCTCAAGAAGGAGAGGTTGTAGTTTTCGCAGATCACCTAGCCCGGGGTTTCAATCCGCCCGGTTCAAAATTTTACCGGGATGTGCTAGCCAATTTTCAACTCCGTCCACAAGATACGGCCCCCAATTCTGTTACCAATATCTGTCACTTCCAAGTGCTATGTGAGGCATACTTTCAAGAAGAACCTACAGCTGAACTGTTTAGAGACTGCTTCCATCTAAACCGCCGCATGTAATTCACCGACGGGCCCAACACAGAATTGGGTGGTGTGGAGATTCAAAAAAAAAGGAGGTCACTTATCCTCATGTCAAACTGCACAGCCACCCCAAGGAATGGAATCAAACATGGTTTTATTGCAGAGACACTTCACCTGCCAATGAGAATCCTGTTGGACATATGCCCTAGAGGCAATAATAAAAGCATTATTATTATATTTCCTTGTTCATGATGATTGTCTTTTATTCATGCTATAACTGTATTATCCGGAAATCGTAATACACGTGTGAATACATAGACTACAATACGTCCCTAGTAAGCCTCTAGTTGACTAGCTCGTTGGTCAATGATAGTCATGGTTTCGACTATGGACATCGGATGTCATTGACAACGGGATCACGTCATTAGGAGAATGACGTGATGGACAAGACCCAATCCTAAGCATAGCACAAGATCGTGTAGTTCGCTTTTGCTAGAGCTTTTCCAATGTCAAGTATCTCTTCCTTAGACCATGAGATCGTTCAATTCCGGATACCGTAGGAGTGCTTTGGGTGTATCAAACGTCACAACGTAATCGGGTGACTATAAAGGTGCACTACGTGTATCTCCGAAAGTGACCATTGGGTTGACACGGATCGAGATCGGGATTTGTCACTCCGTATTGCGGAGAGGTTTCACTTGGGCCCACTTTCGGTAATGCATCATCATAATGAGCTCAAAGTGATCAAGTGTCCGGTCACGGGATCATGCATTGCGGTACGAGTAAAGTGACTTGCCGTAGCGAGACTAAACGAGGTATTGGGATACCGACGATCGAGTCTCGCAAGTAACATACCGCTGGACAAAGGGAATAGAATACGGGGTTGCTTGAACCCTTGACATCGTGGTTCATCCGATGACAACATCGAGGAGCATGTGGGAGCCAACATGGGTATCCAGATCCCGCTGTTGGTTATTGACTTGAGGTAGTCTCGGTCATGTTCAGATGTCTCCGAACCCGTAGGGTCTACACACTTAAGGTTCGGTGGCGCTAGGGTTATTAGGAAGACAAGTATGTGATTACCGAATGTTGTTCGAGTCCCGGATGAGATCCCGGACGTCATGAGGAGTTCCGGAATGGTCCGGAGGTAAAGATTTATATATGGAAAGTGGTTAAACGGACTCAGGAAAGTTTCGGGTATACTGTAATGTATCGGGGCCACCGGGAGAGTTCCGGAGGTCCACCGGAGGGGCCACCTCCTGGGGCCACATGGGCTAAGTGGGAGAGGGAGCCAGCCCTGGTGGGCTGGGCGCACCTCCCCTTAGGCCCATGCGGCTAGGGCAAGTGGAGGGAAACCCTAAGGAAAAAAAGGGGGGCGCCTCAGCTTGGGGGCAAGCCACCCTCCCTCCTCCCTTTGTCACGCCGCCCATCTAGGGTTTCCCCTAGATGGCCGGCCCCCCTTGGCCCTCTCCTCCTATAAATAGAGGGGTGGGGGGAGGGCTAGACACACCATTGAAGGCGCAGCCCCTCCCCACCCCAACTCCTCTCTTTCTCCGCGTGTGCTTGGCGAAGCCCTGTCGGAGAACCTCTACACCAATTGCACCACGCCGTCGTGCTGCCATTGGAGTTGTCTTCCTCAACCTCTCCTTCTCCCTTGCTGGATCAAGACGGAGGAGACGCCATCGTCCCGTACGTGTGTTGAACACGGAGGTGCTGTCCTTTCAAAGACTTTGCTCATCGGTGATCGGAATCACGTTGGGAACGTCATCATCATCACCACTCCCTCGAACGCTTCCGCACTCGATCTACAAGTGGTATGTAGATGCAAACTCTCTCTCTTGACTCGTTGCTTAGATGAACTCATAGATAGATCTTGGTGAAACCGTAGGGAAAATTTTAATTTTCTGCAACGCTCCCCAACAAAGGCATCATGAGCTAGGTCTATGCGTAGTTCTCTTTGCACGAGTAGAACACAATTTTGTTGTGGGCGTGGATCTTGTCAACTTACTTGCCGTTACTAGTCGCTTTCTTGCTTCCGCGGTATTGTGGGATGAAGCGGCCGGACCAACCTTACACGCATTTCCACGTGAGACCGGTTCCACCGACTAACATGCACTAGTTGCATAAGGTGTCTGGCGGTGTCTGTCTCTCCTACTTTAGTTGGAGCGGATTCGATGAACAGGGTCCTTATGAAGGGTAAATAGAAGTTGACAAGATCACGCCAGGTTATTCGTAGGTAAGAAAACGTTCTTGCTAGAACCCAATTGCAGCCACGTAAAAGATGCAACAACAATTAGAGGACGCCTAACTTGTTTTTGCAGCAATTGTCATGTGACGTGATATGGCCAAGTTGTGATGAATGATGATATATTGTGATGTATGAGATCATGTTCTTGTAATAGGAATCACGACTTGCATGTCGATGAGTATGACAACCGCAGGAGCCATAGGAGTTGTCTTTATTTTGTATGACCTGCGTGTCATTGAAGAACGCCATGTAACTCACTTTACTTTATTGCTAAACGCTAAGTAGCCATAGAAGTAGAAGTAGTCGTTGGCGTGACAACTTCATGAAGACACGATGATGGAGATCATGATGATGGAGATCATGGTGTCATGCCGGTGACAGGATGATCATGGAGCCCGAAGATGAAGATCAAGGAGCTATATGATATTGGCCATATCATGTCACTACTTTATAATTGCATGTGATGTTTATTATGATTATGCATCTTGTTTACTTAGATCGATGGTAGTAAATAAGATGATCCCTTAGAACAATTTCAAGAAGTGTTCTCCCCTAAGCGGCACCGCTGTTACAGTTCGTCGCTTCTAAGCACCACGTGTTGATCGGGTGTGATGGATTCTTACGTTCACATACAACGGGTGTAAGACAGATTTACACACGGAATACACTTAGGGTTAACTTGACGAGCCTAGCATGTACAGACATGGCCTCGGAACACGGAGACCGAAAGGTCGAACACGAGTCGTATGGAAGATACGATCAACATGAGAATGTTCACCGACGATGACTAGTCCGTCTCACGTGTTGATCGGACACGGCCTAGTCGACTCGGATCGTGTAACACTTAGATGACTAGAGGGATGTTTAATCTAAGTGGGAGTTCATTAATAATTTGATTAGATGAACTTTATCATCATGAACAATAGTCTAAAATCTTTATAATATGTCTTGTAGATCAAATGGCCAACGCTCATGTCACCATGAACTTCAATGCGTTCCTAGAGAAAACCAAGTCGAAAGATGATGGCAAGAACTATACGGACTGGGTCCTAACCCGAGGATCATCCTCATAGCTGCCAAGAAACAATATGTCCTAGAAGGACCGCTTAGGTGAAGCACCCATCCTGCAGAGAACCAAGACGTTATGAACGCTTGGCGGTCTCGTCTTGATGATTACTCCCTTGTTCAAGGCGGCATGCTTTACAGCCTAGAACCGGGCTCCAAAAGCGTTTTGAGCAACACGGAGCATACAAGATGTTCGAGGAGCTGAAACTGGTTTTTCGTGCTCATGCCCGGTCGAGAGATATGAAGTCTCCGACAAGTTCTATAGTTGTAAGATGGAGGAAAACAGTTACGTCACAAGGAGCACATACTCAAAATGTCCAGGTTGCATCACCGCTTTGTCCCACTGGACATAAACCTCCCGGATGAGGCGGTCATTGGCAGAATCCTTGATCGCTTCCCACCAAGCTACAAGAGCTTTGTGATGAACTACAATATGCAGGGGATGGAGAAGACCATTCCTGAAGTATTCTCAATCTTTGAAGTCGTGAGAGGTTGAAATCAAGAAAGAACATCAAGTGTTGATGGTCAATAAGACCACTAAGTTCAAGAAGGGCAAGGGCCGGAAGAACTTCAAGAAGGACGGCAAAGAGGTTGCCGCGCTTGCAAGCAAGTTGCCGGAAGAAGAAGAAGTCAAAGAATGGACCCAAGCACGAGATCGAGTGCTTTTATTGCAAGGGAAGGGTCACCGAAGCGGAACTGCCCCAAATACTTAGCGGATAAGAAGGCCGCAACACTAAAGGTATATTTGATATACATGTAATTGATGTGTACCTTACCGATGCTCGTAGTAACTCCTGGGTATTTGATACCGTGCCGTTGCTCATATTTGTAACTCACAACAGAGCTGCGGAATAAGAGGAGATGGCGAAGGGCGAGGAGGTGACGATGCGCGTCGGGGAATGGTTCCAGTAGTCGATGTGATCGCCGTCGGCACGCTACCTCTACATTTACCTACGGGATTAGTTATAAACCTTAATAATTGCTATTTGGTGCCAAGTTTGAGCATGAACATTGTATCTGGATCTCGTTTAATACGAGATGGCTACTCATTTAAATCCGAGAATAATGGTTGTCCTATTTATATGAGAGAAATGTTTTATGGTCATGCTCCGATAGTCAATGGTTTATTCTTAGTGAATCTCGAACGTAATGTTACACATGTTCATAGTGTGAATACCAAAAGATGTAAAGTTGATAACGTTAGTCCCGCATACTTGTGGTAATCGCCGCCTTGGTCACATTGGTGTCAAGCGCATGAAGAAGCTCCATGTCGATGGACTTGAGTCTTTAGATTATGAATCATTTGACACATGCAACCATGCCTCATGGGCAAGATGACCAAGACTCCGTTCTCCGGAACAATGGAGCGAGCAACCAACTTATTGGAAATCATACATACCGATGTGTGTGGTCCAATGAGTGTTGAAGCTTCATGGAGGATATCGTTATGTTCTCACTCTCACGGATGACTTGAGTAGATATGGGTATGTCTACTTGATGAAACACAAGTCCGAGACATTTGAAAAATTCAAAGAATTTCAGAATGAGGTAGAGAATCAAAGTGACCGAAAGATAAAATTCTTACGATCAGATAGTGGATGAGAATATTTAAGTCACGAATTTGGCACACACTTAAGAAAATGTGGAATCGTTTCACAACTCACGCCGCCGAACACCTCAAATTAACGGTGTGTCCGAACGTCGTGTCGCACTCTATTGGATATGGTGCGATCTATGATGTCTCTTACCGATTTACCGCTATCTTTTGGGGATACGCTCTAGAGACAGCTACATTCACTTTAAATAGGCACCGTCTAAATCCGTTGAGACGACACCGTATGAATTATGGTTTGGGAAGAAACCTAAGCTGCCGCTTTCTAAAAGTTTGGGGATGCGATGCTTATGTCAAGAAACTTCAACCGAAAAGCTCGAACCCAAGTCGGAAAAATGCGTCTTCATAGGATACCCTAAGGAAACCCTTGGGTATACCTTCTACCTTAGATCCGAAGGCAAGATCTTTGTTGCCGAACGGAACCTTCGAAAAGAGTTTCTCTCGAAAGGAGTAAGTGGGAGGAAAGTAGAACTTCGATGAAGTACTACCTCTTGAACGGGATAGTGGTGCAGCTCAGGAAAATGTTCCCGTAATGCCCACACCAATCAAGAGGAAATCAATGATGATGATCAAGGTACTTCGGATCAAGTTGCTCACCGAACTTCAGAGGTCCACTAGGACACGCCCGCACTGCAGTGGTACGGCAACCCTGTCACGGAAATCATGTTGTTAGACAACGGTGAACCTTCGAACTATGAAGAAGCGATGGCGGGCCCGGATTCCAATAAATGGCTCAAGCCATGAAATCCGAGATAGGATCCATGTATGAAAACAAAGTATGGACTTTGACAGACTTGCCGATGATCGGCGAGCGATAGAAAATAAATGGATCTTTAAGAGGAAGGCGGACGCGGATGGTAATGTCACCATCTATAAAGCTCGACTTGTCGCTAAGGGTTATCGGCAAGTTCAAGGAATTGACTACGATGAGACTTTCTCACCAGAGCGAAGCTTAAGTCCGTCCGAATCATGTTAGCAATTGCCGCATACTATGATTATGAGATATGGCAGATGGACGCCAAAACAGCGTTCCTTAACGGATATCTTAAGGAAGAGCTGTATATGATGCAACGGAAGGTTTTGTCGATCCTAAGAATGCTGACAAAGTATGCAAGCTCCAGCGTTCCATTTATGGGCTGGTGCAAGCATCTTGGAGTTGGAACATTCGCTTTGATGAGATGATCAAAGCGTTTGGGTTTATGCAGACTTATGGAGAAGCCTGCGTTTACAAGAAAGTGAGTGGGAGCTCTGTAGCATTTCTCATATTATATGTAGATGACATACTTTTGATGGGAAATGATATAGAACTCTTGGACAGCATTAAGGCCTACTTGAATAAAAGTTTTTCAATGAAGGATCTTGGAGAAGCTGCTTATATATTAGGCATCAAGATCTATAGAGATAGATCGAGACGCCTCATAGGTCTTTCACAAAGCACATACCTTGATAAGATTTTGAAGAAATTCAAAATGGATCAGTCCAAGAAAGGGTTCTTGCTCAGACAGTAAGGTGTGAGATTGAGCTCAGCTCAATGCCCGACCACGGCAAAAGATAAAGAAGAGATGAGTGTCATCCCCTATGCTTCAGCCATAGGATCTATTATGTATGCCATGCTGTGTACTGCACTGATGTAAACCTTGCCGTAAGTTTGGTAGGAAGGTACCAAAGTAATCCCGACAAGGAACACGGGACAGCGGTCAAGAATATCCTAAAGTACCGAAAAGGACAAAGGACATGTTTCGTTTATGGAGGTGACGAAGAGCTTGTCGTAAAGGGTTACGCCGACGCTTAGCTTCGATACAGATCTGGATGACTCAAAGTCACAAACCGGATACGTGTATATGTTGAATGGTGGAGCGATGGTAGTGCGGTACCGCAAGAAGCGTCGTGGCGGGATCTACATGTGAAGCGGAGTACATGGCAGCCTCGGAGGCAGCGCATGAAGCAATTTGGGTGAAGGAGTTCATCACCGACCTAGGAGTCATACCCAATGCGTCGGGCCGATCAAACTCTTCTCGTGACAACACCGAGCTATTGCCCTTGCCAAGGAGCCTGTGTTTCACAAGAAGACCAGGCACATCAAGCGTCGCTTCAACTCCATCCGTGAAAATGTTCAAGATGGAGACATAGAAATTTGTAAAGTGCATACGGATTTGAATGTCGCAGATCCGTTGACTAAACCTCTCCTGCGGGCAAAACATGATCAACACCAGAACTCTATGGGTGTTCGATTCATCACAATGTAACTAGATTATTGACTCTAGTGCAAGTGGGAGACTGTTGGAAATATGCCCTAGAGGCAATAATAAAAGCATTATTATTATATTTCCTTGTTCATGATGATTGTCTTTTATTCATGCTATAACTGTATTATCCGGAAATCGTAATACACGTGTGAATACATAGACTACAATACGTCCCTAGTAAGCCTCTAGTTGACTAGCTCGTTGGTCAACAGATAGTCATGGTTTCGACTATGGACATCGGATGTCATTGACAACGGGATCACGTCATTAGGAGAATGACGTGATGGACAAGACCCAATCCTAAGCATAGCACAAGATCGTGTAGTTCGTTTTGCTAGAGCTTTTCCAATGTCAAGTATCTCTTCCTTAGACCATGAGATCGTTCAATTCCCGGATACCGTAGGAGTGCTTTGGGTGTATCAAACGTCACAACGTAATCGGGTGACTATAAAGGTGCACTACAGTATCTCCGAAAGTGACCATTGGGTTGACACGGATCGAGATCGATTTGTCACTCCGTATTGCGGAGAGGTTTCACTGGGCCCACTCGGTAATGCATCATCATAATGAGCTCAAAGTGATCAAGTGTCCGGTCACGGGATCATGCATTGCGGTATGAGTAAAGTGACTTGCCGTAACGAGACTAAACGAGGTATTGGGATACCGACGATCGAGTCTCGGGCAAGTAACATACCGTTGGACAAAGGGAATAGAATACGGGGTTGCTTGAACCCTTGACATCGTGGTTCATCCGATGAAAACATCGAGGAGCATGTGGGAGCCAACATGGGTATCCAGATCCCTCTGTTGGTTATTGACTTGAGGTAGTCTCGGTCATGTCTGCATGTCTCCCGAACCCGTAGGGTCTACACACTTAAGGTTCGGTGACGCTAGGGTTATTAGGAAGACAAGTATGTGATTACCGAATGTTGTTGAGTCCGGATGAGATCCCGGATGTCACGAGGAGTTCCGGAATGGTCCGGAGGTAAAGATTTATGTATGGAAAGTGGTTAAACGAACTCCGGAAAGTTTCGGGGGTATACCGGTAATGTATCGGGGCCACAGGGAGAGTTCCGGAGGTCCACCGGGAGGGGCCACCCCTCCGGGGCACATGGGCTAAGTGGGAGAGGAGCCAGCCCTGGTGGGCTGGGCGCACCTCCCCTTAGGCCCATGCGGCTAGGGCAAGTGGAGGAAACCCTAAGGAAAAAGGGGGGGCGCCTAGCTTGGGGGCAAGCCACCCTCCCTCCTCCCTTGTCGCCGCCCCACCTAGGCTTCCCCCTAGATGGCCGGCCCCCTTGGCCCTCTCCTCCGACAACTCGCGGGGGGGGGGGAGGGCTAGACAGACCATTGAAGGCGCAGCCCCTCCCCACCCTAACTCCTCTCTTTCTCCGCGTGTGCTTGGCGAAGCCTGCCGGAGAACCTTCAGACCAATTGCACCACGCCGTCGTGCTGCCATTGGAGTTGTCTTCCTCAACCTCTCCTTCTCCCTTGCTGGATCAAGACGGAGGAGACGCCATCGTCCGCACGTGTGTTGAACACGGAGGTGCCGTCCTTTCAAAGACTTTGCTCATCGGTGATCGGAATCACGTTGGGAACGTCATCATCATCACCACTCCCTCGAACGCTTCCGTACTCGATCTACAAGTGGTATGTAGATGCAAACTCTCTCTCTTGACTCGTTGCTTAGATGAACTCATAGATAGATCTTGGTGAAACCGTAGGAAAATTTTAATTTTCTGCAACGTTCCCCAACAAATCCTTTGCCCGGTTTTCGTCCGGAGCGACTCAGTAACACACATCCCTTTCCACAAAGATTAAGCACCAATGAGAGAAGTAAATATGCTCCTCAACTCTCCAAGCTCAGAGCCTTCATGGCCAATGGTTTAACCGGAATTGATCTCGCACGCTGTTGGATATCATGGAGCATACTGCCCCTCTCCCGGTAGCTCCGGTTTAATGTGTGAGTACACCGTAGTGTCGACGACCCTCCGACATCGTTAATATCCAGCTCACCGATGATGAGGTCACCAAGCTGTGAAGAAAATGTTGAATGAACCGAACACCTCTGTGCCCGAACCGGTCTGCTCCCTTCCGTATACCAACAAACCACCATCTGTAAGACTTCGACTATTTTTTACTGAACATATTACTGCTATTTACGGCATTATTTTTAACATCAACTGCTGCTTAATCAGGGTGATGATCCATTCGAGCAAGAAAGCGTCCACAAGAGAAATCAGAGAAGCGGACAAACCGGAAAAACCAATCCGCAAAAGACCAAAGCTGTCAAGAAGACTGCTCATAAGAGGAAAACCACTGCATCTTCTGATCCGGCTGTAGATGATGATGTGGGTAATCCGGACCTTGAGGTAGAAATTGATTCACTTGGCTTACTTTTCACACGCCTAATTAATGATGATGTTTGTCGGGGATGATCTTTGAAACCAGAATGCTGATGTTGTAGAGGTAACTATTCTCTCCTCGACTCAAATCCTTTGCCTTCACTAAAAATCCGTCGAGCAAACCGGAAAATTAAAATTTCTCATCCCTTGCTTACTTGGATCCCAAATTTCTTATGAAGACTCAACAACATGAAGCTCGCCGCACAACTTGGCACAAATGACCGGTGTAGTTACCTCCACCGGTTTACCGAACAGTCCAGTTCGGAAACGCTGCTCAGAGGTCTCTAATTTGCTTGTCGGTGCTTATCCTAAAGCCGGCTGTTTTCGTCAACCCCTTAATCCATCCGACTCCGATTATCGTGTCACTTCCCACTCCTCATCTGGCGAGTCATCACCACTCACCGCCACCACTTAAAACGGTGCTTGGGTAAGTTATACATTTCATATTGTTTCTACCGCATCATTGCGTAGTATATGCCGTGTTGATTGTTATTGTGCCTTTTCAGGGCCAAGCCTAGACCGAGCAAAAAGGCTCGTCTGGATAAAACGGCCGACGAAGAGACTGCCCCTGAACCGGATAGCGCCCCAAATCTTGAAGCGGCTATTTGTGAAGATACTCCCAATGATCCGCCACTTCAAGATGACGATTTTGTTGCTGAAGAAAGGCCTGTCGACACCTCCCTTCCTGTTGACCAGCCCAGAAGCCCAACCCGGATTGAAAAATCCACCAGTCCAATCCGGCCTGCTGACAAACCGATCGCCTGGTCAAACCGGTGATACCAAGGACGATGACGTTGTGATTATCGGCTTTGCCACAGCGAACCGGTAATCCGGCCGCTTTATCCAAGCATTCTCGCCAAAGAGGAATTTACCACTATGAGCAAGGGCAAGTGGGATGTTGATCCGCAACTTACGCTGCTCTGAACCCCCAAGACCTTCACTGGCTACCGAATTTGTATACCAGCCCGTGACTATGAAGTCGGCTTCGGTGAAGATGATGAAAGAAAAATTCGAGGTAACCTCCATGTTCTTTTCCCGCTTGAATATTTCAATTTTTGTTAACTCTCCTAGCTCCCAAGGGCCGGTTCAACTCAGTATAGTTAAACCGGGACTTAGTATAAACCCAATGCTTCAGAATCCACTGATGTAGCCCTCCAAGGCCGGTTCAACTTAGTATAGTTAAACCGGGACTTAACATAAACTTAATGCTTCAGAATCCACTGATGTAGCCCCCAAGGGCCGGTTCAACTTAGCATAGTTAAACCGGACCGTAATTTATATCACCGCATCGTAACATGTTCGAGCAAATAGCCATTAGCCCCCCAGTGCCAAGTTGAATACCTGTATTGAACTTGGGACTTTGTGATTTTATTGACAGAAGAAGATCAAATATGCATTAGCCCCCAAGTGCCATGTGTATGACTGGTTATGCATTTGGGACTTGCAATGAAGATATTAACATGCTCCCTTCTTGTTGCAGAATGAGGTACACCAACAAGCCTCCCAAATCAATGATCTTCAAGAAAATCTGAAGTCTCAACAAGCAGAAACCTCCAAGGCCAAGGATGAGCTGAAAACCGCCTTGACTACCATGGAGCAGCTCAAGGAGTGGTTCAAGTCTGAGCGGGCCGGGATCTTTGAAAAGGCCGCTTTAACCAAAAAGGTTGAAAATGCTGAAGCTGCCCTTAAACCGGTGGTAGATGAGCTGACCAGCGTGAAGCGGCAAGTGCATGCCATGACTGCTGCCATCTTTGGTAAGCTTCTTTTGGCTTCTATGATAATCTTGACCTTCTTATGATAAGTCTGGTTTGTGATTTCTCTTGCAATGCTGTAGGCACACGCATTGGTCACTTGGGGTCAGATGTTCGGAAGAAATTGAAGGCTGCCTATACCTTAATAGAGCACCTGTACATCGGAGCGCAGTCGAATCATCTCCATCGCATCACATAACAATCCAGCACCCTCCTTAATCCAAGATACTCTTAGGAGGTTGTCAATGCTTCCCGCCCGGATTGAAGAGTCAAGAAATCTGCCGCTCGAATCAAGGCGTCATTAATGCCTTAATCCGGGTAAAAGCATGGGTGCGATTTCGATCCGGTTGAGGCAGCTCAGGCTATCGATCAAGGAAGACGATTCGTAGTTCAACGAAGATGATCCGAGAGCGATAAACCGGCAAGGCGCCTCCGGCTTGCCAATTGGCGAAGAGGCAAACTTGTCGCATTATCAAGCTCAATATGACGATCGTAATGCGAATGGCTGCACCTATTCCCAAGCAGAACCTGATCCCTCCGATCCGTAAGCATACTTACGCTCCCGATATTGAACCATCTTCCCCGATCCATGAGGAGGCTGTCTTTCAAGCTTTAATGGGAATCGATCGACCACATGTTGACTTCGGCCAGGGTAGAGATGAAGAAGCTGAAGCGGCGCAGGACGACCCACAACCTTCAGACCGGGGCGGCGAGCAAGCATGAACCGGAAGCCGGTTTGAATAGCTGCTTCATTATATTCCGCCAAGAAACAATGATCTTATTTGGGCACCATGTTGCCTTGTAATAGGATAGCCAACACTCTTGCTTTGAATATGCCTTCGTGCATAGGTGCTGATACTTTTGCTTGAATGATCGAAACTTTCAATCTATATCGCCTGCAGTCACAAAATCTTAAACCGCCACGGTGGTTTGTGCCGCCAGCCAGCTTGTGACGTTCATATAAATATGAAATGAAATATTGAGGTATATAATCAAAATTTGTGATACAAAATACCTGCCATCGCTGGGCATAAAGTTGGCTTAGCCAATCTTAAAGTGGAGGTTGTACAAACCCTTACCGTCAAAGGAGAAAACAGCTCCTGTTATTTATAATGTCGGTTTACCACATAAACCGTGCCGGGTCATGACAAGCCCCCTGTTACTCCATAATGGGATGTTAACAGAAAAACGTCAAACCGGTGAAATTATCTTCGGATTAAAAAATTGACCGATTTTCGTCATTTGACAGTTTGAACCGGTTTAAAAATGTTGTCGGTTTAAGAAACGCAACAAAAATCAAATGATAGTTATGAAAAACATGGAAGCAAAGGCAATGATAAACCATTTGCAAAAAAGAAGGCTTTACTGAGCCGATCAGATGGTGTTACCATGGTCGGACACGACCAAGCTCCCTATAAGGTGTAGCCATGGTTCAAGTCAGCCAGGTCCCCAATCAAACCGTGGCATTATGCCGATCAAGTGGCGTGGCAATGGTTCGGGTTCGACCAAGCCCCCAAGTGACTCTATGGCCTTAGGCCGATCAAGAGGCGTGGATCGGGTTCGAGACTTGACCATGTCCCCAAGTGATCTGGTGGCTTTCGCCTATCAAAAGGTGTTGCATTAGTTCTGACACGACCAAGCTCCCAAGTGATATCACAAAGCTTTTGAAAAGCAAACTCAGGGGGTAAACCGGAGGCCGCTTTAAGACGTAACAACTCCATGTAACCACACATGATGTAATGTAACAGATACCCGCAAATTTGAGGCTCCGGTTTATTACTTTATTCATAATATATACACTGTCATAATATGTACATGTGTAGAGCCGATGACTCAGGTATAATAAGGCCGAAGATGAGCTATGTTCCACGGCCTGTTGGTCTCCTCCTCTGACGTGCGTGAGTCTTTATGCTCTCGAATATCGATCAGATAGTACGACCCGTTGTGCAGATTCTTGCTGACCACGAAAGGTCCCTCCCAAGGTGGGGATAGCTTGTGCACATCAATCTGGTCTTGGATGAGCCGAAGCACCAAATCTCCTTTTTGAAAAGTTCTGGTTCTGATCCGGCAACTATGGTAACGATGAAGATCCTGTTGGTAAATCGCCGAGCGGGCGTTGCTGATGCGTGCACTCGGTTGGAGGAGCGCGGCTCATCTCTCGCGCGGCTAGATGGCGACCAGCGCATCCAGGCCGAAAGTGGCTCTCTCCGTATCTCAGCTTTGTTCACCGACGGGGAGCCGCTGCTAGGTTTGCCGGATGCCCTGGAGATGGTCAGAGCTGTGGTGCCTGCAATTCCGGCTTCATCTCCACACCTACAGGTTCACCTCTCCCTCTCTTCCCAACCAACAACCAAGATGCAGAGCGTAACACTGCCTAAAGAAATTGAGCTCTAGCCTGAGCTTCTGATGTGCCTTTTGATCATCTTCATGACATTTGCATCTAATGATCTGTACGACAAGATTCAGTGTGTTCCTAGGACACTTGAATGATTTTTTTGCTGAATGACTAAAGTGTGAACTAAATATATCAGTTGCTGTCATTGAAACTACAAACTGTGAATGTTTCAGATCAAGTATGTGTACGTGGTTGCGTCTTTAAGAGGTCTGAATATATGAGTTTACATCACATCGATAGATATACTATGGACATGCAGGTTTTTGATAATTTGCTCCTTGGGAGGTCAGTTTCCTTCAAATGCGACTAAATCAAAGAGACACCGACTTATTTTAGTGCTTGAGATTTTGATTGCCAATCTGCAACAATGCCCATGCCCTTTGGTATTGCCTTGATAATTTTCTCCTTGGGAGGTCAGTTTTCTTCAAGTACAGCTAAATCAAAGAGACACCGACTTATTTTAGTGCTTGAGATTTTGATTGCCAATCTGCAACAATGCCCATGCCCTTTGGTATTGCACTCTAATTATTTTTTTGTTATTCTCCTGCAGATGCTTTCCGTCTTAATTGTCTACAACAAAAGGGATAAGCAGCACCGCATCTGAGTACCAAAGCCATCCATGCCATTCTGTATTCCTCTCATCATACACTTGATCATAAAAATCAGCTTATTTTATTGCGGCCCTACCATTTAAGATATCAAACTACTGTTATTTCAATTGGTCTTGAAATGCCACTAAACTGTTACTACATTATTTGCCACTGTTGTATGATTTATTTATCTAGAGGAACTTCTTTTATTGGTGGGAAAATATAAGTATCCTATTAGTCTGCTGAGATTTCCAATGCGATTCCTTACTAATCCTACAAGTCGTGTTCTTGATATTAAGTTGACGTTACCTTTTCCGAGACATGTGTTTTCCAATGAGAATCTTTACTAATCATACAAGTCATGTTCTAGATGTTAAGTTGAGGTTATCTTTCAAGTTATGTAAACCTGAAAGTGAAAGCATAATGTACTACGTGATTTGATTGACCAACACTGAACTTTTTACATGTTTTCTTGTGTTGATTCAGTCCCATCTTTTTACATCATCTTCCACTTTCAGCTGATATATCTAAAAGCTCTAATGAACATGTAATAGCTAGCAGGGAATAACTAAAGTCTTTGCAATTTTTTACATGTTGTCGTCCATCGATTCAGCCCAATTGTGCCATCAGAATGACTGATTCCGCCGCTGTCATAAGCCCGAGGTTCTAATCCTAGGTACTAAGTCATACCAACTCTGTTTAGCTCTTGAGATTATTTTCTAGCTTTTGAATAATAATCTGCAAGTAGTATTTATGCTTCTTACATTCCTTCCGGCTCTAAAATACACATATGCTTTTCTCTTTTTTGTACTTACTACTAAACTATGTGTGTTGAACAAAGCATGTCGCCTTATTTTAGATAAATGATGTAGTTATGGACGCCTTCTCAATGCTACATGTGTAGTTCCCAAATTGGACAATATCTTTCTGAAAAGATCTTCAAGTATGACATTTACTTCATTCTCTCACATCTGCTATTTAAAGTTCCTCTCTTGGCTTCTAATCAATCTGTGTAGATACAACTTTCTTAGGTTTTTGTGCAACAAATGTAATTAATAGCTTGGTTGCTATGTTTACCTTCGATGTCGGTATCATCTATAAAGGTCACTCCCCTAGCTATTAGCATTGTGTGTTACAACAACCTACATGGCCTGAATTTGATGTTGTGGTTGCTTGCAGTTGTCATGCAGTAGCTTGCCCATGATTCATGGTCTCATTGCCTTCATTTGTTTGTGTTTTTTGTGCTGTCATGCACATCACGAGTTGCAAGTATGTGTGTGCTATTCAATCTATTTACTGAGACAAGAGGCGTTTATTTATGTCCAGATTTCTATTGGAGATTATGGTACATAGAAGATCTCATATTAGAGAAGATAAAATTCAGTATATTTGTCGATCTGGACAGTATGTATATGTTTCTGGCACCTTTATCCTTTAGAGCAAAGCCCAGTTCTATGTTGATCTTTCTTGAATCTTTTGTTTTGTTGATTCGAATTATTTAAGTGTGATTTTTTTGTACAATTCCTTGATTATATGTCGGTGTCAAGGCATCTTTTGACTATTTGAATTAATTTACCATTGTATATTTGACGTATATCTTGGGAGGTTGTGAAAGAACTTATTATTATGACGTTGTACTAAACTTTGAAGCTTTTGGTGTATCATGGTACATATTATAGGAAATGCATCAATGACATGTAATGAACTTTCATGGTTTGGACCTTTGCATCCTGTGTAACATATATATTTTGATTTACTGGCCTGGATATGAGCGAATCAAGTTGGAATTTTGATAAGTATCTACTATGTCTTTAATCTTTGAGTAATGTTGTATTTTTCATGATTACGCTTTTGTATCTCTTTGCCAATCTACATTTCTATCATAGGTTATTTTTTTATTACCGGGTTTGCTAAAACAAGACTAAATGGGTGCGGCTGGCCGCACTTTCTATCTAATACAGTACTATAGAACGCGTTACGGTCCCGGTTTAGGTCACGTGAGGGCATCCACAGTGTATAGAGGCAACACAGCCTCTAAGGTGGGCCCCATACACCTGCCTCTAAGCCAATGTATCCTTCCCGCATTGTGAGCGTCTAAGCCCATGAGCCCACCAGCTGCATCTAACCACCGAACACTCTTCCCTTCGCGCAAAAAAATCCCCAATCGATTCCAATCCCTAGCGGCTGCAGGAACCACGCCATCGTCTCGACCGTCTCCGGCGACCAGGCGAACCAAATACCTCGCGCGAGGCCGGACGACGAAGGAGTTTGATCTAGCAGCTGGATGTGGACTGTTGGTGGTGGCGGGGGGTGCAGCAGCTGCGCCGGCAGGTGCGTCGAGGCGCAGCCGCCGGTCTGTTCGTGCTGACCAACTGCGCCGGCGACGCCGGGGATGCGCTACGCTGATAGCGGCGGCAGAGGCGTTGTGCGAGTACTAGGCGCAGGTCTGGAGCATGGGCGGGTTCACGCGGAAGCAGAAGGTGAGATGTGGCTGTTCATGGGTTCCCTGTACGTGAGTATGTGACTTTGTATTTTGGTGGCTTTTGAGCTAAATATAGTAGGGAATATCACTGATCTCCATTACATCCTTCTTATTTCAACATTAGGAAAAATAAAAGATCTAGCAATACAAATAGTTTGGTGGCAGCATACAGAGTACATGGTGAACGAATCTGGAATAAACTAGTCTAGAAATAAAATTACAAATTATTTGTTGGGCTTCTAATACAAGCTAAGGCTGACCACCCCCGAATCGTTGCCATAGATACTCTATCAAATCGCCTTTGAGTTGTCGATGTGTAGCTCGATCACGAATTGCTGAGCCTATCTCCAGCACTCTGGCAAATTCATGAATTGGCCCATGGTTCAGATTATCTATTTCGTTGTTAAAGGTACCCTGATCATAGTCATAGTCGAAGGAACCTCATAGGAATCCCGCCCATCCTCGACTATCATATTATGCAATATAACACATGCATACATGATATCAGCAATATCTTGCCTATACCAAAGATTAACCGGACCACTTACAATAGCAAATCGAGATTGTAGAACTCCAAATGCACGTTCAACATCTTTTCTTGCACCTTCTTGCATCTTTGCAAACAATTTTGTCTTGTCAGTTGGGGGCAAGCGGATTGTCTTCACAAATGTTGCCCACTCAGGATAAATCCCATCCGCTAGATAGTAACCCATATCATAATCATTGCCATTCACTTCAAACTTAACTTCTGGAGCCCTTCCTTGTAGTACTTGAGTGAATACAGGGGATTGGTTAAGCACATTTTCTGTCATTACTGTTTGATACATTGTCGAACATTGATACATTGATGATAGACTAAATAATACAATACCGAAACTAAAAGATATCTTTGATGTAAATGGAAAGATACATTGATGAGAGCCCGAAACTAAATGATACAATACCGAAACTAAAAGATACATTGCTGAAATGGAAAGATACATTGATGAGAGGTCAAACTAAATGGTACTACTAATTATTAAATAGATAGCTCCATGCCTAGAAGATTCGTAGTCGGTTATATCGCTGTAGCTTTGCCGCATCATATCCGGATGTGTCTGTCTCCAATAACTTCATATACTTGCTCAATTTTTGGTTCTTGCCTTCTCAAGTGTGGCGTGACTAATCTTTCATTGCAGATGCCTTCTCCTTTCTTGCTTCGCAGCCATCTCTGCATTACCGATTTTCTTGCTATGGCATCATGATATAGTTGCATAGTTGGATCTGGCAAAGTTGCTTGAAGAAGAGTCGGCCTTTGCGGGTGCCTTTCCTTTGCGTTTTGCACCCTTCCGTCTCCGGAGGACGACGCCCGATGGTCCGTCTCCACCGATTCTTCAAAGATCTTTACTAGAAGAAGAAATGTAAGCCCTGCTTCAAGTCTTGCCTCTCTTTCTCGCTTCATCCTTTTCTAGTAAGTAAGTATTTTTCCACTTTGGCATTTCTTTCACCATATCCCACCAATATTCTAGCGTGAATCTTTTTTTGTATTTCTCCTTGTAATCTGCTCTTACCATATCCATAAACATATTGTCATCATACCCACTAGGATACACACTGCGTTGCACGGAATGACACCCAAAGAACCGAGTCACAAATTTGTTTTGCTTACTCCAATGGTCTTTCAACATCTTGGCGCATCTTTGCCTCTCTTCGGAGTGACGCTGTTGTAGTCTTTCTCAACCGCTTTCCAATCTTGGTCTCGATTTCTTGGAGTTACCATCTCTTTGGATCGAGAGAATTTTCCAACCAAGCATTGACAAGCCGCTTATTTTCTTCCTCTGTCGGTTTCTCCTCTTAGCAATAGGTTCTTCCGCTTCACCGGACTACTTCCACTTGACTCTTGCCGATCTACTTCTTACGCCCTATGTATTGATGCAGGAGGTCGAGGCGAATAATGAAAATATCCGCATCTTGGTTGATCCTAGCATGTGGATCAATCCGGTGAAGCCAAGGTCGCAGAAGATGAATGACCATATGAACCTCCTCCCTACACTCCATGTGCTGCTTGGAAACTTGAGGTAGGGGGAGGTGGAAATGGATACCTGTTCTGTGCATACATGGGCTGCAAATATGGGCCATGCTGAGAGGATGAAGCACTTGTGAATCAAAGTGAGGTGGGGGGGGCGAGATGGGGTATAGTTTCGATTTTCTCGATCTTGGCTTGAGCAACTATTGAGCATCCTAGTGAAACTTCCTGGAGAGTGCTCCATGAATGTGAAGTTTTTTGAGGTGTCTAGGCTCCTAGTTGGTTTGGGTGTGTGCAAACTTATTGTTCAAAGCCCTAGTATATATACTGATAGATGTGTGTATGCACACACTTGTTATAACGGCCATAATTTGTTGTTTATTATTATTTTTAAATGCAACGGTTGTATTGGATTGGATGTGTATGCTCAGAACAAACCGGGCCTCCTTTGGTTTAGAGGAATCTTGTAGGAATTTTATAGGATATGATTTCTATAGGAAAAATTCCTTTAGAGCCCTTTGGTTTGTAGGAATGGAATCCTATTCCTATGGAGGAATTCTTCCTATCCTTCACATTTCATAGGAAAATAAACATTAGCTTAGACTCAATGGAAAAAATCCTATGATGTGAATCAAAGGGCATCTCCTTTCCTATTCCTACTCATAGGATTTGAGATACATGTCATCTCATTTCCTATGACTTTCCTATTTTCCTATAATTTTCCTATCCTATGAACCAAAGAGGCCTGAGCTTTGCCAGTTCGCACTGTATAACGGTTGCCCTTGGCTTGCTAGGCAACGACTGGTGTGTTCAGCTTTCAACTGCCATCTTTAAATCATATTATTTTATTCTTTGGAGGCAGCCTCTAGGCTTGGAGGCGATGCCATGGATTTTTTGTTAGAGGCAGCTGTGTGCAATGTATAGAGGCAACCTCTAAAGGCTTAGAGGCAGCAAAAAGGCACACTGTGGATGCTCTATAACCCATCTCTTTGTTTTTTTCCTGCCTGCTATGCACACCTGGGAGGATGGGACGAGTTGGGCCTGATAGGAGGGGTATGTTGTGAGGGCTTGCCTTTTTTTCAATCACGTTTCGTGTGATCATAAATTTAAAGTTCATCGGATCCCAACAAACACACCGCAAAAAGAGTTACATCAAATAGATCTCCAAGAGACCATTGTATTGAGAATCAAAAGAGAGAGAGAGGCACCAATGAGGATGATGAACCCTTCTGTGATGGTGTCTAGATTGGATGTGTGGTTTCTGGAACTTGCGGCGGCTGGAATTATTTTTCGTCGACTCCCCTAGGGTTTCTGAAACATTGGGGTATTTATAGAGCAAAGAGGCGGTGCAAGAGGCCATCGAGGTGGGCACAACCCACCAGGGCGCGCCTAGGCCCCCAGGCGCGCCCAGGTGGGTTGTGCCCCCTCGAGGCACCCCTCTGGTACTTCTTCGGCCCATCTTGTGTCTTCTGGTCCATAAAAATTCTCCAAAAAGTTTCGTTGCGTTTGGACTCCGTTTGGTGTTGATTTTCTGCGAAGTAAAAAACAAGCAAAAACAGCAACTGGCATTGGGCACTATGTCAATAGGTTAGTCCCAAAAAATGATATAAAGTTGGTATAAAATGATTGTAAAACATCCAAGAATGATAATATAATAGCATGGAACAATCAAAAATTATAGATTTGGAGACGTTGTAAATTTTTCTATGAAGCGTCTCAGGTTCCCTGGAAGGGAGCCCTCGTTGTTATATTGAACGATGAGGAAGAGTCCTCACAATAGATTACAAGGCATCGGTCATAGGAGGGATAACAGAGGGAGATAGAGATAGATACGAGATAAACATACAGAGAGAATCTATCTCTATTAACTAAAAGTAGCGCCCAAGCCAGCCTGAAGATCTCCCTATGAATCACGTTTCAACACCCTCCCTTAATCTAAACTTTTCCGCAAGTTTAGATTATGTTTGAATTCCTTAAATTGTTTTGTAGCCAAGGCTTTTGTGAATCCATCCACGACTTGATCCTTGGAATGTACAAATCGAATGTCCAGTTCCTTATTAGCAACTCGTTCCCTGACAAAGTGATAATCTATCTCGATGTGCTTGGTCCTTGCATGAAAGACAGGATTAGCAGCCAAGTAAGTAGCACCAAGATGTTACACCAAAGACAAGGAGTTTGAATGTTACAAAGACCAAGTTCCTTGAGAATAGATTTGACCCAAATAATTTCTGCTGTTGCATTTGCTAATGCCTTATACTCTGCCTCAGTACTAGACCTTGACACTGTAGCTTGTTTCTTTGCACACCACGAAATCAAATTAGGACCAAAGAAAACTGCAAATCGTCCCGTTGACCTTCTATCATCCGCATAGCCCTGGCCCAATGTAATCAAGAAAAGCACTCACAAGAGTGGATGAGGACCTGCTGAAGGTTAGTCCAACACTGAAAGTGCTTTTCACATATCTCAGTATACGCTTTGCTGCAGTCCAATGGGCAGTTGTGGGTGCATGAAGAAACTGGCAAACCTTATTGACTAAAAAAGAGAGGTCTGGTCTAGTAAGGGTCAAATACTGAAGTGCACCTACCAAACTTCTGTATCTGGTGCCATCCTCTTGGCTCAAAAGTTCACCTTCAGTGATAGATAGTTTTTCTGAACTGGACAATGGTGTGGATGAAGGTACAGCCCTGCAATCCAACTCTTCTTAGGAGATCAGTTGCATACTTTTCTTGGGAAACATGAAAACCGCCTTCACTATTTTGCTTAACTTCAATACCCAGAAAGAAGTGTATATCTCCCAATCCTTGAGAGCAAATTCTGAATTCAAATCTGACAAAAGAGCTTTCACTGCTTCATTAGAGGAGCTTGTGACAATTATATCATCAACATGGATAAGCACAAAAATGGATGTGTTGGACTTATTGTAAATGAATAGTGAGGTGTCAGATCTTGAAGGAGCAAAACCTGGTTGTTGCAATTTTGTACTTAAACGAGAGTACCATGCTCTGGGGGCTTGTTTCAATCCATAGAGTGATTTATCAAGCCTGCACACATGGGATGGTTGGTTCTCATCTTCAAATCCAGGAGGTTGCTTCATATACACTTCCTCTTCCAGAACGCCATGAAGAAACGCATTATGCATATCTAGCTGTCTAAGACTCCATCCTCTGGATACAACAATGGACAGGACAAGGCGAATAGTAGCAGCTTTAACAACTGGACTGAAGGTATCCTCATAGTCTATGCCATACCTTTGCTTGAAGCCCTTCGCAACAAGTCTAGCCTTATAACGATCAATTGTACCGTCAGACCTTCTTTTTATCCTGAACACCCACTTGCAATCAATCACATTTTTACCTTGTTGAGGAGGAACTAGGTGCCAGGTTCTGTTCTTGTGAAGAGCGTGAAATTCTTCATTCATAGCTTTCTTCCATGTGGGATCAACAAGCGCATCATGGACTGTAGGAGGCTCTCCTGTGGAAGCATCTAAACCAAATTTAACCTTGTAATTTACTGGTTGAATGACGCCTTGTTGAAGACGTGTCCGTGGCTGTATTACCGAAGCATGTTCAGTTCCAGCCACAGAAGATCCTGCCTGTTGCCGCTCCTGGACAGTGGATCTAGGCGATCCCGAGGTGGAACTGCCCCCGATGCCCAACGGATCTTCTGCGGGTGCGCGAGTAGGCGAACGCAAAGGAGATGCCACAGAATATCCGGGCAGATCAGCCTCAGACTGCGCGCCATGGGGTGATGAGGAGCGCAGGACCCGCCTGGTGTACATGCGCGAGACATGCACAAATCGCCCTGTCGGCTGATGCGCGGGCGCCGATTGGTGCGGCTCGTCCGCAGAGGCGGAGCCAAGAGAAGGCGACCACATGGCAGATGCTGAGTGGGGAGGCTCGTCCGTAAGTGGAGGCGACACGCTGTCGCAAGCCAGCTGATGCGGTGAGGATCCCGGGAAGGATCCTGTCGGCCCTGTTGTGGTTAGGCGCCACGATCCCAAGGAAGATTGCACCGGATCGGGCATGACCACGGGAGGATGCCATAATGCATTGTTTTCTGTACAGTTTTCGCCAGTTTCTGCATTATTGTCACCCAATTGTTTTTCTACAGCAACAAACTCAGGTAAACAGTTAGGAGAGTTAGTCGTAGTTGGATCAGTACAATCATGATTGCCCACATATTCAACACCGGATAAATGAGAGGGAAGGAGAAGTATCTCCTTCCGAAGAAGAGCACCGACATTAGAATGTAGTTTTTCAAAGGGAAACTGAGTTTCTTCAAAAACAACATCATGAGAAATATACACGCGACCAGTGGAAACATCTAGGCACTTAACACCCTTGTGTTGTGCACTATAGCCAAGGAAGACACATTGTTTGGAGCGAAACATAAGTTTGCGAGTGTTGTAAGGACGAAGGTTGGGCCAACATGCACAACCAAAAATGCGAAGAGTCGCATAATCAGGTGTGACATGGAGAAGACGTTCAGTGGGAGTTTTATGAGCAATAGTGCGACTAGGCCACATGTTAATAAGATGAACGGCGGTAAGAAAAGCTTCGTCCCAAAATTTTAGAGGCATGGAGGCCGCAGCTAAGAGAGCTAGGCCTACTTCGACAATGTGTCGATGTTTCCGTTCTACAGAACCGTTTTGTTGATGAGCATGGGGACAGGAGACATGATGAGAAATACCTATCTTTTGAAAAAAGGAATTCAACTTCTCATATTCCCCACCCCAATCAGATTGGATGGAAAGAATCTTACTATCAAATTGATGTTCAACAAGAGCTTGAAAGTTATGAAAGACTTGAAATACATCGGGATGTTTTCTAAGAAGATAGATCCAAGTGTACTTGCTATAATCATCAATGAAACTCACATAATAAGAGTGTCTACCAACAGAAGTGGGTGCTGGACCCCATACATCAGAAAAAATCAGTTGCAAAGGCTTGGTAGATACACTAGTGGAAACAGGATAAGGCAATTGATGAATTTTTGCTCTTTGACATGAATCACAAATAGTTTCTAAGTTTCTCTCACCAGCAACTGGGAGTTTATTTCTACTAAGGATTTGATGAACCGTAGCAAAAGACGGATGACCTAAGCGACTGTGCCACCTTTCAGCAGAAAGCTTGATGGCACCATAGACTTGTTTATTAAATTTGCAGTACTGAGGAAGCAACACATATAGCCCTTGAACACAGACACCCCTATGGAGAACTTTCTACGTGACCTGGTCCTTGATCAAAAATAAATATGGGTGAAAGTCTAGAAAGACATTATTATCAAGGGCAATGCGATTAACTGAAAGAAGAGTTTTGGAAGCCTCAGGAACATGCAAGATTTCTTTTAAGACAAGATCTTTATGTGGGGTTTTGATAATTGAATGACCAATACGACTAATCTCCATACATGCACCATTAGCTGCGGTGTAGATTTGATCATGACCACGATATTTGTCATGCATGGTCAGCTTCTCCAATTCTCCAAAGGATATGGTTTGTCGCACTTGTGTCCATGTACCGCTTGGTGTCGACTCCATATGACCCATCTACCGTAGTCGCAACTTTCTTTTTCTCGAATTGTCATCGCCAGAAGCGCCAATCACAATCCTTAGCAATATGATTTGTTTTCTTACATATTTGACACTTCCCTTCATAGCCTTCATTAACCTTGGAAGTTGCGCCCCTTGTTGTTGTTGTTGTAAGGAGGGCACCGGTTGTTGTTACTGCCAGAGTTGTTAGGGTGATAGCCACCGCCACCGCCCTGATAGCCACCTCCCCGACAGACGCCACCACCATGATTCTGGTGATAGCTGCCGCCGCCGTTCTGGTAGCCGCCACCGTTGTTATTGTAGCCGCTGTCGCCGCCACCTCCTTGGTAGCCGCCGCTGCCACCAGCTTGACCACCGTTGCCACCACTTCCACCGCGAGAGCCGCCACTATTGCCCCCGTTTCTCTGATTGCGGTAGCCCCCTCTGCCTCCCTGGCGACCGCGGGAAGCGGCGTTTGCCGAGGATTTGAAGCCACCGTTGCCATTGCCGTGGTACAACTCGACCCTCTGATCAAAGTTGGCCACAAGGGAGAAGAGATGGTCGACCGTGATGGGCTCCAGACGGACGTCCAAATACCGAGATGAGCGGCTGATATTCCATGTCAAGGCCGGATACAATGAAGGAGATGAGCTCCGACTCCCCGATCGGTTTTCCTGCCGCCACGAGCTCGTCGGAGAGAGACCGCATGTAGCCGAAGTAGGTTGATGCATATTGCGTGCCCTTCTAGGCGTTGGTGAGGGCAGCACGCAGGTTGTTGACTCGAGAAAGCGAGACCACCGCGAACATGTTGGACAGGGCGATCCAGATCGCATGCGACATCTCCAGTGACGCCACTTGAACGAGGACCTCCTTGGAGAGGTTCTGAAGGAGGTAGGCAACAATTTGCTGGTCCTGAACTAGCCATGGGGGGTAGGTAGGGTTTGGCAGCACTTTATCCTTGCCCTCTTTATCCTTTGCGATGATGTTCTTGGGAGGCTCCTCTATGGTTTTGTCGATGTAGCCGTACAAGCCAGCGCCCATTATTTGGGATCGGGCTTGAGCTCGCCACAAATTCGTCCTGGTGAGAGGCTCGGATATGTTGTAGTTGAAGCCGGTGGAGGGAATAGCAGCGGAGGTGGACATGGTTGCAGTGGGGATGATCGATGGAGGTTGATGATGATGATCGGTCGAGGTGGATGAGCTAGATGTGATGGGAAGAGCCTGCTTTGTATACCATGTAAATTTTTCTATGAAGCGTCGCAGGTACCCTCGAAGGGAGCCCTCGTTGTTATATTGAACGATGAGGAAGAGTCCTCACAATACATTACAAGGCATCGGTCATAGGAGGGATAACAGAGGGAGATAGAGATAGATACGAGATAAACATACAGAGAGAATCTATCTCTATTAACTAAAAGTAGCGCCCAAGGCAGCCTGAAGATCTCCCTGTTAATCACGTTTCAACAGACGTATCAATGGGTGGCTGGAATAAGTGAGGGGTCCTACGTGGGCCCCACAAGCCACCTAGGCGTGCCCAGGGGGTGGGCGCGCCCTGTGAGCCTGTGGCTCACAGGTGCACCCCCCTGGGGTGTGTTCAGTGCCAAAAATTCTTAAATATTGCATAAAAATCATACTAAATTTTCGGGGCATTTGGAGAACTTTTATTTTCTGGTCATTTGTTATTGGACGGATAATTCAGAAAACAATAAAATAATAGCATTTCTACTTTATTAATTCTAAATAACAGAAAGTAAGAAGTGGGTACAGAAAGTTGTGTTTACTAAATTCATCCATCACATGTCCGTCAAAAGGAATCTATTAATAAGGCTGATCAAGTCTTATTAACAAACTTCTTCCGAATGACATAAAACCGGAGAATCTTCGTATAACACTAGGTTACCTCAACGGGGACATGCATATCCCCAACAATAAGAATATCATATTTCTTTTTGAAAGTAGGAATAGTGTCGTGGAATTGTCACGGCAGATGTCCTCGTGAAAGGACTTAGTCGCAGGGCCATCGTACGGGTTAACTTAGAGGGGTTAAAGCGGACACAAAGACACGACAGTTATACTAGTTCGGCCCCTTCGATGAAGGTAAAAGCCTACGTCTAGTTTGTGATGGGATTGATGTGATTTCGGCGACTAGGGAGCAATAGCTTCGCCTAAGCCTCGAATTGTTCTGTCCTTAACCGCCACTGGTCGTCCCCTTATATACACGGGTTGACGCCCGGCCGGTCTACAGAGTCCCGATCCGGCTCATACAAGTGTCCGGCTCGGTCTCTTCTCTCTTATCTTATAGCACAAGTTACATGACTAAGGCGGTTTACATTTATGGATCCTAATCCGCCTCTAGGCTCTGGGCCTCATGCCTTCGTGGGCCCTAATTACAGATTTAGGGTAAACCGCCCTTCAGGCGGTTTATATTCGTGAGTTATATCCCCAACATTAGGCCCCATTGACTTGAACCGGTTCATGTTAATCTTCAACATCTTTAGGAAACTCAATCTCCCTTCATATTTCAGAAACCGCCATCTTCTTGAACCGCCGTGACGTCATCCTCCGATCGCAAAGAACGGGCGCCTTTGACGTCATCCTTAATAAAGAAATCCAAACAAGAAGATTCCCTTCATTTAATACTATCCCGAAATCGAGGCAACCGCCGTCCGCCGCTTTTGACTCTCGATCGCACTTGTTAATTGCCCGCTTCCTTATAAATAGACCGCAGGCCCTTTCTTCTTCTTCCGCTTCTTCTTCCTCGCGACGCTCCAGCTCTGAAGCTCCGCGTCGCCTCCGACCTTCGAACGCCACAGTCGGCGAGGTCACGATCAACCTCGATCGTATCAGAGGCTCTCGGCGCTCCTCCGCGGTTCTGCGCATCGTAAGGTCCTCTTCAAGCCCTAGATCCGCATCCAAGGTCCTGTTCATCTCGTAGTTCATAGGTGTTCATCTTAGTTTCCTCATACCGCTTCGCCATGGCCGTCTGATTCAACCGCATTCATACATCTCAGGCGCGATCGCTTCCGCCGCTTAACTCTTTATGCATCTTTCTTTTGTTCAGATCCTCTTGTTTAGAACGCATTTAACCTTCCCCGCCTTTATGAGGCTTGCATAGGTCGCAGAAATTTTTCTTACTGAATCTTCGGTAGATCCAAATTTCCTCCATTCGCATGTGAAATCTGTTTCTGTCCACACTTAGTAGATTTTCCAGTTCCGTCTCTTTGGCCGGTTTAATTTTTGATAGCTAATCCGTCACTCCATTAGTCCTCGCTAATCCGAATTGGAAATCGTCAATCGCCGATTTAACAATGTATAATGTGTCTCAATCGTTTAACGGTGAATCGCTTTCCCTTTCCTCTTGCAGCTTAGTCTTCCTAATGGCCAAACAATTCTCGACTTGCAATTGGGTCCGGTCTAAGATCACCGAGACGCAACTCAACGGATACGCTACCACCGGGCGCTTTAGCTTCTAAAACGTCCTCCATCGGGCGGGTTCCGGATGCGAATGCCCTCCCAATCCACAAGAAGGAGAAGTAATTGTGTTTATGCAAAGCACTTAGACCGGGATTCTGCCCGCCCGGATCAAAATTCTTCCGGATGTCCTTGCAAGTTTTCAACTCCATCCACAGGATATTGGTCCGAACTCGTGTCAAATATATGCAATTTCCAAGTTTTACGTGAAGTCTATCTTCAAGAAGAACCATCTGTGGAGCTGTTCCGGGATTTCTTTCACTTGAACCGGCCAGATGTAATTTTCGGATGGCCCTAACACGAGTCAAGCGGCGTTTCAATCCGAAAGGAAGGAAGTAGATTTTCCTCACGCCAAACACCATAGCCATCCGAAAGATTGGAACCAAACCTGGTTCTACCGCCGAATACTGCTTCCTAATAACGAGAATCCTTTGTGGGGTTACTTTCCTCACCGGATTAGCAACCATCATCCGTTGCATTTACGCTTGACCGCCGCGAACGGAAGAATTTTGCGCCTCAAATCATCAAACTCCGGCTCTAATGGCCAATGGACTAACCGGTGTGGACCTTGTGCGATCTTTGGGTTTCTTGGGGCATCTTGCCATTAAGCCGCCGCCCGGATTGATGCACGAATACACCGCAGCCTCCAAGACCCTCAAAGACGCCACGAGCTACCAATAATCGAGCTTGAAGTCACAGAGGCGAAGAGGCTGCTTGATGAACCGATCTCTGTCTGCAGCCAAACCGGGTTGGCTCCATTCTGTGTTGCCAACAAACCGCCTGCGGTAAGGCTCTGCTCACCGCTTTTCTGACATTTAATGCTTTGGTGATATATATTAATCCTTGTTACCTCTCAGGCTAACAGCTCCTTCTGGAAACGGACCAAACCGGCCCGGGCTCAAGTGTAAAGTCCAAGACCACCAAGAAGGCCGCAAGAGGAAAACCGAGTCTTCTCGATCCGCCGGAAGACGAAGATTCGTGGTCGAGGTAAAGCTTGATATCCTCACGAGGGAGTCGCCAGAACCGGCTCTCCTCTTTGTGTTTCTTCTTGCTTGTAGCTTGTTCCTTTTATCCTTCCTTTTACTGACAATTTTAACTCCCAGGATGATGCTGAAGCTAGTCATGCCGACCATGTTGAGGTAATCTTTCTTTCTTCCGAATCCGACCTCGTGCCGGTTAAGAGAATTCGCCGCACAGTCCGGAAAGTGAAAATATCTCATTCCTATGCTCATTTGAATCCAAACCTTTCCTTGAAGACACAGCACGCTGAAGAGCGCCGTACGACTCGGCACAGTGGTCAACAGATTGCCTCATCCGGTTTACCAGATACACCAACCCGGAAGCGTCGTCCAGAGGTGATTTGTTCTCCTGAAAAGCGTTACCCTTTAAAAGGTTTCTTCCGATGTCCTCTCAATTCGTCTGACCCGAAATTATCAGGCCTCTTCCAACTCCTCTGGCGGTTCATCAACCACGCATAGCGCCTCCGCTTAAAGTTCTTGCCGGGGTAAGCACCATACTGTCCCCGCCAATTTGGTTTATACTTATGCTGGTCGGTTTATCTTATTATAATTACGAACATTGCAGCATTTCAAGGCCCGCTTGAGTAAAAAAGCGAAAACCCTTGATCCTACTGCGGATGTTGATCCGGAAAAGATCCCAGAGCAGCATGGTGAAAATCCTGAAGTCGTTAAAGATAGCTCTGCCGGGCTGAACCAAGTTGACAACGCTGATCCGCCAGAACTGGAGCCGGACGCCCAAGTGGAAACCTCACATCCTGCTCCACCGAGTCCGGTCACAGAGCGGGTCGTACTCACTGAACCGTCGAGCCCAAAGAAGACCGCCAATCTGGCCAGCCCGACCAAAAATGATGACGTTATAGTGACGGGCACTGGCTACACCACCCCTAGCCAACCGGTCGCTTTAGCAAAAAACATCACCAAGGAAGAGTCAACCACCATGAGTAAAAAGAAGGGGAAAACCGACCGTCACCTTATGACAACCTCTACGCCCAAGAACTTCACTCGACTTTCTCAACCGACTCTACACAAGTCGTGACTTCGAAGCCGGTAAATCGCATGAAGGACCGCTATGAGGTAAGGAGTTATGCCTCTCGTACTTTTTGCTGTATAGTAGCCCCCAAGGGTCGGTTCAACTTAGCATAGTTAAACTGGGACTTAATTTATGTATCCCCATAGCAAACTGAGATCAACTAGCCATTAGCCCCCAAGTGCCAAGTTGAATATTTGTATTGAGCTTGGGACTTTATAATGAAACAACTAACGTGCTCCCTTTGTTATCGTAATGAGATATACCAAAGAAACCGTACAACTCAAGGACCTTCGTGCCAATCTGGAAACTCAACAAGCAGAAACCACCAAGGCCAAGGATGAGTTGAAAACTGCCTTGGCCACTATGGAACAGCTGAAGGAGTGGTATAAATCCGAGCAAGCCAACTGGGACATCGAGAGGACCGGTTTGAAAAAGCGGGCGGAAGATGTCAAGCGGCTCTTAAACCGGTGATGTAAGAGTGACTGCACTAAAGCGCCAGATTCACGCCATGACCTCTCGCCATCTTTGGTAAGAAAATTTGCACCGATTACCCATGTTGTGATATTTCCTCCGGTTTAACGACATATGCGAAACAGTGCGAGCGTATCGCTCATCTGGGCTCTGATGTGCGGAAGAAGCTCAAGGCAGCTTATTCGCTGATTGAACAGCTGTATTGCGGCGCCCTGCGAGTCATATGTGCGTCATCGTACGACAACACAACTCCGTCCTTGATCAAAGATACGCCGGACCGGCTATCCATGATTCCGCACAGCTTGAAGAGTTGAAACGATCCATGCGGCGGCCGGCACTTTCTTGGCTCTAACCCGTGCTAAGGCGTGGATAGCGGACCTTGATCCGACCGACATAGCCAAGGGTTTCCCAGCTCAAGAGAACGGTGAAGCCTTTGATAATGACGCTCAAACGAATAACAAAGGAGATGCGCCCATGGCGAAGTCAACTGGCAAAGCCAACTGGCGGTTCACCGCTCTTTCTACGATGCGAACAACAAGCGGGTGGAGTTTGTCATTCCGTAAGTCAGAGCCTTATTCCCCAATCCGTAAGCACACTTATGCCTCGACGTTGATCCGCCGAGCTTATAAGTAAAGAGGCATCTTCGTGCCTTAACCCGGATTGACCGTCTACCAATGACTTCCGGCCTTTGGGTGATGAAGAGGAAGAAGTTGAACCGACGCCAGATGCCCCCTCTTCCTCACGTCAACCCGGCGAGGAAGCTTAATCCGTCAAGCCGGGTGATGCATCAGAAGCTGTTAGTCATAACGCCATGCGAAACACCGGGCCTTGGAAGGCTTTGTAATAGAATAGCTAGCACTTTGTTTTTGAACATGCCTTTATACCCTCCGTCTGTAACCTTTGCGCGAAGGTGCTGATACTTTGGTTTGAAGAATTGAAACCTTCAA
Organism: Aegilops bicornis; assembly: GCA_021605145.1. Lineage (NCBI taxonomy): Eukaryota > Viridiplantae > Streptophyta > Magnoliopsida > Poales > Poaceae > Aegilops > Aegilops bicornis. The sequence continues at coordinate 507,869,489 of CM038673.1, forward strand.
TGCATTTTGCCTGCAATCACAAGTTCTTAAACCGCCACGGCGGCTTGTGTCGCCAGCCGGCTTGTGACGCCTATATATTTATATAAGAAAATATTGATGTATACGATCAAAATTTTGTAATACAAAAATACACCTTGTTGTCGGGCATGCGGTTGGCTTAGCCAATCTTGAGGCGGAGGTTGTATAAACCATTACCGTCAAAGGAGAAAACAACTCTGTGTTTATAATGCCGGTTTACCGTGTAAACCGTGGTTTCGGTCATGACAAGCCCCCTGTTACTCCATAATGGGATGTTAACAGAAAAAGTCAAACCGAAACAAATATCTCCGGATTAAAAATGGACCAAATTCCGTTAATGGACAGCTTGAACCGGTCTAAAAAGGTTATCGGTTTAAAAAGGTCAATAAAAATCAAATGACAGTTATGAAAACAATATGGAAGCAAAGGCAATGATAAAACCGTTTGCAATAAGAGGCTTTACTGAGCCGAGCAGATGGTGTTACCATGGTCGGACAGGACCAAGCTCCCCATAAGGTGTAGCTATGGTTCAAGTCAGCCAGCCCCCAATCGAAACCGTGGCATTATGCCGATCAAGTGGCATGGCAATGGTTCGGGTTCGACCAAGCCCCCAAGTGACTCTATGACCTTAGGCCGACCAAGAGGCGTGATCTGGTTCAGATGTGACCATGTCCCCAAGTGATCCGTGGCTTTCGCCCATCAAGAGGTGTTGCATTGGTTCGGATCGACCAAGCCCCCAAGTGACATCTAAACTTCCAAAAACATCCTCAAGGGGTAAACCGAGGCCGTTTAAGACAACAACTCTATGTAACCAAACCGGATGTTTACGTAATCGGATACCCCGCTTTAGCGAGAGGCTCCGGTTTATTGCTTTTATTCATAATATATACATTGTCATAATATGTACATAAGGAGAGCCGATGGCTCGGGTATAATAAGGTCAAGATGAGCTATGTTCCACGGCCCGTTGGTCTCCTCTTCGACGTGCGTGAGTCTTTATGCTCTCGAACATCGATCGATAAGTACGACCGTTATGCGATTCTTCTTGACCACAAAAGGCCCTTCCCAAGGCGGAGATAGCTTGTGCATATCTCGTGCGGTCTTGAATGAGCCAAGCACCAAGTCTCCTTCCCGAAAGGTTCTGGTTTTAACTCACCGATCGTGATACCGACGAAGATCCTGGCTGTAAATCGCCGAACGAGCAGCCGCCATATCTCGCTCTTCATCCGGTCGATCCAAATCGTCCTGCCGTGCGACCTCGCTATCTCGCCTCAACATAGGCTGCCACGCGAGGCGAGTCATGACGGATATCGCTGGGAAGGACCGCCTCCGCTCCATAGACCATAAAGAACGGTGTGTATCCAGTGGATCTGTTAGGGGTAGTATTTATACTCCATATCACCGATGGTAGCTCTTCTACCCAACAGCCCGGCGTCCTCTGCAAAGGGACCATAAGCCGGGGCTTGATACCTCTCAAGATCTCCTGATTAGCTCGTTCTGCTTGACCATTGGACTGCGGGTGGGCCACCGAAGAAACGTCAAGCCGGATGTGCTCACGTTCACAAAACTCCTTCATGGCACCCTTGGACAAATTGGTGCCATTATCCGTGATGATACCGTGTGGAAATCCAAACCGAAGATCACCCTTTTATGAACCGAACCGCCGTGGCGCATCACACTTGCTAATGTGCTCGCCTCGACCCATTTTGTAAATTTGTCAACTGCTACCGAAGTGTGTTTTCTTGTCCTTGGACCTTTTAAAAGGCCCCACCATGTCTAGCCCCCAAGTCGCAAACGGCCAAGTAATTGGAATCATCCTCAATTCCTGGACCGGTATGTGAGCACGTCTAGAAAACTTCTAGCAACCATCACATCGCCTGACCAGATCCTCCGTGGCATGGGCAACAACCAATAAAAACCATGGCGGAACGCTTTGGCCACCAAGGATTTTGAACCGGCGTGGTGACCGCAGTCCCCTTCATGGATCTCACGCAATATCTCAGCCTTCCTCGGGGGACATACAACGCTGAAAACGCCTACGACACCGCAATGATGCAACTCGCCATTAACAATGGTCATAGACTTAGACCGCCGAACTACTGCCGGGCCAACGTCTCATCCTCCGTAACTCGCCCGGGTCATGTATGCCAAATAAGGGAGCGTCAATCCGAATGACACGCAGGTCGCCACCAACCGAGCCTCCGGATCGAGAATAGCCAAATCTACTTCATCAAGAAGCTTGACCGACGGATTGTGCAAAGACATCAAGGAAGACATTAGGCGGGACCGGTTTGCGTTGAGAGCCCAACCGGCTTAAAGCATCCGCCGCCGTTCTTCCGACGATCCACATGGTCCACCTGATATCCTTTAAAGTGACCCGCAACAATATCCACCTCCCGACGATATGCAGCCATGAGCGGATCTTTGGAATCCCAAGTACCTGATACTTGCTGGGCCACTAAGTCCGAGTCACCAAAGCACTTAACTCGGCTGAGATTCATCTCCTTAGCCATCCGGAGACCATGGAGCAAAGCTTCATACTCAGCTGCATTGTTAGTACAAGGGAACATTAAGCGGAGAACGTAATGTAACTTGTCACCTCGTGGGGAAGTTAATACGACTCCACCCCGAGCCCTCCAATTGCCTGGACCCATCAAAGTGGATGGTCCAATAGGTATGATCCGCTTTTCTTGAGCGCTTGCAACTCCGTCCAATCATTAATGAAATCCACAAGTGCTCGATTTTATCGCCCGTCCGGTACATACCGAAACCGTGGCCCAAGCTCGATGGCCCACTTAGCAATCCGCCAGCTTGCTTCATGGTTCGTATGATATCGCCAAGGGAGCCGAATCGACCACCGTGATGGGATGCCCTTGAAAATATTGCTTCAGCTTCCGGCTTGCCATGAAAACTCCATATACCAGCTTACGCCAATGCGGATATCTTCGCTAGACTCAATGAGCACCTCGCCGATGTAATAAACCGCCGTTGAACCGATATTCCTTCCTGCCTCCTTCCGCTCTACCACAATGGCCACGCTTAATCGCCCGACATTAGCGACAACATATAGCGTAAGCGGCTCCTTGTCAATGGGAGCGGCGAGAATAAAGCGGGTTGGCCAATCGCCACTTTAAATCCTCCAATGCTTCATCGGCGGTCAAGTCCGCATAAACTGATCCGTCTTCTTCAACATCTGGTACAAAGGAATGGCCTTCTCTCCGAGGCGGCTGATAAACCGGCTCAGCGCGGCAATCCGACCCGCCAAACGCTGGACATCATTGATACACTTTGGCTTAGCCAGGGAGGTGATAGCTGTAATCTTCTCCGGATTAGCTTCAATCCCCATTGGACACAAGGAAACCCAATAACTTGCTCGCCGGAACACCAAAACACATTTGGCCGGTTAAGCATCATCTTGTACACCCGCAAGTTGTCAAAGGTTTCTCTCAAATCCTCAATCAGTGTTTCCTTCTTCCTTGACTTAACCACAATATCATCCACATAAGCATGCACATTACGGCCGATCTGTTCATGCAAGCAATTACATCATAACGTTGATAAGTTGCTTGGGCGCTCTTGAGCCCAAAAGGCATAGATACATAGCGTAAGGCTCCAAAAGGAGTGATAAACGCCGTCTTCTCCTGGTCGTTAACCGCCATCTTAATCGATGATATCCGAATATGCATCCAAAAAGCTCAACGCTCACAACCCGCCGTAGCATCAATAATCTGATCAATGCGGGAGGGCGAAGGATCTCCGACAAGCCTTGTTAAGATCTGTAGTCCACACACATGCGCCAAGTGCCATTCTTCTTAAGGACCAACACCGGATTAGCAAGCCACTCTGGATGGAAAACTTCAACGATAAACCCCGCCGCTAAGAGCACCGCAACCTCCTCTCCAATGGCCTTGCGCCTTTCCTCATTAAACCGCGAAGAAAGTGCTTTACCGGGTCAGATTTGGGATCAACATTAAGAGTGTGCTCGGAAGTTCCCTCGGTACACCTGGCATGTCAGAAGGTTTCCATGCAAAAATGTCCCGATTCTCGCGGATGAACTCGATGAGCGCGCTTTCCTATTTAGGATCCAAGTTAGCACTGATGGTAAACTGATTGGACGAATCGCCGGGCACAAAATCAACAAGTTTAGTCTCAGCCGCCGATTTAAACTTCAAATCCGGATCATGCTCTGTAGTTGGCTTCTTCAACGGGGTCATATCCGCCGGATCAACATTGTCCTTATAATACTTTAGCTCTTCAGTGGCACAAACCGACTCGGCGTAAGCCGCATCACCTTCCTCGCACTCCAAAGCGATCCTGCGGCTCCCATGAACAGTTATCGTCCCTTTGTGACCCGGCATTTTTAGCTGCAAATAGACATAACAAGGCCGTGCCATAAACTTAGCATAAGCCGGCCGCCCAAATAGGGCGTGGTAAGGGCTTTGAATTTTCACCACTTCAAACGTCAATGTTTCCGATCTGGAGTCATGTTCATCCCCAAAGGCCACCTCCAGAGCTATCTTACCGACCGGTATGCCGACTTGCCGTGCACCGAACCGTGAAACACCGTGGCCGGACGGCCCGAGGTGCTTATCCGTTAACCCCATACGCCGGAAGGTCTCGTAGTACGTGATGTTGATGCTACTTCCTCCATCCATAAGCACCTTGGTAAACTTGTATCCTCCCACGAGGTGCCACTACTAGGGCTAGCTGACCCGGATTGTAAACCCGGGAGGATGATCCTCTGCCCATACAATAGGCTGCTCGACCAGCAGTAGTAATGCGGTGCGGCCGGTTCAACAACATTGACCGCCCGCTTCAAGTTTTCGGTCTCGCTTGTCCAAGCTGGTGGTAAAGACATGGTATCGCCCACTGCTCAACCGCCGGATTACTTTGATAACCCGATCACTGCTGTTGTTGATTGTAACCCCTTGGCTCGATTGTTCGATTGTTACGATTGTCCCGCCTACCGGATTACCACCGAACCCTGGACCGGAATTTCCTCCACCGTAACCCGGGGCGGACCCCGAACCGCCGCCGGGCCCGTGATCATACCGGAAAGCATTAGAGTTTTTGAACTCGCATAATATAACAATCCTTCCAGAGGTGGTTTCTTTGGCGCCTCCTTCGTCCCATGCTTCGGACAAGGTTGATTCAATAGGTAATTCAAACGATCCGGATTGTGACTGGCGCATCGCCCGGTTTGATTACTTACCCTTGCGCCCGTTGACCCTTGTCCTGCTGCGTTGGTGTTGGCTATGAAGCCCATGTTACCGCTTGCCTTTTACGCTTGTTTCCTCCATTACCCGCCGATCGATGTCAGCTGGCCTCTCGAGTTGCCGCTCGCTTTTCCCTTCCCTATTTCGTCATCCTCCTCAGACTCGGGATCCTTGGTACTATCAGAATCAGCATACTTCACCAAAACGCCCATGAGAGTGCCCATGTCATTGCAAAAACGCTTCATGCGACCCAGCTTCAATTTTAACGGTTTGAACCGGCAGTTGGCTTCTAGGGTTAAGATCGCGGAATCAGGGTTGATCCGGTCTGAAGAATGTAAAACTTCCGAGACGCGGCGCACCCAATGGGTTGTGGATTCTCCCTCCGCTGGACACAAGCCGCCAAATCCACCATGCATATGGGCTGTTTACAGTGTCTTTGAAATTTTGAATGAACCGGGTCCGCGAATCGGGTCCATGAACCGATCGAGTTAGGCGGCAAGTTCTTCAACCAAGCACGGGCCGCACCTTCCAACATCATGGTGAAATACTTCGCACACGCAGCTTCATCCACATCCGGCATCTCCGTGGCCATCTCATAGCTTTCTATCCACGCTTCGAGCCAAACCGGGCGGTATAATTGGGCACCTTTATGCGGCCCTTTGAAGTCCTTGGGCAAACGTACATTGCGTAAAGCGGGGACGAGGCAAGGCACCCCCAAAGAGCCAGACGTGACCCCCGGTTCAAAGATGGTCGGCCGAACCGGCGCGAGTTGATGATCCTCATGTTGTGCTGCTAACTCGGCCTCCCTACGTGCCCCGCCCGTCCACCACCACTTGAGCGTCTTCGGCCACCCGCCGGGTTGTTGCCGTGAGGCGGACCACCGCGCATTGCTTGATACGGCCGGTTCATCTGCTACCGCTATAACTCCGGTTTGGGCGGGGTGGAGTGGATCCGATCTCGATCGTATGAATATGCTTCTCGCTAAGCCGTGGCCGCCCCGAGGAGCTCTTTGGCCCGGCGTGTTTCTACCGCTGCGGTGAATCGCCGATCGAATCGCCTCCAACCGCAAGCCGCAGCCGCAAAAGGTTATCCATCGGGTTGGAGTAATGACCCGGAGGTGTCTGCACAGATCAGAAGCGCGCCGGCATGATGGCGAGGCAGATCTATCACACGGGCTGAACCGGGCGCACCTGCCCCAGCGCTTCCGGCGGTTCACCACCGGGCGGCGGATTCTTGGTTCTCGCTTACAGGGTATTGAAGAGGTCTCTCCCTCGAAAACCGAAGGCAAAGCGGATTTGTACTTTCTTTCATGACTTCATGTGACGATTCTCGATCCAAAGATGAGCCTATAAGCCTGCGCATCCAAAGCGGCCCGTTCCGCCGCCATCCTTACGTCCGCGGCTGCCAGATCCGCTTTAGCCTTAGCGATTTGTTCCTTCACCTTTGCGATCTCTGCGTTGTGCAGGTCTTGATCCGCCGGATTAGCCTCTGCCACGAGCACAACCAATGCGTCGAATAGCTCTGATAAAACTTGAGCCGGCGGGCGCACATGGCCTCCTTCCCCGGCTGCCATCACCGCTGCTGAACCGGCGATCATCGGCGCCGCGGTCGAAGAGTGAAGTGTCGCCAGGTACCGCCATGAAGATTCCAACCCGGTTGGGCAGATCAAAGGGTCCGGAATACTCTCACCGTCGAACAGCCCCGATCCGCCATCTTGCGGTGTACAGAGACTCGGTTTCTCCGGTCGACGACTCGTCATCAGAGTAGACAACGGTTTCGCCACCAGATGTTGATCCGCCCTCACAGTCTCCGTGGATGACTCCCACGAAAGCACGCTTGATAGCCGGTTTAGCCAGGGCAGGACTCTTCTTCGCCCGCTGAGCCGTCTCGACGAGGTCGGTGCAGATGTCCGGCCCAGGCCCTGGCTCGCCGATCTTGCCGATGAACACGTGTATGCCACCAAAGGGGACCCGCACCGTACTCAATCGAGCCGGCCTCGGGGCCCCAACTGCATCGTCGATGTAGAGCTTGCCGCATGACGACTCTTAGTCATCCGCCCACAAGATAGCCTTCGATTCCTTCAACTTGCCCTCTAAGATCATCAAACCATCGCGGCGATAGCCCCACGGTGGGCGCCAACCGTCGTGGAATTGTCACGGCAGATGTCCTCGTGAAAGGACTTAGTCGCAGGGCCATCGTGCGGGTTAACTTAGAGGGTTAAAGCGGACACAAAGACACGAGAGTTATACTAGTTCGCCCCTTCGATGAAGGTAAAAGCCTACGCCTAGTTTGTGATGGGATTGATGTGATTTCGCGACTAGGGAGCAATAGCTTCGCCTAAGCCTCGAATTGTTCTGTCCTTAAACCGCGCGGTCGTCCCTTATATACACGGGTTGACGCCTCGGCCGGTCTCTGAGTCCCGATCCGGCTCATACAAGTGTCCGCCTCGGTCTCTTCTCTCTTATCTTACAAAGACAAGTTACATGACTAAGGCGGTTTACATTTATGGATCCTAATCCGCCTCTGGGCTCTGGGCCTCATGCCTTCGTGGGCCCTAATTACAGACGAGGGTAAACCGGCCCCTTCAGGGCGGTTTATATTCAGTAGTTATATCCCCAACAAATAGGGAATTCAAAACCTCCAATAGTAATTGTTGAAAATTTTCCAATAGAATTGATGCTATTCACTTGAGGTTGTTTCTTCAGAAAGTGTATTGTATGCTCATTACCATTAACATGAAAAGTGACATTGCCTTTATTGCAATCAATAACAGCGCCTGTAGTATTCAAAAAGGGTCTACCAAGGATGATCGACATACTGTCGTCCTCGGGTATATCAAGAACAACAAAGTCCGTTAAGATAGTAAAATTTGCAACTACGAGAGGCACATCTTCACAAATACCGATGGGTATAGTAGTTGATTTACCATCCATTTGCAAAGAGATTTCAGTTGGCATCAACTTATTCAAATCAAGTCTACGGTATAAAGAGAAAGTCATAACACTAACACCGGCTCCTAGATCACATAAAGCAATTTTAGCATAGTTTCTTTTAGTGGAGCATGGTATAGTTGGTATTCCTAAATCTCCTAGTTTCTTTGGTTTTCCACCCTTAAATGTATAATTAGCAAGCATGGTGGAAATGTTAGCTTCTGGTATCTTTCTTTTATTACTAATAACATCTTTCATATACTTAGCATAAGGAGACATTTTCAGAATATCAGCCGAATGCAAACGCAAAAAGACAGGTCTAAGAATTTCAATAAAGCGCTCAAATTCTTCCGTCATCCTTATTCTTTGGAGCTTTAGGAGGAAAGGGCATGGGTTTCTAAACCCATGGTTCTTTTTCCTTACCATGTTTCCTGGCAATGAAGTATCTCTTCTCATATCTTTTATTCTTAGGTTGTGGGTTATCAAGATCAATAGCAAGTTCTACCTCCACATCATTATCATTACTAGGTTGAGCATCAACATGAACATTATCATTATCATTACTACTAGGTTCATGTTTCATCACTAGATTGTGTCTCAGCATCAGAAATAGAAATATCATTTGGATTCTTAGGTGTGTCTACAATAGGTTCGCTAGGGGCATGCAAAGTCATATTATTCTTCTTTTTCTTTTTAGATGGACTAGGTGCATCAATATTAATTCTTTGAGAGTCTTGTTCAATTCTTTTAGAATGGCCTTCAGGATGCAAAGGTTCCTAAGTCATTTTACCACCTCTAGTCATAACTCTAACAACATGATCATTCATTTTATCATTCATCTCACTAAGCAATGATTTTGTGCCTTGAGAACTTGTTCTACTTGAATTTTTACCATGGAATCATGTTTACTAACAATTTTGAGATCATTAATAGTTCTAAACATATAGTCACTTAAGTGTTCTATCATATAAGCATTTCGTCTCAATTGTCTACCAACATATGCATTGAAGTTTTCTTGTTTAACAATAAAGTTATCAAATTCATCCAAGCATTCACCAGCAGATTTATTATAAGGAATATCACCTTAATCAAATCTATAGAGAGAACTTACCTCTACTACCTGTGTCCGGGTATTAAGACCATGTATTTCCTCGATTGGTGGTAAATTCTTAACATCTTCAGCTTTAACACCTTTTTCTTTCAAAGATTTCTTTGCCTCTTGCATATCTTTAGGACTGAGAAATAGACTACCCCTTTTCTTCGGAGTTGGCTTAGGCGGTGGCTTAGGAAGAGTCCAATCATTATCACTACTCAATATATTATTCAATAGTTCCTCAGCTTGTTCAACATTTCGTTCCTTGAAAACACAACCATCATAACTATCTAGGTGGTCCCTAGAAGCATCGGTTAGTCCATTATAAAAAATATCAAGTATTTCATTTTTCTTAAGAGGATGATCAGGCAAAGCATTAAGTAACTAGAGAAGACTCCCCCAAGCTTGTGGGAGACTCTCTTCTCCAATTTGCACAAAGTTAAACATTTGCTGTAAAGCAACTTGTTTCTTATGAGCAGAGAAATATTTTTTCGGGAAGTAATATATCATATCCTGGGGACTACGCACACAACCAGGAGCAAGAGAATTATACCAAGTCTTAGCATCACCCTTTAACAAGAAAGGAAACAACTTAAGAATATAGTAGTAGCGAATTTTTTCCTCATGAGCAAATAGGGTGGCTATATCATTCAGTTTAGTAAGATGTGCCACAACAGTTTCACATTCATAACCATGGAAAGGATCAGATTCAACCAAAGTAATTAACTCAGGATTGACAGAGAATTCATAATCCTTATCAGTAACAAAGATAGGTGAAGTAGCAAACTTAGGGTCATATTGCATTCTAGCATTCAAAGATTTTTCTTTCAACTTGACTAGTAATTTCTTAAGATCATCTCTATCCTTACAAGCAAGAAAGTACCTAGCTACCTATCCATCCATAACATAACCATCAGGTATAACAGGAAATTCATATCTAGGAGTGCTAGGTCTATATGTGTTTCAAAGTTTTAAGTTTCAATAATTTCATCAGTTTCAGAAATATCATCAGTTTCAGCATTCTCAATATTTTTAGCTCTAGCAAGTTGTTCATCCAAAAATTCACCCAGTGGCACAGTCTTATCAAGAAAAGTACTAGTATCATCATAAGAATCACTCATAGTAGAAGTAGCATCATCAATTACTAGAGACATATCAGAATTAATAGCAGGTGGTGGTGTCGCAAGCTTACTCAAAACAAAAGGTGAATCGAGCGCAGAGTTAGATGGCAGTTCTTTACCTCCCCTCGTTGTAGAGGGAAAAATCTCGGTTCTAGTATCTTTCAGACTCCTCATAGTGATAAACAGATATAAATCCCAAGTGACTCGACAAATAGAGCTATGCTCCCCGGCAACGGCGCCAAAAAAAGGTCTTGATAACCCACAAGTATAAGGCATGACACCATGATCTCCATCATCTTGATCTATATCAATGTGTCGTCACATGGTCGTCTCGCCAACTATTGCTCTTGCAACTATTGCTACCGCATAGCGATAAAGTAAAGCAATTATTTGGCGCTTGCATCTTATGCAATAAAGAGACAACCATAAGGCTTCTGCCAGTTGCCGATAACTTCAACAAAACATGATCATCTCATACAACAACTTATATCTCATCACGTCTTGACCATATCACATCACAACATGCCCTGCAAAAACAAGTTAGACGTCCTCTACTTTGTTGTTGCAAGTTTTACGTGGCTGCTACGGGCTGAGTAAGAACCGTTCTTACCTACACATCAAAACCACAATGATAGTTTGTCAAGTTAGTGCTATTTTAACCTTCTCAAGGACTGGGCGTAGCCACACTCGGTTCAACTAAAGTTGGAGAAACTGACACCGCCACCACACGTGTGTGCAAAGCACGTCGGTAGAACCAGTCTCAGCGTAAGCGTCTGGCGTAATGTCGGTCCGGCAGCTTCATCCAACAATACCGCCCGAACCAAAGTATGACATCTTTGGTAAGCAATATGACTTGTATCGCCCATAACTCACTTGTGTTCTACTCGTGCATATAACATCAACGCATAAAACCTAGGCTCGGATGCCATCATTGGGGAACGTGGTAATTTCAAAAAATTCCTACGCACACGCAAGATCATGGTGATGCATTGCAACGAGAGGAGAGTGTTGTCCACGCACTCGTGAGACCAAAAGCGGAAGCGTTAGAACAACGTGGTTGATGTAGTCGTCGTCTTCACGGCCCGACCGATCAAGCACCGAAACTACGGCACCTCCGGAAGTTCTAGCACACGTTCAGCTCGATGGCGTCCCTCGAACTCCGATCCAGCCGAGTGTCGAGGGAGAGTTCCACAAGACGACGGCGTGGTGACGATCTTGATGTTCTACCGACGCAGGGCTTCGCCCAATCACCGCTACGATATTGTCGAGGTGGATTATGGTGGAGGGGGGCACCACACACGGCTAAGAGATCCAAGGGATCAATTGTTGTGTCTAGAGGTGCCCCCTGCCCCCGTATATAAAGGAGCAAGGGGGAGGGGGCGGCCGGCCTAGGAGGGGGCGCGCCATGGGGAGTCCTACTCCCACCGGGAGTAGGACTCCCTCCTTCCTTGTTGGAGTAGGAGAGAAGGAAAGAGGGGGAGAGGGAGAAGGAAAAGGGGGCTGCACCCCTTGTCCAATTCGGACCAGAGGGGGGCGTGCGCCTCCTTCCTTTTGGCCTCTCTCCTCTATTCCCGTATGGCCCAATAAGGCCCATATACCCCCAGCGAATTCCCGTAACTCTCCGGTACTCCAAAAATACCGAATCACTCGGAACCTTTCCAAGTCCGAATATAATCGTCCAATATATCGATCTTTACGTCTCGACCATTTCGAGACTCCTCGTCATGTCCCCGATCTCATCCGGGACTCCGAACTCCTTCGGTACATCAAAACTCATAAACTCATAATAAAACTATCATCGAAACCTTAAGCGTGCGGACCCTACGGGTTTGAGAACTATGTAGACATGACCGAAACACGTTTCCGATCAATAACCAATAGCGGAACCTGGATGCTCATATTGGCTCCCACATATTCTACGAAGATCTTTATCGGTCAAACCGCATAACAACATACGTTGTTCCCTTTGTCATCGGTATGTTACTTGCCCGAGATTCAATCGCCGGTATCTCAATACCTTGTTCAATCTCGTTACCGGCAAGTCTCTTTACTCATTCTGTAATGCATCATCCGCAACTAACTCATTAGCTACATTGCTTGCAAGGCTTATAGTGATGTGCATTACCGAGAGGGCCCAGAGATACCACTCCAACAATCGGAGTGACAAATCCTAATCTCGAAATACGCCAACTCAACAAGTAACTTCGGAGACACCTGTAGAGCTCCTTTATAATCACCCAGTTACGTTGTGACGTTTGGTAGCACACAAAGTGTTCCTCCGGTAAACGGGAGTTGCATAATCTCATAGTCATAGGAACATGTATAAGTCATGAAGAAGCAATAGCAACATACTAAACGATCAAGTGCTAAGCTAAAGGAATGGGTCAAGTCAATCACATTATTTTCCTAATGATGTGATCCCGTTAATCAAATGACAACTCATGTCTATGGCTAGGAAACTTAACCATCTTTGATTCACGAGCTAGTCAAGTAGAGGCATACTAGTGACACTATGTTTGTCTATGTATTCACACATGTATTATGTTTCCGGTTAATACAATTCTAGATGAATAATAAACATTTATCATGAAATAAGAAAATAAATAATAACTTTATTATTGCCTCTATGGCATATTTCTTTCATCCCGATGTTATGATAAATTGCAATTGCTTCAATGACCGAGATTATAGTTTGTTAGTTTTAATGAAGTTTCTGATTCATACTTGACATTGTGAATAGATTGTTACTTTAGTATAAGAAATCATATGACAAATGCATTTAGGTTATATCTAGGATTTAAAGAATTTACAGTACGAACAGACTGTGAAGCCATATGCCGATATTACAACAAAATTAATAGTAAGAAAAGCTCAACCAGAAGATGGGTCTTATTTGAAGACACCATAGCTGGAAATGGTTATAAAGTTATTTTTGAGCATATTAAAGGGAAGGATAATACCTTACGACATATTTTCTCGTGCATCAAATTTGCAGGAATGAAGAAAGGATTATTCGCCAACAAGGATGAATATCTCTTCTTTGGAGAAGAAAATAGGCTGAAAATGTTTCAGCCAAATACATTCAATTTTAAGCCAAAATCCCATATTAAGCTCGATGAAGGCCAAAGATGCATATTGGATAACTTTTGGTACCAATATGCTCGTAAAAGAGAGGAACAAGGATATTTTTTATCAATTCTCAACAGTTTGGCTGAATATTTTAACGAATTAAACAAAAATGTGCCAAAGCCAAAGAAAGTTTGAAATACCAAAAGGAGAAACTCTATATCTTATATTCGATGGAAATAAACCTGGCATATATTTGGAATGGGAAAATATTATGATTGAAAAACTAGATGCAAAAAGAAATGGAGGAGATTTAACATTCAAAAGATATTACAAGATAGATGAGGCCTTACTTTGGGCAAGAAAGGTATTAGGACCAGATTATTATATTGACCCAAAGGCTAAAGACTATATCCAAATGAAAAGAGGCATACCTGCTTCACCAACTCCCACAAAGGGGAGGCATCAAGCTCAAAAATATAAAGAAGGAAGAATCCCCAAAATATAAGACATACCAAGAATGCCTTCTAAAGGGGCTTGACCCTTTAGACAAAGTGAATACATGGATCAAGAAATGGATAAAAGGTTTGAAGAATTTTCAAAGACAATAAAGAAAGAATTAAAGGAGGAAATATTAAAAGAATTAAGGCAAGAAATGGATGAAAAATTTGAAGAAATAAAGAAAGAATGTGATGAAAAATTTGATTTCAATCTGTTAAATGATGAGGATCATATGGACATAGCGAGGCATGGGCAGCGCCCTGAATAAAGCCCAAATTGCATATATTGATATTGCTATCAATTATTCTAGCGGAGGACCTATACCCGACCCGAATATTGATAGAAATTCCCATAATAGATCCTTTAAATATTGATAAGGTATTATCAATTATATGGGCAGGGAGGACCCCCCTTTAAAAAAAATAATAATAAAATAAGCAATGTCTAAAATTTAAACAAGTTAAATTAAATTTAAATTAAATGAATAAGCAGTGTTGAATATTTAAGCAGCCTTGGCATGTATGTACGCATACACTGACACAAGGATTCCTAAGGAAGAGCTACCTATCTGAAGGCATGAAGAAGTGCATCGGGCAAGCGAAGAAGAAAAGAAGAGCCAGCCAATTACTCACCGAGAGACAATGCCACGTGAAGAAAGCAAATATTCCTGAAGATTGAAGCTTGTCGGCACTCTCTCACATTTTTCTATATTATTAGAAGGACACGTGTGTACCCTAGTAGGACACGTGTGCATACTACCGTGTGTAAAATAAGTGAAGGAAGGCTCCCTTAGGCCTCCCTTGCAGCCATCCTCAATGGCTATAAAAGGAGACGCTGGGCTCAAGAACAACAACAACACAAGAGACGGGAGAGCACGAAGCACTCAGAGCATCGAGACTCTCCACCAGAGCACCAAATCCTTCTAGTTTAGCCACCACCACTACTAGTAGAATAGCCAAGAAGGCGCTTAGTTCGCCAAGAGTTTGAAGGTAATTTCCTAGTTGTGTGTAATCCCTTCGGGGCATCCCGAAAGGGAAAGCCATATGTAAATTATGTTGTTGAAATGATGTAGTTTCTTGGTTTCACTTGGTATTTTTACTTATGAATTTATGGGACGAGTTCTTATGCTAGGGATCCTATAGGAGAAACCTCTGCGTGTGTAGTTCTGTGTAGCCCAGAGCGGCGTTTGAATGAGAACCGTGTGGTCAGAGAAAGTGTTCCTTCGGGTGGAACTGCACAGGAAGACGATAGGAATTTACCCCATAAATTTGCAATTAAAACTGCTAAGTGAACGTAACTAGCTACATCTGATGCAACATAATGAAAAATATGGTGAGTACCGAGTAGGATTTTACACCTCTGCGCACACCGCTTATTTAATTGTTGGCCTCGCCACCTCTAATTAGATCCTGCATTAAATATATAATCAAGTTAGAACGTGAAGGTAATCATATTGAATTAAATATTGCTGTGAATAGTGGAATACTATTTCAAATAGTGTATTTAATAGTGGAGCACTATTGTGAATAGTGGCCTACATAGTGAATAGTAAATACTATTCAAGATAAAAAGCATACCTGTCTACCACTTCCACCTAATCCCAAATTAACCTAATCAAAATCTAATCACATATTAAGATAAATAAAAATTTAATATCCCTATATTGTTGGTATCAGAGCCAAGTATATATATATATATATATATATATATATATATATATATATATATATATATATATATATATGTTGCTGTTATAAGAATGATCATGATGCCCTCATGTCCGTATTTTATTTTATCGACACCTCTATCTCTAAACATGTGGACATATTTTTCGTTATCGGCTTCCGTTGAGGACAAGCAAGGTCTAAGGTTGGGGGAGTTGATACGTCCATTTTACATCATGCTTTGATATTGATATTTATTGCATTATTGGCTGTTATGACACGTTATGTCACAATACTTATGCCTATTCTCTCTTATTTTACAAGGTTTACATGAAGAGGGAGAATGCCGGCAGCTGGGATTCTGGGCTGGAAAAGGAGCAAATATTAGAGACCTATTCTGCACAACTCCAAAAGTCCTGAAACTCCACGGAAGTTATTTTTGGAATTAATAAAAAATATTGAGCGAAGAAAATACCAGAGGGGGGCCACCCACCGTCCACGAGGGTGGGGGGCGCGCCCCATCCCCCTGGGCGTGCCCCCTGCCTGGTGGGCCCCCTTTCAGGCCTCCGGTGCCCATCTTCTTCTATATGAAGTCTTTTATCCTGGAAAAAATCACAAGCAAGCTTTCGGGACGAAACACCGCCGCCACGAGGCGGAACCTTGGCGGAACCAATCTAGGGCTCCGGCGGAGTTGTTCTGCCAGAGAAACATCCCTCCGGGAGGGGGAAATCGTCACCATCTATCCTCTCATTGGGAGGGTGTCAATCTCCAGTTTCACCAGCACCATCTCCTCTTAAACCCTAGTTCATCTCTTATATCCAATCTTTGTCCCAAAACCTCAGATTGGTACCTGTGGGCTGCTTGTAGTGTTGATTACTCCTTGTAGTTGATGCTAGTTGGTTTATTCGGTGGAAGATCATATGTTCAGATCCTTTATGCATATTAATACCCCTCTGATTATGAACATGGATATGATTTGTGAGTAGTTACGTTTGTTCCTGAGGACATGGGAGAAGTCTTGCTATAAGTAGTCATGTGAATTTGGTATTCGATCAATATTTTGGTGAGATGTATGTTGTCTTTCCTCTAGTGGTGTTATGTGAACGTCGAATACATGACACTTCACCATTATTTGGGCCTAGAGGAAGGCATTGGGAAGTAATAAGTAGATGATGGGTTGCTAGAGTGACAGAAGCTTAAACCCTAGTTTATGCGTTGCTTCGTAAGGGGCTGATTTGGATCCATATGTTCCATGCTATGGTTAGGTTTACCTTAATTCTTCTCTCGTAGTTGCAGATGCTTGCGAGAGTAGTTAATCATAAGTGGGATGCTTGTCCAAGGAAGGGCAGTACCCAAGCACCGGTCCACCCACATATCTAATTATCAAAGTAACAACGCGAATCATATGAGCGTGATGAAAATTAGCTTGACGATAATTCCCATGTGTCCTGATGTCTACTACACAACCTTCTTGTAGACGTTGTTGGGCCTCCAAGCGCAGAGGTTTGTAGGACAGTAGAAAATTTCCCTCAAGTGGATGACCTAAGGTTTATCAATCCGTGGGAGGCGTAGGATGAGGATGGTCTCTCTCAAGCAACCCTACAACCAAATAACAAAGAGTCTCTTGTGTCCCCAACACACCCAATACAATGGTAAATTGTATAGGTGCACTAGTTCAGCGAAGAGATGGTGATACAAGTGCAATATGGATGGTAGATATAGGTTTTGTAATCTGAAATTATAAAAACAGCAAGGTAACTAATGATAAAAGTGAGCATAAAAGGTATTGCAATGCTAGGAGCAAGGCCTAAGGTTCATACTTTCACTAGTGCAAGTTCTCTCAACAATAATAACATACTTGGATTATATAACTATCCCTCAACATGCAACAAAGAGTCACTCCAAAATCACTAATAGAGGATAACAAACGAAGAGATTATTGTAGGGTACGAAACCACCTCAAAGTTATCCTTTCTGATCGATCTATTCAAGAGTCTCAGAGAAAAATAACACGAAGCTATTCTTTCCGTTCGATCTATCATAGAGTTCGTACTAGAATAACACCTTAAGACACAAATCAACCAAAACCATAATGTCACCTAGATACTCCAATGTCTCCTCAAGTATCCGTGGGCATGATTATACGATATGCATCACACAATCTCAGATTCATCTATTCAATCAACACAAAGTACTTCAAAGAGTGCCCCAAAGTTTCTACCGGAGAGTCAAGACGAAAATGTGTGCCAACCCCTATGCATAAGTTCATTGAACCCGCAAGTTGATCACCAAAACATACATCAAGTAAATCACGTGAATATCCCATTGTCACCATAGATAAGCACGACAAGACATACATCAAGTGTTCTCAAATCCTTAAAGACTCAATCCGACGAGACAACTTCAAGGGGAATAATCAATTCATCACATGAGAGTAGAGGGGGAGAAACATTATAAGATCCAACTATAATAGCAAAGCTCGCGATACATCAAGATCGTATCAAATCCAGAACACGAGAGAGAGAGAGAGAGATCAAACACATAGCTACTGGTACATACCCTCAGCCCCGAGGGTGAACTACTCGCTCCTCGTCATGGAGAGCGCCGGGATGATGAAGATGGCCACCGGTGAGGGATCCCCCCTCCGTTAGGGTGCTGGAACAGGGTCCCGATAGTTTTTTGGTGGCTACAGAGGCTTGCGGCGGCGGAACTCCCGATCTATTGTGCTCTTCGATGTTTTTAGGGTATATGGATGGCGGCGCGCCTAGGGGGGTAGGGCGCGCCTCCCTGCCTCGTGGCTTCCTCGTTGCTTCTCTGTCGTATACTCCAAGTCTCCTGGATTGCTTCCGTTCCAAAAATAACTCTCCTGAAGGTTTCATTCCATTTGGACTCCGTTTGATATTCCTTTTCTTTGAAACACTAAAATAGGCAAGAAAACAACAATTTGGGTTGGGCCTCCGGTTAATAGGTTAGTCCCAAAAGTAATATTAAAGTGTATAATAAAGCCCATAAACATCCAAAACAGATAATATAATAGCGTGAAGACTTCATAAATTATAGATACGTTGGAGACGTATCATGTCCTCGGGAGCATTTTTCTTCATATAAGAAATTGTCCAGGCTTGTCCTTTGCTACAAAAAGGATTGGGCCACCTTGCTGCACCTTATTTACTTTTGTTACTTGTTACCCGTTACGAATTACCTTATCACAAAACTATTTGTTATCGATAATTTCAGTGCTTGCAGAGAATACCTTACTGAAAACCGCTTGTCATTTCCTTATGCTCCTCGTTGGGTTTGACACTCTTACTTATCGAAAGGACTACGATAGATCCCCTATACTTGTGGGTCATCACTAGTCCCCGAAGACAACCACTGCATGCGTGTGGCCCAAACATATGTACGGAGAGGTGTGTTTTTGAGTAACAATGGGACAACTTTGATGTGGCACCATGATTTCGAACTAGAAATCCCCACATTGAGTGAGGGTTAGGTTGACGATGCATATTTATGTTACACCACACTTCAAGCCAACGACGGGGATTTATGCATGCATGTGTGCATAGTATATGCGCTCAAACTTAATTAGGTCTGAATCTCACCATGACCTATACTACGATAACACGAACCAAATGAAGAATCCGCCATGGTAACCTATCTTGTTGTTGGTCAAGGTGATCATGGATGTCCAGGCAGGCCCACGAATATATAGGCTTGTCGCCGATAACCACGCGAGGGAGTGTATCATTCGAAGGCAACCACTACATGCATATGTATGGAGGTGATGCGTGCATGCATGTTTGAATACCATTCACAACATTGATGTGGCGCGTGCGTCAAAAATCGTACACTAGCTCCCCACACAGAGCGAGATCGGTTCATGACGTGTCGTTGTACTAGCCACTTCGACTCGATGGGAGGGATTCATGCGTACACATGCATGTGTGTGTGCTCAAACTGTATCATGCGTGTCATCCCAAAGCATGACCTATATATATATGTATGTATATATATAAAGTATTACAAGCAAAAATAATAATCCCCTCCTAAGTCAAATTAACCTCTCTTGTTGTCAAGCAAAAAGGAGTGATGGACCAAGCGGGCCCATAGATGGAAAGCATCGATATCGCTGATAACCGCTTAAGTGGGTGCGAGAGGACAACCACCACCGCTTTGCATGTGGGCCAAACATATATATGTTGAAACCCAAAATGCACAACTTTGATGTGCCACATGCCTCAAAAACCGTAAACCATGCACCCACGCAGAGCGAGGTTCATGAAGCGTACTACATATGATGGTCCCCTTCCCCCCTCTTCACCGCATACTATATGCTCCTGCCGTAATATGTACAACCCAAAGAATCCTCATCGATGGTGAAATTAATTAACCTCTCCCGATGTAGGTCAAAGTGATGCATGCATGCATCGACGATGGCCTGGTGGGCCCACAGATGGAATCGTCACACGTGAGTGTCCTAGCTAGGATAACCACCACATGCATGCATGTGGCCCAAAGAGGTGTCGTGTGATGTTTGAATATCCAATTTCACAATTTTGATGTAGCATATGCCTCGGAAACCGAAAAGTCCCGACACTGAGTGAGGTGTACTTGTTCACGGACGCGTACGTATAGTATATATGCTAGTCCCCTCCCACCTCTTCGACGCTTACTATATACCACCATAACACAAACAAAAAAGATTCTACCTTGCTGGTCAAATTAACCTCACTGCCGGTTGTTCGTCAAAGTGATGGACGATGACCTCGTGGGCCCACAGAAACCGTCACACGCGAGTATCGAGTGTCATGCAGGACAACCATCGACTGCATGTGGCCAAAACATGTATGTATGAAAGGGCCGTGTAATGTTTTAAATAACGATTTCACGACTCTGATGTGGCACCGGCCTGCCTAACAAAACGGCCAACCCACACGGTGGCTCACAACTCGTAGTGTACTGCGAGCCACTCGCCACCCCCAGACACACACACCTACACACACACCGCGAATCCACCGCAACTACGATGCATGTTAATCCCGCGGTGAACATATGTTACCAAAGGAGGGACGTTTTAATTTTGAAAAAACACAGAGATCATTAAGACGTTTTAGTACATTAATTGATTGATTTTCTACGGGTATAATGTGCAAAAATCAAATTTGAGCGACATGCACACGTGACAGTGCACCTAAATGGATTGCAAAAACACATGTGTCTCACTGGGTGCATGTTTACTCCCCGTGCAAAAAAATTCAAATATTGAGAATCTTGATTTTTAAATTCTAGTACATCCAAAACTTATTTGAAGTTCATGAAACTTATCGTCTTATCATATGGACACCAATACAAAGTGGCATTGTACTCTTTTTGTCAAATTTGAGACCAGTTTTGATGTAATCTTTATCAATTACTAACGAGAGATTATTAATAATTGGGAACCAATATTCCAAACGGATTATTTATTTGAACCGTGAGCGTTAGACAAACAATGGATACGTGCCATGCTTCAGTTAAGCAATAAAGTGGTAGCATTAATCATCCAGATAGAAACACAATATATGTGCCGTCGCGCGACCCGTGTGCCATGCAAGCAGGCGTGAGTAGACAGGACGCATGCGAGTAGTCCGCCGCGTAGGCAGACCGGGAGGCATGCGTGCAGGTGTGTGAATTGACGGAGGCGTGCTCACTGCGTAGTGTCATCGGGAGGCGTGCGAGTAGTTGTGTGAAACTTTGGTAGGCATGCCAGCAGTCCGGTGCGCAGGCTCACCGGGAGGCGAGCCATCGGTTTGACCGCCGCCGCCCTCTCTCCCACAACTCCCACTACTCCATGTTAATGGTGTGCCCGAGCGGCCGCACCCCCCATCCTCGCCACACACACACACACACACACACACACACACACACACACACACAATCCTCTCTCTCCGCTTGCATCCTCGACGCCACACTCAGTCTTCAAAGTCGTCAGTGTATGAGGATGCCGCCGAAGCGCCCCATCGAAGGGAGTGGCAACGTCGGGGCTGCTAAAGCACCAGAGCATGGCGTGGAGATGGAGATAGAGGTTGCCGTCACCGCCGGTGAGTTATTGCTGCACCCTGACGTCGTCGACGGCGTCGAGCTTCCACGACCGGAGGCGGAGTTCCACACCGACTCTGGTGATGACCCCGGCGACGACTTCGATGACAACTCCGGCGACGACTCCGACAACAACGGATAGCTGGTTAGTCATCTATACCCATATATGTGTCAAATAGATCATAGGGTTTCTCTGGTTACTCCTGCCTCCCCCTTTTTGGAATAGAAATCCTATGGTTATGTTCTCCCAATCCATGAAATCTGAGTAAGTTTTGTTAGATCCGTGTAGTGTATTGATTGTTTAAATGGTACAAGTGATAAGTGATTAGTTGTTTCATCTGTGCAAATGATTTCTGCTAGTAGTCCGACTAGGGTTAGTGTTCATGCCAATAATTCCTAGCTAGGACTTGACAATTGATTTTGAATGACCTACATATGTTTGTGCATTTTTTTTCAAGATTGGTCTGTACATAGACGACTGTGCTTAAAAATCGAACCATAATCTCTGGATATGTATAAATAAATAGCCATAAATTCGTAATCCTACTTCACGGCATGTAATCATTGATTTGATGCCAAATTTGTTATACTATTTGTATATGTGCTGTCTGACAATGTGGACAACGAGGATGAAGATGGCCAGAGGAGGTACAAGAGGCAAATCCTGAGGGAGCTTTATGCGGCAATGCATAACAGACGTATTAGGACCTAGAACATCGGCTATCGATGCCCATTTTGCAACCACAAGCTTCCTGACGCGTATCTAAGTGTTCTAGTGCATGCAAGAGGATGGGCCGTTGCACTACAAAAAAAGACACATCTATGACATTTTGGGCCGAACGAAATTTTTTCTATCATGCTTATAACACTTCTATGACGATAATTGTGACAAAACCCGGTATCATCATAGATGTGGTGGGCTCCTACTTCTATGACAAAAAATCATGACAAAAAATGGGCTTTTCGTCCTGGCGGGCGAAGACGCAATGCATGACATTATTTGGGCCGTCCATGACGGAGAAAACCGTGGTAGAAGCGAGGGCGAGGAAAATATCGAGGAGTTCCTGCCACGGTGGGTGGTCGGGGACCGAAGCGATGCGCTGCTTTCTCTCGTATGCGTATCGCAGGTGTGTGCGAGGCGTTGCACTCTAATTGAACCCGAGCGAGGTGTTGGGCTCTAACTAAACCGGAGCGATTGCACTGCAGGCTACGCATTACTGAACCCGAGCGATCGATCGATCCCTTGTTGTTAAATGAACCCGAGTGATTCCTTCGCTATTGCTGCTAACTGAAGCCGATCGAACACTGTTACCTCCTTCCCTTGATGAACAGTGAGTGTTGTTGGGGGGTTTGGATGAACAGGACCCCGTGGTAGTAGAGGTCGTTGCCGCTGGATGAACAGGACCCTGATCGATCGAGACGGTGGATGAACAGGACCCCGTGGAGGGCTGGATGAACAGGACGACCCCGTGGAGGGCAGGTTGAACAGTAGCCGGTGGAGGGCAGGATGAACAGTAGCCCATGGAGGGGTGGTTGAACAAGACCCCGTGGAGAGGATTGGTTGAACAGTAGCCGGTGGAGGAGCACGCGGTGGAGGCTTGATGAACAGGAGCCCGTGGATGAACAGTCACAGGTGGAGGCTGGAGGAGGTCAACGGTGGATGAACAGTAGCCCGTGGAGGCAGTTGACGGTGGATGAACAGTAGCCCGTGGAGGCAGTCGACGGTGGAGATGAACAGTATCCCGTGGAGTCCCG
The DNA here is from genome assembly GCA_021605145.1 of Aegilops bicornis. Lineage (NCBI taxonomy): Eukaryota > Viridiplantae > Streptophyta > Magnoliopsida > Poales > Poaceae > Aegilops > Aegilops bicornis. The sequence continues at coordinate 507,892,931 of CM038673.1, forward strand.
TTTTGCGGTACGCCACACCCCTCCCGATGAACAGGACCCTCGTTTCGACCATAGCACTCCAACACAAGTCTGTTTCCTCTGTTTTGTGGTACGCCACACCCCTCCCCATCAACAGGTATCCATTTGGACCGTAGGAGGTACAAGAGAAGTCTGTTTCCCCCGCTTTACGGTACGCCAGACCCCTCCTGATGAATAGGATCCCGTTTCGACCATGGCCAGTCGAACACAAGGTTGTTTCCTCCGTTCTGCGGCACGCCAGGCCTCGTTTCCATCGGCTCTTCCGTCCAAGCCGGTTGGCTCCCGATGAACACGACGACGCATTCCGTTCTGACCCAGTCGGTTGCATCCCCATGATCACGACAACGACGTAGCTTCTCCGTTCTGACCCAGCCATGTACACGAGACCTGGTCGTCCGTATGCGCGGGTAGGCGTTCGAGACCTCGCCCGTATGTATGTACGTGCCCATATTTACTTTCTTGCACCCTGGCCGTTGTATGTACGTGTACATGCTACGTGCGTGCCTCTACTATGACACGTGTGCGCCTCTACTACGACATGTGCCCTTCCTTACACGGCCACGGTTCATCGCTGCAGCCTGCAGACAGACCGATCGTATGTAATGCATTACCGTTCACGGCGAGAATGACAATGCTATGTATGCTTCACCAGGTGGGTCCCGGTATCGCCGTGCACTTCCTTGCGTACGAAGATGTAGCTGGTGGGTCCCAGCAGTCACGGGGGCAAATCATTTTTTTGCCCATAATATAGACGCACTTCCTTGCGTGTGAAGATGTAGCTGGTGGGTCCCAGCAGTCAGGGGGGAAACGTTTTTTTCTGAAATACGGTGGCCCGCCCAGTGGGTCCCTGCTATCAGGTGGAGGAATCATTATTTTGTGCGTAATAAGGAGGCACTTCCTTGCTGCGGCCGTGGACCCAGCTGTCAGCCTCTCCACGTACAGTACTCTTCCGATCAAAGTCGTTTGTTGATGATACGTCTACAACGTATCTATTTTTCAAACACTTTTGCCCTTGTTTTGGACTCTAACTTGCATGATTTGAATGGAACTAACCCGGACTGGCACTATTTTCAGCAGAATTGCCATGGTGTTATTTTTGTGCAGAAATAAAGTTCTCGGAATGACCTGAAACTTCACAGAGTCACTTTTTGGAATTAATAAAATAATACTGGCGAAAGAATCAGCATCAGGGGCCCACACCCTGTCCACGAGGGTGGGGGACGCGCCCTACCCCCCTGGGCACCCCCTGCCTCGTGGGCCCCCTGGAACTCCACCGACCTCAACTCCAACTCTATATATTCACTTTCAGGGAGAAAAAACCCAGAGAGAAGGATTCATCATGTTTTACGATACGGAGCCACCGCCAAGCCCTAATCTTCCTCGGGAGGGCTGATCTGGAGTCCGTTGGGGCCTCCAGAGAGGGGAATCCGTCGCCATCGTCATCATCAACCATCCTCCATTGCCAATTTCATGATGCTCACCGTAGTGCGTGAGTAATCCCATCGTAGGCTTGCTGGAAGGTGATGGGTTGGATGAGATTTACCATGTAATTGAGTTAGTTTTGTTAGGGTTTGATCCTTAATATACATTATGTTCTAAGATTGATGTTGCTATGACTTTGCTATGCTTAATGCTTGTCACACTACTAGGGAAAAGCCTATACACAGAATCTTGCTAGTAGCGAGGGTTAAAAACTCTCGCTACTGCTACTTACTAGCAGCGCAGGTTTTTAAACCTCGCTACTAATAAGTTGATAGCAGTAGCGCGGGTTTTTAACCCTCGCTACTACTAAGCGGTCTCTACCGTGCCCCTCGGGACATGCCATAGTAGTAGCGTGGGTTTTTAACCCTCGCTACTACTAAGTTGATAGCAGTAGCGCTGGTTTTTAGCCCTCGCTACTACTAAGTGGTGCCATAGTAGTAGCGAGGGGTAAAAACCCGCGGTACTACTAAAGGTCCCATTTTCAAACTCTACCCCCCCCCCCCCTTGTGGATCGCCTTTTCAGTTTTCTAATAAATAAAAGAAAATGATGAAAATGTCAAAAAAATAAAAGAAAATAAGTTTCCCATGTGATATGTGGTCTAGTTGTTGGGAAAATTTGCAAATATGAAATTCGACTTTATTTGCAAAATCTCTCGAGAATTTGTAAAAATGGGCATAACTTTTGCATACTAACTCGGATGAAAAAGCTTTTTATATGAAAAATCATCTACTCGAAAAGTTACATCCAAATTTAATGGGGGAACGTTGTTAAAAAATTTCAAAATCCTCAAAAACCTAACAGCAAAAAGTTACGGGGCTTTTAAGATCTGGAGGCAAAAAAATTCATCAAATTTCAGTTTTTTTATTTTTGTTAAATCTGGTCAAACTATGGTCAAACTAATTATTTAAGAATATTAGTGTTACTAAATAACTATTTTAGTTTTTTGAATTTTGGTCAAATCTGGTCAAACTATGGTCAAACTGTGGTCAAATCTGGTCAAACTATGGTCAAACGGTGGTCAAACTATGGTCAAACTAATTATTCAAGAAATATTAGTGTTACTAATTTTTTAGAACAATAGTTTCAAACTCAAACAGTGAAATGTGTGACTTCATGCTCAAGCTAAATTCACGAGGTTAATAGGATTGACATCTTACAATTGTCAGGAAAACAACAAGTGCAGACTTGGAAACGAGGGAGAATAGAACCCAGAAGTTAAGCGTGCTCAGGCTGGAGTAGTGAGAGGATGGGTGACCATCCGGGAAGTTAGATGATTTGAAATGATGAGGGGTGATTAGAGATTTGAGGTTAAAATAATTTAGAAATTTGAAAATTAGGGAAAAATCGAATTTTTTTCTCGAAAAAAATTCAAAAAAAAAATCAGAGATTAGAGATTAGTAGTAGCGCGGGTTTTTACCCACGCTACTACTAAAGGACGTAGTAGTAGCGCGGGTGGCACCCGCGCTACTGCTATACGTTAGCTGTGGCGCCCTATTAGTAGCGCCGGCCCCCGCGCTACTGATAGGCCCAAAACCCGCGCTGCTGCTAGGCTTTTCCCTAGTAGTGTCACTAGGGCCCGAGTGCCATGATTTTAGATCTGAACCTAATATGTTTTCATGAATACATGTGAGTTCTCGATCCTATCTTGCAAGTCAATAGTCACCTACTATGTGTTATGATCCGGCAACCCCGAAGTGACAATAATCGGGACCACTCCCGGTGATGACCATAGTTTGAGGAGTTCATGTATTCACTAAGTGTTAATGCTTTGGTCCGATACTCTATTAAAAGGAGGCCTTAATATCCCTTAGTTTCCAATAGGACCCGCTGCCACGGAGGGTAGGGACAGAAGATGTCATGCAAGTTCTTTTCCATAAGCACGTATGACTATATTTGGAATACATGCCTACATTACATTGATGAACTGGAGCTAGTTCTATATCACCCTATGTTATAACTGTTGCATGAGGAATCGCATCCGACATAATTATCCATCATTGATCCATTACGTACGATCTTTTCACATATTGATCTTTGCTTAGTTAATTTTCTGTTGCCACTGTTACGATCGCTACAAAAATTGCTACTGCTACTTTCGCCACTGTTACCATTACTTCCACACTACTTTGCTAATAAATACTTTGCTGCAGATATTAAGTCTTTCAGGTGTGGTTGAATTGACAACTCAATTACTAATACCTGATAATATTCTTTGGCTCCCCTTGTGTCGAATCAATAGATTTGGATTGAATACTCTACCCTCGAAAACTGTTGCGATCCCCTATACTTGTGGGTTATCAAGACTATTTAATGGCGCCGTTGCCGGGGAGCATAGCTCTATTCTTTGAGTCACTTGGGATATATATCTGTTGATCACTATGAGGAATTTGAAATATGAAAGAACCATGATTTTTCCCTCAACTACGAGGGGAGGTGAGGAATTGCCATCTAGCTCTGCACTTGATTCACCTTCTGTTTTGAGTAAACTTGCGACACCCCCACCTGCTATTAATTCTGATATGTCGCATGTTATTGATGACGCGACTTCTGCTATGCATGATTCTTATGATGAAACTACTTCTATGCTTGATAATACTGTGCCATTAGGTAAATTTCTTGATGAACCACTTGCTAGGGTTAGAGAGAATGAAATTATTGAAACCGATAATATTGATGAAAGTGATGATGAAGATTCTCCCCCTAGATATGAATTGCCTGATGTGCCTGAGGGTTATGTTATGGATGAAGAAACTGCTGGAGATCTTTTTGCTTGCAAAGATAGATATGATCTTAAGAAACTGTTGGCTAAGCTGAAAGAAAAGTCTTTGAATGCTAGAATGAAATATGACCCTGCTTTTGCTACTTCACCTATCTGTATTTCTGGTAAGGATTATGATTTCTCTGTCAATCCTAAGTTAATTACTTTGGTTGAATCTGATCATTTTTATGGCTATGAATGTAAAACTGTTGTGGCACATCTTACTAAATAGAATGATATAGCCACCTATTCACTCATGAGGAAAAATTTGTTACTACTATATCCTTAAGTTATTTCCGTTCTCATTAAAGGGTGATGCTAAAACATGGTTTAATTCTCTTGCTCCTAGTTGCGTGCGTAGTCTCCAGGATATGATTTATTACTTCTCTGCTAAATATTTCCCCGCTCATAGGAAACAAGCTGCCTTAAGGGAAATATACAATTTTGTGCAAATTAAAGAAGAGAGTCTCCCACAAGCTTAGGGGAGGATTCTCCAATTACTTAATGCTTTGCCTGATCATCCTCTCAAGAAGAATGAAATACTTGATATCTTTTATAATGGACTAACCGATGCTTCCAGAGACCACCTGTATAGTTGTGCTGGTTGTGTTTTTAGGGAAAGAACTGTTGAGCAAGCTGAATTGCTATTGAATAATATATTGAGCAATGATAATGATTGGACACTTCCTGAACCAACTCCTAAGCCAACTTCGAAGAAAAGGGGTATTCTATTTCTCGATCATGAAGATATGCAAGAGGCAAAGAAATCTATGAAAGAAAAGGGTATTAAAGCTGAAGATGTTAAGAATTTACCACCTATTGAAGAAATACATGGTCTTGATAACCCGACACAGGTAGTAAAGGTAAATTCTCTCTATTGATTTGATCAAGGTGATATTCCTCGTAATAAGTCTACTAGCCAATGCTTCGATGAGTTTGATAATTTTGTTGTTAAACAAGAAAACTTTAACGCTTATGTTGGTAGACAATTGAAACGTGATGCTTATATGATTGAACACTTGAGTGATTATATGTCTAGAGTTAAAGGTGACCTTAAACTTATTAGTAAACATGCTTCTATGGTTACCACTCAGGTAGAACAAGTACTTAAGGCACAAGATGATTTGCTCAATGAATTAAATAATAAGAAAAATGATAATGTTGTTAGAGTTGTGACTAGAGGGGTAAAATGACTCAGAACCTTTGTATCCTGGGGGCCACCCTAAGAGAGTTGAGCAAGATTCTCAGAGAACTAATGTTGATGCACCTATTCCTTATAAAAAGAAGAAAAAGAAAAATGATTGGACTTTGCATGCTTCTAGTGAACCTGCTATTGACACCCCTGAGAATCCCAATGATATTTCTATTTCTGATGCTGAAACACAATTTGGTAATGAACATGAACCTTGTGATGATGATAATGATGATGTTCATGTTGATGCTCAACCTAGCAATAACAATGATGTAGAGATTGAACCTGCTATTGATCTTGATAACCCACAATCAAAGAATCAACGTTATGATAAGAGAGACTTCGTTGCTAGGAAGCACGGTAAGGAAAGATAACCATGGGTTCAGAAACCCATGCCTTTTCCTCCTAAACCATCCAAGAAAAAGGATGATGAGGATTTTGAGCGCTTTGCTGAAATGATTAGACCTATCTTTTTGCGTATGCGTTTGAATGATATGCTTAAAATGAATCCTTATGCTAAGTATATGAAAGATATTGTTACAAATAAAAGAAAGATACCTGAAGCTGAAATTTCCACCATGCTTTCCATTAGAGTATTAAAGGTGGAATACCTAAGAAACTAGGAGATCCAGGAGTACCAACTATACCATGCTCCATTAAAAGAAACTATGTTAAAACTGCTTTATGTTATCTTGGAGCCGGTGTTAGTGTTATGCCTCTCTCTTTATATCGTAGACTTGATTTGAATAAGTTGACACCTACTAAAATATCTTTGCAAGTGGCCGATAAATCAACTGCTATACCTATCGGTATTTGTGAGGATGTGCCTGTTGTGGTTGCAAACGTTACTATTTTAACGGACTTTGTTATTCTTGATATTCCCGAGGATGATAGTATGTCGATTATCCTTGGTAGACCCCTTTTGAATATTGCAGGGGCTGTTATTGATTGCAACATAGGCAATCTCACTTTTCATGTTAATGGTAATGAGCATACGGTACACTTTCCGAGGAAACAACCTCAAGTCCACAGTATCAATTCTATTGGAAAAATTTCAACGATTACTATTGGAGGTTTTGAATTTCCTCTTCCTACTGTCAAGAAGAAATATGATACTTATTGTTGGGGACGTGCATATCCCCGTTGAGGTAACCTCATGTTATTCAAAAATTCTCCGGTTTCATGTTATTCGGAAAGAGTTTGTTAACAAGACTTGATCAACCTTGTTAGTGGATTCCTTTTGATGAGCATGAGATGGATGAAGTTAGAAAGCACAACTCTCTGTACCCTCCTTTTACTTTCTGTTATTTAGATTAAATAAAGAAAAAATAGTATTTTTTGTCTGTTGTCTGAATTATCCTTGCAATAAAAATACCCCGAAAATAAAAGTTCTCCAAATGCCCTGAAAATGAAATATGATTTTTTGTAGAATATTTAAGAATATCTAGCACTAAGAACACACTAGGCGGACCCACCATTTGGCCACGAGGGCACAGGGCGCACCCACCCCCTGGTGCGCGCCCCCTGCCTCGTGGGCCCCACATGGACCCCCTCTACTTATTCCAGCAATCACTCACTTCGTCTTCCTCAAGAAAAAATCCTCCCATAGCTCAAACCCGTGTTCTAGCTCATCTTGCTGCCATTTTTGATCTCTTTGCTAAAAGCTCCATTCACAAAACTGTTTTGGGGGATTGTTCTTCGGTATGTGACTCCTCCATTGGTCCAATTAGTTTTTGTTCTAGTGCTTTATTTATTGCAAATTTTTGCTGCTTAGGTGACCCTGTTCTTGAGCTTGCATGTCAAATTTATATGGTTCCAAGTAGTTCTAATGCATGATTTAGCCTCTAGGCACTTGTGGGAGTAGTTGCTATAAATTTGGTTTAGTTTTGTTCATTTTTATTTTGAGTCACTAAAATTTCAGAAATTTTTCAGAGAAAGAAAAATGCATAGGAAAATGTACCAAGGTGGTTCCTCAAGGAAGAAAGGACCGGGGCTCGCTATACGTGAGCCGGACAATGAACCACCGAGGGAAGCTCAAGTGCGGCCTTGTGAATGGCCGTTAGAAGAGTTTATGGTCCAAGTAGACATCAAGAATGAATTTGACGCGTATGTGCGTAATGCTGATCTTAAGGGCTTTGTGTCAGATAAGTGCCTACAACACAACTACCTAACTGATTCCTTTGTGAGAAGCTTTAAATTTACATCTTCGTGCAATTCTCACACTGCTTTATTTGATCTTTATGATAAATCATATACCATGGACCTAGAAGATTTTAATACTGCTTGTAAACTCCTTGATTGGGGCAATGTTAGTGAACCTCGCAAATCTGAATATAAAGACTTTCTTGCTAGTATCACTGTGGGGGAATCTAGAGAAATCACGCAAGCTACCATAGGGAGCATTCATTTCCCTTGCATACATTATTTTGCTCTCTTTCTAGGTAGATGCATTAACGACAAGGATGAGGCTTGTCACATGTGCGTTCCAAATCTTAGTGTCCTCAAAAGTGCAGTATTAGGTGATAAACAATACAACTTGGGGGCCATTGTTGCACGAAGGTTGCATCTTAACGGTATAAGTGGAGATTTGTTTGGTGGAATTTATGCAACTCGTGTAGCTAATTATCTTGATGTACCCATACATGAATCTAGATTATAGTGCTATGGTTCGCCATCAGTTTATTGAGAGGAATGAACAGTTCCTCCAGTACCGACTAATCTTTGACAGACGGCGTACTGTCCATGTTGCTCTTCCTGCTCCTACTTTCTTTGACTTTCAGGCAAAAAGGAGATATGTTACAACCAGGGAGGAGGCAAACGAGTATGAGAGGAGGATGGAGGGAGCTCGCCTCCGAGCTGCAGCTCTTGAGGCAGTAGTTGCTGCATCTCAGTATAACCCCAGCTACAACTTTGGATATCCGCCAGGCCAGCCGTGGGCATAAACCAACTTAGGCAAAAAACCTAAGCTTGGGGGAGTACGTATTTCTCACCGACATTACATTCATGTTCACACACTCATTCCAGTTGTCAGTGCTCATACTTTTTCATTGCACTATCCATGCGAGTTTATTTTCTTTTCTAAGCCTTCTTCTTGTGTGTTTGAAAAACCTTAAGAAAAACCAAAAAAAATAGTTATAGCTTTTAGCTAGTTTACTTTCCATGCCTGTAGTAGTAGTAAGTAAAAGGAAACTCAAAAATATTTCTCGCTCTTCTTTTGTTTGTTGGGAGCTTTCCCGTGTAAATAGTTTTATTTCTTTTCTTTTCTTTGGGGGTCGAGAGGAGAAGACCATGATGAAAATGTTGAGTGGCTCTCATATGCATTATTATTGATTTAACCAAGAGCCCATATTACCTTGTTTTCTCCCTTGTATTAAATGCTTGCAGATTCCAGCTTAGTCCAATGCATGTGCACCATTATTATTACCCACACCATTCGGTCGTGCGAGTGAACGGCAATAATGATGATATATGATGGACTGATTGAGATGAGAGAAGCTGGTATGAACTCGACCTATCTTGTTTTTGTAAATATGATTAGTTCATCGTTCCTGATTCAGCCTATTATGAATGAAACATGTTTGCAATGGCAATTAGAGATTATAGTTGCTCATGCCATGCTTAATTAGCTAGGAATTTATATTGGTTTACCTTGCGTGCCAACATGCTATTAAAATGGTTGTGATGTGGTATGATAGGGTGGTATCCTCCTTTGAACGATTCAAGTGGTTGACTTGGCACATGTTCACGCATGTAGTTGTAACAAAATAAACACAGCCTCCACGATATTTATGTTCATGGTGATATATCCTACTCATGCTTGCACTCATTGTTGACTAATCGTAATGCATGTTCATGACAGTTGTCGCACTCTAGTTGGTCCCTTCCCAGTCTCTTTCTAGCCTTCACTTGTACTAAGTGGGAATATCGCTATGCATCCACTTCCATAAACCCCAAAGTTATACCATATGAGTCCACCATACCTTCCTATATGCGGTATTTACCTGCCGTTCCAAGTAAATTTGTATGTGCCAAACTCTAAACCTTCAAATGGAATTCTGTTTTGTATGCTCGAATAGCTCATGTATCAACTAGGGTTGTCTATATATTCCATGCTAGATGGGTTATTCTCACGATGAGTGGACTCCGCCCATCACTCATGAGAAAATGGCTGGTAACCAGGATGCCCAGTCCCATGCTCAAATCAAAATAATTGCAAACAAAACTCCCCCAGGAGGTTTGATAGTTGGAGGCACCCGTTGTTTCGGGCAAGCCATGGATTGATGCTTGTTGGTGGTGGGGCATATAAACTTTACCATTCTGTTTGGGAACCGCCTATAATGTGTGTAGCATGGAAGATATCGAGATCCGTGTTGTTATGTTGACAATGAAAGTATACCACTCAAAATAGTATTTATCCCTATTTCAAAAATCGAGCTCTGGCACCTCTGCAAATCCCTGCTTCCCTCTGCGAAGGGCCTATCTATTTACTTTTATGTCGAGTCATCATCCTCTCATTAAAAAAGCACCAGTTGGAGAGCACCGCTGTCATTTGCATGCATTGCTATTAATTTATATTGAGTATGACTGTGACTGGATCTCTTTTACCATGAATTACAATGTCTAGTCAGTCCTTGATCTTTAGGGGTGGTCTGCAATTATGTTTTGCGGTCTCGGAAAGGGCTAGCGAGATACCATCTTGTTATATCATGTTATGATTGTTTTTGAGAAAGTGTTGTCATCCGAGATTTATTATTTTTGCTCGCTAGTTGATTATGCCATTGATATGAGTAAACATGAGACCTAAATGTTATTGTGAATATGGTTAGTTCATAGTCTTTGCTGAAAACTTGAATGTTGGCTTTACATATTTGCAACAACAAGATCAAACAGAGTTTGTAAAAGTTTTTCTTTATCACTTTTAGTTTTTCAACTGAATTGCTTGAGGACAAGCAAAGGTTTAAGCTTGGGGCAGTTGATACGTCTCCAACGTATCTATTTTAAAAAAAACTTTTGCCCTTGTTTTGGACTCTAACTTGCATGATTTGATTGGAACTAACCCGGACTGACGCTGTTTTCAGCAGGATTAGAGTTTTCAGCAGAACTAACCCGGACTGACGCTGTTTTCAGCAGAATATATCGTAACCCGGACTAACTCTGGAGCCCCCAAAGAACTCAAATTGACGCTGTTTTCAGCAGAATATATCTTAAAACACTTGTTATTTTTGTGCAGAAATAAAAGTTCTCGGAATGACCTGAAACTTCACAGAGTCACTTTTTGGAATTAATAAAAAATAATGGCGAAGAATCAGCATCAGGGGGCCCACACCCTGTCCACGAGGGTGGGGGGCGCACCCTACCCCCCTGGGCGCGCCCCATACCTCGTGGGACCCCTGGAACTCCACCGACCTCAACTCCAACCTCTATACATTCACTTTCGGGGAGAAAAAACCCAGAGAGAAGGATTCATCGCGTTTTACGATACGGAGCCGCCGCCAAGCCCTAATCTTCCTCGGGAGGGCTGATCTGGAGTCCGTCGGGGGCTCCAGAGAGGGGAATCCGTTGCCATCGTCATCATCAACCATTCTTCATCACCAATTTCATATGCTCACCATCGTGCGTGAGTACTCCCATCGTAGGCTTGCTGGACGGTGATGGGTTGGACGAGATTTACCATGTAATCGAGTTAGTTTTGTTAGGGTTTGATCCCTTGTATCCATTATGTTCTGAGATTGATGTTGCTATGACTTTGCTATGCTTAATGCTTGTCACTAGGGCCCGAGTGCCATGATTACAGATCTGAACCTATTATGTTTTCATGAATATATTTGAGTTCTTGATCCTATCCTGCAAGTCAATAGTCACCTACTATGTGTTATGATCCGGCAACCCCGAAGTGACAATAATCGGGACCACTCCCGGTGATGACCATAGTTTAAGAAGTTCATGTATTCACTATGTGTTAATTCTTTGGTCCGGTACTCTATTAAAAAGAGGCCTTAATATCCCTTAGTTTCCAATAGGATCCTGCTGCCACGGGAGGGTAGGACAAAAGATGTCATGCAAGTTCTTTTCCATAAGCACGTATGACTATATTCGGAATTCATGCCTACATTAAATTGATGAACTGGAGCTAGTTCTGTATCACCCTATGTTATAACTGTTGCATGAGGAATCTCATCCGACATAATTATCCATCATTGATCCATTGCCTACGAGCTTTCCACATATTGATCTTTGCTTAGTTACTTTTCTGTTGCCACTGTTATGATTGCTACCAAAATTACTACTGTACTTTTGCCACTGTTACCGTTACTTCCATACTACTTTGATACTAAATACTTTGCTGCAGATATTAAGTCTTTCAGGTGTGGTTGAATTGACAACTCAATGAAACAACACTGTTTTCAGCAGAATTAGAGTTTTCAGCAGAACTAACCCGGACTGACGCTGTTTTCAGCAGAATATATCGTAACCCGGACTAACTCTGGAGCCCCCAAAGAACTCAAATTGATGCTGTTTTCAGCAGAATATATCGTAAAACACTTGTTATTTTTGTGCAGAAATAAAAGTTCTCGGAAGGACCTGAAACTTCACAGAGTCACCTTTTGGAATTAATAAAAAATAATGGCGAAGAATCAGCATCAGGGGGCCCACACCCTGTCCACGAGGGTGGGGGGCGCGCCCTACCCCCCTGGGCGCGCCCCATACCTCGTGGGACCCCTGGAACTCCACCGACCTCAACTCCAACCTCTATATATTCACTTTCGGGGAGAAAAAACCCAGAGAGAAGGATTCATCGCGTTTTACGATACGGAGCCGCCGCCAAGCCCTAATCTTCCTCGGGAGGGCTGATCTGGAGTCCGTTGGGGGCTCCAGAGAGGGGAATCCGTTACCATCGTCATCATCAACCATTCTTCATCACCAATTTCATGATGCTCACCATCGTGCGTGAGTAATCCCATCGTAGGCTTGCTGGACGGTGATGGGTTGGATGAGATTTACCATGTAATCGAGTTAGTGTTGTTAGGGTTTGATCCCTTGTATCCATTATGTTCTGAGATTGATGTTGCTATGACTTTGCTATGCTTAATGCTTGTCACTTGGGCCCGAGTGCCATGATTTCAGATCTGAACCTATTATGTTTTCATGAATATATTTGAGTTCTTGATCCTATCCTGCAAGTCAATAGTCACCTACTATGTGTTATGATCCGGCAACCCCTAAGTGACAATAATCGGGACCACTCCCGGTGATGACCATAGTTTAAGAAGTTCATGTATTCACTATGTGTTAATGCTTTGGTCCGGTACTCTATTAAAAGGAGGCCTTAATATCCCTTAGTTTCCAATAGGATCCTGCTGCCACGGGAGGGTAGGAGAAAAGATGTCATGCAAGTTCTTTTCCATAAGCACGTATGACTATATTCGGAATTCATGCCTACATTAAATTGATGAACTGGAGCTAGTTCTGTATCACCCTATGTTATAACTGTTGCATGAGGAATCGCATCCGACATAATTATCCATCAATTATCCATTGACTACGATCTTTTCACATATTGAACATTGATTATTTACTTTTACATTTGCCCTTTGTTATGATTGCTACCAAAATTACTACTGTACTTTTGCCACTGTTACCGTTACTTCCATACTACTTTGATACTAAATACTTTGCTGCAGATATTAATTCTTTCAGGTGTGGTTGAATTGACAAGTCAACTGCTAAAACTTGAGAATATTCTTTGGCTCCCCTTGTGTCGAATCAGTAAATTTGGGTTGAATACTCTACCCTCTAAAATTGTTGCGATCCCCTAAACTTGTGGTTATCAGTTGACCACGTTGACCACGCCGCGTCGAGAGCACCAGGGAGGTGGACGAGGGAGAGGCCTTGGAAGGGGACGACACGGAGCCGGGGAAGACGCGACAGTGGATGCCTACGCGGAGAGGAGTACGAGGGTTCACTGGTTCGGCTATGGTGTGAGGCTGCCGTCGCCGCAGGGCCTGGCCAGCGGTGGGAGTAGTAGGGGTGGTGAGGCCTCCGTGGCAGCACAGCTGGCCATGAGAGGCAAGAACGCATGGTGGTTTGGACGGCTGGAGCAAGAAAATCAGAGGTTGAAGAAGCAGGACGACCGTTGGATGTTAACAATCCAATGGTCACTAGTGATAGAATTGTTTGTTGACTAAGTTGACAAAGCCCTCCGTCTACGTCAACTTAGTAGGCCCACAAGTCGGCCTCCCACTATGGCGGGTCCCAGCTAGCAGGGGGAGTATTCATTTTTTTGTGCGTAATAAGGAGGCACTTCCTTAAGTGCGAAGATATAGCTGGTGGTTCTGAGCTGTCAGCGGGAGTATTCATTCTTTTTGGCGTAATAAGGAGGTACTTGCTTGCGTGCGGCCATGGACCATGTGGGTCCCTACTGTCAGCCTCTCCATGTACGTCCCTCTTCCGATGTTGTCGTTTGTTGACAACGTTGACCACGCCGTGTCGAGAACACCAGCGTGATGGACGACCGCGAGACCCGGGAAGGGAATGACACGGAGGCGGCGAAGCCACAACAATGGAGGGATGTGGGTGAGTAGAGGGATGACCTGGCCAGCGGTGGGAGTAGTAGGGGGCGGTGAGGTTCTGGCAAAGACCTGACCCACGAGAGGCGGAGCCCGGTCCCTTGGATTTGGCGGCTAGAGCAAGAAGACTAGAGATTGAAGAAATAGGACGACCGTTGGATTGACATCCAACGGTTACGTCTGCTAGAATCGTTTGTTGTCGTATATAATAAATAAAAAAATCTTGCATACGCGTCAACTTAATAGGTCCACAAGTTATACCATTCCCTATTTTTTTAATAATTTATATATAGCTCATTGCAACTTCTTATGCAATTTATTGCAGTCCGTTTTTTTCTTGGCCGGGGCCAGGGTTAAAAATTTAAACGAAATTTTGCATATTTCTGTGGGTTCCAAACTATTTTTACTACCGAAATGTTGAGCCAGATTTAAAGTACTTTGAAAATATATTTAAATTAGGTTAAAGCCCGGTGAAATTGGAATCTGAAAATGTGAAAAAAAATTCAGAAATCATAAAGTAATTGCCAATTTGTCATCTGTTTTTATATTTACAGCCCATTTCATATTACTTTCAAGATTTGCAGGCGTCTTGAAAGAGTTGCAGCCTATCAGGGTGTAGAAAAATAAGTAGGCCTGGATTGGTTATTCTTCAGAAAAAAAATAAATTGGGCTCATTTTCACAAAAAAATAGATGGGCTGGTCATGTGGTGAACATAAAATATAAGCTTGGGCTAGACAGGCCACAACCCAGTTGAAACCCTGCTCTGTCTCAACGATAACAAAAAAAATACTGCTCGAGCAGCTACGTCCCAGGTGTCAGTCGATCTTGTGTTGTTCTCTTGTCTATTGACTATATACGCTGACAATGTCGCGGGTCCCATATGTCAGGAAACCACTAGCAGGAAGCATTTTCTTTTTCCATACACTGACAATGGAGTATATATATATAACAAAAAATGAGGAACTTCCTTGCGTCCGGCCATGGACATGGTGGGCCCTAACTCTCATCCTCTCCACGTACAGTCCTCTGCTGATTCCTCTTGTTTGTTGACCATGTTGACAACGCGAGAGGGCGGCGCCGCGGTGAGCGCAACAAAGCGCACGAAGGACGTTGGCGAGGCCTCGGAGGTCGGCGTTAACGATTTAGGAGACAGTGGGGCGGCGATGCATGCGCTGAGGCGCAGCTAGCCGTGGGAGGCGGAAGGCAGCTACCGGGCGCTGGTTTGGTTTTTGGCGGTTTGGAGGAAGACAGGACTGAAGAAACATGATAGACTGTAAAAGCAGCAGGAGTACTTAACAACCTTAACTAAAACCAGCAGGGGCACTTAACAACCATAGCTGAAAGCAGTATGAGTACTTATACAGGTTCAACCGTACAAAGCACGCCTCGAACAGTGCTACTTTGCCTAAAGTTAACCAAAGGGTGAGGCCGCCAAGCCCCAGGACAAGGCCCAGGCGCCACCCCGTGCATCCACAACCTTCTGAAAGCGGTTTCATCTCGCAATGTGGTCAATAAACAGGATATTCCCTTTAGAGCCATGGAAAAGCAGGAACATATCTTCTGTCCTATTCTCCAAGATGGATGGGCCTTCATTATTTGAGACCACCCATGAATAAGTATCTTTTCACCTCCAAGGGGAATGGAGTAGGTCGACATAAACATCATGTTGTGACCAAGCGCAAGTCTGACCCGACCATGGTCGGGCATCTATATAGGAACAATAGAACTGGGCAGTTCCTGTTTCAAGAAGATCATAGCTGTGCATAAGCAAGAGTTTATGAAAAACGTATATAACAGAAAACAGCTCGTATCATAAGTTTCTCAGCATAGTTGGACCTGTTCAACAAGTGCAGCAGTGGCACACATATCCCACGTGGCCTTCCACCATTGAAACGCCCCACAAGGACCTCAAGATGATCCATAAAGTGTAGGAAGTTGTGGATGTCGTGCAAGTCAACTTCGATTGCCATGAGTAACAGCCGAGTTCTTATAGAATAACAAGCGAGTAGCACCTTAACTCTGAAAAAACCTACACGTGCCACCAATTATAAGAAAATATTAGTTAGAAGTAGCATCTTCGTGAGAGATTCGTTGCTACTTCTAAAGTTAAATTGTGATTAGTTAGGCAGAATAGGTGGATTAAGAAGTAATCAAGGCAAGAAGTAAGAACCATATACATAACTAACATGGATGGACAACTGGAACGACGTCGGGGTGGAAGATCGCAGCAAAGATGAGACCAGGTTCTGCTATTTGCATCAACATTTGTGCGCCAACTTTCAGTCCATAACAGTTGAGAAAGTTTATCCAAGTTCGGCCATAAAAAAGCAGCGATCTTCTTGGTTCATGAACCCAACTCGAAACTTATATCCATGGCTTGTCTTCACTGTGACCATTAAACTGGTGTATTCGCTATGGCAACGCCGAGCATCTTGAGTACATGTGTTCTAGCAGAGCAAGGAATGCACTGCAGGAAAAATAATATGAGAACACAATGTATTCCCTATATCCAAATCTAGAAATAATTTCCTCCTTCACGTTAGTGTTGACCATGGTACTAGTATATTTTATCCAAATATAGGAATACAAATTTCCAAATTAGTCGACAACATGTTCAAAAAACCCCACCCTCACGGATAGAAAAGAGGATTCTAGGAATATACTGTGCACGTTTTAAAATCCTGTGTTAGGATGAGAAGGAACAAGTGTGGCGTCTCGCCGAGGGCACAGAAACCTATAGGGTCCTCACACTTTGGGCACTGCAAATAAAACACACTAGATTCTATTGGAAGAAAAATGCATCAATGGCGGCAGCTGCCATCCCAGGAGTACCCGCGACCAAGGGACTTGGATTTATCGGGGATGGATGAAGAATTCGTACCAGGTTCTCCATGGGAAAACCCTATGCAATCACCGAGCGGGGGTTCAGGACCAGTGAAATATTGCCGCTTCGTCCGTCCAGCTTACTACTAAAGCTGGAAAGGTGGGGTTTTTTGTGATTTGACGGCTCATTGGGCATTCTTTGCGGCCTTCTGACGGGGGTGTGTCTACCGTGCAGTTGTGCACTCTAATTTGGTGCATATGGCACATGGACCCTGTTGCCAGATGCCCCACATATCAGCAAACAGAAGTAGAAAGACATGAGTAACTAGTTACACATAAATATATTTTTGACAGAAAGATACTCCCTCTGTAAAGATGTCAGGACCCCAATTCCAAGTCACATCGATCTAGCCGGTAACACCTCATATCACTTTGCGGCCTCACGCATGGTATTCCCACGGGTGTCGCCTTACCATGGCCCGGGACCGTTTGCACCTTTTGGCTCACGTATATGATAGTGTCGCTAGCATCCATATGACAGAGAACCCGCGCCGACATGGCTAGTCGTGAACCCAAAGCGGCACTAACCCATGGGGACAGGCATACATGAATCAACTTGAGCATGTCGGTCGGCGTGTGAATCCGGGCTGTAACCTTTGGGCTAACAGGACTCGGGAACCCGGTAGCAGCTAGGTAGGACTCAGGATGTCATCATGTGACATTTCCCGAAGGGACATACACAGAACAAAGTGAAACACATGCCGGCCAGTCAAGTGTCTAGAAGCGATAGTCTTTGGGCTAGCAGGACTCCGGTGAACCGGGCTGTAGCGGACTACTATCGCTCAGGAAGCACTAGACTACATTTCCCCATATGAGAGGCTGCCCAGGATAAACAACTAGATTGTCGGATCCCACACATACCAAGCATTTCAAACATACACACAATATGCTCGATATGTGTAAATACAACATGGAATCACAACATAACTCTACGACTCAAGTATTTATTCATTAGGCTCCGAGGAGCGAGATATTACAAACATGGGTCTCATGACCCAACATTCAGAGCATACAAGTCAAAGCACAAGCGGAAGCTTAACATGTCTGAGTACAGACATCTACAAATGAAAAAGACTAATAAGCCTGGCTATCTACTAGATACTGCCGAGGGCACAAGATCGTAGCTGAGGTATCAAGCTAAACGTCAAAGTCCACGCGGAACTACTAGCGAGACTGACGTCTCTCTGCAAAACATAAAATAGGCAAACGTGAGTAAAAATGTACCCAACAAGACTTACATCAGAACTATCTACAAATGCATCGGTATCAATAAAGGGGTAGTGGAGTTTGACTGCAGCAAGCCAGCTTTGACTCGGTGGCTATCCTGAACTACGACTGCAAGTAACTCTTTTGAGGTGGCGCACACGAGTCCACACATTCACCATATCAATACACCACTATGGATCCGCTTCCATCTTCCTACGAGAACGCCATCCATAGCACTCACGCTTATCTTGCGCATTTTAGAGTATCCACTTTCACTTGTCTATGAACTGATATAGGTAACCCGTAAGTCCTTTACCGTGGACGCGGCTATTCGAATAGATCATTTATAACCCTGCAGGGTGTACTTCTTCACACACGCTCTCACCACTTATCGCCGTTTACCACGACATGTACTCGGCAACCTTCAAGCCGGAAGCCCAATGAGGGTGTCGGAACGGCCTACCTAAACACTCAAGTCTCTAGTCCAGGTTTATCGCCTATTCAGGTTCCATCCGCAGGGAGTCCGGCCGAGGTTTCCACATACGGCCCCGAACGATGTGTACAGGGTTCCGAGACACCAAATGGGCGCCCGACATGCCCGGCCATGTGCCTACCGCAACACAGCCCACCCCTACGGCCAGCGCTGCGTGCGACCCCCAGCATACTACAAACACCAGAAACTACTTGCAACTCCTGGATAGAGGAGAAGGGTGGTTAAGAAGTCGAGAGGGGCACTTAAGCATTCCAATGCATGGTAGTAACTGGTCATGGATCACAAACACGTAACTTCGATTCTTGAGGGCGGCTTCAATGAGACAACCCACCATGTACTCCTACATGGCCTCTCACCGATACCTTTACCAAATCGTGTTCACACACTTAGCTCTCAACAAGATGGGACATGTTCACACACCTCCGATTCATCCCCGATGAATCGGACACGACTCCACTCTAAGCAATAGCAGGCATGACAAACAAGCTTGAATGAGTAGGCACATCAGGCTCAAACAACTCCTACTCATGCTAGTGGGTTTCATCTATTTACTGTGGCAATGACAGGTCATGCAGAGGATAAAGGGGTTCAACTGCCGCAGCAAGTAACACATGTATCGTGGTTGCCCTAATGCGGTAAAAGAGAGCAGAAGCGAGAGAGTGGGATTGTATCGGAATGAACAAGGGGGTTTTGCTTGCCTGGCACTTCTGAAGATAGTATATTTCTTCATTGGTGTCATCGATCACATCGTCGGTACACGTCTTACTGAGAGGGGACAAGCACCGACAAACAAAGAAGAAGCACAAGCAATGCAATGCGCAATATGATGCATGATCATGACATAGCAATATCTTTGTGGTTTGAGCTAATGCAACTAGCAGCGAGTTAAATGAAGTTGGTTTGAACCCTAGGTTCAAATTCAAACTCCACATGACGCATTTCAAATGCCATTTATTCAAATTGTTGTATACAGCAGATTTAATTTGTTCAAACATGCATGAAAATGGTACAGATAGATAGATTGGATTTTTCTGATCATTTTTTATATATAAATTATTTAATTTGGAGTTACGGTTGAATTGCTATGAATTTTAGAAGTTTTGGGCATTTTCTGGAATTTCCTGAATTATTTTAAATCCAGAAAACAATTACTGCGTCAGCATTGTGTCATGCTGACCTCAGCAGGTCAACAGACCCAGTCCAGGTCAACAGACCCGGTCCAGGTCAAACCTGACGCGTGGGACCCGCCGGTCAGTGAGCTAGTGCTGCCTACGGTCACAAACAGGTGGGCCCAGTCAATGGCCCCGTCAGCGAGGTCAACGCCGACGCTTGGGGCCTCTGTGATTAGATAAAGCTAAGCAAAAATTAAACTGGTGTTAGTTAAGGGCGTGGGGCCCAGTAGTCAATGAGAGGGGGGTTAGTTAGTGTGGGGAGGTTAGTCGCTAACGACGGCCACGTCGGATTCGCCGGCGGTTAGATGACGTCAACGACCCAGAGCGGCGGTGGCTCACTGGAGTAGCGCAGGGGCCGCAGTTGGGTGCGCTGAGGGCACCTGGAGGTAGCCCACGCTCCCGCGCATCCAGCGGAGGCAGCGGCAGGTCACGGGGTGGTCGGAGCTCGCGGGAAGTGAGTTCGCGGTGACGGCGGAGTTCGGGTGGGTGCGGGGTTGGCGTTGTGGTGCACGGAAGGGCGAGGTAGAGTATGAGTTAGGCTCCTGGTGGCTTCCTGAGCGGGGTGACACGCTCCGAATCGAGTTCAAGCGGCTGCGGTGATGGCAGCGACAAGGTCAGCGGCGGGGAGCTCTCGGCTCCGATGACTCGGGTGGCTAGAGGGTAGGTACGGGCACGGGGAGCAGGGGAGAAGAAGGCGGAGCTCACAGCGGAGTCGGAGACGGTCTCAGCGAGCTCGGGGAGGCGGAGACGGTGACGAATCTGACGGCGGCGATCGTCGGGGCAGAGGTTGATGACGACGGCGATGGCGATGTTCTAGGGCCTCCTGTGACGCGCGGCTTGGTGTGGAGGTCGTAGAGGACGGAGACGGAGCTCAGGGACACGTCTATGGGGCTAGGGCTAGCCGGTGGCCGTGGTGGCAGTGAACGGCGGCGGCGGCTCTCTGTTCGGGTGAAGAATGAAGAGGGAGAGGGGAAAATGGCCAGGGAAGAAGGGGGGTCGGCATGACCTCGTCCACGTCTCCTGGCGTGGGGTTGGGGGGAAGGGGGCGTCGACACGGCGAAGTAGGAGGTGGCCGGGCGCGCCTGCGTGCGTCGGCCAGGCGCACCCGTCCCTCTGGCAAGAGGAAGACGACAGTGGGAGGCTAGGTGGGCTGGGCTGGCCACTTGGGCCGCCAGGTGGCCTACACGGGTAAGTTAGGTAGGTTCCCTTCCCTCTCTTTTATTTTCTGTTTTCTATTATTTCTGTACTTCAGGGCTTCATTAAAAATAGCTAGGCACTTTCAAAAATCACCAAACTGCACATGCCCACTGTATAGAATTTATCCAACATGGAACATTTCAGTTTAGGATTATTTGGACATTTAAAATATTTACTAGCATTTAAATGCCCAAATTCAATTAACTAATGATTTAATCCAGTGACCCTCTGTTGTCCTAGAAAAGTGTGCACCATTTTTGTCAGAGGTTCTAGACCAAGGCAAAGATGATGAACATTTTAGAAGGGCATTTTGGGTTCATTGAAAATGATTTTAGTAAACCCTAGTTGGTTTAGGGGGTCTTTGGGGGTTCTGTCATCCCCATTTCAAGTTTCTTTAAATTTAAACATGTTGCATGAATGCTTATGCAGAGTCAAGCAAGGACTAAGCTAGGGCTGTGACAACTCACCCCCACTAAACAAGAATCTCGTCCCGAGATTCAAGACGTGAGGTAAGAAGACAGAGGGGCACAAACTAACACGGTCTTCACGATCCAGATTGCACTTCATAAGAACGTTGACACGATCACCATCTTTGTCTTGATGTCTTGCTCTGAGAACTCCAACTAACATGACAATGAGAGGAGAGGGAAAACTCCAGAAGGATCGGTCTTCTCGAAGATCGAACAACTCAGGATCACTCATCGATTGAGACATTGAAACATCTCTCGAGCTGGGACACGAAACACATCGAGAGGGATGGAAGTAATAGCGACGGGGTTTGATTTGGTGGGCAACGATTCCACGCTTAGAAAGATGGTGGACGGTGTCAAGGTGGCGAGGAAACAATTGCCAGGATTCCACAACGGGGCACCTTGGAAAAAGTGACTCGTTGAACTGTTCCCTTAAGTGGCAAAAAGAATTACTTTAGATCCATAGATCACTGAAACTCTTTATACCAGCCTAAGGCAATTCTCAGACGATCGTTTGAAGGAGTTCAAAGAAATGGCTTGCTTAGACTAGAATGGATGATGTGGACTACCTTGTTGAAGACAACGCAATGGATGACTTTGCTTATCACCGGAAATGGATGGGACCCATGACAGGACCACTTTGGAAGATGATCTTGGAGAGCAACTGCTAAGAGGGCAGCCCCTGGTAAATTGGCACAATGCCAGTGCGAGCTGGGAACAACATGCAACTGTTGGGAATGTTCCAACCATCATATCTGCCTGAGATTCAGACCCGATTGGTGATTGGATACCTCAGACTCAGCATGTCTGAAAAGAAAGTTTGCAACACAAATCGACGAGATGACGTTGCGAGATTCTCGGGATATGAACTACGATAGCAAGCTCCAAAACATGAGCCGGTTCTGCTACAAGCATGTGAACACGCTGTCCCAGACAAGCATGACCACATGGTAGTCTTATAATAAAACACTACCGAGTTCAGGTGGGGAACCATCATCAAGGATAATGAAGTCCTTGCATAAGGCATGCTCTTAAGAAGGAACTTCTTCTCCTTGAACAAATCAGTTAGTAGCTTGGTGTGCTAGGAAATTCATATGGAATGGAGATGATCAGTCTATCAAACCACAGAATACTTTTCACATGCATGACTGACTTGGAATGGTACCAGAGGAAACAAAAACAACCTTTCTCGAACTCACGGCGGCAACTTGCACCAAATGCACATGAATTCAAGGAAGTCACTTCTTCCATCCAAGCATAAGCTTCATGAACGGAACACGAAGGCATTGCTTACAAAGTTTTCAACACTAGGTTGATGTTCAACATGAATCATGGGGGAGACAAAAATGCTGCTGATGGGCTCAACAGCAACTCATCGGAATTTCCATATCACTGGACTTCCACCATCATGTGAACACGGTGATAGCATTGGTCATACCAAAAGATGTAATGGTGTATATTCGAGGGATCAACCACGAGTAAGACAACATTACGAACATCGTTGGTTCTGATTTGATTTGACGATAGCCCATACTCAAATCAAGGGTTGGATAAGACAATAGCACCGACAACTGATCACGAGGATCAATCAACGAAGATATCATCTTTCTTCAACACAAACACACACAAGGATATCCCTTAGTGACGAACTAAGTCGGACAAGCTTTCATCTTCCAACTCCCCAAGTTGTTGTTTAGCTTAACCAACTAGCTCAGGGGTATCCAACATATATTCTTGGAGAATGGCTAGTTTAGAGGAAAACCAACTTGATCACGAACTCAACATAGCGGTCAGGTGACAACCTGGTAATACTTCCGAGGAGATATTCAGAAAATCACGAACCACCGATATGTTACTAAACTCGAGAACAATCTTGCTTTTCAGGGCAAGATGATATGATCAAATAAGCGAGGGATTGACACAATCCTAACTCATTGATCGAAGCGTGCACCAGGAAATAAGGACTAGGTAGCACGATCAATCTTAGGATGATGATTTAATAACCAACACGCTAAGAATGAGAATATTGTCCATTTACTACCAAGCAACGAGTTGCTCGGAGTATTGATTTCACACATCACAATTCACTTGTCGGCATTCCGATCACAACAACACAGAACCGAGGAATGAAACAATGATGGAGAGAGTATCACTGTATCAAGAATTCATAAGAGACCGTGCAATTCTCATGACATTCTTGGCATAAAGATGGTAACACTCCAGATGGAACAGAATCAAAAGCTGGGTTGGCATTTTGATTTGCGGAATACAACTGCTTTGACCCAATCCAAGATATGGATGAGGTACTGGAGTTTGTTTCTCCAAGTCATTCCGGATAGAACGGCTTGATGGACCACAAGAGTAATTGGCATCGATAAACGAATGCACGCATACCCTTGACTATCAATTGATATACGGGGGTCAGAATACAACTAAGGAGGAACAACTCGAGGAACATATAACTTCCTGAGTTGTGGATGCATAGGTTAGTATGTCGAGCGAAGCTCAACATTTCTTCCGGATAACCCATGCTTAAAGGGTAGAACTGGCAGATTCACAATTATGAACGGAGAACTCCTCAAGAGTACTCTGATTGTGATCCTTCGGTTCAGCGAGGAACTTCTGCCATAAGCGGTTCATAGTATTTGGAAGAAGGAAATACCACGGACCTCGAGGACTATCGCAAAGTTACTAATATCCTAAAGGAACTAGCAAACACTATCGACAGGAGGCAAGTAGGGTGAATCTCGGGTTCAAGAACCCAGGAATAGAATACCTACTACTAAATAGCATCACAGGATGCTTTCGAAAATAATGGCCAGAATCATCACACCGGGAACACAAAACATTGCTGGATTACTAGGTGACTCCCTATAACACCTAGGGTCATAATACTAACTCCAACATAGATGTCGAGGGAATAGAGTACCTCAACTCACCGATTAGTGTGATTAATCTGGCCCAAATGGACATCAGGAACATGGAGGAATGATTGCAAGTGCATCGGACTATCTAGAAACACAGGATGACTCGGACAGCATAACGGCTGTAAATGCTCAAAATGATTTGAGACATCCTGCAAAAATGGTGGCATAACCACTCAGAAACACAATATCAAGGTTCCGAGACCAACTATGAACACATGGAAGTAGTAGAAACTGAACTGGGGCTTAAAACCAACAATCTTAAAAGTCTATGGATTAGTAACACGTCATCCTGATAGATAGATGAGAAGGCCTAGTTCTTAATCCCCGTAGAAGAGAAGAGGATGACTCAGATCAGAAGGCCATGAGGTATAAGGAGTAAAAAGAGCCTTACGTTCCTTCCACAATCAATTCCCTTACATAACTAAAGCATTTCTAGACACAACTTGACCGGTTTGGCTTGGTAATCCTCTGAGCAATCGAGGCTCTCATGCCAAAGCTTTTAGGACCCCGATTCCAAGTCACATCGATCTAGCCGGTAACACCTCATATCACTTTATGCCTCACGCTACGGTATTCCCACGGTGTCGCCTTACCATGGCCCGGACCGTTTAGCCTTTTGGCTCACGTATATGATAGTGTCGCTAGCATCCATATGACAGAGAACCCGGGCCGACATGGCTAGTCGTGAACCCAAAGCGGCACTAACCCATGGGGACATGCATACATGAATCAACTTCGAGCATGTCAGTCAACAGCGTGTGAATCTGGGCTGTAGCTATGAGGACTCAGGAACCCGGCTGTAGCAGGCTAGGCAGGACTCCGGATGTCACCGCGTGACATTTCTCCGAAGGGACAGACACAGGAACGAAGTGAAACACATGCCGGCTAGTCAAATGTCTAGAGCAGTAGTGCTGGGCTAGCAGGACTCCGGTGAATCGGGCTGTAGCGGACTACTATCGCTCAAGAAGCACTAGACTACATTTCCCCATATGAGAGGATGCCCAGGATAAACAACTAGATTGTCGGATCCCACACATACCAAGCATTTCAAACATACACACAATATGCTCGATATGTGTAAATACAACATGGCATCACAACATAACTCTATGACTCAAGTATTTATTCATTAGGCTCCGAGGAGCGAGATATTACAAACATGGGTCTCATGACCCAACATGCAGAGCATACAAGTCAAAGCACAAGCGGAAGCTTAACATGTTTGAGTACAGACATCTACAAATGAAAAATACTAATAAGCCTGACTATCTACCAGATCCTGCCGAGGGCACAAGATCGTAGCTGAGGTATCAAGCTAAACGTCGAAGTCCACGCAGAACTACTAGCGAGACTGACTTCTCTCTACAAAACATAAAATAGGCAAACGTGAGTACAAATGTACCCAGCAAGACTTACATTAGAACTATCTACATATGCATCGGTATCAATAAAGGGGTGGTGGAGTTTGACTGCAGCAAGCCAGCTTTGACTCGGTGGCTATCCTGAACTACGACTGCAAGTAACTCTTTTGAGGTGGCGCACACGAGTCCACACATTCACCATATCAATACACCACTATGGACCCGCTCCCGTCTTCCTACGAGAACGCCATCCATAGCACTCACGCTTATCTTGCGCATTTTAGAGTATCCACTTTCACTTGTCTATGAACTGATATAGGTAACCCAGAAGTCCTTTACCGTGGACGCGGCTATTCGAATAGATCATTTATAACCCTGCAGGGGTGTACTTCTTCACACACGCTCTCACCACTTATTGCCGTTTACACGACATGTACTCGGCAACCTTCAAGCGGAAGCCCAGCGAGGGTGTCGGCCATGGCCTACCTAAACACTCAAGTCTTTAGTCCAGGTCTATCGCCTATTCAGGTTCCATCCGCAGGAGTCCGCCGAGGTTTCCACATACGGCCCCGAACGATGTGTCTGAGGTTCCGAGACACCAAGCAGGCGCCCGGCATGCCCGTTCGTGCCTACCATAACACAGCCAACCCCTACGGTCGGTAGCTGCGTCTGCCCCCAAAGATACTACAAACACCGAAACTACTTGCAACTCCCGGACAGAGGACAAGGGTGGTTAAGAAGTCGAGAGGGGCACTTAAGCATTCCAATGCATGGTAGTAATCGGGTCATGGATCACAAACACGTAACTCAGTTCCTCGAGGACGGCTTCAATGAGACAACCCACCATGTACTCCTACATGGCCTCTCATCGATACCTTTACCAAATCGTGTTCACACACTTAGCTCTCAACAAGAGGACATGTTCACACACCTCCGATTCATCCCCAATGAATCGACACGACTCCACTCTAAGCAATAGCAGGCATGACAAACAAGCATGAATGAGTAGGCACATCAGGCTCAAACAACTCCTACTCATGCTAGTGGGTTTCATCTATTTACCGTGTGGCAATGACATGTCATGCGAGAGGATAAAGGGGTTCAACCGCATGACAAGTAACACATGTATCGTGGTTGTCCTAATGCAGTAAAAGAGAGCAGAAGCGAGAGAGTGGGATTGTATCGGAATGAACAAGGGGGTTTTGCTTGCCTGGCACTTCTGAAGATAGTATATTTCTTCATTGGTGTCATCGATCACATCGTCGGTACACGTCTTACTGAGAGGGGACAAGCACCGACAAACAAAGAAGAAGCACAATCAATGCAATGCGCAATATGATGCATGATCATGACATAGCAATATGCTGTGGTTTGAGCTAATGCAACTAGCAGCGAGTTAAATGAAGTTGGTTTGAACCCTAGGTTCAAATTCAAACTCCACATGACGCATTTCAAATGCTATTTATTCAAATTGTTGTATACAGCAGATTTAAGTTGTTCAAACATGCATGGAAATGGTACAAATAGATAGATTGGATTTTTCTGATCATTTTTCATATATAAATTATTTAATTTGGAGTTACGGTTGAATTTCTATGTATTTTAGAAGTTTTGGGCATTTTCTGGAATTTCCTGAAATATTTTAAATCCAGAAAACAATTACTGCGTCAGCATTGTGTCATGCTGACCTCAGCAGGTCAACAGACCCGGTCCAGGTCAACAGACCCGGTCCAGTCAAACGATGCGTGGGACCCGCCCGGTCGGTGAGCGATCTTGCCTACGGTCAGCGGCATGTGGGGCGATCAATAACCCGCGTCGGCCGAGGTCAACGCCGACGCGTGGGGCCTCCGTGATTAGATAAAGCTAAGCAGAAATTAAACTGGTGTTAGTTAAGGGCGTGGGGCCCAGTATTCAGTGAGAGGGGGGGTTAGTTAGTGTGGGGAGGTTAGCCGCTAACGACGGCCACGTCGGATTCGCCGGCGGTTAGATGACTGCGACGACCCAGAGCGGCGTTGGCTCACTGGAGTAGCGCAGGGGCCGCAGTTGGGTGCGCTGAGGGCACCTGGACATAGCCCACGCTCCCGCGCATCCAGCGGAGGCAGCGGCAGGTCACGGGGTGGTCAGAGCTCGCCGGAAGTGAGCTTGCGACGGCGCCAGAGTTCGGGTGGTTGCGGGGTTGGCGCTGTGGTGCACGGAAGGGCGAGTTAGAGTATGCGTTAGGCTCCTGGTGGCTTCCTGAGCGCGGTGACATGCTCCGAATCAAGCTCAAGCGGCTGCGGTGACGGCGGCGACAAGGTCAGCGGCGGGGAGCTCTCGGCTCCGATGACTCGGGTGGCTAGAGGGTAGGTACGGGCACGGGGAGCAGGGGAGAAGAAGGTGGAGCTCATAGCGGAGCCGGAGACGGTGTCAGCGAGCTCGGGGAGGCGGAGACGGTGACGAATCTGACGGCGGTGATCGTCGGGGCAGAGGTTGATGACGACGGCGATGGCGATGTTCTAGGGCCTCCTGTGACGCGTGGCTCGGTGTGGAGGTCGTAGAGGACGGAGACGGAGCTCAGGGACACGTCCATGGGGCTAGGGCTAGCCGGTGGCCATGGTGGCAGTGAACGGCGGCGGCGACTCTCTATTCGGGTGAAGAACGAAGAGGGAGAGGGGAAAATGGCCAGGGAAGAAGGGGGGGTCGGCACGGCCTCGTCCCACGTCTCTGGCGCGGGTTGGGGGGAAGAGGCGTCGACACGGCGGCAGAGGTGGCAGGCGCGCTGCGTCACGTCGACCAGCGCCCCTCTTGCAAGAGGAAGACGACAGGGGGAGGCTAGGTGGGCTGGGCTGGCCACTTGGGCCGCCAGGTGGCCTACACGGGTAAGTTAGGTAGGTTCCCTTCTCTCTCTTTTATTTTCTGTTTTCTATTATTTCTGTACTTGTGGCTTTATTAAAATAGCTAGGCACTTTCAAAAATCACCAAACTGAACATGCCCATTGTATAGAATATATCCAACATGGAACATTTCAGTTTAGGATTATTTGGACATTTAAAATATTTACTAGCATTTAAATGCCCAAATTCAAATAACTAATGATTTAATCCAGTGACCCTCTGTTGTCCTAGAAAAGTGTGCACCATTTTTGTCGAGGTTCTAGACCAAGGCAAAGATGATGAACATTTTAGAAGGGCATTTTGGGTTCATTGAAAATGATTTTAGTAAACCCTAGTTGGTTTAAGAAGTCTTTGGGGGTTCTGTCATCCCCATTTCAAGTTTCTTTAAATTTAAACATGTTGCATGAATGCTTATGCAGAGTCAAGCAAGGACTAAGCTAGGGCTGTGACAACAGAAATATAAAGATCTTTTATATCACAACTTTATACATAAGAAAAATCAAGAGGAATATATATAACATATATAATTATAAAAAACAGAGTTTTTTTAACACGCTATAGACGAGTTGGTAATGATGGTGTGCCTGCCATCCTGCAATATAGGCCGTCCGATTTACATCTGACGGATAGGTAGGAAACTATGACAATTTTGCAAAAAGGTACCCACACACCTCTTCACATTTGCAAATAAGGCCTTCCCTCGTTTGTACTTTTCTCTCACAAGATAAAATACTCATAGAAATGCATCTTGATGTTACGTGCAACGCACGGGCATTATTGTAACATCCCAAAATTTCCCGAATTTTGGAATGTTAATAATAAGATATTATTGAGTTAATTGCTATGATTTTCATGGAAAATTAAAACCTTTTGATTCTTGTTTCAAATATTTCATCCAATTGCTTTTCTTTTGGACACCTATGAAATATTTTGAAACCACAAATAAAATGGAGTGGGAATAAAATGACTTTCTCAAAATGTGGCGAATAAATATTTCATTTGAAGTTCTTTGAATTTGGATTTCTATTTGAAGATGGATCTTATTTGGAGCTATAGTGTCATATAAATATTTCCAAATTACTAAATAAATAAAAAAATGAGAGGAGATAATATGACTTCTCCAGAACTATGATTGGAAGTATTTAATATTTCTTCTTTGGAATTTTTGGCATTCATAAGATACTAAGAACTATGTTGGTAAATTATGAAGCCCATAGTGCATTATAGAAACATGTACGTACACAAAATTATTTATTTATTTATGAAACCACTTTTCCTAGGCTAGAAATAATCAACCAAAATATGTAAACATTTTTCTCAGATTTAAATAATTATTCCGAGAGAGCGAGCAATTTATTCATTGATTATCTAGTCTAATATTGTTATTAGTTATGCTTTCTCTCTGTCAGCCCATCCATCTCTTCTATTGTTTTTTTCTTTGCCCTTGGGCCACCTTTCCCACTAAGGCCCATCTCTCGCAGCCCATGCGCTGGTCTTTGTCTACCTCTGCTCGTTCAATCTTCAGGAACACACAGAGACAGGCATGACACCTCCACCTCTTCCTCTCCCTCTAGTGCTAACCACAGACATCCTTTCGACTTTCCACCAACACGAAAATTAAAGAGGAATGCAAGGAGAACCCATTCAGGGAATTAAAATCCAACATTGTTGCGTTAATTGGGCCTTGCGGAGCCGTGAAAGCGATACGCACAAAACAGCCATTAATGGCCACGTACAGTTTGAGGTAGCTTCCAGTACATCCACATGCTATTATGGGCTCTGGCTTAGCTTAGTACTAATGGGAAACCCTACCCCAGGACCGCCATCGGAGAGAGGCCTTCGTGTCGAAGTTGCGGGCGGCTTGGCGGTATAGGGGGCTGTTACGGAAAGGCTTTGTCACAATCTTCTCCTAGTCGTACACCCAAGTGTGTAACGATAAACAGGGTTGATTGTGTCATGTAGGGAACGTGTACGACCTCTGCAGAGGGTTTAACCTAATTGATTAGCCATGCCCCCGGTTATGGGCAATTTTGAGCAACTGAAGACTTGCACTGAAGAAGAATCTCCCCTCTCTTTTCTAAAAGTCTGTTTTAAGGGAAGGGAAAGTTGAGGAATGAGCACAGTGAATGTGTTTCACTTCAACCATATTTATGTTTTACCAAAATTTGGAGAATGAGCACTGGTGCGTATATCCATGTGTCTCACTCCTACCTTTTATACTAAAAACTATTCTTATTTCAAAAGAAATTTACAAAAATTTAGTATAGGAGAAAAATTGGCTTTATGCAAAGGAAACCTCCATCAATACTTACCCTGCATATATATTCTGTCAAACTTTCCTTTTCAACTTGCGAGTACATTCCACGTACTCACCTGCACCTGTCATGTGCAGATCTCAACAGATTAAGAGACGATAGGGTTATGGTCTACAGTCAACGAGCCCAGTGGCGTTGATGGAGCCCTAACTTAGCGACTACGTATTATTCCGCTGTATTATGTGCCAGCATTGAGCTGTGTCAATGGTATGTATTTGTTTAATTCTGGATGTACCATTGTAGTAAAATGATGTATGTTTTACTAATATTCATTCTTGTTACTGTGTGTGCTAGCTATGATCCAGGGATAGCACAGTAAGCACAGAGACTTGGATTTTACCAAATTCCGGTCGTGACAATTATGGGGGTTCAGCTGAGAAATACTCAGACAGGCTCACAGTTCTGGACTTTGGGCCACAGGTCGGTGGGCCTGCATGTTTGGGGGCCCATGTGTTCTACCTCAGCGCTTTTCATGTCGCAAGCAGTCAATACGGAGCTGGTTTTAGATCCTGTCGCAAGGCGAATACACAAAATTGAATAAAGCACGGCAGCTGTTGGAATGAAATCAAATGACATCTCCTAACCAGCAATCAGAGTTGCAATTCTATCAATGATACTGTCGTACTACTTATACACACATGACACTTGTTTCACCATGCCAGAGTATTACATCAAAATCTCTCAGAGGATAGATCAGTTTGGCAGTTGCATGCTGCTACTGAAGAATTTCACAGTTGATTTGGACCAGCTCTCCTTGCCGAGAAAGTTTGATTTTGACATCATCCCCTACCGCAAGATTTGATTTAGATTTCAACCTTGACCATCCTTTAGCAGCAATCATCATGTGACCATCCTTTGTACTTATGGTATATTGAGCAGGTTCATTCACACCAAGCCTGCGCATGGTAAGAGAAACTTGGCCCGCCCAGATTGTTGAACGACTCCCTCGTTGCTCTAGGAATTCTATGTTTGCAAACAAGAAGACATATACAAACAGTTAGATCAACACAGTGAATCATGTGAAACAACATGGAAAGAAAAAAGAACGAAGAACTTGGGCGGCCAATGCTTACCAAGAAGGTGGACATGTCGGTTTTTGTAAGGACTTTGGTATATGACGTGCGAACTGCAGCCCAGTCTGTTGCTGGTGCAACTGCTGGTTCCATTGCCACTGCACGGGCCGGAGCAGATGCAAGTGCAAGTGTTGGTGCAGGCGCCGAAGCCGTTGCTGGTGCCCGTGTCGGTGCGACTGGTAGTGTCGCTACTGCTGCCGGAGATGGTGCTCCTTGTAGAGTTGGTGCCAGTGTCGGAGCAGGTGCTGGTGTCGATGCCCGATCCTCCGGTAGACTAGCCTGATCCGCTGATGCGGTCGGTGCCCAATCCTCAGCTGGATCAGACTGAGTTGCTGCCGCTATCAGCGCAAGAGCAATTAACGGTGCTCGATCCGTTGCTGAAGGTGGTATCGATGTGCGAGACAGCGGCGATCGTGTCTGGTCTATTATGATCAGCTTTCTAACTTGACTAGGCTCAGTGACCGTGATCCAGTCTTTTTCTTCATTTCTTTTAAATGCCAGAAGGACTAATTGTGGCATGTTTGTTAAATCAAACTGCAGTTCATCATAGGGATTCAGCTTGTACTCAGACAACAGACTGATCCAATTTTTTCCAGAGTGATGGATAGTGCCTTTGTTACTGACACGACATAAGAAGTGAAACCTGCAAAAATACCCATCGTAGAGCAAACCAAACGGTTTATTATGTGATGAATGTCACATGGAAAAACCTGCATCGTAAAATTGTAGCAAAAGAAACAAAACATGACATTAAATCAATAAGATTTAGACAGTAAATCAATAAGATTTACTTGATGTGACATGAGTGAATCCTTACCAGGAAATCACTATGTTGAAGTACTAAACAGAAGATTGGTCGTCCAACTACGTGTGGCATGCGGGGCCCCCGCCTACTCCCACAAGCAGGACAGTCCAAAGGTCGTGACAAATCGTATGGACGGAACATCCATGGGACTGGAAATCCTGGTGGGTGCGATAAACCCTGCAATGCATATAGATATTGGAGTGTAACCATAATTGATAAACCATCCTCACAAAAAGATGATCTGGATACTTCAAAATATACAGACTAAATTGAGTGGACAGACATTAACATAGACTATTCTCAGGACTCACCACACACCAAAAGCGGCAGTACTAAACAATACAAGGTTCACAAACACAAATCAAGTACTGAACAATAGTACTTACTACAGACAAGCAATGTTGCACAAATTAAACTTTGCAAACTATTTCTTGCCACCGACCTACGGGATGAACCCCGCATAACTGACTAGGCCATGGACTTCATAAGATATGTCTACCGGCACCATCACCATCTCCTCAACCTTGGAGAACCTAACAGAGTGGTCTTTCCACTCATAAACCTGATGATGAAGACAGGTCGCATCAGATTTGTCAGGAAGCTTTACATGAACCTCACCCTTCGTAATCGAAGGCACAACCAGGAAATTGTTTTGGTCAAGTACAGCCTCGAGAACATGCCTGACAACAATGCTACAGGAAAACACTAGTTCAGGACACGTTGCGACAAGGACACAACAGCTGGATAGTTTAGCAGTAGAACTCATCCCCAGGTCTTCCAGTTCACACGGCATGACTTTGAGAACTTCATCTCCACCGTAGACCTGGTTCTAATTCAAACAGAAACCAAATATTTATTACTATCTCCGTTCAGAAATATAAGACGATTTTCGATATATTACTCCATATATGACTACATATACGCACAGAAATGAGTGAACAAAGACACTAGAACATGTCTTCAAAGGCATGAGAGTTGAGGGATTACTTGCAATATCCATAACACAAGTTACTGATGCAAATATACCATTTTCAAAGGTAGCATTGATGTTCATAAAGTAGTTGAAAGTAATCTATAGGAAATCAGTGTCAACCTCTTGCATGTTTTGGTCAAAATAGGAATTTAGAACAGTCATTTGGCACACAAAAATCACATGCAAGATCACACAGAAAGTTGTACCACTAGTACTAGTACTACGTGTTAGATGAAAAAATACGATCAAGATCGAGAAAAAGATCGTTAAGAAGAGATATTTGAAGGAAATATGCCCTAGAGGCAATAATAAAGTTATGATTTATTTCCTCATATCATGATAAATGTTTATTATTCATGCTAGAATTGTATTAACCGGAAACATAATACATGTGTAAATACATAGACAAACATAGTGTCACTAGTATGCCTCTACTAGACTAGCTCATTGATCAAAGATGTTTGAGTTTCCTAACCATAGATATGAGTTATCATTTGATCAATGGGATCACATCATTAGAAGAATGATGTGATTGACTTGACCCATTTCGTTAGCTTAGCACTTGATCGTTTAGTATGTTGCTATTGCTTTCTTCATGACTTATACATGTTCCTATGACTATGAGATTATGTAACTCCGGCTTACTGGAGGAACACTTTGTGTGCTACCAAAAGTCACAACATAACTAAGTGATTATAAAGGTGCTCTACAGGTGTCTCCGAAGGTACTTGTTGAGTTGACGTATTTCGAGATTAGGATTTGTCTCTCCGATTGTCGGAGAGGTATCTCCGGGCCCTCTCGGTAATGCACATCACTATAAGCCTTGCAAGCAATGTAGCTAATGAGTTAGTTACGAAATGATGCATTACGTAATGAGTCAAGAGACTTTCCAGTAACGAGATTGAACTAGGTATTGAGATACCGACGATCGAATCCCGGGCAAGTAACATACCGATGACAAAGGGAACAACGTATGTTGTTAGGCGGTTTGACCGATAAAGATCTTCGTAGAATATGTGGGGAGCCAATATGAGCATCTAGGTTCCGCTATTGGTTATTGACCAGAGACATGTCTCGGTCATGTCTACATACTTCTCGAACCCATAGGGTCCGCACGCTTAAAGTTCGTTGACGATCGGTATAATGAGTTTTTGTGTTTTGATGTACTGAAGGTAGTTCGGAGTCCCGGATATGATCACGGACATGATGAGGAGTCTCGAAATGGTTGAGACGTAAAGATTGATATATTGGACGACTATGTTCGGACAACGGAATGGTTTCGGGGAGTTTCAGACATATACCGGAGTACCGGGGGGTTACCGGAACCCCCCGGGGAGTTTAATGGGCCAAGATGGGCCTTAGTGGAGAAGAGGAGGGGCGGCTAGGGCTGGCCGCGCCCCCTCCCCCTCTAGTCCAAATTGGACAAGGAGGGGGGCGGCGCCCCCTTTCCTTCCTCCTCTCTCCTTCCCTTCCTTTCCCCCTCCTACTCCAACTAGGAAAAGAGGGAGTCCTACTCTCGGTGGGAGTAGGACTCCTCCCTGGCGCGCCCTCCTCCTAGAGGGCCGCCCCCTCCCCTGGTCCTTTATATACGGGGGCAGGGGGCACCTCTAGACACAACAATTGGTCTCTTGATCTCTTAGCTGTGTGCGGTGCCCCCCTCCACCAGATTCGACCTCAGTAATATCGTAGCGGTGCTTAGGTGAAGCCCTGCGTCGGTAGCATCATCAATACCGTCATCACACCGTCGTGCTGACGGAACTCTCCCACAAAGCTCTTCTGGATCGGAGTTCATGGGACGTCATCGAGCTGAACGTGTGCTGAACTCGAAGGTGACGTACGTTCGGTACTTGATCGGTCGGATCATGAAGACGTACGACTACATCAACCGCGTTGTCCTAACGCTTCCGTTTTCGGTCTATGAGGGTATGTGGACAACACTCTCCCCTCTCACTGCTATGCATCACCATGATCTTGCGTGTGCGTAGGATTTTTTTTGAAATTACTACGTTCCCCAACAGTGGCATCCGAGCCAGGTTTTATGCGTAGATGTTATATGCACGAGTAGAACACAAGTGAGTTGTGGGCGATACAAGTCATACTGCTTACCAGCATGTCATACTTTGGTTCGGCCGTATTGTTGGATGAAGCGGCCCGGACCAACATTACACATACGCTTACGCGAGACTGGTTCTACCGACGTGCTTTGCACATAGGTGGCTGCTACGTCTCAAGCTTGTGTTGGTTTTCCCCGAAGAGGAGGGGATGATGCAGCACAGTAGCGTAAGTATTTCCCTCAGTTTTTGAGAACCAAGGTATCAATCCAGTAGGAGGCCACGCACAAGTCCCTCGTACCTGCACAAAACGATAGCTACTCGCAACAAACGCGATTAGGGGTTGTCAATCCCTTCACGGTCACTTACGAGAGTGAGATATGATAGAGATAATATTTTTGGTATTTTTGGTATAAAGATGCAAAGTAAAAAGTAAAGGCAAAGGAAAAACAAAGCAAGTAAATAAAGTGATGGAGATTGATATGATGAGAATAGACCCCGGGGCCATAGGTTTCACTAGTGGCTTCTCTCAAGAGCATAGTTATTCTACGGTGGGTGAACAAATTACTGTTGAGCAATTGATAGAATTGAGCATAGTTATGAGGTTATCTAGGTATGATCAAGTATATAGGCATCACGTCCGAGACAAGTAGATCGGAACGATTCTGCATCTACTACTATTACTCCACTCATCGACCGCTATCCAGCATGCATCTAGAGTATTAAGTTAAAAACAGACTAACGCCTTAAGCAAGATGACATGATGTAGAGGAATAAATTCATGCAATATGATAAATACCCCATCTTGTTATCCTCGATGGCAACAATACAATACGTGCCTTGCAACCCTTTACATCCTTTGGGTAATGACACCGCAAGATTGAACCCAAAGCCATGCACTTCTCCCATTGCAAGAACTACAAATCTAGTTGGCCAAACCAAACGGATAATTCGAAGAGACTTGCAAAGATAACTCAATCATACATAAAAGAATTCAGAGAAGAATCAAATATTATTCATAGATAAGCTGGATCATACACCAACAATTCATCGGTCTCAACAAACACACCACAAAAACAAGATTACATCGAATAGATCTCCATGAGAGAGGGGGAGAACATTGTATTGAGATCCAAAAAGAGAGAAGAAGCCATCTAGCTACTAGCTATGGACCCAAAGGTCCGAAGTAAACTACTCACACTTCATCGGAGGGGCTATGGTGTTGATGTAGAAGCCCTCGGTGGTGGATGCCCCCTCCGTGAGCTCCTAACAGGCCCCAAGATGGGATCTCGTGGATACGAGGGAAGGTACGGCGGTGGAATTAGGTTTTTGGCTCCGTATCTGATCGTTTGGGGTTACGTGGGTATATATAGGAGGAAGGAGTACGTCGGTGGAGCGTCAGGAGGCCCACGAGGTAGGGGGGCGCGCCCAGGGGGGCGCCCTCCACCCTCCTGACCGCCTCTGGCGCTTCTTGGAGTAGGGTCCAAGTCTCCTGGATCACGTTCGGTGAGAAGATCACGTTCCTGAAGGTTTCATTCCGTTTGGACTCCGTTTGATATTACATTTCTTGAAATACTGAAGAAGGCAAAAACAGCAATTACAGGCTGGGCCTCCGGTTAATAGGTTAGTCCCAAAAATAATATGAAAGTGGAAAATAAAGCCCAATATAGTCCAAAACAGTAGGTAAAGTAGCATGGAGAAATCAAAATTATAGATACGTTGGAGACGTATCGAGGCATCTAAGCTTAATTCTGCTCGTCCTCGAGTAGGTAAATGATAAAAACAGAATTTTTGATGCGGAGTGATACTTTGGCATAATTTCAATGTAAATCTCCTTAATCATGGTATGAATATTCAGATCCGAAAGATTCAAGAAAAAAGTTCATATTGACATAAAAAATAATAGTACTTCAAGCATACTAATCAAAGCAATCATGTCTTCTCAAAATAGCATGGCAAAAGAAAGTTTATCCCTACAAAATCATATAGTTATGCCATGCTTCATTTTCGTCACACAAAGATGTTCCCAACTTCTATACCCCCGATGACAAGCCAAGCAATTGTTTCATACTTAAATAATCTCAAACTTTTTCAACCTTCACGCAATACATGAGCGTGAGCCATGGATATAACACTATGGGTGGAATAGAATATGATGATGGGGATTGTGTGGAGAAGACAAAAAAGGAGAAAGTCTCGCGTTGACGAGGATAATCAACGGGCTATGGAGATGCCCATCAATTGATGTCAACATGAGGAGTAGGGATTGCCATGCATTGGATGCACTAGAGCTATGAATGCTCAACAAAAGAAAACTAGTGGGTGTGCATCCAACTTGCTTGCTCATGAAGACCTCGGGCATTTTGAGGAAGCCCATCGTAGGAATATACAAGCCAAGTTCTATAATGAAAAATTCACACTAGTATGAACAAGACAACTTATGAGACTCACTATACGAAAAACATGGTGCTACTTTGAAGCACAATATATGAGACTCACTACATGAAGAACAAGGTGCTACTTTGAAGCACAATATACGAGACTCACTACATGAAGAACAAGGTGCTACTTTGAAGCACAAGTGTGGAAAAAAAAGGATAGTAGCATTGCCCCTTTTTATTTTCTTTTTTTTGGGCCTTCTTTTTCTTTTTGGCCTTTCTCTTTTTTTGGGACAATGCTCTATTGAATGATGATCATCACACTTCTATTGATTACAACATAAGGATTACAACTCGATACTAGAACAAGATATGACTCTATATGAATGCCTCCGTGATGTACGGGATGGTGTAATGAATCAAGAGTGACATGTATGAAAAATAATGCATGGTGGCATTGCCACAAATACAATGTCAACTACATGATCATGCAATGGCAATATGACAAAAGTAAAGTATGTCATGATGATGATGAACGGAACGGTGGAAAGTTGCATGGCAATATATCTCGGAATGGCTATGGAAATGCCATAATAGGTAGGTATGGTGGCTGTTTTGAGGAAGATATAAGGAGGTTTATGTGTGAAAGAGCGTATCATATCACGGGGTTTGGATGCACCGAAGTTTGCACCAACTCTCAAGGTGAGAAAGGGCAATGCACGGTACCGAAGAGGCTAGCAAAGGCGGAAAGGTAAAAGTGCGTATAATCCATGGACTCAACATTAGTCAAAAGAACTCATATACTTATTGCAAAAATTTAGAAGTCATCAAAAATCAAGGCTCCTAGGGGGATAGATTGGTAGGAAAAGACCATCGCTCGTCCCCGACCGCCACTCATAAGGATGCACAAGCCAGGTACACTTCATGTTTCAAATTTGTTAAACAACTTTAACCAGACGTGCATGCTACGGGAATTTCAATCTTCAACACAAGTCTTTCTCAAATTCACAACTACTCAACTAGCACGACTTTGATATTATCACCTCCATATCTCAAAACAATTATCAAGCATCAAACTTATCTTAGTATTCAACGCACTTC
Organism: Aegilops bicornis; assembly: GCA_021605145.1. Lineage (NCBI taxonomy): Eukaryota > Viridiplantae > Streptophyta > Magnoliopsida > Poales > Poaceae > Aegilops > Aegilops bicornis. The sequence continues at coordinate 507,932,229 of CM038673.1, forward strand.
AAAAGAGAGTTTCACATATCTTGAATACCAAGTATATTAACATTAAGCAAATTACCATGCTATTAACGAATTTCAAAATAATCTAAGTGAAGCATGAGAGATCAAGTGTCTTTGAAACAAATCCACCACCGTGCTATAAAAGATATAAGTGAAGCACTAGAGCAAAAATTATCACGCTCAAAAGATATAAGTGAAGCACTATGAGCAAACTATCAAGCTCAAAAGATATAAGTGAAGCACATAGAGTATTCTATCAAATTTCAATTCATGTATGGCTCTCTCAAAAGGTGTGTACAGCAAGGATTATTGTGGTAAACTAACAAGCAAATACGCAAATAATACAAGATGCTCCAAGCAAAGCACATATCATGTTGGTGAATAAAAATATAGCTCCAAGTAAATTACCGATGGAAGTGGACGAAAGAGGGGATGCCTTCCGGGGCATCCCCAAGCTTTGTATTTTTGGTGTCCTTGGATTATATTGGTGGTTCCATGGGCATCCCCAAGCTTAGGCTCTTGCCACTCCTTGTTCCATAATCCATCAAAAGAATTCACCGAAAACTTGAGAACTTCACAACACAAAACTCAATAGAAATCTCGTGAGCTCCGTTAGAGAAAGAAAACAAAAGACTACTTTAAGGTACTGTAATGAACTCATTCTTTATTTATATTGGTGTTAAACCTACTGTATTCCAACTTCTCTATGGATTATAAACTATTTTACTAGCCATAGATTCATCAAAATAAGCAAACAACACACGAACAACAGAATCTGTCAAAAACAGAACAGTCTGTAGTAATCTGTAACTAACGCAAACTTATGGAACCCAAAAAATTCTACCAAAATTATACAATCTGGAAAATTTGTTTATTGATCATCAGCAATTGGAATCACTATTTTATCACGTTCTGGTGATTTTTAACAATTCGGGCACTGAGCGCAAAGATTCTGGAAATTACAGCAAGATCAAATAACTATCTCCCAAGAAGATCTAATAGGTTTAACTTGGCACAAACACTAATTAAAAGATAAAAGCACATCTAAACAGAGGCTAGATGGATTATTTATTCCTAAACAGAAACAAAAACAAAAAACACAAAATAAAATTGGGTTGCCTCCCAACAAGCGCTATCGTTTAACGCCCCTAGCTAGGCATAAAAGCAAGGATAGATCTAGGTATTGCCATCTTTAATTTTCAATTTTTTAGCGGAGTCACGCTCGAATCCGGAGGGTTCTTCCCACTTACCTTCATACTCAGAGATTTTTAGATCTAAAGAATCCAACCGCTTATTACAAAGAGTAATCAACATATTCATGCGGTGAAGATTTCCGCTAACACTTTTAAGAGGCTCAAGAGATTTTTGTAAAATTTTGTAACTTCGCAAATCTTCTCAAACACTTGGGTTTCTTCCTGGGTAGGATGAGATCCTCCCTTTTGGGGTAGTGTTCCCACTATTCCCTCTATAATTTCATGCGTGATACTGGGATCAATTTCAATAAAATTTCTCTTGGCAATGCAATCCAAGAGTTGTCTATGCGTCATATTTAACCCAACATAAAAATTGCGAAGAAGAATTCTAAAGTTCACCTCTAGGGTGCACTTACGATAAGATTCCATCATCCTATACCAAGCATCTTTTAAGTTTTCTCCTTGCCTTTGCTTGAAGTGAAGCACTTCAAACTCGGGAGACATAGGAGCGGATAAGGAATTCGACATAACGACAAGCAAGCAAACTAACACACGAGCAAACAAAAGGAAAAGGGAAAGGCGACGGAAATAGAGGAGGAGATTGGGAAAGAGAGGTCAAATAAGACGGCAAGGGTGAAGTGGGGGAGAGGAAAACGAGAGGCAAATGACAAATAATGTAATGCGAGAGATAGGGATTGTGATGGGTACTTGGTATGTTGACTTTTGCGTAGGCCTCCCCGACAACGGCGCCAGAAATCCTTCTAGCACGTCTCGAGCTTGCGTTGGTTTTCCCCGAAGAGGAGGGGATGATGCAGCACAGTAGCGTAAGTATTTCCCTCAGTTTTTGAGAACCAAGGTATCAATCCAGTAGGAGGCCACGCGCAAGTCCCTCGTACCTGCACAAAACGATAGCTACTCGCAACCAATGCGATTAGGGGTTGTCAATCCCTTCACTGTCACTTACGAGAGTGAGATCTGATAGAGATAATATTTTTGGTATTTTTGGTATAAGATGCAAAGTAAAAAGTAAAGGCAAAGGAAAAACAAAGCAAGTAAATAAAGTGATGGAGATTGATATGATGAGAATAGACCCGGGGGCCATAGGTTTCACTAGTGGCTTCTCTCAAGAGCATAGATATTCTACGGTGGGTGAACAAATTACTGTTGAGCAATTGATAGAATTGAGCATAGTTATGAGGTTATCTAGGTATGATCATGTATATAGGCATCACGTCCGAGACAAGTAGATCAAAGCGATTACGCATCTACTACTATTACTCCACTCATCGACCGCTATCCAGCATGCATCTAGAGTATTAAGTTAAAAACAGACTAACGCCTTAGGCAAGATGACATGATGTAGAGGAATAAATTCATGCAATATGATAAATACCCCATCTTGTTATCCTCGATGGCAACAATACAATACGTGCCTTGCAACCCTTTACATCCTTTGGTAAGGACACCGCAAGATTGAACCCAAAGCCATGCACTTCTCCCATTGCAAGAACTACCAATCTAGTTGGCCAAACCAAACGGATAATTCGAAGAGACTTACAAAGATAACTCAATCATACATAAAAGAATTCAGAGAAGAATCAAATATTATTCATAGATAAGCTGGATCATACACCAACAATTCATCGGTCTCAACAAACACACCGCAAAAAGAAGATTACATCGAATAGATCTCCATGAGAGAGGGGGAGAACATTGTATTGAGATCCAAAAAGAGAAGAAGCCATCTAGCTACTAGCTATGGACCCAAAGGTCTGAAGTAAACTACTCACACTTCATCGGAGGGGCTATGGTGTTGATGTAGAAGCCCTCGGTGGTGGATGCCCCCTCCGGCGGAGCTTCGGAACAGGCCCCAAGATGGGATCTCGTGGATACAGGAAGGTACGGCGGTGGAATTAGGTTTTTTGGCTCCGTATCTGATCGTTTGGGGGTACGTAGGTATATATAGGAGGAAGGAGTATGTCGGTGGATCGTCAGGGGGCCCACAAGGTAGGGGGGGCGCGCCCAGGGGGGCGCCCTCCACCCTCGTGACCGCCTCTGGCGCTTCTTGGAGTAGGGTCCAAGTCTCCTGGATCACGTTCGGTGAGAAGATCACGTTCCCGAAGGTTTCATTCCGTTTGGACTCCGTTTGATATTACGTTTCTTGAAATACTGAAGAAGGCAAAAAACAACAATTGTGGGCTGGGCCTTCGGTTAATAGGTTAGTCCCAAAAATAATATAAAAGTGGAAAATAAAGCCCAATATAGTCCAAAATAGTAGGTAAAGTAGCATGGAGCAATCAAAAATTACAGATACGTTGGAGACGTATCAGTGGCTGGCGGGTGTCAGTTTCTCCAACTTTAGTTGAACCGAGTGTGGCTACGCCCGGTCCTTGAGAAGGTTAAAACAACACTAAGTTGACGAACTATGTTGTGGTTTTTATGCGTAGGTAAGAACGGTTCTTGCTCAGCCCGTAGCAGCCACGTAAAACTTGCGACAACAAAGTAGAGGACGTCTAACTTGTTTTTGCAGGGCATGTTGTGATGTGATATGGTCAAGACATGATGCTAAATTTTATTGTATGAGATTATCATGTTTTGTAACAGAATTATCGGCAACTGGCAGGAGCCATATGGTTGTCGCTTTATTGTATGCAATGCAATCGCCCTGTAATTGCTTTACTTTATCACTAAGCGGTAGCGATAGTCATAGAAGCAATAGTTGGCGAGACGACAACGATGCTACGATGGAGATCAAGGTGTCGCGGCGGTGACGATGGTTATCATGACGGTGCTTCGGAGATGGAGATCACAAGCACAAGATGATGATGGCCATATCATATCACTTATATTGATTGCATATGATGTTTATCATTTATACATCTTATTTTGCTTTGATTGACGGTAGCATTATAGGATGATCTCTCACTAAATTTCAAGGCAAAAGTGTTCTCCCTGAGTATGCACCGTTGCCAAAGTTCGTCGTGCCGAGACACCACGTGATGATCGGGTGTGATAAGCTCTACCTTCATCTACAACGGGTGCAAGCCAGTTTTGCACACGCAAAATACTTGGGTTAAACTTGACGAGCCTAGCATATGCAGATATGGCCTCGGAACACTGAGACCGAAAGGTCGAGCATGAATCATATAGTAGATCAACATAGTGATGTTCACCATTGAAAACTACTCCATTTCACGTGATGATCGGTTATGGTTTAGTTGATTTGGATCACGTGATCACCTAGATGATTAGATAGATATCTATCTAAGTGGGAGTTCTTGAGTAATATGATTAATTGAACTTAAATTTATCATGAACTTAGTACCTGGTAGTATTTTGCTTGTCTATCTTTGTTGTAGATAGATGGCCCGTGCTATTGTTCCGTTAAATTTTAATGCGTTCCTTGAGAAAGCAAAGTTGAAAGATGATGGTAGCAATTACACAGACTGGGTTCGTAACTTGAGGATTATCCTCATTGCTGCACAGAAGAATTACGTCATGGAAGCACTGCTGGGTGCCAGGCCTGCTGCAGATGCAACTGACGACGTTAAGAACGTCTGGCAGAGCAGAGCTGATGACTACTCGATAGTTCAGTGTGCCATGCTTTATGGCTTAGAACCGGGACTTCAAAGACGTTTTGAACGTCATGGAGCAAATGAGATGTTCCAGGAGTTGAAGTTAATATTTCAAGCAAATGCCCGGATTGAGAGATATGAAGTCTCCAATAAGTTCTATAGCTGCAAGATGGAGGAGAATAGTTCTGTCAGTGAACATATACTCAAAATGTCTGGGTATAACAATCACTTGATTGAACTGGGAGTCAATCTTACGGATGATAGTGTCATTGACAGAATTCTTCAATCACTGCCACCAAGCTACAAGAGCTTCGTGATGAACTATAATATGCAAAGGATGAACAAGACAATTCCCGAGCTCTTCGCAATGCTAAAGGCTGCGGAGGTAGAAATCAAAAAGGAGCATCAAGTGTTGATGGTCAACAAGACCACCAGTTTCAAGAAAAAGGGTAAAGGAAAGAAGGGGAACTTCAAGAAGAACGGCAAACAAGTTCTTTGCTCAAGAGAAGAAACCCAAGTCTGGACCTAAGCACGAGGCCGAGTGCTTCTCTACCAGCGGTAGTCCTTTGGAGCGGAACGGCCCCAAGTATTTGGTAGATAAGAAGGATGGCAAGGTGAACAAAGGTATATGTGATATACATGTTATTGATGTGTACCTTACGAGCTCGCATGATAGCACACAGGTATTTGATACTTTGGTTACATTGCTAATATTTGCAACTCAAACCGGGACTATGGATTAAGCGAAGACCGCTAAGGACGAGGTGACGATCTTGCGCGTGGAAATGGTTCCAAAGTCGATGTGATCGCCGTCGACACGCTACCTCTACATCTACCTTCTGGTTAGTTTTAGACCTGAATAATTGTTATTTGGTGCCAAAGCATTGAGCATGAACATTATATCTGGATCTTGTTTGTGTGAGACGGTTATTCATTTAAATCTGAGAATAATGGTTGTTCTATTTATATGAGTAATATCTTTTATGGTCATGCACCCTTGAAGAGTGGTCTATTTTTATTGAATCTCGATAGTAGTGATACACATATTCATAATGTTGAAACCAAAAGATGCAGAGTTGATAATGATAGTGCAACTTATTTGTGGCACTGCCGTTTAGGTCATATTGGTGTAAAGAGCATGAAGAAACTCCATACTGATGGACTTTTGGAATCACTTGATTATGAATCACTTGGTACTTGCGAACCATGCCTTATGGGCAAGATGACTAAAACACCATTCTCCTGAACAATGGAGCGAGCAACAGATTTATTGGAAATCATACATACTGATGTATGTGGTCCGATGAATAATGAGGCTCGCGGCGGGTATCGTTATTTTCTCACCTTCATAGATGATTTGAGCAGATATGGGTATATCTACTTAATGACACATAAGTCTGAAACATTTGAAAAGTTCAAAGAATTTCAGAGTGAAGTAGAAAATCATCGTAACAAGAAAATAAAGTTTCTACAATCTGATCGTGGAGGAGAATATTTGAGTTACGAGTTTGGTCTACATTTGAAACAATGTGGAATAGTTTCGCAACTCACGCCACGTGGAGAACCACAATGTAATGGTGTGTCCGAACGTCGTAATCGTACTTTACTAGATATGGTGCGATCTATGATGTCTCTTACTGATTTACTGCTATTGTTTTGGGGTTATGCTTTAGAGACGACTGCATTCACGTTAAATAGGGCACCATCAAAATCCGTTGAGACGATGCCTTATGAGCTATGGTTTGGCAAGAAACCGAAGTTGTCGTTTCTTAAAGTTTGGGGTTGCGATCCTTATGTGAAAAAACTTCAACCTGATAAGCTCGAACCCAAATCAGAGAAATGTGTCTTCATAGGATACCCAAAGAAACTGTTGGGTACACCTTCTATCACAGATCCGAAGGCAAGACATTCGTTGCTAAAAATGGATCCTTTCTAGAGAAGGAGTTTCTCTCGAAATAAGTGAGTGGAAGGAAGGTAGAACTTGATGAGGAAACTATACCTGCCCCCTTATTGGAAAGTAGTTCATCACAGAAACCGGTTCCTGTGACGTCTACACCAATTAGTGAGGAAGATAATGATATTGATCATGAAACTTCGGATCAAGTTACTACCAAACCTCGTAGGTCAACCAGAGTAAGATCCGCACCAGAGTGGTACGGTAATCCTTTTCTGGAGGTCATGTTACTTGACCATGGCGAACCTACGAACTATGAGGAAGCCATGATGAGCCCAGATTCTGCAAAATGGCTTGAGGCCATGAAATCATAGATGGGATCCATGTATGAGAACAAAGTATGGGCTTTGGTTGACTTGCCCGAAGATTAGAAATCCATCGAGAATAAATGGATCTTCAAGAAGAAGACTGACGCTGATGGTAATGTTACTGTCTACAAAGCTCAACTTGTTGCAGAAGGTTTTTGACAAGTTCAAGGGGTTGACTACGATGAGAATTTCTCACCCGTAGCGATGCTTAAGTCTGTCCGTATCATGTTAGCAATTGCTGCATTTTATGATTATGAAATATGGCAAATGGATGTCAAAATTGCATTCCTGAATGAATTTCTGGAAGAAGAGTTGTATATGATGCAACCAGAAGGTTTTGTAGATCCAAAAGGTGCTAACAAAGTGTGCAAGCTCCAGCGATCCATTTATGGACTGGTGCAAGCCTCTCGGAGTTGGAATAAATGCTTTGATAGTGTGATCAAAGCATATGGTTTTATCTGAGACTTTTGGAGAAGCCTGTATTTACAAGAAAGTGAGTGGGAGCTCTGTAGCATTTTTAATATTATATGTGGACGACATAATTTTGATTGGAAATGATATAGAATTTCTGGATAGCATAAAAGGATACTTGAATAAAAGTTTTTCAATGAAAGACCTCGGTGAAGATGCTTATATATTGGGCATCAAGATCTATAGAGATAGATCAAGACGCTTAATTGGACTTTCACAAAGTACATACCTTGATAAATTTTAGAAAAAGTTCAAAATGGATCAAGCAAAGAAAGGGTTCTTGCATGTAATACAAGGTGTGAAGTTGAGTCAGACTCAATGCCCGACCACTGCAGAAGATAGAGAGAAAATGAAAGATGTTCCCTATGCTTCAGCCATAGGCTCTATCATGTATGCAATGCTGTGTACCAGACCTGATGTGTGCCTTGCTATTAGTTTAGTAGGGAGGTACCAAAGTAATCCAGGAGTGGATCACTGGACAACGGTCAAGAACATCCTGAAGTACCTGAAAAGGACTAAGGATATGTTTCTCGTTTATGGAGGTGACAAAGAGCTAGTCGTAAATGGTTACGTTGATGCAAGCTTTGGCACTGATCCGGACGATTCTAAATCACAAACCGGATACGTGTTTATATTGAACGGTGAAGCTGTCAGTTGGTGCAGTTCTAAGCAAAGCGTCATGGTGGGATCTACGTGTGAAGCGGAGTACATAGCTGCTTTGGAAGCAGAAAATGAAGGAGTCTGGATGAAGGAGTTCATATCCGATCTAGGTGTCATACCTAGTGCATCGGGTCCAATGAAAATCTTTTGTGACAAGATCTTGGTGCAATTGCCTTGGCAAAGGAATCCAGATTTCACAAGAGAACCAAGCACATCAAGAGACGCTTCAATTCCATCCAGGACCAAGTCCAGGTGGGAGACATAGAGATTTGCAAGATACATACTGATCTGAATGTTGCAGACCCGTTGGCTAATCTTCTTCCACGAGCAAGACATGACCAACACCAAGGCTCCATGGGTGTTAGAATCATTACTGTGTAATCTAGATTATTGACTCTAGTGCAAGTGGGAGACTGAAGGAAATATGCCCTAAATGCAATAATAAAGTTATTATTTATTTCCTCGTATCATGATAAATGTTTATTATTCATGCTAGAATTGTATTAACCGGAAACATAATACATGTGTGAATACTAGACAAACATAGTGCCACTAGTATGCCTCTACTAGACTAGCTCATTGATCAAAGATGGTTGAGTTTCATAACCATAGATATGAGTTATCATTTGATAAATGGGATCACATCATTAGAAGAATGATGTGATTGGCTTGACCCATTTCGTTAGCTTAGCACTTGATCATTTAGTATGTTGCTATTGCTTTCTTCATGACTTATACATGTTCCTATGACTATGCGATTATGTAACTCCCGCTTACCGGAGGAAGACTTTGTGTGCTACCAAACGTCACAACGTAACTGGGTGATTATAAAGGTGCTCTACAGGTGTCTCCGAAGGTACTTGTTGAGTTGACGTATTTTGAGAATAGGATTTGTCACTCCGATTGTCGAAGAGGTATCTCTGGGCCCTCTCAGTAATGCACATCACTATAAGCCTTGAAAGCAATGTAGCTAATGAGTTAGTTACGGAATGATGCATTACGTAACGAGTAAATAGACTTGCCGGTAACGAGATTGAACTAGGTATTGAGATACCGACGATCGAATCTCGGGCAAGTAACATACCGATGATAAAGGGAACAACGTATGTTGTTATGCGTTTTGACTAATAAAGATCTTCATAGAATATGTGGGATCCAATATGAGCATCCAGGTTCCGTTATTGGTTATTGACCAGAGACGTGTCTCGGTCATGTCTACATAGTTCTCGAACCCGTAGGGTCCGCACGCTTAAAGTTCGGTGACGATCGGTATAAAGAGTTTTTGTGTTTTGATGTACCGAAGGTAGTTCGGAGTCCCGGATATGATCACAGACATGACGAGGAGTCTCTAAATGGTCGGGACATAAATATTGATATATTGGACGACTATGTTCGGACACCGGAATGGTTTCGGGGAGTTTCAGACATATGCCGGAGTACAGGGGGGTTACCGAAATCCCCCGGGGAGTTTAATGGGCAAATATGGGCCTTAGTGGAGAAGAGGAGGGGCGTCTAGGGCTAGCTGCGTGCCCCCTCCCCCTGTAGTCCAAATTGTACAAGGAAGGGGGGCGGCGCCCCCTTTCCTTCCTCCTCTCTCCTTCCCTTCCTTTCCCCCTCCTACTCCAAGTAGGAAAAGATGGAGTCCTACACCCGGTAGGAGTAGGAATCCTCCCTGGTGCGCCCTCCTCCTGGCCGGCCGCCCCTCCCCCTGGTCCTTTATATACGGGGGCAGGGGGCACCTCTAGACACAACAATTGATCTCTTGATCTCTTAGCCGTGTGCGGTGCCCCCCTCCACCAGATTCCACCTCGGTAATATCGTAGCGGTGCTTAGGCGAAGCCCTGCATCGGTAGCATCATCAACACCATCATCACGCCGTCGTGCTGACGGAAATCTCCCACAAAGCTCTGCTGGATCGGAGTTCATGGGACGTCATCGAGCTGAACGTGTGCTGAACTAGGAGGTGTCGTACGTTCGGTACTTGATCGGCCGGATCGTGAAGACGTACGACTACATCAACCGCGTTGTGCTAACGCTTCCGTTTTTGGTCTAAGAGGGTAGGTGGACAACACTTTCCCCTCTCGTTGCTATGCATCACCATGATCTTGCGTGTGCGTAGGAATTTTTCTGAAATTACTACGTTCCCCAACAATATTACCTGGACTTGCTTAATGAGGGATCTCGGAGAGGGGGGCTTGTACAAGGCGATGGCTTTGAGCTTGTGTGCGGTAGTCTCGGTGGGGTGCTTGCGCTTCTTTATACCATGAGCCTCGACGGTTTTGGCCAGAGCCATAGAGATCACTTCGGCCGGTGCTCCAGTGTCCATCAAGAAACTGCCAAATAGAAATAAAAGAAAAGAAACCATAATCACAAACCCAAAAGAAGAACGGAGAGGGAGTTATAGGATCAGTCTCGGGGTTGCAAGACCGGGCCTTGACCAGAATCAACACCATTGATGCGCTCACCTTTCCTTCTTTGGGAGGGAAGAACAATGGCAGAAGCAGGTCGGGGTTTTCTTGAAGAAATGAGGAACAAGATGAGGGAGAAGCGAGGGTTGGGTAGAGAGGAAGCTGAGAGAGAAGATCGAAATGATGGATGCTTCGTCCGTCCAACTTACTGCTAGAAAGGAGGGGCTTTTATGATTTGACGGCTCATTGGGCATTACTACGGCGCTTCGATCGGGGTAGTCTACCGTGCAGTTGGGCACTCTACTACAGAGTAATTTAGTGCATGGCTGGTGGAACCCCATGCTGGCTGTCCCACACATCGGCAAAAGTGAGTAGCACGACTGTCGAGGAGGATCTGCATGGTAGAGCGAGTCCACTATTTTTTCTAAAGAAAAAAATGATTACAGCAAGCGTTTCCACTCTTACGAAGGAGGAGTGCGAACACGGTAGCCACTTGAACATACAAAGTGCTCCTACTACTAGGCATGTGCAGTGGTTCATACATCAGTACTACATAATCTTGTTGCTAGTGTAGTAAGATATGACGATAAGAAATGATGTTGTGCGCATGTCAACTATATGAACAGTAATGTAACATAGTACCACTTTTTCGACTGTCTGGTCGATAGTGAACGGTGAGATCAATGTTAACAAAACTAGGTCTACAGCGCATGAAGAGTATGGTGCTACAGTACTCCATGAAACATGAACCATATGAAGCACGGCTCAGTGTTAGGTAGGGTGTATGAAGGGTGCACGGGATGGGAGCAAAAGTTCCCTTCTCGACCCACTTTTGGGTGTTTGGCAGAGTGCATGAAGGGTGCATGAGTCCACACTAGTAGGTTAACACAAATACATGAAGAGGGAACAACTATATTGAGATGAGAATGCAACCAAACACACCCACACGCTTTGTGCTACAGTGACTGATCTGCACCGTCTGAGTTTGATCCAACGGTCATGTTTTGTCGAGAAATGGACATGCCCATGCAGAGGACGCCTAAACTCCACCAAAGTCCCTCTGCTTCTCAAGGAACACGACGTTGGTGATGCAGGGTGCAACGACCCGCAGAGCCCGCTCCCGGTCGTCGGGAGCCATCTCGTCAAAGACGACGTTCAATGGCACGAATGGATTCTCGTGACGGAGCCCTGAGAGGATTCGCCCGGCAACGGCAACGGCAGCCCGCCACCCCTCCTTGTCTAGCTCCGCCTCCACCATCACGCGGAGATGGCTCAGCTCCTCGGAGATATAGGTGAAGAAGGAGACCAGGTCAGGAAGCCGCAGTTCATTGAAGTTGACGGGGTGGTCGAACGGGTTTAGCCCGACGGCCGGCATGGTCGCGCTGGCACGACGGTAGGCATCGCACAGCCGCAACACGTGCGTGGCAACTTGGTCCACCAAGTGGCTGAGGTGATCCTGGACCTCGTCACGATCGGCCCGCTCGCGCTCCAGGCGGCTCCCCTGACGGCCTATCGTATCTCCCGCTTTCTGCCGCAACACCGCCGACGCCTTGAGCATCTTTGTGGTGGACGCCTGCCGCTTTCGAAGCTCCGTGAACTCCCGCACACAAGGGAGGAGCATGGAACTCCTCTCCTCCTTGAGCTCATGGATCTCCATGTCCTTGGCCCTGAGCTCCGCATCCTTGGCCTAGAGCTCCTGTGTCAGGCGCCTCACCTCAGACTTCGATGATCTGTTGCGTCCCCATGGCACCATGTAGAAGCAATGGGGAGAGGAAGCAAAGGGGGCGAAACAGCTGAAAGGCAATGCAATCTATGGGAAGGTGGAGGGAGCCAGCCGAGGAGCGGGGAATCTTTAGGTTTTCACCATGGGAAAACACCAGTCGACGACTTCTCACATCAGGGAGCAGTGAGTTTTACAGGCGGAGTCATCGTGACTAATTACTGCCGCTCCTGCTCCCATCAATCAAAAAATTAAAAATCCTGCCGCGCCTGCTCCCGTCAATAAAAAAATTAAAAATCATGCCGCGCCTGCTCCCGTTAATCAAAAAAGTAAAAATCATGTTGCGCCTGCCGCACCCAAAGACTAGAGCAACGCCGCGGTGGATATTTAAATTTACCTGCCGGCAAGGAGATAAAAAAAGGGGGTGAAAAAACAAATGTGGCGGTGGCCTAGCTAATCGGTCGCACTAGCCCAACTAGCTAGCCACCGTGCTTCACTGATGTACTCGGCGGGAAAGGTGGTCTTTCGTGATTTGACGACTCATTTACTTGCTTCGGCGCTATGACCGGGTAGGACCCAGAAAACGCGTGGTAGGGCATCCCACGTCTCGGCAAGGAAGAATATATGCGTGCACCACCCGGGAGGACCCCGAAACCGCGCGGTAGGGTGTGCCACGTCTCGGCACGGAGGAAAAATGTGCGTGTAAAAATATACTATATCAGACATAGTAGTACCTATGGCTCGACCTTGGGACCCAGCCAGTCGGTCGAAAACACCCCACTAGCCACACAGCTTCATGCTAACGTGGCACGGAGGATATGTGTGGTCAGCTCCGTCTCGACCAGCCACAACGTCTCTTGTTCTAGGCGAGTCTTCTATTTTCCAAGCTTTTTTAGTTATAATAACACCACAGAAAGCTAGCACCGCTCTTCGTGTGTGCTCGTGCGTCTAAAGGTTAGACGATGGAGAGGAGAGAGAGATCACAGACCTAGGACCCACCAGTAAGTGAGTCAACGGTCATGCACGTGTTGACGAGGCACTCCTCTACTCTACTCAATGTAATATTGTATAAAATCAAGTTATTGGACAAAGCCAACAACCGTTGTTGTTTCAGTCTATCGACTTACGCTTTGTAGTCCAAGTTGCCAGTTCGAATCTCGTCTTACAGATTTGTTAGTTTCAGGTCCAAATTTTATCAATGACAAGAGGGACCCCCGTGTGTTGTTTCGATATTTCAGTGTAAGATGGTTTTTTGAACAAACACTTTGCGCGGTTAGACAAGTAACGACATGCGTTACACGTATTTTGCAAGTTTACGAACAAAAATGACAGCGGCATAGAATATCACATCCACCCCGCAGCTTAGATGATATTGTGATACGAGTTTTTACATCGTTGGAAGTGAGATCCAATGGCTTGGGAGTAGTCTTTGTAACTACGCACAATTTCCAAACTCTCCAAGGTTTTTATTGCAAATAAAACATTCATGCCTCGTGTGTGCTGCTGCATCTTGGATCCAACGGCTCCCCATTGCTCATATTAGGCGCTCCCCGTAGCTTAATTAGCCGCTACGGTGATACGAGCATCTAGGTCGTATGATCTGTGATCAGATGCCACATGCGTAGTACTTGTACTTTCTACGCAATTCCTAAACTCTCTCAGGCGTATATCAAACCTCCTATTGTGAGCCTTCAGATCTCCATGAACTCGTATCACCATAGAATCTACGGTGCAGGAGCACCTCATATTCTCCCGTGCGAGAAAACATCAGGTGCTCTCACAACTTGGATGGTACGGTGATACGAGCTTCGAGGTTGTTTGATCTGAGATCCAATGGCATCTGTGCAGTCTTTGTGCTTGTAAGCAGTGGCCGAACTCTGTGGGGGATTTTCTGCAAAAAAACATTTGAGCCACCAAGGAGTTGTTGGGTCACAAATCCAACGGCTCCGAAGAGCTTGTAACAACAAAGCATCTAAGGTGTGGTAGCACATGATATTCGTACATACAGGAGAATATGATGTTCTCCTTCATCTTAGATGCTACGGCAATATGAGCTTCGAGGTCGTTGGATATGGGATCCAAGGGCATCTGAGTAGTTTTTGTACAAATTGTGTGCAATTCTCAAACTCATTAAGGTTTCCTGTAAAAATATTAAGACATCACGTGAGCTGCTATATCTCAGATCAACAAGCTCCAAGCAACTCGCTCAGCATATAGCATCTAAGGTGTGGGGGCACATGATATTCTCCCGGGGAGGAGGGGGTGCACAACCAATTGGTGTTTGGGAGGGTGGGGACAAATATAATCTAGACAATCCTAAACAGAGCTTCACAATTTTATCTAGGGTCGAGGGGTTAACCCCCGACAATCTACATAGCTCCGCCTAAACACAACATTTGCATGTACTATAATACTAGACTTAATATTCATGTTTCAGTTTCCTTTTCATTTTAAATATTGAATTGAGGACCATGCATGTCTTTCATTTAACTCCCTTCATTCCTAAATATTAGTCTTTTTAGAGATTTCAAATGGACTGCCACATACAGATGTATATAGACATATTTTAGAGTGTAGATTCACTCATTTTGCTCCATTTGTAGTCACTTGTTGAAATCTCTAAAAGATTACTATTTAGGAACAGAGGGAGTATTTTTGAATTCGTGTCATACATTCATGGTTTGGAAAAATAGATGCACTATACTTATTGGATTGCTGTTGTGTTCCTGTGTGTTCGTGTGTGTGTGTGTGTGTGTGTGTGTGTGTGTGTGTGTGTGTGTGCGTGCGTGCGTGTGGTCGTATGCTTGATATATACAAAGTTTTTTCACCGCCATATCGTTCCTCTTTTAAATTTGAATTTGCAATGAAAAAATTACTAGGGATACCATGAAATGTGAAATCCACGTTGAGATCACTATATCACAAACTCACTCTAATTCAAGAACTCGTCATAAATCAATTACCATGTTGAGATTACTATTTGAAAGGAAAATACGGGCATTGTAATACACATAGATTCTTTCGGCAATTTAAAAGATTCCTTTCGTATTCTTTTTTCTGAGGGATCCTTTCGTATTCTTGAAAGGTAGGACCCAACGGCGTACCAGCCAGACCTTGGCTCGTGTTGATCCTCAAAAGAACGGGCTCGTGTCTTTTTGGTGGCATGCGTGGTACGCACATTAGCCAACCCCAACAAGTCGAGCCTCCGCATTTCGAGTCGAAATATCTGGCGGCCAGAATTCCAGCCCTCGGAAATTCCCCTCATGTCCCCGGTCCATACTGACTACCGATGAACAAAGGAGGGATGCTTTAGTAACTACACAACGTTACCTACCATGTCAAGCATGGTTCAATTCCCTCGGTCGCCGCTACCAAGTTCACCTGTCAACTGCATTGCCTAATACTACTACTACACCAGGATGAGTGCAGAATTGAGCCCGTTTGTTCGTGCCTACTAGTACTTGAGTTAATATATACCCGTAAAAAAACTTGAGTGAATATATCAGGCAATGCACTGGTATAGAGGGATTATCCTTTTACTCTGCATACATAACTTGTCTGAAGTCTAACTAGGAAAAATGTTTGACCAAATCCTTTCTTAAGAAATACAACAGGAAAGATGTATCACTTGAAAATTTATTGCATGATGCAGGTTATGATATTTTTTTGAATCCTGGATTTTAAATTTCAGAAAATCCAAAAGTGATCAGAAATTCATGAAACTGAGCATGGTCACGTGATATGGCACAAATATTCCTACGTAATTTTTTTCTTCAATTTGAGGCAAGCTGCTTATGAGAAGTTGCACAAATGAAGAGCCAAGGTATATTGGAACAAAGACATGTCACGTTAAGGCGAACGCTTTCACTGTTGAAATCGTGGGCGTTTATGTGCCGCCACGAGTCCTGCTTCTCATCGGCAGGTGCCGTCTGAGCAAGCGTGTGAGTCGATGGGAGGCGTGTGAGCATACCGCTGCGCTGGCTGACAGGGAGGCGTGCGAGCAGACCGCTGCGCAGGCTCACCGGGAGGCGAGCCCTTTGACCAGGCTCCGCCACCCAATTTCGTCCCAACTGCTCCCACTTTTAATGTCACCGCGCATGATTTAAAATCAACCCCTTTTCACAGTATCGCTACAATCTTCTCTCTTCCCCTCTGATTCTCCTGTCATCTACCTCCAACCAGGCTGACCAAACCTTACGCCATGCCGCATCACGATGGTTGATACATCTCCAACGTATCTATAATTTTTTATTGTTCCATGCTATTATATTACCCCTTTTGGATGTTTATGAGCTTTATTTTACACATTTATATCATTTTTGGGACTAACCTACTAACCGGAGGCCCAACCCGTATTGTTGTTTTTTTAGCTATTTCAGTATTTCGAAGAAAAGGAATATCAAACAGAGTCCAAACGGAATGAAACCTTCGGGAGCGTGATTTTTGGAACGAACGTGATCTAGAGGACTTGGAGTGCAAGCCAAGAAGCAGCCGAGGCTTCTTCTCTCTTTTTGGATCTCAATACCATGTTCTCTGTGACGCCCCCGATTCAATCGTACACTAATCATACACACAAATGTGTACGATCAAGATCAGGGACTCACGGGAAGATATCACAACACAACTCTAAAACATAAATAAGTCATACAAGCATCATAATACAAGCCAGGGGCCTTGAGGGCTCGAATACAAGTGCTCGATCATAGACGAGTCAGCGGAAGCAACAATACTTGAGTACATACATAAGTTAAACAAGTTTGCCTTAAGAAGGCTAGCACAAACTGGGATACAGATCGAAAGAGGCCCAGGCCTCCTGCCTGGGATCCTCCTAACTACTCCCGGTAAATGCGTCGGCCGGGCTGCATGTAGTAGTAGGCACCTCGGTGTAGTAGTAAATCATCGATAGTGGCGTCGCTCATGGGCTCCTTCATGCAGTCGCAGATGTCGGATAGATATAGGGAAAAGGGGAACAAGGCAACCGTGAGTACTCATCCAAAGTACTACTTAAAGCAAGGAGCTACACTACATATGCATGGATATATGTGTGAAGGGCCATATCGGTGGTGAAATGCAGAATGCCGTAATAAGAGGGGATAACTAATCACATCGAAGACTACGGTTACAGCAGCCTCCTTCTTGCAGCATGTAGAAGAGAGTAGATCAAGTCCTCCAAGTAGCATCGCATAGCATAATCCTACCCGCGATCCTCCTCGTCATACTGTTAGAGAGCGATCACCGGGTTGTATCGGCACTTGGAAGGGTGTGTTTTATTAAGTATTCGGTTCTAGTTGTCATAAGGTCAAGGTACAACTCCGAGTCGTCACATTACCGAAGATCACGGCTATTCGAATAGATTAACTTCCCTGAGGGTGCACCACATAGCCCAACACGCTTGATCCCATTTGGCGGACACACTTTTACGGGTCATGCCCGGCCATGAAGATCAACACGCCGCAGCCCCACCTAGGCATAACAGAGGTCAGCACGCTGGTCTAAACCTAAGCGCACAGTGCAGGCCCATCGCCTTAGGACACCTGCACGCTATGAACGCCGGCCGGAAGCAGACCTAGCCTAGCATGCGTTCCAATTAATCCGGCGCACGCCGCTCAGTCGCTGACGTCACGAAATGCTTCGGCTGATACCACGACGCCGAGTGCCCATAACTGTTCCCGCGTAG
Organism: Aegilops bicornis; assembly: GCA_021605145.1. Classification (NCBI taxonomy): domain Eukaryota; kingdom Viridiplantae; phylum Streptophyta; class Magnoliopsida; order Poales; family Poaceae; genus Aegilops; species Aegilops bicornis. Next base: position 507,950,192 of record CM038673.1, read on the forward strand.
TTGGTTAGTGCGTATAGGCCAGTAGCCAGACTCAGATCAAATACCAAGATCTCGTTAAGCGTGTTAATGATGTAACCGCGGACACCGACCAGGGCTAGGCCCACCTCTCACCTAGGTGGTCTCAACCTGCCATGTCGCTCCGCCACAAAGATCCACACAGAGGGCCGTTGGGACAAAGGTCCTTAACCCCCCAATCTGTGAATCACTCGCGGGTGCTCCACAAGCCGACCCGACTTTAGTCACCACATGTATCATGTATAAAGTATATAGTATATACCCGTGATCACCTCCCAAGTGATCACAGCCCGATAGTATAGCACAGCAGACGGACAAGAATGTAGAGCCACTGATGGAATACTAGCATCCTATACTAAGCATGTAGGATTGCAGGTAAAGGTAACAACAGTAGTAGCAAGGACATGCTATGCATCAGGATAGGAATAACGGAAAGCAGTAACATGTTATACTACTCTAATAAAAGCAGTATAGAGTAGAATAGGAGATATCTGGTGATCAGGGGGGGGGGGCATGCCTGGTTGCTCTGGCAAGGAGGGATCGTCAACACCGTAGTCGAACTGGGGGTCGCCGGCAGTCTCGGGGCCTATCGGAAAGAAGTAACTGAGGGGGAACACAATAAATAACAGAGCAATCAAAGCATCACAAAGCGTAACATGGCAATACACGGTCTAGAGTGACCTAACGCGGTACTAGGTGGTACCGGCGAAAGGGGGGAAACATCCGGGAAAGTATTCCTGGTGTTTCGCGTTTTCGGACAAATGAACCGGAGGGGGAAAGTTGCGTGTTTGCTATGCTAGGGATGTGTGGCGGACAAATGGGCTGCGAATCCGGATTCGTCTCGTCGTTCTGAGCAACTTTCATGTACAAAGTATTTTCATCCGAGTTACAGATTATTCTATATGATTTTCTAAAGTTTTAAATCATTTTTAGAATTAACATAACTAATTTAATTTAAAAAAATCATTTTATGATGTCATCATGATGTAAGCAGTCAACTCTGACCGTTGACTGGTCAAACCCATGTAAGGGCCCCACATGTCATTGTCTAAGGTTACTTAACACTATTTAATTAGGTTAATTATTTGTTAGGTTAATTTAAACATGATTAATTAAGTTAATTAATTAAGTAATTAATTAATTAATATTATTATTATTATTTTTTATTCTTTTTTATATCTTTTTTAAAACGTTTTGGGGGTGGGACCCCAAATGTCTGTGGCCCCAAGGGCCTTAGCGGGTCGGGCGCGTTTTCGGGCAGCGGGGGATGCGGGCGTCGGGCACTAGCCCGCCCGGCAGGCCACAATGAGGCTTGTGCCTGTGATCGCTCACGGAGGCGCCGTGGCCTCATGTGTCGGGGGGGCAGGGGCAGCGATGGCTGCCACAGTGGCCTTGAGGTCTTGCGGCAGTGGGAGCGAGGTGAGGAGTCTGGACTAGGGGTGTCCGGATAGCGAACTATCATCTTCGGCCGGACTCTGGACTATGAAGATACAAGATTGAAGACTTCGTCCGTGTCCGGATGGGACTTTCCTTGGCGTGGAAGGCAAGCTTGGCGATACGGATATGTAGATCTCCTACCATTGTAACCGACTACATGTAACCCTAACCCTCTTCGGTGACTATATAAACCGGAGGGTTTTAGTCCGTAGGACGAACAACAATCATACCATAGGCTAGCTTCTAGGGTTTAGCCTCTCTGATCTTGTGGTAGATCTACTCTTGTACTACCCATATCATCAATAATAATCAAGCAGGAGTAGGGTGTTACCTCCATCGAGAGGGCCCGAACCTGGGTAAAAACATCGTGTCCCTTGTCTCCTGTTACCATCTGCCTAGACGCACAGTTCGGGATCCCCTACCCGAGATCTGCCGGTTTTGACACCGACATTGGTGCTTTCATTGAGAGTTTCTCTGTGTCGTCATCTTTAGGCCCGATGGCTCCTTCGATCATCAACAACGACGCGGTCCAGGGTGAGACTTTTCTCCCCGGACAGATCTTCGTATTCGGTGGCTTTGCACTGCGGGCCAATTCGCTAGGCCATCTGGAGCAGATCGAAAGCTACGCCCCTAGCCATCAGGTCAGATTTCGGAGTTTGAACTACACGGCCGATATCCGCGGAGATTTGATCTTTCACGGATTCGAGCTGCAGCCAAGCGCGCCGCACTGTTTTGATGGGCATGATCTAGCTCCACCGCCGAACAGTACCCTGGAGGCCGCACCAGAGTCCGCTCCGACCCTTAGCTCGGAGCCGACTTCACCGATCGAGGACGAGTGGCTGGACACCGCCTCGGGGGCTACGATCTCTACGGCGATCGAGCCAAACACTGCCCCTGTCCTTTACGAAGCTCGTGACTCCAAGGTGCCGGACTCCTCTCCGGACTCCGAACCTTCCGCGCCCCTGCCAATTGAGTCCGATTGGGCGCCGGTTATGGAGTTCACCGCCGCGGACATCTTTCAGCACTCGCCCTTTGGCGACATCCTGAACTCACTGAAGTCTCTCTCTTTATCAGGAGAGCCCTGGCCGGACTATGGTCAGGAAGGTTGGGATACGAACGACGAAGAAATTCAACGCCCTCCCCCACCCACTTTGTAGCCACTGTCGATGATTTAACCGGCATGCTCGACTTTGACTCCGAAGACATCGACGGTATGGACGACGATGCCGGAGACGACCAAGAACCAGCGCCTACAGGGCACTGGAAGGCCACCTCGTCATACGACATATACACGGTGGACATCCCAAAAGATGGGAATGGCGATGGAACAGCGGAGGATGACCCCTCCAAGAAACAGCCTAAGCGCCGGCGTCAATGACGCCGCTCTAAATCCCGCCACAGCAAAAACGGTGATTCTGACACGGGAGATAATAACACCCCGGACAGTGCCGAAGACAACCTCCTCCAGGAGGATTCAGCACAGGAGGACTGAGAAGCCAGCCCGCATGATAGAGCGGGAGACAAAGAGGTAGAGGACGATAATTATATGCCTCCCTCCGAAGACGAGGCAAGCCTCGACGACAATTTAATTTGTCGCACTGAGGATCTCGTCGAACAAGAGCATTTTAAACGCGGGCTTATGGCCACGGCAAGCAGCCTCAAGAAAAAGCAGCAACAGCTTAGAGCTGACCAAGACCTGCTAGCTGACAGATGGGCTGAAGTCCTTGCAGCCGAAGAGTATGAACTCGAATGCCCCTCCAAGAGCTACCCAAAATGCAGGCTGCTACCCCGATTAGAGGAGGAAGCACCCAAACCTACATCACCAGCGTACGACGTGCCCGACCGGCCACCCCGTGGCTGCGACAGAGAGGCCTCTCGGCCCTCCACTCAAGCCGCACCCCGGCATCGCTCAAAAAGTACAAAGGCACGGGGAAATGCGCCTGACCTACGAGATATATTGGAGGACAAGGCAAGGCAAACAAGATCGATCTATGGATCGCGTGGGCGCCCCACGACACGTGATGACAACCATCACGCCGGATACAACAATTCCGGCCGGGCCGAACACAGTAGACAAAGCTCATTTGAGCTGCTTCGTGATATAGCCCAATACAGAGGCGCCGCACACCCACTATGCTTCACAGACGAAGTGACGGATCATCAAATCCTTGAGGGTTTCAAACCCGTAAATGTTGAATCATACGATGGCACAACAGACCCTGCGGTTTGGATCGAGGACTATCTCCTTCATATCCACATAGCCCGTGGTGATGATCTACACGCCATCAAATACCTCCCACTCAAGCTTAAAGGACCAGCTCGGCATTGGCTTAACAGCTTGCCAGCAGAGTCAATCGGTTGTTGGGAAGACCTGGAAGCCGCATTCCTCGACAACTTCCAGGGCACATATGTGCGACCACCAGACGCCGATGACCTTAGCCATATAATTCAGCAGCCAGAGGAATCGGCCAGGCAATTCTGGACACGGTTCCTAACAAAGAAAAATCAAATCATCGACTGTCCGGATGCAGAGGCACTAGCGGCCTTCAAACACAACATCCGCGACGAATGGCTGGCCCGGCACCTAGGATAGGAGAAGCCGAAATCCATGGCAGCCCTCACCACACTCATGACCCGCTTTTGCGCGGGAGAGGACAGCTGGCTAGCTCGTAGTAACAACTTGACCAAAAACCCTGGTAGTTCGAATACCAAGGACAACAATGGCGGTCGGCGTCGCAACAAGCACAAGCACCGCATTAACGGTGATAATGCCGGAGGATACAGAGCTTAATGCCGGATTCGTAAGCTCTAAACCCGGTCGTGAAAAATCCATTCAAAAGAAATACCAGGCCCGGCCCAATTTGGACCGAATACTCGATCGCTCGTGCGGATACACGGCACCCCGAAAAACCGCCAACCACACCAACAGGGATTGTTGGGTGTTCAAACAGTAGGCAAGTTAAATGCCGAAAACAATGACAAGGGGCTGCATAGCGATGACGAGGAGGAGCCCCGCCGAACAATAGAGGATGTAAGGGCTTCCCCACAAGTGCGGACGGTGAACATGATATACGCAACCCACATGCCCAAAAGGGAGCGGAAGCGTGCACTAAGGACGTATATGCGATGGAGTCAGTCGCCCCAAAGTTCAACCCATCGTCTTCCTGCCCGAGCACTTTTGATCGAAGGGACCACCCCACTAGCATCCGTCACGGCGGATTCGCCGCGTTGGTTCTAGACCCAATCATTGACGGATTTCACCTCACCAGAGTCCTGATGGACAGCGGCAGTAGCCTGAACCTGCTCTATCAGGATATAGTGCGCAAAATGGGCATAGACCCCTCAAGGATTAAACCAACAAAGACAACCTTTAAAGGCGTCATACCAGGTGTAGAGGCCAACTGTACAGGCTCAGTTACACTCGAAGTGGTCTTCGGATCCCCGGATAATTTCCGAAGCGAGGAGTTAATCTTCGACATAGTCCCGTTCCGCAGCGGCTATCACGCACTGCTCGGACGAACCGCATTCGCAAAGTTCAATGCGGTGCCGCACTACGCGTACCTCAAGCTCAAGATGCCAGGCCCTCGAGGAGTAATTACGGTCAATGGAAACACCGAACGCTCTCTCCGAACGGAGGAGCATATGGCGGCCCTTGCGGCAGAAGTGCAAAGCAGCCTTTCAAGGCAACTCTCGAGTCCGGCTATTAAACGGCCGGACACCTTCAAGCGCGCCCGGAATAACCTACAACAAGACCGCCTGGCATGTTACGAACACGCCTAGCAATGCGGCCCCAACCCCAACCCTCGCGAAATTGCGAAACCAGTACTACGCGTACATAACAACGCTCTGGAAATACCATGGGCATAGGGGGAGGGGCACGACCACGGCATGCCCAGCATGCGGCTTAACCGCACTAGGAGCTCCCGATTGTGTCATTCTTTTTTTTCTTTTTCTCTTACTTTCAGGACTCCGTTCTCAAGAAGCCCTGTCCAGCATTAGAATTGCCGAACTCACGATGCAACAGCCAGGGAAGTGGAAAGCTACGCCGAGTGTCCAGGTGGTCTCTATTACGATCCGTATACCTGTTTTACATAAAATCCCGCAAGCTTACCCCTGGAGGGGGACATGTCAAAAGTCCCGTTCCTTGCTTATCGCACTATTTGTATCGTTCTGCTTTCATTGCAGTTTCTTTTGAATAAACAATATATAGCTTTTGCCTATTATTGCATTTCTTTTTTATCTATATATGTTCAGTTATGACATTGTGCAACCGTACAATTTGGTACGGCCAATACACCAGGGGCTTATGTACCCCAAAATATGGTGTGATAAGTCCGAACACTTTCACAAGTGCGGCACCCCGAACTTATAGCATTATATGCATCGGCTCCGAATCGTTTCTTGGGTCAATAGTTGGGTTTGCCCGGCTCCCATGTTTTGGTACCTTACGTTCCGTTATATCGGCTAAGGTAGCGCTTTGGGAGAACCACTGCGATTGTGCCCGGTTGAGCTGGGTTAAGCACCTCGGATGGAAAGCTAAAGCTGACCGTCATGATAGGGCGAGAGCCGATCGCTGTTCGAGATGTTTTTCGAGTCCCTAAAGACTTATGCCGCTCGAGCAAGGAGTCGGCATTGTCCGCCTAGGCGTGGATAGCGCCCGAACTCGATCTTCCAAATACTAGGGGCTTCACTAAATTTAAAATTATAGAATTCTATGGCTAAGTGAGAGTGTTCAAGCATTATAGTCCGGTTGCCTGGTTCGTTGCGTTGAGCGCCTCCCTCGAAGGACCCAAGAATGGGAACATGAGCGCTCAAGTTTGTCCCGAACACCCCAGCACTCGTGGCATGGGGGCTGAAGCCAACGACTCGCCATCTCTCAAATTTGATAAACGGCCGCACAGAAGGTAATATTTTAAATTCAAAAGCGTTGATTAGCGCATATGAACAAGTTTTCAGCGTACAGGACAACAAATGCGAGTCTACTCAAAAATTACATCTTTGGAGCATTCGCCCGCTATAAGGTAGGCACCCTTCAGGACGCCCTCATAATACATTTCGGGCTTGCAATAATCCTTGCCCGGCGGTGGTCCGTCCGTCACAAGCTTCTCAGCGTCCAGCTTGCCCCAGTGCACCTTAGTGCGGGCAAGGGCCCTACGGGCACCTTCAATGCAGACGGAGCGCTTGATGACTTCAATCCATGGACAGGCGTCCACCAGCCGCCGCACTAGCCCGAAGTAGCTCCCAGGCATGGCTTCCTTAGGCCATAGCCGAGCTATGAGGCCCTTCATGGCCTGTTCGGCGACCTTGTGGAGCTCGACCAGTTGCTTCAGCTGGTCGCTCAAGGGCACCGGGTGTCCGGCCTCAGCATACTGAGACCAGAACACCTTCTCCGTCAAGCTCCCTTCTTCGGCTCGGTAGAACGCGGCGGCATCGGACACACTGCGGGGCAGATCTGCGAAGGCTCCTGGGGAGCTCCGGATTTGGGTAAGTAACAGATAATTGACATTCACGTTCTTGCTTTGCATAAAGAATGCCTTACCCGCCGCTATCTTCTTTATCGCCTCAATCTCCTGGAGGGCTTTTTGGGCTTCGACCTTAGCAGCTTTGGCACTCTCAAGGGCCGAGGCAAGCTCGGACTCTCGAGTCTTTGAGTCATGCTCCAAACTCTCGTGTTTTTCCACGAGAGCCTGGAGCTCTTGCCGCACCTCCGCCACCCGCGCCTCTTGTTTCTCTCGCTCGGTGCGTTCTGCGGCCGCTTTGTTTTCGATCGCGGACACCGCTTCCATCAGGGTTGCCACCTCGTTCGTGGCCCCTGCAGTACCCACGTTATTCCTGTTATTTTTTGCAACCACATTTCTTATATATATATATATATATATATATATATATATATATCCCATAAGGTATTACTTACCTTCCTTGTCCTCGAGCTGCTTCTTGGCACGGCCGGGCTCGTTCTCGGACCGCTCGAGGCTCTCCTTCAATGTATTGACCTCCACAGTCAGTGCGGCAGAGGTCAGTAGCGCAACCTGCATTCCCATACTAACATACTTATGTTAGACTCCTGCGTGTATCTTTTTAGATCCTCAGTTTGGCTTTTCTTTTCGAATACCGAACTAAGCATCAGTGGCTACTGTCTATGCGGTTATCTTCTTACATATCTCAAAAACTTACCTGAAAGCCTGTTAGAAGGCTGTTGCAGGCTTCAGTCAGCCCGCTCTTGGCGGACTGAACTTTCTGGATCACCACACTCATAACAGTGCGGTGATCCTCGTCGATGGAGGCGCTGTTAAGTGCCTCCAGCAAGCTATCCGGTGCCTCCGGTTAGACGGAGGTCACCGGCGTCACAGTTTGCACCTTCTTAGGAAGGGGCCGCCAGCCGGACTTCGGAACCACTGAAGGTTCCGGTACGGAGTCCGGACCAGGGTCGAACTTAGATCCCTTGGGGGTTTCATCCCCCTCGCGCCTTGAGTCTGGGAGGCTGCCTTGTGGCACCTCCTGGGCCACCTCCTCCTGACCGGGCCCCCCTTGGGGCCCCACCTCGGCGTCGTCGGCGGCGCGAGGAGAAGAGGCGGCCGGAAGTGAATCGCTTTCCACATCCGACGGATCCAGGGACCCGCTCGACGAAGCGGCGAGCTCGTCGTTGGGCGGGCTGCATAGTTGTTTTCGGCATTAGAAGACACCATGCGGCAAATGAAAGAAACATGAGTTATTCGGAATCCGGACACTTACGATCTCGCCAGGGGCTTGGCCCTTGATGGCCACTCCTCTTCACCGTCGCCGGCGTTGGTGGAGGAGTTCGGAGGAAGGGTCCTTCCCCTCTTGGACCCTCCGGCCTCCCCAGTCGGGGAAGCCTTCCTTTTCTTCTCTCCCCCTGCTGGGGGAGAGGCTTCTTTTTCCTCCTCCTTGTTTTCACGGGAGGATTCCGCCTCAGAGTCGTCGGACTATGATTCCGACGACACCGGGCGCCGGGCACTCCTTCGAGTTCCCGTTGCCTTCTTCTTGGCCTTCTTCTCCGGCACCACGTGCGGTGCCGGAACCAGCAGCCCCGTCAGGCGGGCATCTACTGGGTCTTCTGGCAGGGGAGCCGGACAGTTAACCTGCCCGGACGTGTTCTGCCAGTCCTGTCAAAGGTAAGGGAGTTTAGATCCCGCATAGAATCAAACATAAAAAATAAGAATCCCGTAAAGGGCAAAATAGCTTACCTCGGTATCTTGACGCTGCGAGCTGAATCCGCGATCTTCGGTAGCGGACGAGGGAGCTTCAGCTCCCTTAAACAGCGCCTTCCAGGCATCTTCGTACGTAGTGTCGAAGAGCCTTTTCAGAGTCTGGTGCTGCGCCGGATCGAAATCCCACAACTTGATGGCCCGTTGTTGGCATGGGAGGATCCGGCGGATGAGCATAACCTGGATTACGTTGACAAGTCTAAGATTCTTGTTCACCAGGGTTTGCATGCAGGTCTGGAGTCCGGTCAGCTCTTCCGGATTACCCCACATCAGGCCCGTCTCTTTCCAAGAGGTGAGCCGCGTAGGGAAACCAGACCGAAATTCGGGGGCCGCCGCCCATTTAGGGTCGCGCGGCTCGGTGATGTAGAACCACCCCGATTGCCACCCCTTCACGGTCTCCACAAAGGAGCCCTCGGGCCATAGGAAGTTGGCCATCTTGCCAACAATGGCGCCTCCGCACTCCGCTTGGCGGCCGCCCACTACCTTCGGCTTGACATTGAAGGTCTTCAGCCATAAGTCGAAGTGGGACTGGATGCAGAGAAAGGCCTCGCACACGACGATGAACGCCGAGATGTTGAGGATGAAATTCAAGGCCAGATCATGGAAATCTAGGCCATAGTAGAACATGAGCCCCCAGACAAATGGGTGATGTGGAAAACCTAGTCCGCGGAGGAAGTGGGTGAGAAACACCACCCTCTCATGGGGCCTAGGGGTGGGGATGAGCTGCCCCTTGTCGGGGAGCCGATGCGCGATGTCGCCGGACAGGTATCCGGCCTTCCGCAACTTTTTAACTTGACCCTCCGTGACGGAGGAGACCATCCACTTGCCTCCCGCTCCGGACATGGCTGGAGAAGGTCGAGGAGGGATGTACGGACTTGGGTGCTGGAGCTCGAGTGCGCAGAAATGGATGAGCAAAGGAGGAAGAAGGCGTAGGTGAAAAAGTGGATCCTTATCCCCTTATATGGGCGGACGAAGCTATGTGTCCTGCACCAGCCTGATAAAACTCACTTACCCCCCAAGCGCCGTAATCAATGGCGTGGTTGGGTTACCCAAGCCCATATTGATGAGAATCCTGGAATAAGGGGGCACGATCTCCGCTTTTATAAGACGTGCCAGGGAGACCGCCTCGCTAAACGCGCTGAGGTGGAACAGTAAAAAATGATTCGAATAAAGGCCTGGCCGTGGTGTGATGTCACGCCGCGGAATACGTCAGCAGATCTGTGTAAAGATTATTCTCTCTACGGTGGTATGTGGAACTTGTTTTGCAGAGCCGGACACTATCCTTGTGTTCAAAATCTTCTATGAAGAATTCGGAGGAGGAACCCGCCTTGCAATGCCGAAGACAATATGCGCACCGGACTTGTCGTCATTGAAGCCTGGTTCAGGGGCTACTGAGGGAGTCCTGGACTAGGGGGTGTCCGGATAGCCGAACTATCATCTTCTGCCGGACTCCTGGACTATGAAGATACAAGATTAAAGACTTCGTCCCGTGTCCGGATGGGACTTTCCTTGGCATGGAAGGCAAGCTTGGCGATACGGATATGTAGATCTCCTACCATTGTAACCGACTCTGTGTAACCCTAACCCTCTTCAGTGTCTATATAAACCGGAGGGTTTTAGTCCGTAGGACGAACAACAATCATATCATCAATATTAATCAAGCAGGAGTAGGGTGTTACCTCCATCGAGAGGGCCCGAACCTGGGTAAAAACATCGTGTCCCTTGTCTCCTGTTTCCATCCGCCTAGACGCACAGTTCGGGACCCCCTACCCGAGATCCGCCGGTTTTGACACCGACAAGGGGCGACGGAGGGCAGCAGCGATGTGAGCGGCTGCGGCGGGTGGAGCTGCCGAGGCGCGGGCGCGTGGGTCGTGTGGCCACGCACGCACGCTGGGCGCGGCCAGCGTGGGGTGACCGCGGTCGGGGCGCGTTCAGACGGTGAGCAGCGATGGGGAGAGACACTATGAGAGGGAAGAGGAGAAGGGGAGGGTGGTGGCTCACTAGGCCCTATAGGTGTGCGAGAGTGAGCTTGGGGAGGGCTTGGGGAGGTCTGACGACGAAGAGGACGACGGCGTCCGACGAGGCGTAGGAGCTCCGGTCGTGGAGGAGGGTAAAGACGGGCGGCGACGGCGGTGGGCGTCGAGGCGCCGGCGAGGTGCGACGGGGTCGGGGTCGGTGATGAGGCGAGGTCACGGCATCTGGCGGGCGCCGCATGAGGTAGAGGAGGGGGCGCAGAGGAGTCCCTGAGGGGCGGCGCCGAGCCCGGCTGGCGGTGGCATTAGCGGCGCGGCGACTTGAGGCCGGGCGCGCCGTGGGGAGGAGGGGATCGAGCAGGGCGCCCCTGTGCACGAGGCGGTGTGTGTGTGTGCGCGCGTGTGTTGCGTGTGGTGGCGGCGCCAGGAGGGGAGCGAGGGGAGAGATGGGGGTAGTGGGGATTAGGGTTACGGTGGGGGGGAAGGGAGGCCTTGTAGGCCAACGTGCGGGGGTGGGCCGGCAGGCCGCTCGGCCGCCTGGCCAACTGGGCCAAGGCCTAGTCGTGGAGGGGGTATTACTATTGCTATTATTTTAGTAAATTTTTCTATATTGTTCTATCTTTATTCTCATTTGTTTTGTTTTACAAAATACAAACAAGAGCACCTAAATTAGTGTGACTAGTTTTACCACTTCCACAAAAAGGTTTCACACCAAATTAAAATAGTTTAATATTTTATAAATTACAAAAGGCATTTAATTTATTGTTTAAGCCACTATTTTATTCACAAAAGGGCATTTAAACTCTTTACCAGATGTGGTTTTTAACATGACAATTACCTAGGGATTGTTTGCCACACTTTGAACATTTTAGTTTTTATATTTGTAAACTTTTATTGTTTGACTTTAATTCGAATTTAAATTTGTTTCGGTTTTGAATTATGTAGAGTTTATCAACAGTAAACGAGGTGACGTGGCATCATTAGTGGGGAATCACTGTAGCTTAATTATCCGGCCGTCACAATTCTCCTCCACTACAAGAAATCTCGTCCCGAGATTTAAGAGGGGGACTAGGGGGAAAGGTCTGGTTACGAAATTCTAACGAATCTTCTCGTCTTTGGTTGCTCTTCTCGAAGAGGTGGATCCATTACGTTGAAGTCTTCATTTCTCTGCTCTAGGTCATCATGATGGAGCCGTCATCCTTTCTTGGGGATCTCCAACGTACTAACGAATCAATAAGGAGGAACTCAGCTACGACAAAAAGGCTTATGAGGGAACAATCTGGGGGTTAACCCAAGAATGAGCATAAGAGTATCTCTCGAGTTGAACATATAAAATACATCGAGAGTAAGGTACGAAGGTACAATAAGAGGTTCCAAGCGGATAGATAGTTGCTCGAGGTCTGAACCAGGGTGAGAAAGGGGTTCAGAGCAACGAGAGTAAGGATTGGGTCTGCTACCAGAATAACTCACTAGGAAGGTGGCTTGTGAATTACATACGAGGTCAAGCTCTAGGAATAACTGTGGCAACAGGGTGTACAGGAGAGTCAGGTTTCGATCCTGTGGAACTGTGGGTTATGGGCCCACCATGTGGTTTAAAGTAGAAAGGGGGCTGACATCTTGCACGGTCATGATAGCAAGGCATGCCAGAGGGTAGCCTGTCAGTTATGACGGCAACAACATCGATACCAAGGGCGAGGGACGAAGAGAACCATTTTCCTGCTCGTTGAAACGAGGCGGACCAATAGGCAAAGTTCTCGTCCATCGGTGGCTACCGGAATGTTATCAACAATAGTAACAGGGTCTTACTGATAGAGTTGTACACCGAGGTGTTTACATAAGCAGGGAATATCACTGCTTAGATCATATGGATCACAAGAAACGTTAAACCAACCAATGGAAAGGAAAATATGATTATCAGATTAAGCAGAACAATGGAAAGGAAAAATGTGTTTAAACACATATTTCAAGGGTATATCCTTCCCAAGGACAAGTAGAGCATGATATCCATGACAGGATAGAAAGTAGAAAACCATTTAGGTCATGGAGAGAAATTTCATGACATTACCCATACGACGGTGTTTTGGATAATTGATAAAGAAAAGATAACATTGCTTCAACTATTCTTATTGAAGATCGGAGTACCACAGACATGCTTCAAGATAGCATTGACATGGTCTTCAAGCAAAGGTCAGACTTTGGATACAGGAAGGATCCATCAGGAACAACTTGTAGAATAAGTCTTACAATTTCCTCATGGAAGAATGGATAACCTTGCTAATAAGGAAACTATAATAGCAGGTCATCCGGCCAGGTGTGCTGGGCATGCCATCACCTTACCGGGTCATAAAAGACCAGTGTTATAACTCTTGGAAAAATGTTCCAACCATCATAACTGACCGAGATTCAGATCTGATTGGTGTTAGGATAACTCAGATTCAAGATGCCTGAGAAGAAAGGTGCAACACAAATTGCCGAGATGACATTGTAATATTCTCGGGAATTGGACTATGGAAACGAGTTCCGAAACAAGAGTTCATCATCAAACCAAGGAGAGGATGAGGGGGTGGCTGATGAACTAAACAACAATTCATTGAGATTTCCAAAAGATGGATTTCCACAATCATGTGAACAAAGAGATAACAATTGTCAGATCAAATGATATAATGAGGTATGCTCGAGGAAAACATACCCAGTTAAACATTGGTTGAAAGGTGCACCCAAAATATGGCCTTAGGTAGCATGATCAATGTTAGAGTGGTGATTCAATAACCAATGGTCTAAGAATGAAATACTGACCATTAACTTCAAACAATAGGGTTGCTAGAAGTTTTGAATTCACACATCATAGTCCAGTTGTCGGTATTCCGGTTAGAAACAACAGGGAGGGACCAAGGAATGAACGGAGATGGCGAGAAGTAATAATATATCAAGAATTCTCAAGAGGTGGAGAAAATCTCACAATATTCTTGACATAAAAGATGGTATTACTCCAAGGTAAAGAGGAACAAATTATGGGTAGGAAGGAACTCAAGGTATAACACAAAACACAAACAAGTTGTGTCGAACGGAAGGTAATCGAGTGGTCGATGATAACACAAATCATCGAGGGCAAGGATGATATTTCTCATCATGAATTCAATTGATATCCTTGAGGAGCTCGGAATGTTGATGATGATCACGTCATAGCAGTCGAGAGATTTCAAGATGTAATCGATCGGTGATGACATCAAGTCAAAGGAATGATGATGCGAAAGGTTATTGGAACCACAGGTATGGCACTAACACGGAATCAAGCTTGCTGTTCAAGGCGTAATGATATGACGAGGAATATCGACGTAAGCTTAGCTCATCGTCGAAAATTGTGCTCCGGGAAGGACCAGGTAGCACGGTTAAAATTTAGCACGATAATGATATAGCCGATCAGGCTAGCAATGACTTGAAGGATCATTAAACTCGTAAGCAACAAGAATTACTTAGAGTTATTGAATCGGAGTGCGGAATCGAGTCACTTATCGGTGTTCTCGAGCGACTAATAACTCAGAACCTAGGAAAATTGGAATCGGTGAGAAATAACAGTTGATGAAGAACCCATAAGAAGTTATGTAGTTCCATGATATTCTCACGGTACCAGAGGGTATACTCAAGGGTAGAGCGCGGTAGAGGTTGGACAAGTGAAATCATTTGCAGAAGGCAAGCACTTAAACTTGTCCAAGAAATGGGATCAAAGAAGAACAATATGGTCGAAACCACGGTCGCAAAAGACCAAGCATAGATAAGATAAGAAGTTATAACAAGGGGATTATTATTACTACGAGAAGCTCCCATGATAAGTTCCACCTCGGGTCCATGGGCATGAACACAAAGTTCAAGGTCGACTCCCACTTCTCCAAAGCATAACCTTACATTCACTTCTCATTTCGATAATGGCATTAGTGTTGCAAGTTTTACCTGGTGAAATACCAAATGAGTATGACCCGTGAAAACTTCCGAGTTCACACATAGTAAGGAAGGCATAGGTTCAACCCATCAGGGCATCTTACGATCATATACCACAAACTTCGGGGTAAATAATACAAGCTCGAAAGTAGAGCATTGTTCAAAAGCAGATGATACAATTTACCAAAGGCATTATATACCCATGGAAAGGCTCTCAAGGTTATTCAATATGAAGGACGCCGTCGGATAAAATCCAACAAAGGAACCGATGGTCCACAAGGGATCTGATGTGAGCATCGGTACTCAACTAGAGGAAGAAGAATGCATGGGCATCATATTATAGAACATCTGAATAATTCGATTCTTAGATAACAAAGGAATTGCGATTTCCAAAACAAAGGATCAGAAGCAATCGCTCTGATCAAGGATGGATAAGTTGGATAGACCAGAGGCACAATTGACGTCAAATAGTTTGGTCGAGAACCAGCTCATGTTCAAAAATGATGTCGAAATGGAAAGATAATTTAGAAGGGTTGATAGATGATTGTGTGCATTCGCACACATGTTGAATCAATAGGATCAAAATGACGGTGTCAAAAGATACTAGTGAATATTGCCAGATATATGGGAAGTATCCGGATTCGTCTCGTCGGTCTGAGCAACTTTCATGTACAAAGTATTTTCATCCGAGTTACGGATTATTCTATATGATTTTCTAAAGTTTTAAATCATTTTTAGAATTAACATAACTAGTTTAATTTAAAAAAATCATTTTATGATGTCATCATGATGTAAGCAGTCAACTCGACTGCTGACTGGTCAAACCGATGTAAGGGCCCCACATGTCATTGTCTAAGGTTACTTAACACTATTTAATTAGGTTAATTATTTGTTAAGTTAATTTAAACGTGATTAATTAAGTTAATTAATTAAGTAATTAATTAATTAATTAATATTTTTATTATTCTTTTTTATTCTTTTTTATATCTTTTTTTAAAACGTTTTGGGGGTGGGACCCCACATGTCTGTGGCCCCAAGGGCCTTAGCGGGTCGGGCGCGTTTTCGGGCAGCGGGCGATGCGGGCGTCGGGCACTAGCCCGCCCGGCAGGCCACAACGGGGCTTGTGCGCGCGGTCGCTCACGGAGGAGCGCCGGCGGCCAGCTGCTGGCCGGGTGGGGTGGGGGAACGGCAGGCTGCCCGCAAAGGCCGCCTGGTGAGCGCGGGTGCCGCGGGCAGGGAGCTGGGCGACGGAGGGCAGCAGCGATGTGAGCGGCTGCGGCGGGTGGACTTGCCGAGGCGCGAGCGCAAGGGTCGCGTGGCTGGGCACGCACGCTGGGCGCGGCCAGCGCGGGGTGACCGAGGTCGGGGCGCGTTCAGACGGTGAGCGGCGATGGGGAGAGACGCTATGAGAGGGCAGAGGAGAAGGGGAGTGTGGTGGCTCACTGGTGTCACGCCCAATATGCGACCCTATCCAAAAGGAAATCGAAGGTCCCACCAAGGATAGACCCGCATATTGAAACGCTTTTGCAAGGTGGATACCTTTACATCAACAACGAAAGAATTGATGGGGATACATACATAAGGCACAAATGCCACAAGAATACATCAACATCATATACAAGATCAACATCCGACTACGGATGAATCATAAACAGAAACTCAAACAATATCCACCCTGCTAACCCAGGCTGCCGACCTGGAACCTATCCCGTGATCGAAGAAGAAGCGAAAGAAGAACTCCAACACAAGCAAACATCGCTCTCGCATCATGATCATCGCACAACCTGTACCTGCAACTGGTGGTGTAGTAATCTGTGAGCCACGAGGACTCAGCAATCCCATTACCATGGGTATCAAGACTAGCAAAGCTTAAAGGGAAAGGAAGGGGTAAAGTGGTGAGGTTGCAGCAGCGGCTAAGCATATATGGTGGCTAACATACGCAAATGAGAGCGAGAAGAGAAACATAGGAACGGTCGTCAACTAGTAATGATCAAGAAGTGATCCTGAACTCCTACTTACGTCAGACATAACCCAGAAGCCGTGTTCTCCTCTCGATCCACCCCAAAAAGAGACACTCACGGTTACGCACACGGTTGGTGTATTTTAGAAGAGTTTGCTTCAAGTTTACTACAACCGGATATTAACAAATTCCCATCTCGCCACATAACCGCAGCACGGCTCTCGAAAGTTTATACCTGCAGGGTGTCCCAACTTAGCCCATTATAAGCTCTCGCGATCAATCGAAGGATATTCCTTCTCCCCGGGAAGACCCGATCAGTCTCGGAATCCCGGCTACAAGACATTTCGACAACAATAAAACAAGACCAGCAAGACCTCCCGGCGTGCCGACACCCTGATAGTAGCCGCGCGTATCTCGTCTCAGGCCACGACCGGATGAGCAGTCCGTACAACTAAAATCAGCCCTCAAATTTCCCCGAGGTGGCGCTGCAAAGGGTTTCTAGTTTGGACCAACACTTAGACAAGCATTGGCCCGGGGCTAAAATGAAGATGACCCTTGAGAGCGCGACTCCCAAGGGAAAAAGGTAATAGGTCGTGCAAATGGTAAAACCAATGTTGGGCCTTCTTTGGAAAAGTCTTATTCAAAGCGAACTGTCAAGGGGTCCCATAAATCACCCGACCGCGTTAGGGACGCAATTTCCGGGAACATAATACCGATATGACGGAAACTAGGGCGGCAAGAGTGGAACAAAACACCAGGCATAAGGCCGAGCCATCCACCCTTTACCAAGTATATAGATGCATTAACTAAATAAGATATATTGTGATATCCCAACAAGTAAACATGTTCCAACAAGGAACAACATCTCCATGTTCCAACAAGGAACAAACTTCATCTTCACCTGCAACTAACAACACTATAAGAGGGGCTGAGCAAAGCAGTAACATAGCCAAACAACGGTTTGCTAGGAAGGGTGCAAAAGGTTAGAGGCTGACATGGCAATTTGGGAGGCTTGAGGAACAAGTGATAGGTAGCGCATCATAGCGATAGAACGAAACAACTAGCATAGCAATGATAGTAATGAGATCCAAGGTGACGGTCATCTTGCCTGAAATTCCGCTAGGAAGAAGAACGAGTCCATGAAGAAGATGAAGCCACGAAGATGAACCAAGCGTAGACGCACGAATCCTCACGATCGCAACGAAACAGGAACTAACAAGAAGAAGCACACAACAAGGTAAACACACCACACATAGACAAGACATGATGCACAACAAGCATGATGCATGACAAGACTACATGAAGCTACTCATGGCAAGAGATGATGCAAACAAGAGCAACACATCAAGGCAAGTTTAAATGAGGCCGGAAACAACATATAACAATTCCGGTAAGCCCTCATATGTAAATTTCGAAATTGGTCCAGATCTGAATAAAACTTAAGTTCAAGTTGTTAAACAGCAAGTTAAGATGCACCACGATGATCTACACGAAATTCTAGTCAAGTTACATATAAAGTTCATTTAATTCGGAGCTACGGCCTAGAAGATATGAGCAAAACAAGTTAAACACGGCATTGATGCAAAATGCACCCAAACATCAAGCAAACACCTCAAAACATGAATACAACATGATAATATGAAACTACATGCAAAATCAAGCAAGTTTCATATAGAGCACACTCAAAAGGGAGCAACGGTTCAACACATACACCCTATACAAGTCATGACAACAATCTGTCCAAAACAGCAACTAGGCATATTGCAAGCATCAAAACAACATGCTACAGCACCACAACGTGAAAACAAAAGGCATGGGCATGATCTACAGGTAAAGAATAACAAAACATGAACACTGATCTATCTCCAGAAATCACTAGAACATGCTCAAACACACATGGGAATATTGCAAATAATAACAATTTCAGACTTTAGCAGAAATAACATCAGGTCGCAATGTTTAGAGCTATCAAAAAACATATTACAGGAACTTAACATGGAAAAAAAAGGCATAGCACTAATCTACTAATTGCATAGAACAAATATCCTTTAGTGACCATAAGCCAAAAAGGATCAGAAGATATGATGTCACCCATGTAAACATGGCAAGTTATATTACAGATTCATACATGGCAGGAACAACAATAAGTAGGCATGTTGGTGAGCTTGAACCACTCACCACAGAGCAATACATGGCATGGCAAGGAAACTCACAGTAAGAAGACATGACATAGAAGCTATACATGGCAAGAACAACATTATATCATGCAAGGATCAACTAAAACAATCTTGGCAATATTGAATAACATGTAAACAATCTGCCAGGAAACATTTTATAGCAAAAGTAGAGCTCGATTGACTCAAGCTATGTCACTCCATAATTGCAAACAAGGGCATGGATGGATAGAGAATAACCATATATTCAAAACATCCTTACTTAAGTATCTCAAAATAAGCATGGATCTCTCGGTAGCATCAAGTTTACATGGCATAAAAATATCAGCAAAACAGGGGCTGAAATCAGCAACATCATGAAGCCTAGTTTGCATGCTTGTGCTAGTCACCAAAGAGATCACAATAATACATGGCATACACCCATGTAAAGATGGCATGGCATATTACAAAACACATGTAGAACTCAAGTTCATAGGGTGCACACATCAATCATGGCAAAAATGACAAAAGTGCATGTTCTGATAAGAATCTGAAACTAACATCACATAGCCCTCTTCCAATAGAATTTCGGGCATCAAGATGAGCTCAAACGTAAATGATGAAATGAGATGAAATGGTGTACTCGTCGAGACGAACAATTTGACATATTACACGCACGAAACGGAGTTACGGATGCAGAGATAGAATGGCATGAACATGGCAACATAAGATGAGAATCTCAGGGACTTGGCCATTTTCTCACCCCGGGGAAAGTCAACGCGGGCGGGAACCGAGGTGGATCCGGGCGCAGCGGGTCGGGTCCGGAGCGGATCGGGTCGGGGCGGACCCGGACGGCAACGGCGGCAGTCCGGCGAGGAAGTTCGTCGGCGGGGCGACAGGACGGCGGCGGAGGCCGGTCCGGCCGTGGGACCTCCGGATCCGCCGGATCTGGGCACGGCGAGGCCGGGCGGCGGGACCGGGCGAGGGCGGGCGGCGCGAGGTCCGGGCGAAGCGAGCGGCGGCGAGGCGAGGGCGGAGGGGCACCGGAGGACGGCGACGCCGGGCGGGCGCTGCTCGGCGCGCTTTTGCGCGGGCGGGCGGCGAGGACAAAGCGGCGGAGGCTTGGGCGGCGCGGCCGGAGGCGCGCGGGCTGGGCCGCGACGCTGGGTTCGGGCGTGGTTTTCAAGCGGGCCGACCATGGGCTCATGGGCCAGGCGGCGGGCGCGTGGCTGGGCCACGGGCGGCTCGGCGGCGCGCGGGCGGCGCCGACGGTCCGCGCGGTGGACACGTCCGGCAGCAGGAGGAGGAAGAGGCAAGGGTTAGGGGGGAATCATCCGCGAATTTGGACGGGAGGCACATATTTATAGATAGAGGGAGCTAGGAGAGTCTAAATGAGGTGCGGTTTTCGGCCACGCGATCGTGATCGAACGACCGAGAGCATGGAGGGGAGTTTGCTGGGTTTTGGGCCACTTTGGAAGGGGTGTTGGGCTGCAAAGAGAAAGAGGCTTTACGGTTACCCGGTTAACCGTTGGAGTACCAAACGAACTCCAAATGGCACGAAACTTGACAGGCAGTCTACCGGTGCTATACCAAGGCCGCTTGACAAACCTCGGTCCATTCCGAGAAAGTTTAACACCCGCTCACGAAAAGAGGTAAAAGAGGGCACCGGGAGACATAGGAGTGCCGGATTGCAAAACGGACAACGGGGAAAATGCTCGGACGCATGAGACGAACACGTATGCAAAATGAAATGCACATGATGACATGGTAAAATGCAACACGCAAGCAAATGACAAGGCAACAATGATGAATAATCGCGGACACTGGGCGATCGAATCCGGGCGTTATAACTGGGCCTCGCAGTGCGAGAGTGAGATCGGGAGGGTTTTCGGGAGGTCTGACGACGAAGAGGACGACGGCGTCCGACGAGGCGTAGGAGCTCCGGTCGTGGAGGAGGGCGAAGATGGGTGGCGATGGCGCTGGGCTCGAGGCGCCGACGAGGTGCGACGGGGTCGGGGTCAGTGATGAGGCGAGGTCGCGGCATCAGGCGGGCGCCACGCGAGGTAGAGGAGGGGGCGCAGAGGAGTCCCTGAGGGGCGGCGCCGAGCCCGGCTGGCGGTGGCCTTAGCGGCGCGGCGACTTGCGTCGGGCGCGGCCGTGCGGGAGGAGGGAATCGAGTAGGGGCGCCCCTCCCCCAGGCACGAGGCGTGCATGTGTGTGTGTGCGCGTGTGTTGCGTGTGGTGGCGGCGCCAGGAGGGGAGCGAGGGGAGAGATGGGGGTAGTGGGGATTAGGGTTACGGTGGGGGGGAAAGGGAGGCTGAGGGAGTCCCGGATTAGGGGGTGTCCGGATAGCCGAACTATCACCTTTGGCCGGACTCCTGGACTATGAAGATATAAGATTGAAGACTTGGTCCCGTGTCCGGATAGGACTTTCCTTGGCGTGGAAGGCAAGCTTGGCGATACGGATATGTAGATCTCCTACCATTGTAACCGACTCTGTGTAACCCTAACCCTATTCGGTGTCTATATAAACCGAAGGGTTTTAGTCCGTAGGACGGACAACAATCATACCATAGGCTAGCTTCTAGGGTTTAGCCTCTCTGATCTCGTTGTAGATTTACTCTTGTACTACCCATATCATCAATATTAATCAAGGAAGAGTAGGGTTTTACCTCCATCGAGAGGGCCCAAACCTGGGTAAAAACATCGTGCCCCTTGTCTCCTGTTACCAACCGCCTAGACGCACAGTTCGGGACCCCCTACCCGAGATCCGCCGGTTTTGACACCGACATTGGTGCTTTCAATGAGAATTCCTCTGTGTTGTCGCCGTCAGGAAGGATGCCTCATCCCGTCTTTAAAGACGACACCATTGCTAAAGGAGCTTTGGCCACCGGCCAGACTCTCCGGCTAGGCGGTTTTCTTATGACCGCTTGTTGGGCCGCCGCGCCGACAATGACTTCTCGGGTCATCAAAAGCAATCTTCGCGTTAACTCGGAACTTGCCGAGCAGCTAGATCCGACGGAGCTCTCCTCCGTGAACGAGCTCCTGGATCGCATCGCCGCCCTGGGAGGCGCTACAGACTACGATCAGATTGGGCCTAAAACCGATCTGAGAGAGATCAACTCTCCCTTGGCTACCCACCACGTTGCCGTGGTGGAAGAACAGTACGGGGACCCTCCTTCCATCTTAAGGACTAGTTATGTCCGAATTCCCGACCCCTCCATGCCGGATTCCCGCGGAGGGACGGATGTCAATCAAGTCCTGAACCTGAAGTCAGGCAGCAGGCTGGATTCATTGGACAATATTCAAAAACCCAAGCTTCCAAGTTCGGAAACTTTTCAGCCCTTAAGTCTTAGATTGGATGGGGTTCCGAATTCAACTCCACCCGCCCACCCAAACATAAGCGATGTATCTCGAATCCAGCAAGAGCCTGCTGAAACAGTACACCATTACTGGGCCAGATTGCTCCTGGTTATGGACAGGATAAAGGACTGCCGCGAGGAAGACGCAATTTCAATTTTCTGCAATAATTGCATGGACAAGGGAATCCTAAACGTCTTAAGTCGTCGTGAAATTATACGCTTTGCCGACTTGGCGTCCATAGTACGAAAGTACTGTGCGATGGAGAGCGCCTGGAAAACTGAAGCCAAATTTTTGGATAATCCGGCCCTGAATACAACCCTCCGAAATAAAAGGGTGCATCATCGCCAGGCACCTGGGTTAAATACCAAAAAACAGAAATCCCCTAAAGGGCACGGAACCATACTTGAGGAATGGCTCAATGGACCCTGTAAAATTCATAGCACAGAGGGCGCCATGCCAACTCATAGCCTTCGCGCATGTTGGATACTACGGCAGGTGGCCAAAAGTGGTGAAGAGCATCTAGCTCCAGAAAACTAGCCCAACAATATCAGTACAGTATTAACAGTCTTCAAGACTTTCGCATCAAATAATATACGGAAACGAACACTCCGCAACCTCGCCGAAGTCTACCAAGTAGCAACAATAAACCCATGGAGTGACACGGATATTACCTTTAATGCCAGTGACGAACCTAAATTTCGAACAGCCCGAGCACCAGCTGCATTGGTCCTCAGTCCAATAGTGGACGGCTTTCGTCTTACTAAGGTACTCATGGATGGCGGCAACGGATTAAACCTCATCTACGAGGAAACCCTCCGAAAAATGGAAATAGACTGGAACCGCATTGAGCGAAGCAGCATAACCTTTAGAGGAATAATCCCTAGCCGGGAAGCATGCTGCACAGGAAAAATCACACTGGATGTAGTTTTCGGCATGCCGGACAATTACAGGTCCGAGGAGGTCACGTTCCAAGTGGCCCCGTTCAGCAGCGGATACCATGCTCTATTAGGGCGAGAGGCATTCACAATTTTTCAAGATGTACCCCATTACGGGTACATGAAGCTCAAAATGCCCGGGCCCAACAAAATCATCACTCTTGCCAGTGATCCGAACATAGCACTCCGCGCCGAGAATAAGACAGCTGCACTAGCCCTCGAGGCACTATCCGAAGCCCTAGTGGCCGAGGAACTCACTGCGCTGCTCTCCACGATGAACAGGGGCGATGTGATTCTCGATAAGAGGTCCAAGTCCACCTCTTTTAAGCCAGCGGATGAAATAGTCAAATTCCAAGTCCACCCAACGGACCCCACAAAGACGGCCTCCATTGGGGCACAATTAAACCCTGATGTAGACGCCGCACTACGAGAATTCCTACGGGAAAATTGGGACATTTTTGCCTAGCACCCTTCGTGACATGCCAGAATCCCACGCCGGTGGCCGAGCACAGCCTAAATATCCTAAAAGGATTCAAGCCACCAAACAGGCTCTTGGCGTTTTCGAACCCAAGAGACATGCCATGGGAGAGGAGCTAGCCAAACTTCGAAGCCGGATTCATCGTAGATATAAAACATCCGGATGGCTAGCAAACCTGGTGATGGTACCAAAGAAGGACAAATCCTGGCGCCTTTGTGTCGTTTTCATCGACCTTAACAAGGCTTGCCCAAAGGATCCCTCCCCCCTCCCCCGCATTGATCAAATTATCGACGCTACCGCAGGACACGACTCGTTGTGCTTCCTTGACGCATACTCCGGTTACCACCAAATCAAGATGGCAGAGCCAGACCAAGCCGCAACGGCATTCATCACTCCATACGACCCATTCTGCTTCAACACAATGCCCTTCGGACTCAAAAACGCCGGCGCAACATATATCAAGATGATTCGTAAATGTCCGCAAAACCAGATCGGCAAGACGGTGGAGGCATACGTAGACGATGTGGTCATCAAATCCAAGCATGTCGAAACTCTAGTAGACGACTTGAAGCTCACATTCGACAATCTCCGAAAATACGACATTGAGCTCAATCCGAAAAATGCGTCTTGGCATCAGCCGAAAGCTCTTGGGCTTCATTGTGTCCGTAGAGGAATTGAAGCAAACCCAGCCAAGATCCGAGCTCACACAATTGGATATCCCAAAAGACCTCAAACAAATACAAAATTGATCGATGCGTGGCGGCCCTAAGCCGCTTTATCTCCGCTTGGGAGAAAAGGCATTACCCTTTACCGCCTCCTCCGGCGCATCAACACTTCGAGTGGATTTGACGGATGCCACGGCCGGACTCAAAGAAATAAAAGCCATATTGGCAACAAATCCGGTCTTGGCCGCGCCCAACATGGGCGAACCAATGCTATTATATATCGCGGCAACACATCAAGTTGTAAGCGCGGTGCTCGTCGTCGAACGAGAAACGGACGAACACAGGTTCCCTCTTCAAAAACCAGTTTACTATGTGTCCATTGTCCTAACTCCGTGCAAGTCCCGGTACCCACATTATCAAAAGATAGCGTACGCGGTGTTCATGGCATCCCGGAAGCTGCGACACTACTTCCAAGAGTGTTCGATAACAGTAGCCTCCTAACTACCTCTTAATGACATCATAAACAACCGCGACGCGACGGGCCGGATTGCCAAATGGGCCATCGAGCTCCTCCCATTCGAAATAACCTATAAGCCACGGCGAGCTATTAAGTCGCAAGTTTTGGCCGACTTTGTCGCCGAATGGACTGAAGCCAAACTCCCTAAAGAGTACGGCACATATTCCAATTGGATCATGCACTTCGACGGCTCTAAAATGTTGGCCGGCCTGGGGGCTGGCGTCGTCCTGACGTCCCCTACCGGGGACACAGTCCAATACGTACTCCAGATAATGTACACGGACTCCAACAATGCAGCCGAATACGAGGCCCTTCTACACGGCCTCCGGATGGCAGTCTCCATGGGCATTAAACGCCTAGAGGTGCGCGGGGATTCGAACCTCACGATATCCCAAATAAACGGAGACTTTGATGCCAAAGATCCGAAAATGGCAGCTTACCGCAACGCCGTCCTAAAAATGTCAGCACGGTTTGAAGGGCTCGAATTTCATCATATAGCCCGGGATAATAACTAGGCGGCGGACGTATTGGCACGCATCGATGCAAAGCGCGATGCCGTCCCTCCCAACATCTTCCTAGAACGGTTGTTCAAGCCATCCGTATTATGGGAAGGGGAGTCCGAAAACAACAATCCGGACCCAACCGCACCGCCCGACACCAAACATTCTGACACAATCGGCGGTCCTGCCAATGAAATAACACCTTCATCCCACGAAATAATGGCAGTCATTGCCCCGTGGACGGAACCATTCCTAGCCTACCTAACTAGGCAGGAACTTCCCGAGGACCAAAACGAGGCCCGCTGCATAGTACGATGATCTAAAGCCTATAAGGTCCATGAGGGAAAGCTTTATAATAAAAGCACAACCGGAGTCCTTCAAAGGTGTATCTCCGAAGAGGAAGGGCGAAACCTTCCGGCTGAAATTCATGCCGGACTGGCTGGGCACCACGCCGCAGCCCGGGCCCTTGTAGGCAAGGCCTTCCGTCCAGGATTTTATTGGCCGACTGCCCGGGCAGATGCTCAGGACTAAGTCCAACGAGGCGTCGGTTGCCAGCTTTTTGGTAACCAAAGCCACCTGCCACCCACCGCCTCAAAACTATACCCATCACCGCCGTCATGTCCGGGGCTTGACATGGTTGGACCCTTAAAGGAGGAACCCACAAGCAAAAATACCTACCGGTCATGGTGGATAGATTCACAAAATGGATAGAGGCCAAGCCTGTTAAAACGGCCAATCCGGACCGGTGATAGACTTCATATCGTGGGTAGTACACCGTTCTGGCGTCCCCACAAGATTATCATCGATAACGGCACCAGCTTCACTGTCGATGAGGTCAAACTCTGGTCCAAAAACATGGGCATCAAGCTCGATTACGCTTCAGTCTATCACCTCAAACTAACGGTCAAGTCAAGCAAGCAAACGGTCTAATCATGAGCGGCATTAAACCCAGACTAGTGCGGTCCCTCAAGGAATCTAATACGCACTGGGTAGAGGAGCTCGACTCCGTACTCTGGGGGCTGCGGACCACGCCGAATCGCACTACCGGATTCACACCATTTTTTATGGTATACGGCGCAGAGGCAGTCTTGCCCTGCGACATAATTCATGACTCACCTCGCGTGCGCATGTACGAAGAAAGAGAAGCCGAACTCGATCGGCAGGACAGTTTGGACGCCTTAGAGGAGGAGCGCGACGTGGAAAAAGCTCGTTCCGCATTCTATCAACAACAGGCTCGAAGATATCAAAGCAGAGAAGTACGGGCCAAAGCTTACAATGTTGGCGAACTAGTTATACGCCTGCCGGACAAGAAAAAGGACAAACTCAAGCCCAAATGGGAAGGTCCCTTCGTCATCGACCAAGTCCTGACCGGCGGAGCATACCGTCTGCGAAACAGATCGGACAACCGACTCGAGCCGAACCCATGGAACGCGGCCCGTCTCCGAAGATTCTACGCCTAGCGCCGGACTCCGAGTTCGTCTCCTTCCTCCGTCTTTTGTTTCTCTCCTTCTCCCTCCTTTTTTCTTGAAGCCTTTGAGGCTCGTTTGCGCATTCTTCGCATACACTTGACGCGCTACCCGCGCTCATTATACCTGGGGGCTTCTTTAACAGAAGCTTATTTGTACGGGCTTTAAGCCCAACACATGTGTCATACTTCCGCATGTACCTTTTATTCACCATTATATGCATCGATATGACTTAAGTTTTGGCCAAGCTGGGTTGCCTGGCTCCTGTGCTTACCCCTACGTTCCCGATTGTTTGGCTAGGTGGTAAAGGGAGCACCTCTGCGATTGTTACCGCTTGTCACCGGATGTGTACCTCAGACTGGGTGAAGCGGAAAGCTAGCGTTCTTAAGGGAATATTCGGTCGGTGAACTGAAAGATGATTTCTTACCTATTTATTTATCTTCCCCCAGATGCTTTTCTGCTTTTTTCGCAGTCCGGACATGCACTTTAGGGCATGCCTCCCAGGGAAAGGAACCCCTAACGGAACTATTCTCCCTGGAAGATGTTTCTTACTAACCATGTAATATAACATAACTAGTTGGGCACTTTTCTGATACAGCACTAATGACCCCTATGCCTGGTATCCACGCATACCCCGGTTCTTATATAGCCGTGAGGGTATTCGGACACACTCCGGACTATTGGGTCCTGAGGTTGAAGCGAAAAGGTCCGCTATGACAAATGATCTACAATCCAGCTAGAAGGCATTTTACATGTCATATTAACTCATACAGTCAACTTGACTGATTGTATTCCTCCTCAATGCCATCTAATAGGCTATCTAGTTTACAATCTTGCTGAGAATACTTTGCGGCCAATTCTACCTGGCCGTACACTAGGCTCACTGGGATCTCCTTCCCATCAGGCCCCACAGGTCCGACCTCGGCCATGTGGTTTGGGTCAGCCTTCGTGTACCGCGTCTTCACCATAGCCCAGGCCTCCCTGGAGCCTTGATGGCAGGCCGATATCTTCCATAGTAGGAAGCGCCGCCGTGCTCCTTGAAGCCTCTCCGCAAGCTCTCCAAGGCCTTCGGGTAGGGAGACAGATGGCCATAAGGCCTGGGCGACGCCTTTCATCACCTGCCGAACTCGTTCGTGCAGCTGAAGCAGTTCGGGAAGAAGATCACCCGAAGAACCGGGCATCTCCTCCGCAAGACGACCTGTGAGCATACCTACATACATATTCCTGTTAGTCGACTTCCTTGCCGAACTCTTTTCAAAGTTCATTCAAGCACTTACTGAAAATGCCGCGACGAAGCCGTCGATTCTCCTTAACGGAGTCAGACAGCTGGGCACGAACATCCTTTAGTTCCTAACCCAGCTGGGTGTTGGCATCTTGGAGGTTATTTTTCTCTTGCCGCACCCTTGTAAGCACATTCTCGCCGGCCTTTAGCCGGCGTAGGAGCTGTTGCTTGTCCGGATCTACCCCGGCGCCATCTGCAATAGTATTGGCAGACTTACACACACGCCGCACTCCATAAAACAGCTTATCTTTCTGAAGTATATATTACCAGAGGGGGTCGTTGCGGCTTCCCCTGTAGCGGCTAGTGCGGCCTCAAGTTGGGCCTTGCACTCTTCAAGCTCCTAGGACAGACATGTATTCTTTTCTGTAAGATTCTGCATTGCAAATGATCCTTAAATCAGTTATTCTAACTATTTTAAGTCTCGGGGGCTACTGGCATATATAACTATCAAAATTCCTTACCCGTATGTCTTCCACATACTGCTCCGTGGCTTTGGCTAGACCATCTTGAGCGGCACGGAGGTGCGCTTCTCCCGAATTAAAGGCGCTCAATGCCTCTTGGGAGAAACATGCGTCACGGCAATCTTGTCCGTGGCGCCCATGATTCATGGCACTCTCCACCTCGGATTTGGTGGCGGACAATCTGTCGGCATCCTTTGTTGGAGGAGCATCCGACGCGCGCCTTGTGCTAGCCTCCCCTTCTGGACCTGGCTTTGGAGCCTGGCTGGTGGAGGCTCGATTGGCAACCTCTCCGGACGCAGTCCGGCGAGCGCTCTTTTTCCTGAAAATACTACGAGTGTTAGTATGCCTTCTAGGAATCTTTCCTTTAAACACGGTGGCGCGCCATACCGTTGCGGCAACGTCTCGATCCGCACCGCATTTGTTTTCTGCCTACTGGGCCGAGCTGCCCCTTGTTGGCCAGCCGCCGCGGGCTCGGCTTCCCGCCTTAAAGGCACCCCCTGCGAAACACCATCGGTATACGGTGATTAGAAATAAGCATGTGTGGGTCATGGTATCAGGACTTCGGTCGCAGTTACCTGGGAGGCTGGAAATATTCCGGGGTAGTCGGCCGTAATGGCGACCAAAGCATTGTCGATGCTAAGTTGGCGGAACACCCCGTCGATCAGCTCCACCTTTATGTCCGGATCCTCTTCGGAAGCTGGATCGAGGGACCGTTCCGGATCCTCGGGTTGTGGAGGCGGGCTGTGCATATCTTCTACGGCCTGGCGCAGTTCCTGCGTTGAAATCACAAAATAAGATACTTAACCATGGGAATGTGGATCGGATAGGCAAAAAGAAATGTCCGCTTACCTAGCTTCGAGGATTGTTCACAGAAAATCCGTTCAGTGGACTGACACGGAGAAAATCCTCCTCTTCCCCCTTGTACAGAGCGGACAAGATCTTCACCAGATCGGCGACCGATCCCGGCCCCTTACGGCCATGACGGGTGGCGTCATCCTCCCCATTGAAATCCCACATGGGGTGGCCCCTATACTGGAGCGGCTGCACCCCCCGCATAATGCATGTGGCCATGACCCCGATCATGGTCAGGCCGGAATGAGCCAATAATCGTATTCGGCTCGTCAGGTAAAGGACGTCCCTGTCATTCTCCCTTTGAGGGCTCCGCAGACGCCAACTTAGGCGTTTCTTCAAAGGAGCATTACTGAACTCCGGGAGGCCGATCCGAATAGGATCCGGCAGCGGGACATCTTCCATATAAAACCATTCTGAGGGCCAGTCTTCGGATGCCTTCTTTGGGGTTCTGGATAGATATCCGGTGCCGGCGATGCGCCATAGTTCGGCTCCGCCCACTTGATATATTGACCCCTCGTGAGAACGGGGCACAAGGCAGAATAATCTCTTCCACAGCGCGAAATGGGCCTCAATGCCCAAAAATAGCTCGCAAAGGGCCACGAAGCCCGCAATATGCAAGATGGAAGCAGGCGTAAGGTTGTGTAGCTGGAGGCCGTAGAACTCCAGAAGCCCTCGGAGAAACGGATGGATTGGAAATCCGAGTCCTCTCATTAGATAAGAGACGAAGCATACCCGCTCTCCTTTGGAAGGATCGGGGACGCTCTCCGCCTGCTTTCCACCCTTATAGGTGGCGAGTCCGGCTCAAACCGGAACCATGAAGGCCGGGGGAAGGAATCCCTTGGTTTGGAGCACCACTAACTCGCTGTGCGGGACTGAACATCTCCCCCAATCTCTAGGCTGAGGGCTGGGAGCTCGAGAGGAGGAGCCGCGTCGACTGTCCATGATGGAGTGGATTTTTGTCAAAGGCGCTCCGATGAATGCTCGCGGAGGGAGGATGGTGTGGTTCGGATCTAGATCCGCGTCTCTTTTATAGGCGGCTCATTTGCGTAGCCAAGGGGCTAAATGTAAAAATACCCTGGCTTTTCACATTGAGTCAACACGTGGAAGAGGGCCATTATTAGGCATGGAAGCCGAGAAGCGCGATATTTGCGAGAGGCCGGACACTATTCAACACGGGATTTGGAGAAGAACCCGCCTTGCAATGCCGAAGACAATCAACGCGCCGGACTCGTCATCATTGAAGCCTGGTTCGGGGGCTACTGAGGGAGTCCCGGATTAGGGGGTGTCCGGATAGCCGAACTATCACCTTTGGCCGGACTCCTGGACTATGAAGATATAAGATTGAAGACTTGGTCCCGTGTCCGGATAGGACTTTCCTTGGCGTGGAAGGCAAGCTTGGCGATACGGATATGTAGATCTCCTACCATTGTAACCGACTGTGTAACCCTAACCCTATTCGGTGTCTATATAAACCGAAGGGTTTTAGTCCGTAGGACGGACAACAATCATACCATAGGCTAGCTTCTAGGGTTTAGCCTCTCTGATCTCGTTGTAGATTTACTCTTGTACTACCCATATCATCAATATTAATCAAGGAAGAGTAGGGTTTTACCTCCATCGAGAGGGCCCAAACCTGGGTAAAAACATCGTGCCCCTTGTCTCCTGTTACCATCCGCCTAGACGCACAGTTCGGGACCCCCTACCCGAGATCCGCAGGTTTTGACACCGACAGAGGCCTTGTAGGCCAACGTGCGGGGGTGGGCCGGCAGGCCGCTCGGCTGCCTGGCCAACTGGGCCAAGGCCCAGTCGGGGAGGGGGGTATTACTATCGTTATTATTTTAGTAATTTTTCCTATATTGTTCTATCTTTATTCTCATTTGTTTTGTTTTACAAAATACAAACAAGAGCACCTAAATTAGTGTGACTAGTTTTACCACTGCCACAAAAAGGTTTCACACCAAATTAAAATAGTTTAATATTTTATAAATTATAAAAGGCATTTAATTTATTGTTTAAGCGACTATTTTATTCACAAAAGGGCATTTAAACTCTTTACCAAATGTGGTTTTCAACATGACAATTAGCTAGGGATTTTTTGCCACACTTTGAACATTTTAGTTTTTATATTTGAAAACTTTTATTGTTGACTTTAATTTGAATTTGAATTTGTTTCGGTTTTGAATTATCTAGAGTTTATCAACAGTAACCGAGGTGACGTGGCATCATTAGTGGGGAATCATTGTAGCTTAATTATCCGGGTGTCACATTCTCCCCCTCTCTTGTGGAGATCTATTCGATGTAACTCTTTTTGCGGTGTATTTGTCGAGATCCGATGAATTGTGGGTTTATGATCAAGTTTATCTATGAGAAATATATGAATCTCCTCTGAATTATTTTCTGTATGATTGAGTTATATTTGCAAGTCTCTTCGAATTATCAGTTTGGTTTGGCCTACTAGATTGATCTTTCTTGCCATGGGAGAAGTGCTTAGCTTTGGGTTCAATCTTGCGGTGTCCTTACCCAGTGACAATAGGGGTTGCAAGGCACGTATTGTATTGTTGCCATCGAGGATAAAAAGATGGGGTTTATATCATATTGCATGAGTTTATCCCTCTACATCATGTCATCTTTCTTAATGTGTTACTCTGTTCTTATGAACTTAATACTCTAGATGCATGCTGGATAGCGGTCAATGTGTGGAGTAATAGTAGTAGATGCAGGCAGGAGTCGGCCTGCTTGTCGCGGACGTG
Source organism: Aegilops bicornis (assembly GCA_021605145.1). Taxonomy (NCBI): domain Eukaryota; kingdom Viridiplantae; phylum Streptophyta; class Magnoliopsida; order Poales; family Poaceae; genus Aegilops; species Aegilops bicornis. The sequence goes on from CM038673.1 coordinate 507,982,162, forward strand.
ATGCCTACATACATGATCATGCCTAGATAATCTCATAATTATTCGCTTTTCTATCAATTGCTCGACAGTAATTTGTTCACCCACCGTAATACTTATGCTATCTTGAGAGAAGCCACTAGTGAAACCTATGGCCCCCGGTTCTATCTTTTATCATATAAGCTTTGAATCTACTTTTGTTTGCATCTTTACTTTTCCAATCTATATTATAAAATACCAAAAATATATTTATCTTATCATACTATCTCTATCAAATCTCACTTTCGCAAGTGGCCGTGAAGGGATTGAAAACCCCTTTATTGCGTTGGTTGCGAGTTCTTTGTTTGTTTGTGTAGGTGCGTGGGACTTTTGAGGAGCCTCCTACTCGATTGATACCTTGGTTCTCAAAAACTGAGGGAAATACTTACGCTACTATTGCTGCATCACCCTTTCCTCTTCAAGGAAAACCAACGCAAGCTCAAGACGTAGCAAGAAGGATTTCTGGTGCCGTCGCCGGGGAGGTCTTCGCTCAACTCAAGACATACCAAGTACCCATCACAAACTCATCTCCCTCGCATTTACATTATTTGCCATTTGCCTCTCGTTTTCCTCTCCCCCACTTCACCCTTGCTGTTTTATTTGCCTTATCTTTCCCATCTTCTCCTCTCTTCCTCGCTTGTCTTTTTGCGTGCTTGTTTGCCCTTATGGCTTTGCCTAAGAACACCGACCTCCTTCTTAGAAGGTTGGAAGAGATTGAATCAAACGTTAGAAGTTTTATGACTTTGCAATTTGAGCATAATAATTTCTTCAGAAAAGAGCTTAAGGAACAAAAAGGTTTTTTGGGTTTTATGAGCAAAGAGCTTGATGATACGTCTAAAGAATTTTATGGTGTGAACTCTCAAATTACCCGACTTGAAAATGCTATAGCCCAAATTTCTGATAAGCAAGCTACCTTAGTCAATAAGATGGCTGCAAAACCAGAAAAGTTAGATGAAAATAATGATGAAGATCTTAAAGTTATTGATGTGTCTCCTATTAGATATTTTGTTTTGCAATATGAATAATAATGGGACTGGAGATGAGTCAACTTTAGTTAGAAGGCGTCCCAATAATTCGGAGTTTTTAGATCTTGATGCTAAATTTGGTAAAAGTGGGATTGGAGAGGTCATGACTTTAAATAGCATTGAACCCACTATCTCTAATTTCAAGGAATTTGATTATGATAATTGTTCTTTAGAAGGTTGTATTTCCTTGTTGTAATCCGTTGTTAATTCTCCTCATGCTTATAGTCAAAATAAAGCTTTTACCAAACATATGGTTGATGCCTTGATGCAATCTTATGATGAAAAACTTAATTTGGAAGTTTTTATACCTAGAAAACTTAATGATGAGTGGGAACCTACTATAAAGATTAAAATTAAAGATCATGAGTGTTATGCTTTCTGTGATTTGGGTGCTAGTGTTTCCACAATTCCGAAAACTTTATGTGATATTCTAGGTTTCCATGATCTTGATGATTGCTCTTTAAATTTGCAGCTTGCGGATTCCACCATTAAAAAGCCAATGGGAAGGATCAATGATGTTATCATTGTTGCAAATAGAAATTTGGTGCCCGTAGATTTTATCGTTCTTGATATAGATTGCAATCTATCTTGCCCTATTACTCTTGGTAGACCTTTCCTTAGAACGATTGGCACGATTATTGATATGAAGGAAGGGAATATTAGATTCCAATTTCCATTAAGGAAAGGCATGGAGCACTTTCCAAGAAAGAAAGTTAAATTACCTTATGAATCTATCATGCGGGCTACTTATGAATTGAGTGCCAAAGATGGCACTACTTAGATCTATCTTCGCTTTTATGCCTAGCTAGGGGCGTTAAACGATAGCGCTAGTTGGGAGGCAACCCAATTTTATTTGTGTTTTTTGTTTTTGTTTCTGTTTAGTAATAAATTTTGCATGTAACTTCTGTTTAGATGTGTTTTTATGTTTTAATTAGTGTTTATGCCAAGTAGAACCTATAGGATAACCTATGGTGATAGTTAATTTGATTCTGCTGAAAAACAGAAACTTTGCGCGCATGAAATTAGTTTTGTTAAATCACAAAAACGTTATTTTGCATTGATTCGGTTTGCTTCTGATCAATAGACAAATTGCCCAGGACTTCCTATTTTTGTAGAATTTTTAAAGTTCCAGAAGTTTGCGTTAGTTACAGATTGCTACAGACTGTTCTGTTTTTCACAGATTCTGTTTTTCGTGTGTTGTTTGCTTATTTTGATGCATCTATGGCTAGTATTAAGTGGTATGGACCATAGAGAACTTGGAATACAGTAGGTTTAACACCAAAATAAATAAATAATGAGTTCATTACAATACCTTATGTGGTGGTTTTGTTTTCTTTCACTAACGGAGCTTATGAGATTTCCTGTTGAGTTTTGTGTTGTGAAGTTTTCAAGTTTTGGGTAAAGATTTGATGCACTATGGAATAAGGAGTGGCAAGAGCTAAGCTTGGGGATGCCCAAGGCACCCCAAGACATTCAAGAATAGCCAAAAGCCTAAGCTTGGGGATGCCCCCGGAAGGCACCCCCTCTTTCGTCTTCGTTTATCGGTAACTTTACTCGGAGCTATATTTTTATTCGCCACATGATATGTGTTTTGCTTGGAGCGTCTTGTATGATATTAGTTTTTGATTTTTAGTTTTCCACAATCATCCTTTCTGCACACACCTTTTGTGAGAAGCCCACTTGATTGAAATTTATTAGAATACTCTATGTGCTTCACTTGTATCTTTTGAGCTAGATAGTTTTTGCTCTAGTGCTTCACTTATATCTTTTAGAGCACAGCGGTGGCTTAATTTTGTAGAAATTGCTAGTCTCTCATGCTTCACTTATATTATTTTGAGAGTCTCTTAGAACAGCATGGTATTTGCTATGGTTATAAAATTGGTCCTAGAATGGTAGGCATCCAAGTTGGGTATAATAAAAACTATCATAGGAAGTGAATTGGATGCTATGATCAATTTGATACTTAATAATGGTTTTGAGATATGGAGGTAGTGATATTAAAGTCATGCTAGCTCGGTGATTATGAATTTAGAGAATGCTTGTGTTGAAGTTAGCAAGTCCCGTAGCATGCACGTATGGTTAAAGTTGTGTAACAAATTTGAAACATGAAGTGTACTTGGATTGTGCATCCTTATGAGTGGCGGTCGGGGACGAGCGATGGTCTTTTCCTACCAATCTATCCCTCTAAAAGCATGCGCGTAGTTCTTGGTTTTTGATGACTTCTAATTTTTTTGCAATAAGTATATGAGTTCTTTTGACTAATGTTGAGTCCATGGATTATACGCACTTTTACCTTTCCATCATTGCTAGCCTCTTGATGCACTGCATTGCCCTTTTTCACCTTGAGAGTTGGTGCAAACTTCGCCAGTGCATCCAAACCTCGTGATACGATACGCTCTATCACACATAAACCTCCTTATATCTTCCTCAAAACATCCATCATACCTACCTATTATGGAATTTCCATAGCCATTCCGAGATATATTGCCATGCAACTTTCCACCGTTCCGTTTATCATCATGACACGCATCACTTTTGTCATATTGCCATTGCATGATCATGTAGTTGACATCGTATTTGTGGCAAGGCCACTTTGCATAATTTTTCATACATGACTCTTGATTCATTGCACCATCCCGGTACACCATCGAAGGCATTCATATAGAGTCATATCTTGTTCTAGTTTTGAGTTGTAATTCATGTGTTGTAAATTAATAAAAGTGTGATGATCATAATCATTAGAGCATTGTCCCAAAAAGAAAGGACAAAAAGAAAAAAAAGAAAAGGCCAAAGAAAAAATGAAAAAAATAAAAATAATAAAAAATAAAAGGGGCAATGTTACAATCTCTTTTTCCACACTTGTGCTTCAAAGTAGCACCATGTCCTTCATATAGTGAGTCTCATATATTTTGCTTCAAAGTAGCACCATGTTCTCCATATAGTGAGTCTCATATGTTGTCACTTTCATATACTAGTGGGAATTTTTCATTATAGAACTTGGCTTGTATATTCCTACGATGGGCTTCCTCAAAATGCCCTAGGTCTTCGTGAGCAAGCGAGTTGGATGCACACCCACTAGTTTTCTTTTGTTGAGCTTTCATTCATTTATAGCTCTAGTGCATCTGTTGCATGGCAATCCCTACTCCTCATGTTGACATCAATTGATGGGCATCTCCATAGCCCGTTGATTATCCTCGTCAACGCGAGACTTTCTCCTTTTTTGTCTTCTCCACACAGTCCCCATCATCATATTCTATTCCACCCATAGTGCTATATCCATGGCTCACGCTCATGTATTGCGTGAAAGTTGAAAAAGTTTGAGATTATTTAAATACAAAAACAATTGCTTGGCTTGTCATCGGGGGTGTAGAATTTGGGAACATTTTTGTGTGAAGAAAATGAAGCATAGCCTAACTATATGATTTTGTAGGGATGAACTTTCTTTTGCCATGTTATTTTGAGAAGACATGATTACTTTTATTAGTATGCTTGAAGTATTACTATTTCTTTTGTCAATATGAACTTTTATTTTGAATCACTTGGGTCTGAACATTCATGCCACAATAAAGAAAATTACATTGAGAATTATGCTAGGTAGCATTCCACATCAAAAATTCTGTTTTTATCATTTACCTACTCGAGGACGAGCAGGAATTAAGCTTGGGGATGCTTGATACGTCTCCAACGTATCTATAATTTTTGATTGTTCCATGCTATTATATTACCCCTTTTGGATGTTTATGGGCTTTATTTTACACATTTATATCATTTTGGGGACTAACCTACTAACCAGAGGCCCAAATTTCAGATTGCTGTTTTTTTGCCTATTTCGGTATTTCGAAGAAAAGGAATATCAAACGGAGTCCAAACGGAATGAAACCTTCGGGAGCGTGATTTTTTGAATGAATGTGATCCAGAGGACTTGGAGTGCAAGCCAAGAAGCAGCCGAGGCCGCCATTTAGGGTAGAGGGCGCCGCCCACCCTGGGCGCGCTTCTATCCGGTGGGCTCCCAAGGCCACCGACCTACTTCTTCCTCCTATATATACCCACCTACCCCGAAAACATCCAGGGAGCCAGCAAAAAACAATTTCCACCGCCGTAACCTTCTATATCCGCGAGATCCCATCTTGGAGCCTTCGCCGGCGCTCCGCCGGAGGGGGAATCGACCATGGAGGGCTTCTACATCAACACCATAGCCCCTCCGATGAGTTGTGAGTAGTTTACCACAGACCTTCGGGTCCATAGTTATTAGCTAGATGCCTTCTTCTCTCTTTTTGGATCTCAATACCATGTTCTCCCCCTCTCTTGTGGAGATCTATTCGATGTAACTCTTTTTGCGGTGTGTTTGTCGAGATGTGATGAATTGTGGGTTTATGATCAAGTTTATCTATGAGAAATATTTGAATCTCCTCTGAATTCTTTTATGTATGATTGAGTTATCTTTGCAAGTCTCTTCGAATTATCAGTTTGGTTTGGCCTACTAGATTGATTTTTCTTGCCATGGGAGAAGTGCTTAGATTTGGGTTCAATCTTGCGGTGTCCTTACCCGGTGACAGTAGGTGTTGCAAGGCACGTATTGTATTGTTGCCATCGATGATAAAAAGATGGGGTTTATATCATATTGCATGAGTTTATCCCTCTACATCATGTCATCTTTCTTAATGCGTTACTCTGATCTTATGAACTTAATACTCTAGATGCATGCTGGATAGCGGTCGATGTGTGGAGTAATAGTAGTAGATGCAGTACGAGTCGGTCTACTTGTCGCATTAATGCGTGATGCCTATATACATGATCATGCCTAGATAATCTCATAATTATTAGCTTTTCTATCAATTGCTCGACAGTAATTTGTTCACCCACCGTAATACTTATGCTATCTTGAGAGAAGCCACTAGTGAAACCTATGGCCCCCGGGTCTATCTTTTATCATATAAGCTTTCAATATACTTTTATTTGCATCTTTACTTTTCCTATCTATATTATAAAATACAAAAAATATATTTGTCTTAGCATACTATCTCTATCAGATCTCACTTTCACAAGTGGCCGTGAAGGGATTGACAACCCCTTTATTGCGTTGGTTGCGAGTTCTTTGTTTGTTTGTGTAGGTGCGTGGGATTTTTGAGGAGCCTCCTACTGGATTGACACCTTGGTTCTCAAAAACTGAGGGAAATGCTTACGCTACTATTGCTGCATCACCCCTTCCTCTTCAAGGAAAACCAACACAAGCTCAAGACGTAGCAATGGTCTGCCCTTGGTCTTCCAGTTTCCTGAGGAAGACACCCAGCCGGAGTCTCAAGAACATAAGGCGCTGTGGGATGAGCTTCCACCGGCCTTGCGGGAAGACGCCGCGCCTGTCCCCAATCCCGTTCCGGCTCCCATCGCCCCGTATGCGCCAGCGCCCATCCCCGTGGCATTGATGGGCTTGGAGCCGTACATTGTCGCTGAGATTGATGCCACGGGATTCCACGAGGTCCCCGTCGACTTTCACGCGCCCGTGCACCTGCCAACAAGATGCGATGCACTAACGCTAACGCCGCTGCGCCGTGCGGTGCCGTGCACCTGCCAGCGCCAGACGCAGACCGACGTGCGGACCCGTGCCGGTGCCCGTTGAGGGAGTCCTGGATTAGGGGGTATCCGGACGCCCGGACTATATACTTTGGCCGGACTGATGGACTGTGAAGGTAGAAGACTGAAGACTTCGTCCCGTGTCCAGATGGGGCTCTCCCTTGTGTGGAAGACAAGCTTGGTGATCCGGATATTAGATTTCCTTCTTTGTAACCGACTATGTGTAAACCCTAGCCCCCTCCGATGTCCATATAAACCGGAGGGTTCGGTCCGTATAGGGACGATCACAACATTCATCATCATCATAGGCTAGCTTCTAGGGTTTAGCCTCTGCGATCTCGTGGTAGATCAACTCTTGTAATACTCATATCATCAAGATCAATCAAGCAGGAAGCAGGGTTTTACCTCCATCGAGAGGGCCCGAACCTGGGTAAACATTGTTTCCCTTGCCTCCTGTTACCATTAGCCTTAGACCCACAGATCGGGACCCCTACCCGAGATCCGCCGGTTTTGACACCGACATTGGTGCTTTCATTGAGAGTTCCTCTGTGTCGTCGCTGCGAGGCTCGATGGCTCGTCTCGTTGTCAAGGACAACATCACCTCTGGGGGAGCGTTGGCTGTAGGCCAGACTCTCCGACTGGGTGGCTTCGTTATGGCCGCCCGATCGGCTGCCGCGCTGAATGACCACTCGGGTCATCACGAATAGCCTCCACGTCAATTCGGAACTCGCCGAACAGATGGATCCAATGGAGCTTTCTTCCCTTAATGAGCTCTTGGATCACATCGCCACTTTGGGAGTCGCTACAGACTATGACCGGATTGGGCTTAAACCCGACCGAAGGGATATTAAATCCCCACTGATCACCCACGAGATAGCGGTAGTGGAAGAGCAGCATATGGACTGTCCCTCTATTCTGAGGACAAATTATGTCCGGATCACCGAGCTCTCTGAGCTGGATACCCGTTCGTGGGAGGAAACGACCAAGACCCCGAACATAGAATCGGGCAACGGGCCAGAGAAATCGGGCAACATCCCGGAGCCCGAGCTGTCAAGTCCGGAAGCTCCTCTGCCCCTGGGCGCTAGATCGGACCAGAATCCAGATTCAACTACGCACGCCCACCCAGACTTAAGCCGTCTCTCCCATATCAGACAAGAGCCAAAAGAGACAGTACATCACTACTGGGCCAGATTCCTCCTTGTGATAAACAAGGTCAAGGACTGTCGCGAGGAGGACACAATCTCACTTTTTCGCAAAAATTGCACGAGCAAAGGGATCCTTAATGCTATAAGTCGCCGTGACATAGTACACTTTGCCGACTTAGCAGCCATAGTAGAGAACTACTGTGCAATGGAAAGTACCTGGAAAACCCAAACAGAATTTTGGGATAGTCCGGCTCTCACTAAACCTTCCCTCCGAGCTAAAAGGGCAAACTCTCCTAAGTTACCTGACCCGATTCCCAAAAAGTCAAAGCCCACTCGAGGACGTGGAACTGTATTGGAAGAATGGCTCAATGGGCCATGCAAAACTCATGGCACGCCGGATACTAAGCCAACGCACAGCCTTAGAGCATGTTGGATACTCCGGTAGGTAGAAAAAAGCGGCGAGGATCTTCTTGCAAATAAAGTAGAGCAACGTCCCGCCGAAGACAACAATGTGGTATTGACAGTCTTCGAGACTTTCTCCTCAGATAATAGGCGCAAGCGAGCTCATCGAAATCTCGCCGAAATTTCCCACGTCGCAAATACAAATCCATGGAACGACACTGCTATAACTTTCAGTGCCAGTGACGAACCCCAATTCCAGACAGTCCAAGCACCTTCAACTTTGGTCCCTAGCCTAATCGTGGATGGCTTTAGGCTCACTAAAGTACTCATGGACGGCGGAAGTGGATTAAACTTGATCTATGAAGAAACACTCAGCAAGATGTAAATTGGTAAAACCCGCATTGAGCAGGGCATCCCTAGTCAGGAGGCAAGGTGTTCGGGTAAAATCACACTCAATGTGGTATCCGACACCCTGGAGAATTACTGGTCCGAAGAAATCACATTCCAAGTGGCTCCTTTCAGCAGCAGATACCACGCCCTTCAAGGGCGGGAAACATTCACGAGCTTTCAGGCTATACCCCATTACGGGTACATGAAGCTTAAAATGCCCAGACCCAATGGAATCATCACTCTAGCCAGTGATCCGGACGTCGCACTCCGCGCCGAAAATAAAACTGTAGCACTAGCCCTGGAAGTATTATCCGAAGTCCTAGCGGCCGAAGAACTAACAACGCTGCGCACCACAGAGGACAGGGATGACGTGATACTCGACAAACGACCCAAGTCCACATCATTTAAACCCGCAAACGAGATAGTCAAATTCCAGGTCCATCCAACGGACCCCACAAAGACAGCTTCCATTGGGACACAGTTGAGCCCCACAATGGACGCCGCACTACGAGAATTCCTACGTGAGAATTGGGTCATTTTCTCCTGGCATCCTTCAGACATGCCGGGCATCCCACGCAGGTTGGCCGAACACAGCCTCAATATACTGAAAGGATACAAGCCAGTCAAACAGACTCTTAGGCGCTTCTCAGAGCCTAAATGGCAAGCCATGGGAGAAGAACTAGCCAAGCTACTTGAGGCCGGATTCATTAGGGATATCAAGCATCCGGATTAGGAGAAAAGGCACTACCCCTTTACCGCCTTCTTCGACGCACCGAACACTTCGCGTGGACGGATGCAGCCGCGGCTGGACTAGATGAAATAAAGGCCTTATTGGCCAGTAATCCAGTCTTGACAGCGCTAAATATTGCGAACCTATGTTATTATACATAGCTGCGACACATCAGGTTGTCAGTGCAGTGCTCGTCGTCGAACGAGAAGCAGACGGATACAAGTTCCCGCTCCAAAAGCCGGTATATTTTCCACTGTCCTCACTCCATGCAAATTCCGATACCCACACTATCAGAAGATAGCGTACGCGGTCTTCATGGCATCCCGAAAACTACAACACTACTTTCAAGAGTGTTCAATTACGGTGGGCACCGAAGTACCACTCAACGACATAATAAACAACCACGACGCCACGGGACAGATTGCTAAATGGGCTATCGAGCTCCTTTCGTTCGACATAACGTACAAACCACGGCGGGCCATTAAGTCACAGGTATTGGCCGACTTCGTCGCCGAATGGACAGAAGCCGAACTCCCTAAAGAGTACGGCGCGTACTCCAACTGGATCATGCACTTCGACGGCTCTAAAATGCTGGCCGGATTGGAAGCGGGTGTAGTCCTGACTTCCCCACCGGAGACATGGTCCAATACGTACTCCAAATATAATATACAGACTCCAACAACGCAGCCGAATACGAGGCTCTGTTGCATGGTCTTCGGATGGCAGTATCTATGGGCATTCAATGCCTGGAGGTGCGCGGGGATTCAAACCTCACAATATCACAAATAAACGGAGATTTTGATGCCAAGGATCTGAAAATGGCGGCCTACCGTAATGCCGTCCTCAAAATGTCAGCTCTGTTCGAGGGGCTCGAATTCCACCATGTGGCTCGAGAAAACAATCAAGCGGCGGATATCCTAGCCCGCATCGGCACTGAACGAGACCCAGTCCCACCTAATATATTCCTGGAAAAGCTGTTCAAACCATCCGTGGTATGGGAAGGGGAGTCCGGCCACACTAGCCCGGATCCGAATACAATCCCAGATTCCGAACCATCTGACGTAATCGGAGGCTTCGTCACTGAAATAACACCTTTGGCCCATGAAATCATGGCTGTAATCGCCTCGTGGACCGAGCCTTTCTTGGCCTACCTAAATAGGCAGGAGCTCCCCGAGGACCAAAATGAAGCACGTTATATCGTGCGGCGCTCCAAGGCCTACAAAGTCCATGAGGGAGAACTCTACAAGAAAAGTGCGACCGGGGTGCTCCAAAGATGCATCTCCGAAGAGGAAGGGTGGCAGCTCTTGGCTGAAATCCATGCCGGACTCGGCGGACACCATGCTGCGACTCGGGCACTTGTCAGCAAGGCCTTCCGCACAGGTTTGTATTGGCCGACAGCCCGAGCAGACGCACAGGACCTTGTCGAACACTGCGTCGGTTGCCAGCTTTTCGCCAATAAGAGCCATATGCCCCCTACTGCTCTCCAAATAATCCCCATCACTTGGCCCTTCGCGGTCTGGGGGCTTGATATGGTCGGACCCCTTAAAGGTGGAAGCCATAAGAAAATATACTTATTGGTCATGGTGGACAAGTTCACCAAATGGATAGAAGCCAAACCAGTTAAAACGGCCGAACCCGGACCAGTGATAGACTTCATCTCAGGGGTTGTGCACTGTTACAGCGTCCCTCACAGCACATCACAAATAACGGCTCAAACTTCACAGCTGACGAGGTGAAAACTTGGTGCGGAAACATGGGCATTAAGCTCGATTACGCCTCCTTCTACCATCCCCAAACCAACGGTCAGGTCGAACATGCAAATGGTCTCATTATGAGCGGCATCAAACCCAGACTAGTGCGATCCTTGACAGAATCGGACACGCACTGGGTCGAGGAGCTCGACCAGACTGGGGCTGCGGACCACGCTAAATCGCACCACCGGATACACACCATTTTTTATGGTGTACGGCGCAGAAGCAGTACTACCCTGTGACATAATACATGACTCACCTCGTGTGCGCCTATACAAAGAGAAGGAAGCCGAGTTAGATCGGCAGGACAACTTAGACGCCCTGGAGGAGGAGCGCGACGTCGCCAAAGCCCGTTCCGCATTCTACCAGCAGCAAGCTCGATGATATCAAAGCAGAGAAGTGCGGGCCAAAACTTATAATATTGGCGAACTCATTCTACGCCTACCGGAGAAGAAGAAGGACAAGCTCAAACCTAAGTAGGAGGGTCCCTTCATCATTGATAAATTCCTCACCGGAGGAGTGTACCGCCTGCGTAATGCATCCGATAACAGACTCGAGCCGAACCCATGGAACGCGGCCAGACTCTGGAGATTCTATGCCTAGTGCCGAACTCAGTGTTCGTCTCCTTACCCCCGCTCTTTTCATTATGCTCCTCCCCCTCTTTTTTTCCTTCCTCCCCCTTTTTTACATTCTTCACACAAAGTACTCAATACAGTACGGATGCTCGGATCACTCCGGCCGCACTATGTGTGTAAACCATACCTGGGGGCTTCCTATACGGAAGCTAAATATAATTACTTTCATGGCTTCTTGCCTATCACATATGCGTTCTTTTTTTTCATATGTTCCTTTTCTTCACCATTATATGCATCGATATGACTTAAGATGTGGCCATGCTAGGTTGCCTAGCTCTTGTGTTTATGCCCTACGTTCCCGTTAATTCGGCTAGGGCATAAGGGGAGAACCTCTGCGATTGTTACTGCCGGTTCAGCCGGATGTGTACCTCAGACTGGGTGAAGCCGAAAGCTAGCGTTCTTAAGGGAATATTCGGTCGGTGAACAAAAGATGTTTCTTTCGTTTATATCAAACGTGAACCCCCAGAAGTTTTGTATCTTGCGTTTTTGTTCGCAAACCGGACATGTACATCGATGCATGCATGCCCAGGGAAAGGAACCCCTAACGGAACTATTCTCCCTGGAAGATGTTTCTTACTACCCATGTAATATAACATAACTAGTTGGGTACTTGTTTGTTCAAGCACTTATGACCCTGGTGCCTGGTTTCGATGCATACCCCGGTTTTGCATAACTGAGTGGGTATTCGGATACACCCCAGACTGTCGGATCCAGGGGCTGAACCAAAACGGTCCGCCATGACAAATGATTTTTAATCCGGCTAGGGACTACATATGTCCATTGAATTACATAGTCACTTGGACTGACTATATTCTTCCTCTATTCCTTCCAACAGGCTATCCAGCTTGCAATCCTGTTGGGAATACTTTGCGGCTAACGCCACCTGGTCATACACCAGACTCACGGGAATTTCTTGCCCATCTGACTCCGCCGGTCCGACTTCGGCCATATGGTTCGGGTCAAGCTTGGTGTAGCGCGTCTTCACCATGGCCCAGGCTTCCCTTGCACCTTGTCGGCAGGCTGACATATTCCACAAACGGAAGCACCGCCGTGCTCCTTGGAGCATATCCACGAGCTCCCCCATGCCTTTTGGCAGGGAAGTGGATGGCCACAAGCCCTGGGCAATACCCTGCATCACCTGCCGAGCTCGCTTCGCAGGCGAGAGGTCTTGCAGTAAATCCCCTGCGGACGCGGGCATCTCCTCTTCAGGACGGCCCGTCAACATACCTACAGATATAAACTCTTTCAATATGCTTCCTCGCCGAGCTGTACTACAGTTCGTCTAGGCACTTACCATAAATGCCGCGACGAAGCCTCCTATTCTCCTTCACGGAGTCCGCGAGCTGAGAGCGAACATCTCCTAATTCAACGCCCAGCTGGACATTGGCATCTTGAATATTGTTCTTCTCCTGCCTAACTTGCGTAAGAACACGCTCGCCAGCTTTTAGCTGCCTTTGGAGATGTGACTCGCTATCTTTTGCGGTCTCCGAATTCTCCCCGGGATTGTCTGCAGAAATTTCTATTAGACTTATCAAACAAGCCAATCACTAACTGGTACATTTCTATAAAATTTTGAAAGTTACCAAGGGAGGCCCTTTGGGATTCTTCTAGTTTGGCAACCGCGGCCCTCAACTGGGTCTTACACTCGTCCAGCTCTTGAGACAATCGGGTATTCTTCTCTACAAGGACCTGTGCATAACATGATCCTTAAATCAGTTGTTCCAACTGTTTCAAGTCTCAGGGGCTACTGCTATACATGCTTATCAAATTTCCTCACCCGTATATCTTTTGCATACTGGTCTGTCCCTTGGGCGAGTCCGCCTTGAGCAGCCCGAATATATGCGTCTCCTGAATGGAAAGCGTTAAATGCCTCTTCGGAAAAGATGTTATTCCGAAGTGTGGCCCGTCGGCGCCGGTGATTCAAGGCACTCTCCACTTCGGAATTCGTGGCGGAGAGCATATCCGCATCCTCTGTCGGAGGACAATTCGGCACTGGCCCCGCATTGGCCTCCTCTCTCGAAGCCGACTCTGGAATCCGGCTGGTCGAGGCGTGATCGGCAGGTTCCCCGGACATAGTCCGGCGGCTCCTCTTTCTGCCAGAATACGAAGGGCGCTGTTACATTTCGAACACAATAAATCACAGAGCGGGTTTTTACCATACCTCTATAACGGCGTTTCGGCCCTAACCGCCTTCCTCTTGAGCCTGCCTAACCCGGATGCCCTTTGCTGACGAGCCCCCAGGGGCTCGGCGCCGCGTTCCAATGGTTGTCTCTATAAAAATGCGATATTTTATCCGTAAGGCATGATATCAGTAAGGAATCCTCTTCAAAGGATAAGGTTTCGACTTTGCTTACACGCGATGCAGGTAGCAGTCCGGGATAATCGGCGATGATAGCCACTAAGTCCATCGCATCTGGCCAGAAAAATGTCCCTTTGACTAGCTCCACAGTAATATCCGGGTCTTCCTTAAGTCCTGGATCGCAGGCCCTTCCGGGGTCCTCTGGCTATGGGGAGGGGCTGTCGAATCCTTCCACGGCCCTCCTCAGTTCCTGCTCAGAAATATCGAGGTTAATAATTTCGATGAAAGGCGCCGGAATGAATAGAGTGGGGGAAAGAGTGGGGCCTTACCCAGCTTGGGGGGTTGTACATGGAAAATCCATCCCGCGGTTTAATACGAAGGAATTCTTCTTCTTCTCCCTTACACAAATCGGATAATATTTTCGCCAGAGCAGTGGCGGAGTCCAGACCTTTACGACCACAACGGGTGGCGTCATCTTTCCCATTGTAATGCCACATGGGCTTCCCCCGGTATTGGAGTGGCTGCACTCCCCGCATTATGCATATTGCCATAACTTCGACTATTGTCAGCCCTGATTTGGCCAGTATCTTTGTCCTGCTCATCAGGAAGTGTACTTCTCTGGTGTCCTCCTCTTGGGGGCCCTGAGGGTGCCAACTTCGGTGTACCTTCGGCGGGGCATTATTGAACTCAGGGAGGCCCGTCCGGACTGGATCCGGAAGGGGAACGTCGTCAACATAAAACCACTCTGAGGGCCAGTTTGTAGATGCCTTCTTTGGAATGCCGAACAGGTATCCGGTTTTGGCGACGTGCCATATGTCGGCTCCGCCCACTTGACATATGGATTCCCCCTGGTTGCGAGGGACGAGGCAGAACAGCTTCTTCCATAACCCGAAGTGAGCCTCACAGCCCAGGAATAATTCACAAAGGGCGACGTATCCTGCGAGGTGCAATATGGAGCCAGGAGTTAAGTCGTGCAGCTGGAGGCCGTAGAACTCCAGGAGCCCGCGAAGGAATGGGTGGATTGGAAACCCGACGCCTCTTAGCAGATACGGGATGAAGCATATTCGCTCCCCCGGGGATGGATTGGGAGATCTCTTTGCTTGTTCCCCGCCATTATAGGTGGCTAGTCCGGCTCGGACGGGGACCATGAACGCCGGCGGAAGAGACCCTTGGGTCTGCAACTCTATCAAACGACTTTAAGGAACTGAACACTCTTCCTAGTCACCTGGCTTGGAGCGAAGAGGACGAGAAGAAGAGCTGCGGCGACCGACCATGTTGGAATGGTCTTTTCTGGAGTGCTCTGTTGGATGCTTGCTCAACGGAAGAAGGTGAGGTTTGGATCTGAGGATCCCCGTCCCTTCGAATAGATGGTTTGCCTGCAGGGCCGGGGGTGGCAAATGCAAAAATGCCCCGGCTCCTCGTATTCGCTCGACACGTGGAGATGGCCATTATTGAAGCACAGAAGCCAAGGAGGACAACGTTGGTGGGAAGCCGGATACCATTCATTACAACAGGAACTTTGGAGTATTCGGAAATGGAACCCGCCTTGCAATGCCGGAGACAAAACTGCGCACCGGACTCACCGTCATTGAAGCCTGGTTCAGGGGCTACTGAGGGAGTCCTGGATTAGGGGGTATCCGGACGGCCTGACTATATACTTTGGCCGGACTGATGGACCGTGAAGATACAAGACTCAAAACTTCGTCCCGTGTCCGGATGGGGCTCTCCCTTGCGTGGAACACAAGCTTGGCGATTCGGATATTAGATTTCCTTCTTTGTAACCGACTCTATGTAAACCCTAGCCCCCTCCGGTGTCTATATAAACCGGAGGGTTCGGTCCGTATGGGGACGATCATAACATTCATAATCATCATAGGCTAGCTTCTAGGGTTTAGCCTCTACGATCTCGTGGTAGATCAACTCTTGTAATACTCATATCATCAAGATCAATCAAGCAGGAAGTAGGGGTTTACCTCCATCGAGAGGGCCCGAACCTGGGTAAACATTGTGTCCCTTGCCTCCTGTTACCATTAGCCTTAGACGCACAGATCGAGACCCCCTACCCGAGATCCGCCGGTTTTGACACCAACACCCGTGCACATGAATTTCTCCGCCACGCTGTTGCCAACGCATGTCTCTGCGCGGGTGCCAGTGCCCCCCTCAACGGCATGGATGGTCACCGTCGATCGCTTCCTTGCACCAACGCCAGTCGCCTCCTCCCGCGAGTTGACTCGCTCCTAGAGACCGAAGTCCAGAACATTGTGGCCTTACTTGAAGCTAGGGCCAGCGTCCAGGAGTACGCCAACAACAGCGCAAGACGCCGCTGTCACCGTCGCCGTCGGTCAGTGGCCCGATGACACACAAAGCACGACAGAGGAGCCGCTTCCCACCGCAAGATGCCCCCGCTGCCGCCGCGTAGTCTAAATTTGCCATGAAAAACGTTCGGATTGCCATGCGTAAAATCCAAACGTTTAGCATTTCCATTTATTTTATATCGATCATTGTATGAATGTGAAATAAGAGTTAGACTGAATGAAATCTATGGTTTGATCGATTGAATGTTCTGCTAGAGTCGTATCAAATTAAATATAAAACGTTATCAAGCCACATGTTCCTTCTCATCCAACGATCTAGACTGCTTCAATGTCGAACGCTCAACATGTTTAGGGTGCAGTTAATTTCACGCCAAAAATTGTGCTAATCACATAATAACACGCAAATAATATCCTACTTAATATTCACATGCACTTAATATACTTCCAAATTAACGTGCATTACACGTACACATTGATTAGTACTACTAGTACGTGAAACTGATGCCGTAACTTGTGAATGCGTCCAGATATAGTCAACGGCAAAATCGCCCGCGAGTTCTTCGTGTTTGCCCGTGCGTCTAAACACATAAGGGGAGGAGAGAGAGAGCACACATGGAACCCACCAGTAAGTGAAGGTGAATAGTACGTGCTAACGAGCCGGTCCCACTAATGTACTAAAAATAATATTACATGTTATCCATTAAATAGGTTGTGGTAATATAAAAACATTATATGAACAAAGGGGGGGGGGTACAACAAATGTTGATGTTCTACATATGTTGCCTATTGACGTGCAGCTTGAAGGCCCTGGTCACATGTTCGATCCTCGTCCTTTATTTTTTAATTTGTATATGGGTCCAAATTTGTTTCATGACAGGTGGGCCCCTCGGTGTGTAGTTTGTAGCACTTTAATTTGTGGGTCGAAATTTGTTCCATACCACATGGACTATTGGTGGGTAGTTTTGTAGCTTATTTGTAATAATTAAACAGAACAACAGAGTTTTTGCAATAATACCATGGTGCAACATTGAAGCCGAGAAAGGACGTGCAAGAGAGCGATGACCGAGCCAGAGGGAAATCAATTGGGGGAGGTGCGGGGGTTGCAACGGTGTTTGGAGTAGTTTTGGGCCGAATGCTATGAAAATATAATCTAAACCCATCGGAATAAATGCCTACACAAATTAATCTGTTGTTGAGTCCCCTCGCAATGTAAATAGCTCCGGCTTTGCGAGGGATGGAGAGGTAGCTTCAATGTGTGGAAGATACGGCATGAGAAAGCGAGGTCAATCAAGAGACATCTAGATAGAGAGATAGAGTGGGTGTGGTCCGACATTCATTGCAAAGATATATATGTTCTGGAGAGATATTGTCCGGTTGAGCTTTTGGGAAGAGTGAGCGCTGTAAGATAGAGATTGAGAGATGATCCAATCACATACATGTAGATATATTTTGTGCGTGGGAGGAAGCAAGGTCAATCGATTACATATATAAAGGAAGAAAGATTGAGCGAGTGTGGGTCGTCATGCGATCGAAAGAGTGAGACGGTTTGGAGAGAGTGGCCTAGATAGACAATGTGAGTGAGAGAGTATACAATATGAATATGTCGAACTGGGCTCAAACATGGAGATATATCGTTTGTTTCCGAGAAAGAGTGAGGTCAATGAGGTCGAAAGAGCGGGGGGCTTGGATGGGCTGACCTAGATAGAAAATATGCGTGAGAGAGTATAGAGTGTGTCGATCGAGGCCCGAACAGGGAGATATATTATTTGTGTGTGAAAGAAAACAAGGTTAATCGAGACTCAGATAAAGAGAGCGAGATTGAGCGAGTGTGGCCCGCTGTGCCGAAGAAAGAGTGAGACAGTCTCGAGGGAGTAACCTAGATAGACAACGTGTGTGCGTGCGCACGAGAGGTTGGGGGGCTAGATAGGCAATGCATGTATCTAGCGAGAGAGGGTGGGAGGGGGGGGGAGAGAGAGAGAGAGAGAGAGAGAGAGAGAGAGCTCGGCATGGGGTGCAATGGTGGGTGTGTGAGGTAAATACATTTGGTAACAGAGTGTAAAACGGGGGTTGTGTAGTTGGGTGAGTTAGAGATCGAAACATGGAGAGAAAGAATGAACGTGTGTCGGAAACCGATAGCTTCCTAATATGGTTAGGAGAGGAAGATTGACTGATACAGGAAGTATGTACCATGTGTGCTGAGGGGGGGTGGGGCTAAAAACAACATTTGAATGTAGATAGCACGAGACTTAATATCGATGTTTCAATTCGGTGTACATTGTAAGATTTGAACTGAGGACCATGCATATGGGTAATTATTTCGAATTCGTGCCATACTAGGTTTGGAAAAGTTGACATTGACTCGATTGTTGTGCTATTTACTAGCAAGAGGCCAATGTGTTGCATGGAACATCAAGATGCATTTATACGAGCTGTTTATCTTGCGGGAGACAAAGATGAACGAGGGAAGTCCTTATCTGCAAATGTGGTGAGGGGTGCGGGTACCTTTTTGCAAAATTGTCATAGTTTTCTTTCTATCCGTCAGATATAGATCGGACATTCTATATTGCACGATGGCAGGCACACCATCATCACCAACTCGCTTTTTTATAAGAGTAGATATTAGGTCATATGTTTGAATCCATCCAAAGTTTTCTCACTACCATGGTGTTCAACATATACATATGAATTTGTATTAAAAAAGTAGCGTGGATACCGTGAAATGCAAAATCCACATTAGAATTGGAGATCGCTATGTGACACACACTCTAATTCAAATAACTAATTATGTGACACACACTCTAATCCACATTAGTGTGGATATCGTGGATACCGTTACGAGTTTTTTCAAATAACTCCTCATTAATTAATTTATAGTATCTCGTTTCAATTGACTAATTATTTGCAAGGAAAACATGAGAATGGTAATACATACAGATTCGTTTGCAAATGAAAGAAGATTCGTTTGCATTCTCAAATGTAGGCGCACCAGGCAGAACAAGGTCGTGTCATGGTGGTCGCGTGTGTCGTACGGACGCTTAGCACCCAGCCACCCACCCCCTCCCTCCTTGCCCCTCCCCCCAAAAAAACGATGACAAAATAAGTTCGTGCTTCCACATTTCGGATTGAAATATCTGGTGGCCCCAAGCAAAATCTCCCTTCTCCACCGTCCCCTTCCGCACCTAGGTTGCTCAAATCCCTAATTGACCGCCAACCCAAGCAAAGTTTGAATCGCCCCTCGTCTTGTATCTTTCCCCACCTCTGTGCCGGACGACAACGACGAAGACGACGATCGCGCTTCACCACCGCACCGGAGCTACCTCATCTACGCCCTCGTCCACCGCACCGGGTGGTGCACCGACAACGTCGGCCGCCGCAACCGACGTGCTTCCCAGACACCGACTTCCACTGCATCAGGTGCGCTTCACCGACGCCGTACCCCACCTCACCGGGGCTACTTCACCGAGCACATCATCGCACCTCCACCCCCCGAGGCCGTTGGGACTTCACCAACGGTCTCGTCCACCGCATCATAGCGCTCCGCTGCCACTCAAGATCTGCATCCGTGCGCGGCCAGCAAACGCCAACGCATCACCCTCAACGGCTCTGAAGTGACCCGCACTCTAGCTAGGCGAGCATGCCTAAACGCCGGCCCGAACTAGGTATCCACACATCACTCCCTTGTGCACTGTTCGGACGATGTTTGGATATCCTCTCACTCCTCTCTTAGCTTACATGCCTATGCAACTCTGACTTTAACTCTTATTTCTTCTGGAGATATCATATGAAACAAGCAAAACCATTTTTTAGCGAAGCATGACGGCACTACGGGATCTGGTACACATCCTGCACACCTGTATAACCTTGTAAGTATCTATCCTCCGATACAACAGCAAGGTTGATTCCTCTTATTTGATCAACCATTCGCCGTGTCAAAAATGCAGAGGGGGGTGCAAGGAGCACAAGGCCTGCACATCCAAGCAAGTGGTAACATGGACTTGTACATGGAACATCCCAAGCGCAAGCAGAGCTGCAGTGAGCCTATACAATGAGCTAGCGTAAGTCCCTGCATTTCATTTAATTAAATCTTGGCCTCGTGTATGATTTGTGTGTAGTGGCGGATCCACGAATTCAAGTTACCAGGGGTGAACATTTAACTTAAAAAATACGAAGGCACTTGCACTCCGGAAATCAACATAACTTGAGAAATATGAAGCTACATGCACTTTGAAAACCAGCTAATGATCCAGAGTAGTTCAGATTATAAAACATTAAATGATGTAAGCACCAAAAACACAAAATGCAACATGGTGTACAAGGACTACTAACATGGTCTGTACCTGCTTGAACTATTCGTTCTCTAGCTGAAAATATCAAAGTGTAATTGCACCTATAACTAGTGCGCAAACTGCATATCAATATATCTATCCTACACAAGTATGCCAATAGTTTCAAACAACAGATTAGAAAAGTATTTATGCTACGTTGTCATGATACGGGGACTTTCTGGTAGATGGCCTCGACATTTCCTCAAGCCATGAAAATGTACTATAATTTGCTTCTCATCAATGCCTGCAAATTTCTATGTCTCTCTCAACATAGCAGATCATCATTAGACACTAAATCCATCAATGGGAGCTTGCAAAATGCTTGCATTAGATCCCTCATTAGACATTATATGTTCATCACCAGGAGCATGTAAAATGTTTGCATCAAATCCTTCATTAGCAGTCTGTTCGCTAGACACCAGGCTCAAGAACAACATGAGCTTGCACTACACAAAAAATACACTTCCATGATGATACGTGTTTGTCACAGTAGGTCACGTTTTCTGTCATGCATGTACATCCATGACGATTTTATGACAGAATCAAGATAGTCATACCTGTGCTGTCGTAGAACTGTTCCATGGCATTACCAAAATTATCACCACGGAAGTGTCCACTTCCATGACGAAAAATTGCGCGTCACAGAAGTGCTTTCGTCAAGGGTGACCGACACATGGCATCCACCTTAACGGAATGCCGTTAAGCTATTGGGTCCGGTTTTGGATCCAATAACCCGTTAACAGCCCAGACCAATGGGGATTTTCCACGTGTAAAATCATCATTGGCTGGAGGAAACACGTGTCAGCTTCCCGTTGGCACAGGTGTCACTCATCCAATGGGCAAGATGCGCTTATGAAATGTTGGCACGTGGACCGGCCCAAAAATGGCCCATAAAGTTTAAATGGGCCGGCCCAACTAAAGGACCACAAGATTTTGCGGACCATAATGGGCTGGCCCAGCTAAAGGCCCACAAGATTTTGCGGGCCATAATGGGCCGGCCCAGCTAGAGGCCCGCGAGATTTTGTGGACCATAATGGGCCGGCCTAGCTAAAGGCCCACAAGATTTTGCGGACCATAATGGGCCGGCCCAGCTAAAGGCCCACGAGATTTCGCCGACCATAATGGGTCGGCCCAGCTAAAGGCCCAAAAGATTTTGATGACACTAGTAGGCCGGCCCATTAACAGGCTGCCGTGTTTTTGGCCAAATGCCGGCCCACATTTGATCTGGTCCATTAATAGCCAGCCATGTTCTGGGCCTAATAAAGGCCCATATGAGATCCAGCCCGTTAAAAGCCTACCACGTTCTGGGCCAAATTACGGCCCAGATCAGGTCCGGCCCTTTGAGAGGCTTTGGGCTAAATTATGGCCCATATTAGATTTGGCCCGTCAGCTGGACGCTATGCTTTTGGGCCCACTTCATAAAGGCCCATTTAGTAATTCGGCCTGATATTAGTTTCGGCTTGTTAAAGGCCCGTTTAACATTTCGGCCCTATATATATTTCGGCCTGTTAAAGCCCGTCATATAGTTGGGCCTAA
This sequence comes from Aegilops bicornis, assembly GCA_021605145.1. Classification (NCBI taxonomy): domain Eukaryota; kingdom Viridiplantae; phylum Streptophyta; class Magnoliopsida; order Poales; family Poaceae; genus Aegilops; species Aegilops bicornis. The sequence continues at coordinate 508,004,301 of CM038673.1, forward strand.
CTACGGCCCCGTTTGCATCCGGCCTGCTCACAACCGATAATCTGATTGGGCCAAACAAGGACCGAGACAATTTTGACCTGTTATAAGCCCGTGATTTGATTGGCACAATCATGGGCCGGGGTCTAGTTCGGCCTGCTGCCGGCCCGTGAGCTGTTCGGCATGTTTCAGGCCCAACCTCCTTTTCAGCCTCCTAAAAGCCCATTGAGTTTTCTTGGGAAAATAGGGCCGGCGGTTTACTCGGCCTATTAAAGGCCCGAATCTACTAGTGGGCCAGTTTACATTTAGACCTATTAACGGACCAAGATGACAGGGCCCATGATGCGGATAGGACATAGTGATTTGCATGACGGCCCGATTATGTACCGTAATTTTACGGTTTGGCTGGTTTACTGCAAAGACAGGATATATATATACAATAAAATAACTGCAACATCGTGAATAAGAAAAAAACCTAGACTATACAATAAATAAATTATGGCACATTACATCCACTGGGCATCAAAGTTCGCCACTATGATAATAAAGCACAAGCAGACAACAGATTACATACACTGGGCATCAAAGATCGCCACCAGTGCAATTAAACACACCGACAAAATAATATACAAAACCGAGAGCACTTCAATAGAGTTCAAGAAAGGTTAGCCCTGCTCGGGAGCTGCAACAAGAAGCAAATGAAAGCAAGTCGATGAGATCGCGCTTGTTTTACACTTATATCCTCCTCACTCAAAGATAAACAAGAAGACAGATGATGTGTTTTGCACATATAAGTATCAGTGCTGAAAATTCATCACATTTCTTACTGACGAATAAAGTGACACAGTTTAAAATAGCATTAACACAATATGGTATTGTTCAGGTCAAGACATGGGAGGAAATGACATTGTGAAGGAGTTGGCAGCTTCACGGCACCACTGGATTACAGATCAAGAACTCATAAGTATCAATGGTTAGTGTGTTGTCAATTTATCCCATTTCAGATTGGCAAAATAAGATCACTTGCTCTGTAAAGTTTTATTTACATGGTATGAAGAAGGAACTTGGTTGTACAACTGAAAACTTAAATTGAGAAGGACAAACTTTTGTTTACGAACTACATAATAAACTTTAAACATGCAATTTGATGCAAACACCAAAAATAAACAGATGTTGCAGTCATGCCTAACCAAATATACACAACAAAGTTTGAAGGCTTGAGAAGGACAAACTTACATTATTGGTGAAGGCAGGCTCTATAAAGCCCTTGTCCATGCTGATGGGGGGGGGGCAATTCAAGAAGTTTACCACAGAATCTTCTTCATAAGCATTGCCTTTATTCTACATTTTATTAGGAGTAAATATATATGTGACAATATAAGAAAAAATGCAGAATATTTAAGATAAGATGAACAGTGATGCTACATAACCAAGTAGCTATAAATGTAAGTACAGCGATACAGGCAAAAGGTATACCCAAGAGCAATGCAGAGCTAAACTTCTTCAGTACCATCGGTGTTACCCAACCTTATGGTAAGAGTAAATATAGATCTTTTGTAGAAAATGGAGGGCAAAGGAAAATAAGCTACAGAGTGATGGTACATGAACAACTACATGTCAATATAAGTACACTGATAAAGGACAGGAGGTACTTACAAGAACAATGCAGAGCTAAAAAAATTCATTAGCATTGGATATATTCTACACTAATGTAACCATTCATACAGATCAGATAATTTGGAGCGAACAATTGATAAGCAAGCTATCATGCATACTGTTGTCACATAATGAACCAGGTATGTATGCAAGTACAATGATATAGGACAACAGGTACTAACAAGAGCAAAGCAGCGGGCAGCATATTTGCGATATCCTGTCGTTCTTTTCAAATAGGAATTCATTTTAGAGCAGATTTCCTGCAAAAAAGATCCGTAAGGCACATGCGAAAAAGTAGGAGTTCAAATTGTCATGCGATATCATAGATAGTATGTCGGTGTACAAAAGTAGGGGCTCTCCTTTTGACCCCTTTACTTGTCCACGGGCAGTCAGAGCCACCCGCCACGGCCACGCATAACAGAGCAGGAAAGGGAAGCCGGAGAGAAGCCGAAGGCACAAGACAAACAAAGCAACGACAAGGACCAAGGCCACAAAGATCGAATGGGCGAAGCAGGTTTCCCCGGCAAGGACCCTTGCCGGGGCAGCCTCAGCAGCCCCAGCAAGACCCTTGCCGAGGCAGCTCGCCCACACCAGCTGAGTAAGCCACCTTTGAGCCCACCAACGCTAACAAATGCATTGGGACAGGGCTCGGGAGGCACCTCCGTGGTGGCATGCAGATCTTTGTGAAGACAAAGAATAGTCAAGATCAAGTGAGGAAGGGAAGGCCACAATCCTCGCCCAGATCCTCACCGAAGAAACCCATAAGACCCCCGGCAAGATCCTTGCCAGGGACGCCAGCGCGCCACGGAAAGACCCTTGCCGGGCCACCCGACAAGACCGTCGCCAAGCACGCCAGCAAGGCCGCTGCCAGGCCCACGCCTACCAAGACTCCGCCGCCATTCGCATGCAGCTGCCGACCCAACTAGCTGGGCAGGCACCTGCGTGGCAACATGCAACCCTTCATGGAGGCTCCACCCCCGTGCCACCTCAGCTGCCTACCTGCCTACATGGCACCGCATGCATCGCTGGCCAGGGCACGTGTAGAAGCAAGGAGGAGCGGCGACGGACGGGACGGGCCTCGCCCCCGTCCCCAATAAAGCGAAGGGACACCTAAGCCTCGCATTAAATGCGCTTTGTCCCGTAATGGCTAGCGATAAGCTTAGCCACAGTACCCCGATGCCACCTCCTGGTGCCACTGTGGCGATCACTTTGTCTATAAAAGGAGACCCAAGGCATCCAGGAGAAGGATTCAGACCTTTGGACAAGTTACGCTCCTTGTAGCTAGTTCGAGCTCCTCAAGGACTTAGATATACAACCACCAAAGCAGGACTAGGGTATTACGCATCTCCACGGCCCGAACCTGGGTAAAAGACCCGTGTGTTTGCACTGACTATTGATCCCGCTCTCCTCACCACTCCAGCGCCCCGCAACTGTAGAAGGGATACCCCTGATCCCATAGGTGTCGTTTCACACCGACATCTTTGGCGCGCCAGGTAGGGGGTGCGCAGTAGTGAGAATCCGGTTCTACAGCCAGTAGCACAGTTCTTCGTCACCGTGGCTCCAAAGAAGGAGGGGGCGGCGAGGAGAAAAGACGCTGCCCGCCAACACGAAGGACGCCAGCACGACGACAGGAAAGCTAAGTTGTTCAGAACCATAAACATTTATGTTTTTTACATACAAGGTTATCCTCCCCGAAGATCCTGTCCTGTGCGTGGAAACCTGCACACAAAGGGGCCCGTCCACGATTGGCAACGCCTTTGTTCTGTTTCGAGTCCGCTCAACAGCTCAAACGGCCGCATTGAGAGTGGTCGGGAAGCCTTCCGCGATCGGCAACACTCCCGACTCTGACTCGAGTCAAGCTCGATAGGTCGAGCGGCTGCGTCGAGAGCGGTAAGGTGGTTTGCCTAGCAGCACACACACCCGGCAGGCCATTGGGGATCCGTCCTCAAGGTGCCGCCCTGGGTTTACGCACCGGCAAACTTAGCCAATTAACGTAGGGTGGACATACAAAGGAAGATTGAACGGGAAGATAATATGCATAATATCAAAAGTATTGCAGAGTTATATTACATCGAATTGTTGTTGCGTTTCTAACTAAAGATATGAATTGTCTTGGTCATGAACCCGCAGCGACAGCCAAAAACAGAGCACCTAGTCCCGACGCTGGCCCTCCACCCTCTCGATTCCGCTGATGCGACTGGTGACGGGCTCGATGCCTTCCTCAATCCCAAAGAGGTCCGCGTCGCCCGGCAAGCTCTCCACCGCATCGTTGAAGTCAAGGTCGGGGTACCGGAAGGCCAGTTTGGTGAGGACCTTGGTCATGGCGCCCAGGCACATTCGCCGTGACTCGTCGGCCAAGGTGCTTTCCCGATCGGACTTGAGCTGCTCCAAGGCACCGAGGACAACCTCGAAGACCAGAGTCATCTTGGCACGGGTGGACCCGCTGCGCTCCGGGGCATACCTCACGTTTGGCATCCTCATGGTAGCCAGCTGAGCGGTGATCCTGCCGGTGACGTCCTCGAGGAGGCCGATCCAACAGTTCTCACAATCCACGAAATCCTTGTGGATGGCGGCCTCGTACTTCCGCAGCTGCCTCTCGGTCTCCAACTCCTTGGCCAGGGACCCCTCCCGAGCCTTGGCTTCCGAGAGCATCCCCTCAAGGGTCTCCAGCTTCACCGTCAGATCCTTGATGGAGTCGTTTGCCTTGGAAAGCTGCTCAGCCTTGTCGAGGATGGCACTTTGCGCTTCCGTCAGGGCGTCGTTGAGCGTGTCTTTCTCCTCGGCCAACTCCAGGGCCTGGACTTTCAGGCCGTCCCGCTCCACTTCCAGCTCCTTCACCCTGCTGGCGTAGACCAAAGCCTGGGCATCGAGCGCCTCTTTGTGCCTCTGCTCCAGCTCTTGAGTCCGCTGCGCGATGAGTTTTTCCACCTCTTCATCCTTGCCCCGGAGCGTGGCAGCGAGCTTCTCCTCACGTGCGGCGAGGTCCTCCTCCTGGGAGTTCAGTGCGGCCTCATGCTGGACCCGGGCAGCTTCAACGGCGGCGGCCAAGTTTTTTGCCGCATCCTGGGCCTTCTTGATGTCGGCCAGCTTCATGATGAGCTCCACGTCCCACTTGGCCAGCTCGCCCTGGGCAGCCCTCAACTCCTCGTGAGCCTGGCGGAACCAGTCCTGCGTCTCGGCGACACGCTTCTGGAGGTCCGCTTCCGCCTTCTCCACCACCGCCACCCTGGACTTAACCTTGTCCAAGCGGGCGCGTTGGAGTGCCTGGAGCTTCCGGTAGCTGGCGCCCATGGCCTGGAGCAACTGCTCCTCCTGGGAGCCGCCGCCATCGACGCTCGGATCATCAACGATCTCGAGCCCGACGGCAGCAAGCACTTCGCCGTCGAACACCTCCCCCTCGACGGGTGCCCTGGTGTTGGACGCGCCTGGGAGGTGGACGAACAAGCCGTCGCCCACCCTCAGATACTTGCCAGAGCCGGGAGCAGCGGAGGAAGAAGGTTGGCCATCGGCCAGCTCCTCCTCCTCTTTGACGGCGGCCTTGCCGGCCTCCTCGGTGGCGGCCCCACCAGCCTCCCCGGCAGGTCCCTTGCCGGCCTCTTCAGCAGTGGCCTTACCGGCTCCCTCGGCGGTGGCCTTGCCGGCTTTCTCGGCAGCGTCCCTGCCGGCCTCCTTGGCGGTGATCTTCTCAGCTTCCGCCGCGGCGTCCCTGGCCACGTCCTCGATGACGGTATCCTGGTCCTCCCGATCCGTCGAGAGGGGATCTGAATATCACGAAAAGGGAGAGGATAAAGGCCAGGATAAAAAAAAAAGAGAGACAACAGAGACGAAGGGCGAGCAGATTACCAGTACCAGGTTGGGAAGCAGAAGTCTCCTCCCCGCCAACGTTTGGCGTCGAGGCGGAGCCGCCGGCGCCCAAGTTCTCCTCCTCCTCCTCCTCCATGTGCGTGAGCTCGGCCCTTGGCGCCCTTGCCGGAGATGCTGGGGGTGGCCCTCTGTGGCTCCTCCTGCCGCTGCTCTCCTCCTGCGCACCCGGCAAGGTCAGCACCAGGGCGTCGTAGCCCTACACATGTCGACAGGGAGAGAATAATGAACTTACACTAGGGGCTGTGCCAGGGGCTGCTGTCTGGACTGCTCAGCACCACCAGCGGTGCCCCTGAAGTACCAGCCGGGGGCTGACCGCCCGTCGAGGTTTTGGCCCTCTTTATTCTCTGGGCCAACGTCTCCGCGTCCCTGCAAGAATGAAGACAAGTTGAGTTAAGAGATATAGATTGAAGGAATGGGGGTGACAAGGGGAGCAGGACGCTTACTCATCGTCCACTTGCTCCTCTGCTGCTTTCCTCTTCCGCGGCGGGCTGAGGGATCCGAAGTTGAACTCAGCCCTCACGCCGGTGCTCGCCGGAGGAGGACAGGAAGGCGGGGTCTGCATTCGCTTGGATGAAGAGGAAGCAGATGCCTTCCTCGTCGCCACCGCAGCCTACACCACCTTCTTCTATGCCACGGCCTTCGCCTGGCGCACGGGCTCCACCGGAGATTCAGGCCGCCGCGCGGCCTCGACAGGGCGGACCCGGCCGGCAGAAATGGCCCGGCGCAGAACTCGCCTTCTCCTTGGAGCCGAAGGGCCGCCAGCCCCGGCCTCCTCCTCCTCCTCCGGCGGCTCGTCATCTGCATCCTCGACAAGAGGAGGCCCGGTGCTGGCGTTGCTAGCCTCCTCGGCAGCCTCTGCCCACCTGGCGAGCTCCTCCTCCTCCGCAGCCATCGCATCCTTGTCCTCTACGCTGCTGGCGCTGCTGGCTGCCTCGGCAAGCTCCTCCTCCTCCGCGGCGAGTTGCACTTCCGCCGCCCTCACGGCGATGTAGTTCAGTTCCTCCGCCCTCGCGGCGATGTAGTCCTGGATGAGCCGCGGCTCGGCAGTGACATACCTCTCGTGCAAGGAGTCGAAGAATTCTAGCACCTGGAGGTCGCCTGGCTCGACCCAGTCCGGGTCAAGACCGTGCGCGTTGAAGTCTGGCATCATGGCAATAATCTCGGACTGGCGAGACTTGTTGCTCAGCGGGACCACTCCCGCTGGCAATCTGAAAATGGGCTCCTTGACGACCTTGCCGGCCTTCGCAGCGGCCCTGGCAACCTTGCCGGACCGCTCGACCTCGCCCTCATCGTTGACTTCGAGCTGGAAGAGCCGTTGGCAGAGATGAGCATGCCTCAGCACCGTCAGGTTGTGGTCGGGGCCGGTTCGAAGCCACATGATGTCAGCCGCATTCGTGTAAAGCCAGGCCGGCCTCCCCTTAGCATGCAGAGGAGCGATTCGGCGGAGGAGGAAATCCGCCCCGATCATTGTCGGATTTCGGGTTCCGGCAGACCCTTAAGGTTCGAACTCTGGGGAGCGCGCGGAGATCCAACCCTCCACCGTCTCGTACCTCGCCGAATCGCAAGGACCAAAACTACTAAGAAGAACAACACAAGAGACACGAGATTTATACTAGTTCGGGTCACCGTTGTGGTGTAATACCCTACTCTAGTTTGTGGTGTGGTGGATTGCCTCTTGGGCTGATGAAGAATAAGATGAGGGAAGAACAGCCTCGCGAGGGTCTGTTCTTGGTGGGTGTGATGAACTGCTAAGTGGTGTCCCGTCGCTCTAGCTTGAGGATTGGGTCTCTATCTCTCTCTGGATGCCGATCGTCTTGATCTCTCCTTATCCGATCGTCCTGTCGTCCCCCCTACTATGGTGGCTAGCTCTACTTATATAGACAAAGGCCCTGGGTCTCTTCCCAAATATTGAGCGGGAAGGGCGCCAACAATTGGCCATTTTGAAGGGGAGCAACGAGTACACTTATCCTGACTAAAGTTGGTCCTCGCCTGCCAAAGGCTCTGGCGATGACGCCTGCTTGGGCTCCACAATGACTCCCTTCCAGCCGTTGGGGCTGGTCTTGGTCTTGTTGCACCGAAACGGATGCCTTTTGCTTGATGCTCTCGCCTACGCTTGCTCCCTTTGCACCAAAGAGGAAAGGAGGACGCTGCGCGGGCTGGCGCCCGACTGGCGCCCTTGGTCGTCATGGCTTGCGTCCCCTGCCTTGAACTCTCCGCCTCCTCATGAGCCAGCCTGACGAGGCCGTGCCTGAGGAAGCTCCTGGTCGTCCGCCCCGCGAGGCTTGGCCCCTCGCGAGGGTCTTGAGCTTGTGTTGATGAAGATGGGCTATCCTGGGCCTCCTTTGAGCCACGCCGCAGGCCGCAGGCAGGCAAGTCTGGGGACCCCCGTTCCCAGAACACCGACAGTAGCCCCCGGGCCCACGGCGCGCCCGAACTTGGCCTATCGGAGAGGCGAAAGGGCAAGTGCGAAGCGTCGCGGGCCCTAACAGCCTGCGGCCTTGGGCGACGCGTGGCGATTGATTGGACGTGGGCGGCACTGTTCCCCCACGCCTCCTTATTTCGTGCCTTGCTAGGCGGACACGCTGTTGTACACATCCGTTCTCCTCCCTGCTGCTTGTGCGCTCCTGTCCTTCCATCTCTCGAACTCCAGCTTCCATTTTCAATCCAATCCCGAATCTCCCCCCCCTTTCGATCGCCATGGCTCCGACGAAGAAGGGGAAAGGGAAGAAACCTGTGCCTCCGCCTTGTTCGCCGCCACCGGCGGCCTCTGCTGTCGACCCGTCAATCATACTCAATCTAGAGGGCTTGGGCAAGGTTAGTTCGGCTCTGGCTACCTCCTTCAACGAATGCGGGAGGACGACGGCTTGGCCCGCGTCCCACTTCTCCATCGACAGGATAGTCACTGAGGTCCGGTATTTCGCTGACGCCCTGTGGGCGGGGCTGGTTCCCCCCTTCTCTGATTTCTTCAACGCCGAGCTTTCCCACTATCAGATCTACATGATGCATCTGGGTCCTGAGTCCATCACTCTCCTCTCGGTCTTCGCCTTCGTTTGTGAGGCAATGATGGGCATCCTTCCCTCGGTTGCCTTGCTGCGCCACTTCTTCTATCTGTGCCTTGTCGACCCCACTCAATGCTCGGCGTGCGTGAGCTTTGCCGTCGCCACAGAGACGGCGGCCTCAGGGATTGACTTCAGCCTGCCTCCGCCCGCGGCTGAGTTCCGCGAGAGGTGGCTATACGTGGATGTGGGGGTGCCCAGCCCCCTGCTATCGGAGCCAACCTCGCCTGCTGTCCCCAATTTAGGCTGGGGCTAGGAGACGCTTTCAAGCCCTTGGCTCATCTTTGTCTGGCGCCGCTTCGCGTTCCTGAGGTCGCTTGCTGTAACAGCGCCCAAGGTGGTGAAGGAGTTCCTGATGCGCCGCATTGCTCCTCTCCAACGCCATTCCCACCGGATGTGGGCCTTCAGCGGGCCTGGCGATCGTATGAGGCTCCAGGAAGAAGACCTGACGCCTGAAGCGCTAAGGAAAGAGGTCCTGGTCCTGACTGGCGACCCTAACCCCGGCGGCATCCGGCATCAAGGGGCCTTGCTGTACCTCTGCCAGAACAGGGGTGATTTGGTGAACCAGATGCCTATCTTCGACGAATGGGGGCCGCGCCCATTGGTCTCCACGGCCTCGCGAGAATCCAAGTGGTGGTGACATCCCTTCCAATCGGCCAAGGCGGCTCATCCTCAAGTGGCGGAGCAGGAGGCACGAGCCGCCAGAGGTCAAGGACCCCTCCGGGGTGACAGCCGGGCGATGCTCGTGGGGGCAGCTCACGAGGCTCATGCCGCTCGGGCCGAGGGCGGCAGCAACCGCCCATGGATGGAGCCCCCGAGGCCCTGCTGCTTCTCTTGGTGAGGCGACTAGCAGCCAAGGTCAGCCAGACGCCTCGACGCAAGTCGCCTTTGGTGCTTCTCCTCGCCGCAGCCGATCCTCGCGCCAAATCTTGGGTCGCTTCGCGTGAACTTCGAGGCCTCCTAAGTGAAGGGAGGCCCTGGGCGATGATTACCCTTGTCGCCTGGTGAAGCGAGGAAGTACTTCGCCACCGATGAGTAAGCCTTCTCCTTCTCCAGCTCCCGATTCTTCGCTGCTTGTATCGATCCTTGCCTGCAGCCCCTTCCGCCGAGCTCACGGAGACGGGTGAGGAGCCGTCCTCCCGGCCGCCTCCCCGCCCCTCGAGTGCTCCGAGCAAAGTGAAGCCCTTGTGGTGAGGGCGACCGGGAGGTGAGCCGTCCGTGGCGCTGTCGTGGCCCCACGCCTCGCGATCCTTCCTCGCGAGCCTTCCCGTGGCATAGCTAGCCTGCCGTGGGCTTCTCGCCTGGTCGTGGACGGCTAATGGTTGAGGCGCTTCCTGCGCCCCTCGTCTGGGGATGGGCTGGCTCCAGGCCGGGCTTCTGGCGCGGCGCGCCCAGCTGTCGCGAGGGTGCCAGCCCCCAGCCCCTTGCCCGGAGGAGGAGTGTTGATTCGCGGCTCCCGGCGCCCGTCTGGGGAGGTTGATGGTGTGGAGGACGTGCGCGAGCGCGCCCGGGAGCGCCGCGCCCTTAGCCAAGGATTTCTTCGAAGGGCGGCTGACGCGGTGAGCCTACTTTGTGAAGAGCTCGCTGGTGAAGACGCGCGCCTTGAGGCCGAGGGCCTGCGCCTGGCTGCAGAGAGGCGCGAGCTGGAGGGCGCCGACGCCCTTGCGCGCCACCGGCGCGACCTTGATGATGAGAAGGCCAAGGCGTCGCCGGCAGCATCTCGGGAGGCCTGTTCTTGGGCCGTCGAGGAGGCCCGGGAAGCTAACAGGCGACGAGAGGCAGCGCAGGAGCGGGCACGGGAACTCCTGGCCCGGTGCCACTCGTTGGAGGAGCAAGTGGAGCTGCGCGAGGCAGCCCTCGCGTCGATGAAGGTGGCCTCCGCCACCGTGAGCTCCAAGCGTGAGGAGGTGTTGACGCTGAAGTCGCCAACGCGCCAGCAGTACGAGCGCTTGGAGACGAGGGAGCGCTTGGCGGCGGCAGAGGATGAGGTCGCTGCACGGGAAGCCCGCGCCCTGGAGGAGGTCGGACGCCGAGTGAGCGGCGGGCGCCGAACCTCGAGCGCGAGTTTGAGGAGTGGCTGGGGTTGATCAAGGCCGAGGCTGAGGGCATGACTGCTGCCCTGAGGGCCAAGCTGGAGGAGGCGATGCGGCGAGCCGATGCTCTTCGGGCCGCCCTCGAGGTGGCGCAGAGGGAGTCCACCACCTCTCAGGCCGAGGCGCTCCTTCTTCGCCAGCGGGTGGAGGAGGCCGAGGCCGTCGCGCGCCAGAATGCGGACGAGATGCGTCAGCGGCGAATCCTGGAGCATGAGCACGGTCCCATGCTCGCCACGCTCCAGGAAAGAGCTAACACAGCCTTGGATAATATCTCCGAGGCGGCAGTAGGCGCGCCGCATGCGGTTAACTATGCCGGCAACCTTTAGTTCTTCACCGACGTGGTGGCGCGGCTCGAGGCGCAATCGGTCAGGGCCAACAGGTTGGTGGAGGAGAGGAGCCGCGCGTTGCTCGGGCGCGCCTTCTCTCGTGTCTTCAGCCATCTCCGGGACATGGACCCCCACTTCAATTTTGATGCAGCCATCACCCCAGTTCCCTAGGCCGTCCGGGGTGACCTGGCGCACTGGGTGGAAGACAACGTGGATTCCCTCGTCCGGGCCTTCGCTTCGGACGATGACGGCGTGGTCGTGGCCGCCGATGAAAGGCGGCGTGGTGAACGGCCCAGACGCCGCCGACGATCACGCAGACAGCGACGGCGAGGCCAGCAACGCCAGCAACGGCTCGGGAGGTGCTCCTGAGGATGCATTGGGGGATTTATCCGACTGATCATGTATTCTCCTTGTTCCATTACCCTGCATGAATAGAACTCAGGTTTTGGCCTGATGGTTGTGAGAGCATTTTGGGAGGGGAGCCCTCATGTAAAACTTGTGTTCTTCGTGATAGCAGGTGTTACATCGCCCATACGCCCGCGCCAAGTGGTTGGCTAAGCGACGTGCTAGTTGGATGGTTTACCTTTGTTTCGTACGAACCCCGAGATAGCCTGTGGGAGGCTGAGGCGATCTGAGTGTCTACTGATCGAATCCACAGGACCTGCAGTAAAAACCCACCGGAGAGGACGCGGCGGCGACAGGCTGGGCTGCGCGCAAGCTTGGCCTGGCCCGGCTCGCGAGGGGCTCGCGAGGGGAGGCAGCTGAGGCGGAGTTATAACCGGAACGCGAGAGATTTGCTCGAACGAGACTAAGCACCCCTTCCCCGAACACACGCAAATCTCAAATTCGAATCCAATGTAAATCCAGCGGGGGAAAGCGACAACCAAATGGAAGGCAAAGAAAGCAGAAGAAAAGACGCGTCCGGCACCTAGTCTAGTCTTGGACGTCTTCTCGCCAGCGCGGAGCTAAGTGCTGCCACTTGGCGTGGGAGGGAGCCCCAGGGCCTGAGGCCGGCACCCCTGAGACTCCGGGGCGTGTACAGCCCCACTCATTATTACGTGAGAGTGTCACGGGGCGGCGAGCTTCACAGGCACTGGGCCTTCTTCACAGGTACCGGCCTTGCTTCATATCGCCAAACGAGGGCCCCGTCTTGCGCCACACTCTAGTGCCACCAACGACGACCGGAAACCAGGACGCCGCCGGTGGGGTAGAGCGGTCGCCAGCGGTTCCCCCGACGACCACGGGTCCTCCGCCAAGGACAGGCCCTGAGGCACCTCCCCAGCAGAGGGCCTACCTCCTGAGAACGCCTTGCTCCGAACACCGCGGTGGTGATGTCGGATCTCTGCCCCTCTTCCGGCAGCCCCTCGCGCCCCTCCCGAGTGGTAGGAGACTCGGGAGCGGGCAGCCGCCGTCGTGGCGACCTGTACCTCCTGCGACCTATGGTTAGCGATGTTTGCTCTTGAGGAAGTAGAGGTACCCGATAATCGCCGCCCGGCGTGACCAGTGGGACCGTCTCGAGGCTCTGGAAGAGCTCGGCTTCCGGCGCCTCATCCCCCCAGCTCGGGCTGAGGAGCGAGCCTTGCTCTCCCTCATGCGGGTGCCCTTGATCCATCATGTGGGGCACGTATTCTTCCGGAGCCGTCATCCCGAAGGCCATGCCGTAATGCTGAGCGTGCCATGCTGCTCTGTTTGATGCGCCCGCCGTGGGGTGGTGGCGCGACGGTCCACCAGGGCCGTGAGTTGCGTCGAGTCCTTCTTCTCCGCAGGCCGGGGGCGGGGGCAACCCCGCCGCCGGCCCGGTGGCGACAGCTTCGCCGGTGTTGGAGTAGCTTTGGAGCCCGCGGGCACGCGCGGAGCCCTCATGCGAGCTGCCCTGGGCCTGAGATGGAAGTTGGGTGCGTAAGGGTGAGCCCCGAGGCGGCGGCTCAGGAGCTCCGCCACTCGCTTCCAGAAGACGTCGCGGCCGCTCCAAAGAGCCTGCATCAGAAGCAGCTCGGGCCATCAGGAGCGCTGCCTCGGGTTCGCCTGCTCCCGACGGCTGTATGGTGATGTGGTCACGGCGTGATTGGAGGCTCTTTCTGCCGACCGCGCCATGCCAGGCGTGAGAGCCGCCGGAATCTCAGACGTTGCCGCCTTCGCGCCCGCAAAGACTCAGCCGGACCGCGAGCTGCCTGGGCACGGGTCGCCTCGAGGCGAAGCGGCCGTGGGCGGCCATGCCGCCTAAGGATCTGGGTTGCCCGCTTGGTCACCGGACATGGTGATGACGATGCGACGAGGCACGAGGTGGCAGAAGGCGGAGTCCGGCGCACCCCTACCTGGCGCGCCAAATGTCGGATTTTGGGTTCCGGCAGACCCTTAAGGTTTGAACTCTGGGGTGCGCGCGGAGATCCAACCCTCCACCGTCTTGTACCTCGCCGAGTCGCAAGGACCTAAACTACTAAGAAGAACAACACAAGAGACACGAGATTTATACTAGTTCGGGCCACCGCTGTGGTGTAATACCCTACTCTAGTTTGTGGTGTGGTGGATTGCCTCTTGGGCTGATGAAGAACAGTACAGGGAAGAACAGCCTCGCGAGGGTCTGTTCTTGGTGGGTGTGATGAACTGCTAAGTGGTGTCCCGTCGCTCTAGCTTGAGGATCGGGTCTCTATCTCTCTCTCTGGATGCCGATCGTCTTGATCTCTCCTTATCCGATCGTCCTGTCGTCCCCCCTACTATGGTGGCTAGCTCTACTTATATAGACGAAGGCCCTGGGCCTCTTCCCAAATATTGAGCGGGAAGGGCGCCAACAATTGGCCATTTTGAAGGGGAACAGCGGGTACACTTATCCTGACTAAAGTTGGTCCTCGCCTGCCAAAGGCTCTGGCGATGACGCCTGCTTGGGCTCCACAATGACTCCCTTCCAGCTGTTGGGGTTGGTCTTGGTCTTGCTGCACCGAAACGGATGCCTTTTGCTTGATGCTCTCGCCTGCGCTTGCTCCCTTTGCACCAAAGAGGAAAGGAGGACGCTGCGCGGGCTGGCGCCCGACTGGCACCCTTGGTCGTCATGGCTTGCGTCACGGGCACCTCGCGAGGTACCCTGCCTTGAACTCTCCGCCTCCTCATGAGCCAGCCTGACGAGGCCATGCCTGAGGAAGCTCCTGGTCGTGCGCCCCATGAGGCTTGGCCCCTCGCGAGGGTCTTGAGCTTGTGTTGATGAAGATGGGCTGTCCTGGGCCTCCTTTGAGCCACGCCGCAGGCCGCAGGCAGGCAAGTCTGGGGACCCCCGTTCCCAGAACGCCGACAATCATCTCGAGGGTGAGCCCGCCCTGGGTAAGCTGAAGAATCTTGGTGGTGGCGATCCTGAGCTTCGCATCGTCGGCATCGAGGTTGCTCCAATCGTTTCCTCAAACCGGCGGCACGTCGCAAACCCGGCAAAAGGCCGGCGGGTTTTCTTCCTCGATCCAGCACCACCGGCCCCGCCATTCCTCCCACCTCTCCTTCACGTCACCGTCCAGGTACGCTCCCTTGTCCCTCGGGATCCAGGCAATGCAGCCTGAGATGGCGCCCCTTTTCGGATATGAGGGGAGAAGTAATGGCAGAAGAGCGCCGTGCTGGGGTGCACCCAGGCGAAACCCTCACAGAGGTGCGCGAAAAGAGCCATGCACGCCACGACATTCGGAGTAAAATCCAGAAGGTGAAAACCATAGGTGTGCATGACATCCTTGAAGAAATCCGAAAAGGGAGCACAGGAGAAATAGTCGACGAAGAAGGGATACCGGTTCGGAGCAGGACCGGCGCAGGCCGGGACAACGCGCGTGGCTGGGTGCCCTGTCATTGCTCCTCCCGTCTTCACCCCCCACAGGGGCTTGAAGAACAACCGGAGATCAGACAGGTCGACCATCGAAGGGTGGAAATAGGCAAACTGCGCCGTCGCGCCACCAGCTCACTCTCCGGCTGCTCTGCCGCTCCGGCGTCTTTTGCCGCTCCTTCCCTCTGGTGGATTTGGGCGCCATAGCGGCTGTGAGGAGCGACGGAGCAAAGAGTAGCAGAAGCCCGCGACGATGGGCAAAGCTTGGGGAAGAAGTAGAAAGGGGGTCGCGGCTCTGAGATTGGAAGGGGGCGCAGAAGGGGTAAAGTGAGCAGCGCGCCCGCGGTTATTCCTTTTTACGGGGAAGACGCGGGCCGCCTCCTTTCCCATTAACTGCGACGTGACGCATGCATGCGGGAACCATCCCACGCATGCCCCCCACGTCATGCACGCGCACACGACCCCCACGTCGCGCATTCAACGCGGGTCATGGGGAAGCGCAGCGGACGGAGCAGTTACCGCGATAAAATCCGCCCCAACTGCCCGCGCATCGTTCTGGGCCTGGCCCAACAACGTGCTGCGCTTATGTCTGGCCCAGGCCCGGGGGCTCCTGTAGATGTACAAAAGTAGGGGCTCTCCTTTTGACCCCTTTACTTGTGCATGGGCAGTCAGAGCCACCCGCCACGGCCACGCATAACAGAGCAGGAAAGGGAAGCCGGAGATAAGCCGAAGGCACAAGACAAACAAAGCAACGATAAGGACCAAGGCCACAAAGATCGAATGGGCGAAGCAGGTTTCCCCGACAAGGACCCTTGCCGGGGCAGCCTCAGCAGCCCCGGCAAGACACTTGTCGGGGCAGCTCGCCCACACCAGCTGAGTGAGCCACCTTTGAGCCCACCAACGCTAACAAATGCATTGGTACCTGGCTTGGGAGGTACCTCCGTGGTGGCATGCAGATCTTTGTGAAGACAAAGAATAGTCAAGATCAAGTGAGGAAGGGAAGGCCACGATCCTCGCCCAGATCCTCACCGAAGAAACCCACAAGACCCCCAGCAAGATCCTTGTCGGGGACGCCAGCGCGCCACGGCAAGACCCTTGCCAGGCCACGTGGCAAGACCCTCACCAAGCACGCCAGCAGGGCCGCTGCCAGGCCCATGCCTGCCAAGACTCCGCCGCTGTTCGCATGCAGCTGTCGACCCAACCAGCTGGGCAGGCACCTGCGTGGCAACATGCGACCCGTCATGGAGGCTCCACCACCGCATGCATCGCTGGCCAGGGCGCGTGTCGAAGCAAGGAGGAGCGGCGACGGATGGGACGGGCCTCGCCCCCGTCCCCAATAAAGCGAAGGGACACCTCAGCCTCGCATTAAATGTGCTTTGTCCCATAATGGCTAGCGATAAGCTTAGCCACAGTACCCCGATGCCACCTCCTGGTGCCATTGTGGCGATCCCTTTGCCTATAAAAGGAGACCCAAGGCATCCAGGAGAAGGATTCAGACCTTTGGACAAGTTACGCTCCTTGTAGCTAGTTCGAGCTCCTCAAGGACTCAGATATACAACCACGAAAGCATGACTAGGGTATTACGCATCTCCGCGGCCCGAACCTGGGTAAACGACCCGTGTGTTTGCACTGACTGTTGATCCCGCTCTCCTCACCACTCTAGCACCCCGCAACCGTAGAAGGGATCCCCCTGATCCCATAGGTGTCGTTTCACACCGACACATTACCTCATCCTCGGAACGAGACTAGTGCATAACAAGGTTTTTCCATTCAATGTCATCTAAATTTAGCACATGAGACTTCACCATAAATTCGTTTATAGACTTGCCATCAAAGTGTGATTTCCTCAGGTAACACCGATACTGCTGCAATGCTTCCTTGAAAAGCGCAAGCAAGCTTTGCTCGTCATGACTATCCAGATTGACCCTCGCCTACTTACAACAATGTAATGTAAATCATTGATGTGTTCAATCAGCAGAAAAATCACCATGAATAATAGGACTTACACGTAAGTGGGATAGGAAGATTTGAAAATGGTGTTTGTCTTCACTATAATCTTCCCATGATGGGAATATATGCACGTAGTCCCTAACAACATTGAAAGCATTGTCTTTTAAACTAGGAATAACTGGAATGGGGTTCCAATCTGCAGGAATTGGCCGTCTCTGCAGTTGGGATAGGTCTTCAGTCGGTGGACTTGCTGGAGTGGGATTTTTCTGTGGTACGACTGGTGCTATGGCAACTGAAATCAGCATACCTTTTGCTGGAGGGCAGGTCCTGTGTGGTGGGGCTAGTGGTGAGGCCATTGAAGTATGGGTACATTCTGCTGGAGTCGGTCCTACGTTTTGTGTCACTAGTTGTACTGCCAGTATAAGTGGGTGTCTTGCGATTTCTCCCAAGACAACCACGTTTTTCAAGGACTTTGCTAGTGCTCCTTCAGGTTCGGCAATCACCCTCTTCCTTTTTGATGTCTGATGCACAAGAACAACATTTGAGTGGAAAAACATGGTATGATGACAGATGGAATATGTATTGATAATGGATGGGCATGGCATCTCGACATATATGATGAGTAAACTAAGCAGATGGCGGTGCAACAAAGTAGAAGAAATGCAAGATACGCGCAATCAATAAAACCTTGCCAAATTAGAACATGCACCTTGATGGGTGAACATGACAGGCCATCTGCCTTTGACTCCTCGAGGTTAGAATAGTCATTAGGATCATATTCTGAACAAGAATCTACAGGTGGGGACCGTATGAGTTTCATTGCATCCAGAATGGCACTCAATGCCTTGGTGCCAATTTTGTAAGTCATTGCAGTGTTCCACAATATTCTTCTGATGCGTGGATTCTGATATTCACTGTAATTACGTATAATATCTGAGAACCATGAAAACATAAATAGTTGTGAGATTATCTTTGTAATGCAGAGGATATTCTAATATAGGAGTCCCCTGTAAACACTTGTGTGCTATCACTGGATTCTGACGAGAGTGCTCATGTGTGCTATAATATGGTGCATGCATTTATATAATCCGGCACAAGTACACAAAAAATAGGCTCCAGAAGTAAGGATAGTTTGCAGATGATAGGTTTATAATAACAAGAGCACACAACAAGAGTACACATGAGCAAAATAGGCTCCAGTATAGAGAGTTTATTGCCAAACCATGATAACAAGAGCACACAACAACTAGGCAGATCATAGTGTACATAAAAGGGGTACACCATAACCACGATATATAAATCGGGAAAGTGGAACTGGCTTGAAAACATGGTGTTGTATTATCGCTAGTAATTGAAAGCTTATCGATCACGTACGGGCCAGCTCTATCAGCTGTTGACTGCAGATGTCCCTGCTCCCCTTCCTGACAAGGAACATACTGTACATACTAAATATAGAATAACAAGAGAGGAACATCTTAAAGAACAGAAGAGGAAGCATATTCTTGATGTTCTACTTCATTGCATACAATGTTGGTTGCCCACTCATGATGAATCACAGCACCCAAAGAAACGCAATTCCATGTTGTCTTTCTATATGTGGCAATTTTGAACAAGATTCTTTAGGATCATATTCTGAACAAGAGTCAACAGGTGGGGAGTGTATGTGTTTCATTGCATCCAGAATGGCACTCAATGTCTTGGTGCCAATTTTGTAAGTCATTGAAGTGTCTAGCTTCAAGAGTGGACTGCTGCCAGTGTGACACAAAGCAGCTACACAGATCATAGTGTAGATATAACGGGAAAACCTTAAGCATCAGAGTAAAATCAGCAAAGTGGAACTTGCTGGAATATATGTTCTAGTATTGCCGATATGGCTAGAAAGGCTTTGGATACCAGCTCTCTTCAACTGAAGGTGCGGCATCATTAATATCGATGTAACTCTCAAAGGCGACACAACTCCCCGCATTTCCTTGCTATTCTTATAGGATTCAAGTGGGAAGGCCACTACAAATCCTCTTCCCATGTTTACAACATAATACAAATTAAAGAGGCACGAAGAGTTCAAAGTGTCCATCACAACCGACCGTATAGACCTCTACACTGCAAATGTCCCTGCTCATCTTCACTACAAGGAACATACTATACTACTATCATACTCCCTCCGTTCAAAAATATAAGTCTTGGTAGAGATTTCCACTATGGATCACATACAGATGTAACCAAATACATTTTAGAGTGTAGATTCACTCATTTTGCTCCATATGTAGTCCATGGTGGAATCTATACAAAGACTTGTACTTAGGAACGGAGAGGGTACTTATTAAAGAAGAACGGAAGAGGAACATGCTAAAGAAGAGCAAGCAGATTTTGGATAATAAAATGTTCGTTGCGTAGTGCCCACACATGATGAACCAGAGTGCATTAAGAAAGCAACTCCCTATTGTCTCTCTATATGTAGCGCACGTGCTTTTCGAAAGTAAAGTAGGAACATTAGCTGACCAATTAAATGTTACCTGTTTTAAAAATATCAGCATCATATCAGATTCGTACTTAAGCAACAAGTTTAGAATTATGAGTGGCACGTTGTTTAGCTTGATGGATTCAGGAGCAGTGCTAAGCAGGTACGATGATGGTACTGAATATAATGGCATGTTGGCGTGCAAGTCGCGTGACTTTTGCCATTTGGGTCAGTCTACCATTTCAGGCGGTTGGATGTGTTAGGGAACGTAGTAATTTCAAAAAAAAACCTACGCACACGCAGGATCATGGTGATGCATAGCAACGAGAGGGGAGAGTGTGTCCACGTACCCTCGTAGACCGAAAGCGGAAGCATTAGCACAATGCGGTTGATGTAGTCGTACGTCTTCACGATCCGACCGATCCAAGTACCGAACATACGGCACCTCCGAGTTCAGCACACGTTCAGCTCGATGACGTCCCGCGAACTCCAATCCAGCAGAGCTTCACGGGAGAGTTTCGTCAGCACGACGGTGTGATGACGGTGATGATGTTGCTACCGACACAGGGCTTCGCCTAAGCACCGCTATGATATGATCGAGGTGGAATATGGTGGAAGGGGGCACCGCACACGGCTGGGAGAGATCAATAGATCAACTTGTGTGTCATGGGGTGCCCCTAGCCTTAGTATATAAAGGAGGATAGGAGGGGAGAGGCCGGCTGAGGGAGTCCTGGATTAAGGCGTCCTCGGACAGCCGGACTATATACTTTGGCCGGACTGTTGGACTATGAAGATACAAGATTGAACACTTCATCCCGTGTCCGGATGGGACTCTCCTTTGCGTGGAAGGCAAGCTTGGATATTCGGATATGTAGATTTCCTTCTCTGTAACCGACTCTGTGTAACCCTAGCCCCCTCCGGTGTCTATGTAAACCAGAGGGTTTAGTCCGTAGGACAACAACAATCATAATCATAGGCTAGCTTCTAGGGTTTAGCCTCTACGATCTCGTGGTAGATCAACTCTTGTAATACTCATATCATCAAGATCAGTCAAGCAGCAAGTAGGGTATTACCTCCATTGAGAGGGCCCAAACCTGGGTAAAACATCGTGTCCCCTGCCTCCTGTTACCATTAGCCTTAGACGCACAGTTCGGGACCCCCTACACGAGATCCGTCGGTTTTGAGACCGACATTGGTGCTTTCATTGAGAGTTCCACTGTGCCGTCGCTGTAAGGCTTGATGGCCCCTTCGATCACCTTCAACGATGCGGTCCAGGGGTTTTTCCTTCCCGGACAGATCTTTGTATTCGGCGGCTTTGTACTGCGGGCCAACTCGCTTGGCCATCTGGAGCAGATCGATAGCTACGCCCCTGGCCATCAGGTCAGGTTTGGAAGCCTAAACTATACCGCCGATATCCGCTGAGACTTGATCTTCGACGGGTTCGAGCCCATGTCAGGTGCGCCGAGCAGTCACGATGGACATGGCTTTGATCTGTCGTCGGACAGTATTCAGGAGATCGCACCCGCGTTGGCGCCGGGAATCAACCCGGAGCAGAGATTCCCGGAGCAGATCGTGCCTTTCGAGGACGGGTGGATGGACCCCGCCATGGAGTCTGCACACTCATCGGTGTTGGAGCCGAACACTGACTCCACCTCCTATGAAAGGGGTGTCATCGGACCCCCGGACTCTTCCCCGGCGGCAGGATCCGAACCGCGTGCGTTCGTGCCTATCGAATCAGATTGGGCACCTGTCATGGAGTTCACCGCCGTGGATATTTTTCACCACTCACCCTTGGGTGATGTGCTGAACTCATTAAGGTCTCTATCCTTGTCGGGAGACTCTTGGCCGAACTATGACCGGCTCGAGTGGGGAGCGGACGATGAAGAAATTCGTCCCCCACCCACCACCCACTTTATAGCCACTGTCGATGACTTAGCCGACGTGCTTGACTTCGACTCCGAAGACATCGACGGTATGGACGACGATGCAGGAGAAGAACAAGAACCACCGCCTATAGGACGCTGGACCACCACCTCCTCATATGATATTTGTATGGTGGATACCCCCAAAGAGAACAATGGCGATGAGGCAATGGAAGATAACCCCTTGGGGAAGCAATCCAGACAACGGCGCCATCG
This sequence comes from Aegilops bicornis, assembly GCA_021605145.1. Lineage (NCBI taxonomy): Eukaryota > Viridiplantae > Streptophyta > Magnoliopsida > Poales > Poaceae > Aegilops > Aegilops bicornis. The sequence continues at coordinate 508,025,608 of CM038673.1, forward strand.
ACGCCGCTCCAAGCCCCGCCATAGCAAAAGTAGTGATACCGGCACAAGGGATAACAATCCGGATGGTGCTGAAGACGAATACAATCCTGCCCAGCCAGGCTTCGAGCAGGCCGAGGAAGAGGAGGGGAAAGCTAGCCCTAAAGAATAGGCAAAGGATGGAGAATTAGAGGACGATAACTACGTGCCTCTCTCCGAAGACGAGGTGAGCCTTGGCGACGAAGAATTCGTCGTGCCTGAGGATCCCGTCGAGCAGGAGCACTTCAAACGCCGGCTTATATCCACTGCAAAAATCCTGAAGAAAAAGCAGCAACAGCTTGAAGCTGATCAGGATCTGCTAACTGACAGATGGACTGATGTCCTGGCAGCCAAGGAATACGGACTCGAGCGCCCTAGCAAAACCTACCCAAAGCTCAGGCTACTACCTCAACTCGAGGAGGAGGCTTTAAAACCCACGCTACCAGCGCATGATGCGGCTGACCGACCACCCCGTGGCCGCGACAAAACGGCGTACCAGCCAAAAGTCCAGACTGCACCCCGTGGCCAATCAAACAATAACACTAAAGCCTAGGGCTATTCGAAGGACCTGCAAGATGTATTAGAAAACAAAGCAGGACAGTCAAGATCGATCTACGGATCACGGGGGCGCGCCACAAGACGTGATGATGACCGTCACGCCGGATACAATAAACTAAAGTCCGGCCGGGCCGAATACAATAGACCGGACTCATTTGAACTATGCCGGGATGTAGCCCGGCATAGAGGCGCCGCCCATCCCCTATGCTTCACTGATGAGGTAATGGATCATGAATTCCCGGAAGGATTTATACCCGTGAACATTGAATCATACGATGGCACCACATACCCCGCGGTATGGATAGAAGATTTTTTCCTCCACATTCACATGTCCCGTGGAGATGATCTACATGCCATCAAGTACCTCCCACTAAAACTAAAGGGACCGGCTCGGCATTGGCTGAATAGCTTGCCGCAAACTCCATCGGGAGTTGGGAGAACTCGGCGACGCATTCCTTGACAACTTCCAGGGCACTTACGTGCGACCACCAGACGCTGATGATCTAAGTCACATAACCCAGCAGCCCGGAGAGTCAGCCAAGAAATTTTGGACCCAGTTCCTAACCAAAAAGTACCAAATTGTTGACTGTCCGGATGTCGAAGCCCTAGCGGCCTTTAAGCATAACATCCATGACGAATGGCTTGCCCGACATCTCGGTCAGGAAAAGCCAAAGTCCATGGCAGCTCTCACAACACTCATGACCCGCTTTTACACGGGCGAGGATAGCTGGTTGGCCCGCAACAACAATACAGCAAGCAATCCGGGCACATCGAAAGCTAAGGATAGCAACAACAAATCACGGCGCAATAAACACAAGCGCCGCAAAAACGGTGATAATGCCGAAGACACCTCAGTCAATGCCGGATTCAGCGGCTCCAAGTCCGGTCAGCAGAAGAAGCCATTCAACAAAAACAATTCAGGCCTGTCCAGTTTTGACCGCATACTCGATCGTCCATCCCAAATTCATGGCACCCCTGGAAAACCAGCCAACCATACCAATAGAGAATGTTGGGTCTTCAGACAAGCTAGTAGGTCAGACGCCGAAAACAAGGGGAAGGGGTCTCAAAGCGACGATGACGACGACGAGGAGGAGGAGCCCCGATCACCGAATATAGGAGGAAAGATGAAATTCCCTCCCCAGTCGAAAACGGTAAATATGATACGCGCAAGCCACATTCCTAACTGGAAACGTGCACTACGGGAGGTCTATACAATCGACCCAAAGTTCAACCCATGGTCCTCTTACCCGATCACCTTTGATCGCAGAGACCACCCTACCAGTATCCGTCATAGCGGTTCGGCCGCATTGGTCCTCGACCCCATCATTGACGGATTCCACCTCACACAAGTCCTTATGGACGGAGGCAGCAGCCTGAATCTGCTTTACCAGGATACAGTGCGCAAAATGGGCATCAACCCCTCAAGGATTGAGCCCACAAAAACCACCTTTAAAGGTATAATACCAGGTGTAGAGGCCTGTTGCACGGGCTCAATCACACTGGAAGTGGTTTTCGGATCTCCGGACAATCACCGTACCGAAGACTTAGTCTTCGACATCGCCCCCTTTCGCAGTGACCATCAGGCACTGCTCGGACGAACCGCATTCGCTCGGTTCAACGCGGTGCCACATTATGCCTACCGTAAATTAAAGATGCCCGGTCCACGCGGCGTCATTACGGTTAATGGCAGGACCAAATTCCCCCTCACGGTCGAAGAGTCTACTACCGCTTTAGAAACAAGAACAACAGATGGCACCTTACAGTCGAACCTCGAGTCGAAGGCCAAGCTCTCGGACACCACCAAAGGAGTCCGAACTACTGCCCAGCAGGATAGCCCGGCCTGCCCGAAGATTAATTAAAAACACTCCGAAAAAGAATAATACAAGCCACATACTGCGGCTAAACCGCCAGATGGCGCAAAACTATTTCTTACATTTTCTTTACAGGTTCACCTCTACGTAGGCCAGGATGGTGGACATGGGAACAGTTCGAGCGCATCAGGGAACCTCTAGATATTCCCCCATAATCGTCCGACTACACCCCGGATCGAACACAAATTCCGCACGCCCGGTATCAGCAGGTTCTGCAGTCATATTTCTTTTTATCACATCATATGTACTCATACGCATTGACGTATTACTCAAATACAACATGTGGATTTATGTGATGCTTACCTACTGCCATCCCTAATTTAAAACTCTTTTTTAAAAAGGCGCCCGCTTATCGCGATATGCCTTAACATGCCAGGGGCTTCGTCACGGCCATACTACGGAAAAAAAAGTTCAAACACCTTCACGGTAGTCAGGCACCCCGAACTTATAGCATTATATACATCAACTCCGAATCATGTCTTGGGTCAATAGTTGGGTTTGCCCGGCTCCTACGTTTTGGTACCTTATGATAACCCACAAGTATAGAGGATCGCAACAGTTTTCGGTAAGTAAGAGTGTCGAACCCAACGAGGAGCTAAAGGTAGAACAAATATTCCCTAAAGTTCTATCGACCACCGATACAACTCTACGTACGCTTGACGTTCGCTTTACCTAGAACAAGTATAAAACTAGAAGTACTTTGTAGGTGTTTTTGGATAGGCTAGCAAGAAAGTAAAATGCACGAAAATAAAACTAGGGGCTGTTTAAGTAAAGACACAACTAAAGTAAATATAGCGAGTGTGGAAGAGTGATGGTAGGTGTAGCGAAATTGTCCCTTAAGCAATTGACTACTTTACTAGACCGATAGCAAGTATTATGTGGGAGAGGCCACTACTAGCATGTCATCCCTTACTTGGAATTCTATGCACTTATGATTGGAACTATTAGCAAGCGTCCACAACTACTAACGTTCATTAAGGTAAAACCCAACCATAGCATTAAGATATATTGGTCCCCCTTCAATCCCGTATGCATCAATTTCTATGCTAGGTTGAAGCTTATGTCACTCTTGCCCTCCAATACGTAGTCCTATCAATATACAACTAACCCTATGGTGTGATCCATGCGCGCGCTCATATGATGGGCACCAAAGGACAGAAACATAACCACAAGCAAATTAAATCAATCATAGCAATTCATCAACCACCGATAGGACAACGAAAATCTACTCAGACATCATAGGATGGCAACACATCATTGGATAATAATATGAAGCATAATGCACCATGTTCAAGTAGAGGGTACAGCGGGTTGCGGGAGAGTGGACCGCTGTAGATAGAGGGGGGAAGGTGATGGAGATGTTGGTGAAGATGATGGAGGTGTTGGTGTAGATCGCGGTGATGATGATGGGCCCCGGCGGCGTTCCGGCGCCACCGGAAGCAAGGGCGAGAGAGCCCCCCTCCTTCTTCTTCTTCCTTGGCCTTCTCCCTAGATGGGAGAAGGGTTTCCCCTCTGGTCCTTGGCTCCCATGGCTTGGGAGGGGCGAGAGCCCCTCCGAGATTGGATCTGTCTCTCTGTTTCTGCGTTCTGTTCTGGCTTTGTTTCACCGTTTCGCGTATATATGGAGATCCGTAACTCCGATTGGCCTGAAACCTTTTCCGTGATATTTTTCTGAATATTATCTTTCTTGCGGCAAAATAAGAGCATCAACCGCCTTACGGTGGGCTCACGAGGGTAGGCGGCGCGCCCCCCTGCCTCGTGACCACCTCGGGCACCGTCTCGCGTGGATTTTTCTTCTGGAATTTTCCATGTTTTCCAAAAATAAGCTCCGTCCGTTTTTATCCCGTTTGGACTCCGTTTGATATGGATATTCTGCGAAACCTAAAACATGCAATGTATGTGAACTGGCACTGGGCACTGGATCAATATGTTAGTCCCAAAAATAATATAAAAAGTTGCCAAAAGTATATGAAAGTGAATAATATTGGCATGGAACAATCAAAAATTATAGATACGACGGAGACGTATCAGCATCCCCGAGCTTAATTCCTGCTCGTCCTCGAGTAGGTAAATGATAAAAAAGAATAATTTTTGATGTGGAATGCTACCTAGCATAATCTTGATCGTATGTCTAATCATGGCATGAATATTAAGACACGAGTGATTCAAAGCAATAGTCTATCATTTGACATAAAGACAACAATACTTTGAGCGTACCAATAAAGCAATCATGTCTTTTCAAAACAACAAGGCCAAAGCAAGCTTATCCCTACAAAATCATACAGTTTGGCCATGCTTCATTTTCGTCACACAAAATGCCCCCATCATGCACAACCCCGATGACAAGCCGAGCAATTGGTTCATACTAACGCGCTTCAGCTTTTTCAACCCTCACGCAATACATGAGCGCAAGCCATCGATATAGCACTATAGGTGGAATAGAATATAATGATGGAGGTTATGTGGAGAAGACAAAAAGGAGAAAGTCTCACATCGACGCGGCTAATCAACGGGCTATGGAGATGCCCATCAATTGATGTCAATGCGAGGAGTAGGGATTGCCATGCAACGGATGCACTAAGAGCTATAAGTGTATCAAAGCTCAACAAAAGAAACTAATTGGGTGTGCATCCAACTTGCTTGCTCATGAAGACCTAGGGCATTTGAGGAAGCCCATCGTTGGAATATACAAGCCAAGTTCTATAATGAAAATTCCCACTAGTATATGAAAGTGACAACATAGGAGACAATCTATATGAAGAACATGGTGCTACTCAAAGCACAAGTGTGGTAAAAGGATAGTAACATTGCCCCTTCTCTCTTCTTCTCTCATTTTCTTTTATTTTCTTTTATTTTATATATTTTTATTTTTTTGGTGGGCTTCTTTGGCCTCTTTTTTTTGGGGGGGCTTCTTTGGCCTCTTTTATTTTTTGTAAAGTCCGGAGTCTCATCCCAACTTGTGGGGGAATCATAGTCTCCATCATCCTTTCCTCGTTGAGGCAATGCTCTAATAATGATGATCATCACACATTTATTTACTTACAACTCGATACTAGAACAAAGATATGACTCTATATGAATGCCGCCGGCAGTGTACCGGGATGTGCAATGATCTAGATAGCAATGACATCAAAAAAACGAACAAGCCATGAAAACATCGTGCTAGCTATCTTACGATCATGCAAAGCAATATGACAATGAATGCTGAAGTTATGTATATGATGATGATGGAAGTTGCATGGCAATATATCTTGGAATGGCTATGGAAATGCCATGATAGGTAGGTATGGTGGCTGTTTTGAGGAAGATATAATGAGGCTTATGTGTGATAGAGCTTATCATATCACGGGGTTTGGATGCACCGGCGAAGTTTTCACCAACCCTCGAGGTGAGAAAGGGCAATGCACGGTACCGAAGAGGCTAGCAATGATGGAAAGGTAAAAGTGCGTATAATCCATGGACTCACATTAGTCATAAAGAACTAATATACTTATTGCAAAAGTTTATTAGCCCTCGAAGCAAAGTACTACTACGCATGCCCCTAGGTGGATAGATTGGTAGGAAAAGACCATCGCTCGCCCCCGACCGCCACTCATAAGGAAGACAATCAAAGAAACACCCCATGCTTCAAATTTGTCACACAACTGTTACCATACATGCATGCTACGGGACTTGCAAACCTCAACACAAGTGTCTCTACAATCCACAACCACCCACTAGCATAACTCTAATATCACCATCTTTATATCGCAAAACTATTGCAAGGAATCAAACATGTCATATTCAGCGATCTACAAGTTTATGTAGGATTTTATGACTAACCATGTGAATGACCAGTTCCTGTAATCTCTCTAAATAGATATAAGTGAAGCAAGAGAGTTTAATTCTTTCTACAAAATATATCCAGAACTCTAACAAATATAAGTGAAGCAAAAGAGCATTCTACAAATGGCGGTTGTCTATGTAAAGAGAAATAGGCAATCCAAACTTCAAATGATATAAGTGAAGCACATGAAGCATTCTATAAAGCCATACTCAAAAGATATAAGTGAAGTGCATAGAGCATTCTATAAATAAACCAAAGACCATCTCATACCAGCATGGTGCATAAAAGAAAAATAAAAACCTAATTGAAAAAGACACTCCAAGACTTCCACATATTGCATGAACGAAACGAATCTGAAAACATACCGATATTTGTTGAAGAAAGAGGGGATGCCTCCCCAGCATCCCCAAGCTTAGACGCTTGAGTCTCCTTGAATATTTACTTGGGGTGCCTCGGGCATCCCCAAGCTTGAGCTCTTGCCTCTCTTCCTTCTTCTCACATTGAAACCTTCTCAATCAAACACTTCATCCACACAAAACTTCAACAGAAAACTCGGTAAGATCCGTTAGTATAATAAAGCAAATCACTACTCTAAGTACTGTAGCAAACCAATTCATATTTTGTTTTTGCATTGTGTCTACTGTAACATAACTTTTTCATGGCTTAATCCACTGATATAAATTGATAGTTTCATCAAAACAAGCAAACTATGCATCAAAAACAGAATCTGTCTAAAACAGAACAGTCTGTAGCAATCTTAACATCCACCATACTTCTGACATTGAAAAATTCTGCCAACATTAGGAACAATAAACAATTTGTACAGCAAGATAGTGCAAAAAGAATCAGAACCATTTGACGTTCCAGTAAAAAACTAAAATTCACGCACTACAGCCAAAGTTTCTGTCCTGCACCGCACAAACCAACAAGCATTGTAAACATCCTAAAGGCAAACCTTGGAACATTATTTTTATAATACAATGGAATTGTAGGGGATAATTATTTTTATTGAAAATTTTCTGTAATTAAGATTCACAAAGTTCCCATGGGCCTGAACAAGTTTAAGGACGTCCCCCACTTTCACAATGCTCGTCTCTCTCACTTTCACTTTTCTTTTAGAAATTTTTTTGGGTTCCCCTCTTTATTTTTGTTGTTTTTAAACTAAATTAAAGCACTCAACAGAAATAAATGACTCTCTAAAACTTCCGGGTTGTCTCCCTGGCAGCGCTTTCTTTAAAGCCATTAAGCTAGGCATATAGTGCTCAAGTAGTGAATCCACCCGGATCCCAAGGTATATCAAAGCCAATTTTAATTAGCAATGATTTGTAATTTAGTAGTGAGCACAAAGTAACATGTATCATGTAATGACGAAGTCTAACTCTCTTCCTATGCATCGGCATGTCATAAAAGAACAATTCATGCACACATAGTAAAGGCCAATGCATAGTATAAACAGTTTCTTGCAATTTTATTGTATTGGAAGCATAGAGAGGTGGAGATATAGTTCCTCTCTCATAATAATCGCAAGTAGGAGCAGCAAGCACATGCATATTATATCTATCAAAATCTTCATGTGCAACGGTATAAGGCAACCCATCAATATAATCCTTAATAAGTGCAAACTTCTCCGATATAGAGTAATCGGGAGAATTCAAAAAGATAATAGGACTATCATGCGTGGGTGCAATAGCAACAATTTCATGTTTAACATAAGGAACTATAGCAAGTTCATCTCCATAAGCATAATTCATATTGGCATCTTGGCCACAAGCATAGAAAGCATCATCAAAAAGGGATATTTCAAAAGAATCAACGGGATCATAACAATCATCATAGCAATCATCCTTCGGTAAGCACGAAGGGGAATTAAATAATGTATGAGTTGGAGGGTTACTCTCATTAGAAGGTGGGCACGGTAGCTAATCCGCTTCTTCCTCCTTTTGTTCTTCGCTCTCCTCATCATCTTTTTCATCCAATGAGCTCACAGTTTCATCAATTTCTTCTTCCATAGTTTCCTGCAAAATATTAGTCTCTTCTTGGACAGCGGAGGCTTTCTCAATAAGTGCATTAATTTCATAATTGTATTTATAATTATCATAGCAATATTTGAGGATAGCTAAATTTTCAGATATATAAACAGCATCATCAAAATCCTCAAACTCTTTACACATAGCTTCAATTTCATAAACACCCATAAAAGCAACAAATTCTTCTATTTGTTCCACATCATAGTAATCATATATACCATTAGCACAAGAAGCTAAGGTTTTATTATCATTAAATTTGCATGAAAAGGGAAGGTGTGGAGCCTTCATCCTAGAGCAACAAGTATAATCATATTCCACGCATAGTTGTCTAGCATACCACTTCAATATATGAATTTGATCCCATAATAGTTTCCCTTTTTGTGTTAAGCGATAATCCCTAAAGTATTCACATTGATCCAACGTTACCCCCATTACATAATTGAATGGGGTTTTCTCAGGATTATTAAAGTAGTACATAATATGTTTCACATAACCAGCATCGAGGGTTTTAGGAGGTTCCCCATCTCCATGAGCAGCAAGTACACCTAATTTTTTTGGTATTTCGTGTTCCGTATCCATAACTAAAGATAGAGAAAAACTAAGAACAACAAATAAAAATTACTTAGTGATAAAGCAAACAAGCACACACGAGAATATTCACCCCACGATATTGCTCCCCGGCAACGGTGCCAGAAAAAGGTCTTGATAACCCACAAGTATAGGGGATCGCAACAGTTTTCGATAAGTAAGAGTGTCGAACCCAACAAGGAGCTAAAGGTAGAACAAATATTCCCTAAAGTTCTATCGACCACCGATACAACTCTACATATGCTTGACGTTCGCTTTACCTAGAACAAGTATAAAACTAGAAGTACTTTGTAGGTGTCTTTGGATAGGCTAGCAAGAAAGTAAAAAGCACGAAAATAAAACTAGGGGTTGTTTAAGTAAAGACACAACTAAAGTAAATATAGCGAGTGTGGAAGAGTGATGGTAGGTGTAGCGAAATTGTCCCTTAAGCAATTGACTACTTTACTAGACCGATAGCAAGTATTATGTGGGAGAGGCCACTACTAGCATGTCATCCCTTACTTGGAATTCTATGCACTTATGATTGGAACTATTAGCAAGCGTCCGCAACTACTAACGTTCATTAAGGTAAAACCCAACTATAGCATTAAGATATATTGGTCCCCCTTCAATCCCGTATGCATCAATTTCTATGCTAGGTTGAAGCTTCCGTCACTCTTGCCCTCCAATACATAGTCCTATCAACATACAACTAACCCTATGGTGTGATCCACGCGCGCGCTCATATGATGGGCACCAAAGGACAACAACATAACCACAAGCAAATTAAATCAATCATAGCAATTCATCAACCACCGATAGGACAACGAAAATCTACTCAGACATCATAGGATGGCAACACATCATTGGATAATATTATGAAGCATAAAGTACCATGTTCAAGTAGAGGGTACATCGGGTTGCGGGAGAGTGGACCGCTGTAGATAGAGGGGGGAAGGTGATGGAGATGTTGGTGAAGATGATGGAGGTGTTGGTGTAGATCGCGGTGATGATGATGGCCCCGGCGTTCGGCGCCACCCAAGCAAGGGGGAGAGAGCCCCCTCTTTCTTCTTCTTCCTTGACCTTCTCCCTAGATGGGAGAAGGGTTTCCCCCTGGTCCTTGGCTCCCATGGCTTGGGAGGGGTGAGAGCCCCTTCGAGATTGGATCTATCTCTCCTGCTTCGCTGCCCGCTCGCTCTGTTTCACCGTTTCGCGTATATATGGAGATCCGTAACTCCGATTGGCCTGAAACCTTTTCTGTGATATTTTTCCGAATATTATCTTTCTTGCGGAAAAAGAAGAGCATCAACCGCCTTACGGTGGGCTCACGAGGGTAGGCGGCGCGCCCCCTGCCTCTTGACCACCTCGGGCACCGTCTCGCGTGGATTTTTCTTCTGGAATTTTCCTTATTTTCCAAAAATAAGCTCCGTCCGTTTTTATCCCGTTTGGACTCCATTTGATATGGATATTCTGTGAAACATAAAACATGCAATGCAGGTGAACTGCATCAAGCAATCGGATCAATATGTTAGTCCCAAAAATAATATAAAAAGTTGCCAAAAAGTATATGAAAGTGAATAATATTGGCATGGAACAATCAAAAATTATAGATACGACGGAGACGTATCACCTTACGTTTCGCTATATCGGCTAAGGTAGCACTGGGAGAACTACTGTGATTGTGTCCTGGTTCTTCCGGACGAGCACCTCAGTAGAGAAAGCCGAAAACTGACTGTTATGATGCAGCGAGAGCTAGTCAGCTGTTCGAGAGGTTCTAAAATCTTTAAGGATTCTTTCCGCACAATGCTATAACCAATGCAGCGTGCGACGGAACAGACTTTTCCGATCAGGCGCTTATAGAGCCCCTAGTATGGTCTTCCGAACACTAGGGGCTGCGCCTACCTTCCTCGAAATAACTCATATGGCTAAGTGAGAGCGATAAAGCCCTATAGTCCGATTGCCTGGTTCACTGTGCTGAACACCTCCTTTAGGGACCCACAACTGGGATAAAGAGTGCTCAGGTTTATCCCGAACACCCCTGTACTCACTACGTGGGGGCGGAAGCCGGCGACTGGCCGACTCTCAGAATTATTATATACAACGGCCGCACAGGATGAAAAACATTCATACGACAAAGCAATAGATGATAAGAATGCTCTTGTTCAAATATTACAACGGACGAACATGACCGTATTCATGGAAATATAATGTCCTTGGTGCATTGCTCCGCCACAAGGGAGGCTCCTTTTAGTACACCATCATAATACAGTTCGGGCTTGCGGTGCTCCTTCCCCTCCGGCGGTCCCTCGGTCATCAGCTTCTCCGCATCCTTCTTCCCCCAATGCACCTTGGCACGGGCGAAGGCCATTCGCGCCCCTCTATGCAGACCGACTGCTTGATGACTTCTAGTCGAGGGCAGGTACCTACAAGCCGCTTCACGAGCCCGAAGTAGTTGCTTGGAATCGGCTCAGCAGGCCACAGCCGGATAATTAAATCCTTCATGGCTAATTCGGCCGCTTTGTGCAGCTCGACTAGCTGCTTTAGCTGATCGGAGAAAGGCACCGGATAATTCGGCGCCAGATATTGCATCCAGAAGAGCTTATCTGCAGTACTCCCCCCTTCGACTCGGTAGAATTGGGCGGCATCAGATATGATGCGTGGCAGCTCCGCAAATACACCTATATACATCAAAACTCAAGATTGTCGAACTTAATATTCTCATCTGCTATACTTGCTTTTCACAGAAAAAGCCTTACCAGCCGCAATCTTCCTCGCTTCCTGGATTTCCTTCAGGACCTTGGGCTTCCCCCCGGGCACCACTTGCGGCTTGGCGAGCCTGGGAGAGTTCGGATTCTTTCCCTGCTAAACTCTGCTCCAGGGTCTCATGTTTCTGCACGGCCTCTTGAAGCTCTCGCTCAGCCTCAATAACTCTGGCCTCGTGCTTATCACGGAGCATCTGCTCTGCGGCCGCTTTCTTCTCGGCTTCGGCCACAACCTTCTTCAAAGCCTCAATTTCGGCCGATGCCCCTAGAGCACATTATCATAAGATCGTTATCATGCACACTCATCCCTTTGTGCTACATAAACAAGGTTTCTACATACCTTGATTATCCTCCAGCTGTCTCTTCACTTGGCCAAGTTCTCCTTTGGCCCGCTCCAGACTACGCCTCAGTTCGGATACTTCTGCAGCTTGAGAGGCCGCAGTCGCTACAGATGCCTGTTGGTCAAACAGAGTGATAAATATCATCAAGTGAGTCCCCTGCGAACATGAATTTGATCCTCTGTTCGGTTCTTTCTTTCACCGAACAGTGTATCAGGGGCTACTATCTATACCATGACACTCTCCCAAGAACTCATAAAACATACCTCAAAGCCTCTTATGAGGCTGACACAGGATTCGTTCAGTCCACTCTCAGCGGACTGAATCTTCTCAATCACCGCACCCATAAGGGCACGGTGTTCCTCAACGATGGAGGCACCCTTCAGTGCCGCCAATAAAGTATCCGCCACCCCTGGTTAAACAGAGGCGTCCGGTGGATGGGACCCGGGGACCTTATGGGTCTCTAGAGTCGTGTCCGGCTTGGGTCCGGATTCAGGATGACCTCCGCCGTCGACACCCACGGGATTTCCCTCTCCCGTGTAACCAGCCCCAGAAGTATGGCCTCCTGGCGCTGTCTTCGCGACATTCTCCCGTCCTCCGTGGCCTGGGTCCTTCTAGGACGAAACCTCGGTTTCATCCCTATGTTTGGAGGACGAGGCCTTCAGGGGTGTCCCTCTCCCCATGGCGTCCGAACCCAGAAGATCCTCTGACGAGGATTGCTCCGCACGGGGCTTCGCGGGACTGAAAAAAGAAAAGCACGACTCAGATTATAATGTGACACCATTACAAGTCCCGACGCATGAGTGTGTTTGGATTTTTTGCTTACGAGTTCACCAGGGGCTCGGCCCTGGGATCCCACTCTGGGCTGCTGTCGGTGGCGCCGGTGGACTCCTCTTGAAGAAGAGTCTTTCCTCTCTTAGGCGAATCGGCCTCCAAGGAGCTGGAGGCCGTTCTTTTCTTCTTTCCCCCTGTGGGGGATTCGTCCTCCTCCTCCCCGTCCTCTTCGGAGGAAGAATGGGCATTGGAGTCTTCGGATTTTGTTTCCGTGGTACCACAGCGACGGAGGCCGCCCCTGGGCTTCTTGGCCTCCCTGTCGGTCTTTTTCTTCGGTGCTTTATATGGCGCCAGGACCACCATCTTCGTCAGAAGTGAGCCGGCCGGTTCTTCTGGCAGAGGGGCAGGACAGTAGATCCGCCCCGCCTTCTTCGCCCAGCCCTAGGAAAAATGATGGGAAATACGTTAAGTGTCTCTTTGAGGATGTACGGACAGAATGCATGAATTATCAAAACATGCAGTTGCTTACCGAACTTGCGGGGCGGGATAGTTGGTATCGGCGGTCCTCGGTGGAGTCCGGCCACGGTTTGCCGGACTAGAAAAGCACCTTCGGATGTCCTTGTGTGTAGAGCCAAAGAGCTCTAGTAGGGTCTGGTGCTTGGCCGGGTCGAACTCCCATAGATTGCAAGCTCGGTGTTGACATGGAAGAATCCGGCGAACCAACATCACCTGGACTACATTGACAAGCTTGATGCTCTTGTATTCCATGTCTTGGACGCGCGTCTGGAGCTCTGATAGCTCGTCAGAAGAAGCCCAGCTCAGGCCCTTCTCGTGCCATGACGTAAGTCACAGGGGGGCACCGGATCTGAACTCCGGAATGGCAGTCCACTCCTTGCCACGCGGCTCGGTGATATAGAACCACTGCTGCTGCCACTCCTAACTCCTTGACGGAATCATTGAAAGTCCCTGTCGGCCATGTGACATTGGGCATCTTGCTCGCCGCTCACCACCTTGGGCTTTACATTAAAAACCTTCAGCCATAAGCCGAAGTGCGGCGGAACGCGGAGAAAGGCCTCGCACACGACTATAAATGTCGAGATGTTGAGAAAGGAATTTGGGGATAGATCATGGAAATCAATCCCGTAATAGTACATGATGCCGCAAACAAATGGGTGGAGGGGAAACCCTAGCCCGCAGACAAAATGAGGGAGAAAAACCACCCTCTCATGGGGTTCCGAGGTGGGGACTATATGTCCCGCCGTTGGAAGATGGTGGCAAATTCTCTTGGCCAGATACCCCCCCCCCCCGAAACTTTTTGATGTCGTTCTCCCGGACAGTAGAGGCCATCCACTTGCCTCCTGCTCCAGATCCGGACATCTTTGTGAAGCCTTTCTGGGCGAAGAAGAGAAATGCTTGGGCACTAGGGCTCGGGCGGAAAGGAATGGATGAATAGGAAGGGGCGTTGGTGAAGGGGAAGACTCTCATCCCCTTATAAAGGCAACGAATATCCTGGGCCTCCCCACTTGCCCACTAAAATCGCTTATTCCCCAAACGCCATGTTTGATGGCACGGTTGGGTTACCCACGTCTATATTGATGAGGATCCCGTGATAAGGGGACACGATCTCTGCTTCGACAAAACGCGCCGATAAAACCGCTTCGCGATATGTGTGGTGGCTTGTTGTGAGAAACGGTTCGAATAAGTAACCGGACCGTGGCGTGGTGTCATGCTATAAAAAGCTGTCAGCGGATTAGATTTGTGGAATATTATACTCTCTACGGTGGAATGTGGAAATTATTTTGCAGAGCTGGACACGATCCTTGTGTTCTAAACCTTCTACGGAGTATTCGGAGAAGGAACCCGCCTTGCAATGCCGAAGACAATATGCGCGTCGGACTCATAGTCATTGAAGCCTGGTTCAGGGGCTACTGAGGGAGTCTTGGATTAAGGGGTCCTCGGACAGCCGGACTATATACTTTGGCCGGACTGTTGGGCTATGAAGATACAAGATTGAAGACTTTGTCCCGTGTCCGGATGAGACTATCCTTTGCGTGGAAGGAAAGCTTGGATATTCGGATATGTAGATTTCCTTCCCTGTAACCGACTCTGTGTAACCCTAGCCCCCCTCCGGTGTCTATATAATCCGGAGGGTTTAGTCCGTAGGACAACAACAATCATAATTATAGGCTAGCTTCTAGGGTTTAGCCTCTATGATCTCGTGGTAGATCAACTCTTGTAATACTCATATCGTCAAGATCAATCAAGCAGGAAGTAGGGTATTACCTCCATCGAGAGGGCCCGAACCTGGGTAAAACATCGTGTCCCCTGCCTCCTGTTACCATTAGCCTTAGACGCACTGTTCGGGACCCCCTACCCGAGATCCGCCGGTTTTGACACCGACACCGGCCCTCTCTATGGCACGCCCTGGGGAGTCCTACTCCCACCGGGAGTAGGATTCCCCCCCCCCCCCCTCCATGTAGTAGGAGTAGGAGTCAAGGAAAGGGAAGAGAGAAGAGAAGGAAGGAGGGGGCGCCGCCCCTCCCCCTAGTCCAATTCAGACTAGGCCTTCGGGGAGCGCGCCTGCCTCTCTCCCTCTCCCTTAAAGCCCAATAAGGCCCATATACTCCCTGGCGAATTCCCGTAACTCTCCGGTACTCCGATAAATATCCGAATCACTCGGAACCTTTCCAATGTCCGAATATAGTCATCCAATATATCGATCTTTATGTCTCGACCATTTCGAGACTCCTCGTCATGTCCCTGATCTCATCTGGGACTCCGAACTACCTTCGGTACATCAAAACACATAACTCATAATATAAATCGTCATCGAGCGTTAAACGTGCAGACCCTACGGGTTCGAGAACTATGTAGACATGACCGAGAAACGTCTCCGGCCAATAACAAATAGCGGAACCTGGATGCTCATATTGGCTCCCACATATTCTACGAAGATCTTTATCGGTCAAACCGCAAAACAACATACGTTGTTCCCTTTGTCATCGGTATGTTACTTGCCCGAGATTCGATCGTCGGTATCTCAATACCTAGTTCAATCTCGTTATCGGCAAGTCTCTTTACTCGTTCCGTAATACATCATCCTACAACTAACTCATTAGTTACAATGCTTGCAAGGCTTAGAGTGATGTGCATTACCGAGTGGGCCCAGAGATACCTCTCCGACAATTGGAGTGACAAATCCTAAGCTCGAAATACGCCAACCTAACAAGTACCTTCGGAGACACCTGTAGAGCACCTTTATAATCACCCAGTTACGTTGTGATGTTTGGTGGCACACAAAGTGTTCCTCCGGTAAACGGGAGTTGCATAATCTCATAGTCATAGGAACATGTGTAAGTCATGAAGAAAGCAATAGCAACATACTAAATGATCAAGTGCTAAGCTAACGGAATGGGTCAAGTCAATCACATCATTCTCCAATGATGTGATCCCGTTAATCAAATGACAACTCTTGTCTATGGCTAGGAAACTTAACCATCTTTGATTCAACGAGCTAGCATCTTTATCTTTGTATCTATCTGTAGTTTCTCCGTCAACATTTCTTTCTCGCACGCAGTCTTGCTTCCTATCACCCACACTATATATGTCTCTCTCATTACATATGCAGTTCTAGGTTGATCTCTTTTGCACAATCACAGCCTCACTCCCTCTGCCGCCATAGATGCATGCTCCAGCCCACACCACTATCTCTTAAAGACAAAAACACATGCTCAATTGTCAGGCCTTCTTCCCTGCATTCTCACATGCATGCATATTGTCATATCGATCCGTCTCTCCCATGTCGTTGATCTTATGACTTATGTCTTCTTTCTTTTATCTCGATCATGCGCGCGCGAACACACACACACACACCCCACATATACATGTATACCTCTCACACATGCACGTTCAAGGTCTCTATGTCTCCATACGTAGTTAATTACCCTCAACCCTAACGCCACATCGAATCGTTCTCTTCTTGTGTGCGCATAACTTCCGCCTGGATGGGTAAAACACACACTCACACTTAACAATCTCCTTCTAGCTACCCCCCTTCTCACTCTTCCCCTATATCCCCGAAACCAATAAGATCATCCCTTCGTTTAATTCCCACCTACATGCACCATAGATATATAGTAGTCTTCCTCGGTGTCTCTCGAACAAACACGTTCTCTCAATGTCGACTCCTCTCACGCGCACACACCTTCTCTTCCCTCTCTACGGGAATTTTATCTCTCGCACCCCATCGTTGGTGGCCTCTGCCATACACATCACCTCTCTATGATGAAGCCATACACACTTAAATTACATCCGCCACCGAGGACCCCACGACAGACACACCCACACACCCACCCACACACACACAAACACAAACGCACGCACGCACCCACACACACACACACACACAAACACACACACACACACACACAAAGACTCCATCACACACACACACACTAAGACTCCATCTCTCTCTCACACACACACACAAACACACACACACACACACACACTAAGACTTCATCTCACACACACATGCTCTAGGCGGAGCATTTGTTCCTACCACCCTTCATCCAACCTTACCCGTATGTTAAACAATCACCTTAATTTACTTGTATAACATGGACAAATTCCACTTTACTTTAGTAGTTAGCAAACTTATCATTTGTACCCTTATAAAAAACCGAGTTGGCGATGATGGTGTGCCACCCATCTTGTAATATAGACCGTCTGATCTATATCTGACGGATAGAAAGCAAACTATGATAATTTTACAAAAGATACATGAACCTCTCTCCACATCCTTATCTCCCACAACCTCATTGTTGAGCAATTAAAGAGGAAGTCTCTGGAACAATCTAGCATGGTGGCCGCTGCCGCCTGCCGCTGCCGTCCATCCCCATGCCTCCACCCATTCCGACCACCAGTCACCACCACGCTCCACTCCTCCTCACCTTATCTCTCATCTTTCATTTTTTTTCAATGACATTCTCGAGATACCAGTTTTCTGATAAAATTCTTGAGATATCATTACTTTTTACACATGGGATTACTCCTGCATGGGTCAATCACAACAGGTGTTTTGTAAAAAAAATGCATATTGATGTTCCGTGTAATGCACGAGCATCTTGCTTGTAATTATATAACGCAAATCACGAGCAGGAAGTGACATTTTTTTACACAACCACATTAACATGGCCACGTAAATCACTAGCTAAAGTAAATAGCATTATACTTATATCCTGATGCAAAAGGTTGAGTACATGTCCGAAGAGTAGAGTCGGACACACGCACTTTATCTCTCAGAATCACACACACACACACACACCAGTTACGTGACGCCCACTTAAGCAGACACGTATGTTACAATTTGTGCACCCGTGGGTACACGTGATGCTGCACATTTATTTAAGCCGGAAGGCGAACCCAAACAGTAGTTGCATTCATTCCCCTCCCGCTGCCTCTTCTCTGGTCGTCGTCGCCCGGTAGCCATGATCCGACCGAAGGTAACTGGTAACAACATACACCATACTCCCGCCGGAGCGGTGGAAGAGGAAGGAGAAGGGAAGCAGGCTGTGGAGTAATGTTTTTACCACAATTTCTCAGGAAACCGAGTGCAATAATTGAGTAGTTTTGCAAACTACCAGTACTACACCTGAAACGGTTCAAAACCTATACTCCCTTGCCGGTAGCGTGCTTCCCGTGTGAAACGGTCATGTCTCCCCGAGCGCCTCAGGCCGCATTAATGCCCTGCCACAGTCGAGGCGACCTCGCCCAGCCGCTGGCTTTGAAGCAGCGCGACGACCGAGAGAGCGTTGCTTCCCAGTGCACGCAACTGCTCCACGTCGAGGCTGGCCATAGGCCCTGTTTGGATCCATGGGTTAGAGTTAGTTTGAGCTAGTTAGGGCTCAAATAGCCCTAAAGTATCCAAGCATGAGGGTTTAAATTGGAGCAAGTTGCACCAAACCCACCAAAAAAACTATCCCACCCAAGAGGTGCTAATCGGAGATAGTTCTCATTGGGACCACCGAAAATCACTGTTCTCTCTCCATCAAGTGCATTTATTGTCAATCTAACCCTGTCAATCAAACACCTCTTTGGCTACAATTAGTTCAGGGTTAGTCATGAGTTAGTGTAACCTCTAGCTAAGTTAGAGTATCCAAACAGAGCAAGATAGAACATGCAAGTTGCTCAAAGCATACAGTCAAATTCGTACGTGAAAGGGTTTTTTTTTTAAATGGAACGTGAAAGGAATTTTTTTTAGAATGCTCTTGGCATGTTGCTAACATGTGATGAGTTAACCGACCTCAATAGACGGCAAAAACGCCAACCCGCCGCACTTTGAGAGAGATGAGGAGGGAGAAGCGATACGAGCTGCTGGATTACTAGAGATAGGTGTCGCACGGAAGCTAAGAAATATGGTGATAGCGTGGGTTAGCCATGTACTAGTATGATGTAACTACACTGGGCTGCCGTGTTTCATACTCTTCCAGTCCACTGTGGAGATGATTGGTTGATTTTATATCGCTGAATAATATAAAATATTATGAGTGCAGATGCTCCACCACGAGGTTCCTTGCTCCTTCTCGGTCGCCGGGAATCTATGTTCTTCCACTCTATTTTTTTACGTGAGCTTTGTTCATCCTTTTGCCAACATGCGAGACATCTAGCATCAAGGTGCACGTGTCATGCAAGGATCGTTCCATCTATATGAAGAACACGTGGACTGGAACTACGAGACGGACATGTACCCGAGGAGTGGACGTACGAACCCGAGTAATGTAGCGCGATGAAGTGAAGTAGAAAGGCACAAATGGTATGAACATGTGTGGCATATAGGGTGTGTTTGGTTGCGTTCTCGTCTCAACATAGTTGTTCCCTCTTCATGCATGCTCGACTCATCACCCTTCTTCATGCATGCTTCTAGTGTATTTCTGCTTAACTAGTGTGGACTCATGCACCCTCCATACACTCTACCAAACACCCAAAAGTGGGTCGAGAAGGGAACTCTTGGGCGGCATTTGTCTTCATTACGTATTTTCCGTTTCCAAATTACTCATCGTGGTTTTAGTTCAAATTTGAACTAAAACCAAGACGCAGTAATTTGGAACGGAGGAGTACCACTAATGTTCTACGTGCAATGCACGGTGATGTTATGGAGTACGTGCCTAAGTACTCTACTACTACTATATTAGTTGGAGGCACATATTAGCTTTTATATTTGTTTACGTGTATGCCCCGAGACCTTCCAACTAGACGTGTCTTTCTCTCCAGGTCGCACTTGGTATCGTTCATACCACTAGTACTACTACGTGTGGTCTCCGACCCAGAAGTGGAAGAAGTGGAGACGCTCTACCACGCTGTTTTTTTGTGCGCTGGGCTCTACCACGCTGTTCATGTCCCACTCCTTTTGCTGACATGTGGGACATCCAACACGTGCTGTGTTTGGCACTCTTCGTCGTAAGAGTTGAAACGCTAGCATTCATCAGAAATAAAAAATAAATATAAATCAGCAGTGATACTATTTTTTGAGAACCAATCAGCAGTGATACTATACCACGCGGTTTCCTTGCTCCTCAATATCAGAAAGAATACTTCCTTTCGCCAACATGTGGGACGTCGACCATCCTGGTCCACTTGCCATGCATGCAGAACTCCAAGGGAGAGTCACCCCGGTCGTCGCGCCATAGTAATAATGACTAATGAGCCATCAAATCACAAGCCCAACCTTTCCAACTTTGAAGTTGCTCGGACGAAGGAACCATCATGACTTTGTTGAATTCCGCTTCTTGAAGAAAACTACTGTACCAGCAATACTGCTAGCTACAGTAGTTACTCCAACAGAGGCATCCTTTCGTTCATAGGATAGGAATTTTATAGGAATATGAAAATCATAGGAAGTGAGATGACATGCATCTCAGTTCCTATAGAGAAAGAGATGCCATTTGATGCATTGGATAGGAATTTTTCCATTGAGTCTAGGTTAATGTACTGGTAATTTTCTCTAAAAACTATAGTAGTAACTAGTAGTACCGGTACATGCTCGTACTCAGACACAGACACACACACACACTAACTACTAGTACTACTACTTATCACATGCTGGCCAGACGTCGTCGTTCTCCTTCCCGGCTTTGTCGGCGACACCCCACCGTGCTTGGATCTCCGCCGACCTCTCCGCAGCAGCGCGTGCGTCCTCTTCTTTCTTGCGGCGGCGGGCCTCTCTTTTCTTGAGTGCTTTCTGACTTTTCTGCTCCCTCTGTGCGGCTTTGGCCGCCTCTTGCTCTACCGCCCATTCGGCCTTGGCAGCTTCAAATTCCTCCCACATAGGTGTGAGGTCGCGAGCGGCGATGAACTCGGCACGGCGGGATGCCATTGCTTCCCTACTATTTTGCGTGCGGTCATGGGCGGCAAGGAACTCGGCGCGGCGGGATGCCATCGCTTCCTTACCGGTTAGTGTGTGGCGCGGTGGCATGAAACGACGCTTGGTGAGAGCTGTGGGGTGGAGTGGCCGGACAACCGCATAGTGCATTGGTTTGTCAAGAGCTCAAGGACAAAAGACGAAAGAAATTTGGATTCCCCTTCAATCCTGGTCATTTATTACTGAGTAAAATGCATTGGCGGTCATCGAACTTGTCTTGATAGCTCACTTTTATCATTGTATACGAGATATGGTGATTATACATCACTGGCTCAGCGTATAGCTCCGTATTTGTCTGGTTGACCAGTCAAATAGTCCGCATGCACCTCATCAGCTCGTGTTCTTTATCTATCTACGTGGGCCTACCTGTTAGTGGAGAAAGAAATAAAAACCAAAATTATGCGTATGTGGGGAATCAAACCACGGACTCGTCGCTGCAACGCACACTCTTCAGCCAAATGAAAATGAAATACTTTGCGTCAGACACTCACGCTCATGTTGTCAGAGCATGCTAATGCATGCACGTCGCCCTCTCAATCAAAGTCCTACTCATGGCGCAATGCAAATGGCGAGCCCATCACCTGTGCGCCCCGGCGGTGCCTGACATTACTGTTTAGACGTTTGATAGAGGCCTACGCGAACGCCGAGCATGTATTCACCTGGCTCAACACCAACGATCATACTCGGAGCACCTTGCTCACGTATATCTTCCATCACAATGACAATCTATAAAACAACCTAGCTAGAGAGGGTACTATGGTACGGAGTATGTACTATCGTGAGGGACCGATCTTAGTGCCGCTGCACACGAGTGTGTATCTGATCGATTCGTCCATTATTCGTAAGTTATGCATGGTTGTGTGGTGTCTAATGGTGGTTGTCGAAGGCTAGCTGGCGACAAGAGCGGTTGCATGGACGCCTGGTTGTCAATACATGTCGCATATGCTTCAAAGGCTCGTCATCCATGACTTCACACTTTACCACCACGCCAGCATCTGACCACCCTGGCCTACCGAAACCCCTACCATCGCTACTGCGCGCTTCCCGCCTGAAACGGTCACCGTCTCTCCAGAACGTTAGTGCCGCATTCACCGGACTTAACTGCAGGTGCAGTTCGTGTGTCACTAACATGCGGGCCAGATGCCTGTTGGGCCCACATGTCAGTAACCCAACGCACCTGCAGTTAAGTCACTGAAGCAGCGTCCGCATTCACGCCCAACGAACCTACTCCGGCGCCAGCCGTCCATCGTCTGACGCGGCTCATTGCCATTCGCCCGCTATATTAACTTGAGCCACAACTCCCAGCCATAGCCAAAGACCCACACTCATTCTCCTCCGGTCCCTTCCTTTTGTCGGCACCACTGCAACCATGGCCTCCTGGCGCTCTGAAGCTCTCTTGGACGTACTGTCGCAGGAGCAAACGAGGGACATCGGCAGCTCCGCTCCGGGCGCGCTCCAAAGCTCTCTTCGACGTCTTGTTGCGAGAGCAAACGGCGAGATCGCTGGCACTTCGCCGCCCTCCGTCGCCACGACCACGAAGCTGGTGCATGCGCGGGCGCAGCCGGCAGCGAGGAAGAGTAGTACACGGTATGTCGCCACTGCTCTGGTCCCAGGAAGGCCACCGCTACTCCACTCAGTCGACGCCAAGCTTGGTGGGGTAAACATTCGTGGCCGATTAGCCGCTTGAAGGCGACGTGGAGGCAGAAATCTTCAGAACCTTGTGCTCCGGAGGAGGAGGTTATCGAGGCGGATGAGGAGGAGGCAAAGGCAATGGCTGGCTTTCTCGGGTTCATGGCCGGACATGGTGGTCGGGCGCCGGCGATCATTTAGATTAGGATTACAGTAGGTTTTAGTACGATTTGTGCGAAATATGTAATGAATTTTGTCCAGTTTGTAGGAAAAGTTTTCGAAATGTAATGAATTTCATCCGATTAAATTGAAATTTGCTTTGTTTGCATGAATTTCATCCAGTTAGTTCATATAGTTGTCGAAAGGTATGCGGGCAAGCATCGGATGGCATCCATCAGTGTCCTCGAATAGATGCCGGTGTAAATTTGTGGGCGAGCGCTGGAGATGCCCTAACTATCATGCTATAATCACTAACAGTGCTCCATTATTTGGCAGGGAACAGTTATCCGTCGATCAAAATCAGATCTGCGGTGTTTCGCACTCCTCCCACGTAAGAGTGTAAACTCTTGTTTACATAAAAATGGAGCAAGTGGACGACATTGTAGCACGTCATATCACTCAAACTAGCCTGCCTAACGAGCGGGAAAGCACCGCCCTCATCATTTTGTTCTGAATTTCTATCGATCGATCGCGCGAAATGTTACGCTTTGCAAGTTCTAAAGGAAAATGCGGCACACTTACGAATCGTACGCGTCACACCCCCGACACTCCGGCTCGCATGCCGCTCACCAGAGGGGACACGTGTTGTCTTGCAATTTCACTGACATGTGGGATTGCAATTGAATAAACCGTCGATAGCCGAAATCTAATCGCTCGGCGGGCGTTGGTTGAGAAGAGAGAGACGGGGGAGGGAGAAGAGATCGCCCGCCCGCCGCGCACGGACTCCAAGAAATATATGGTGATAATGTGAGGTGGGCCATGCGGGAGTCCGGACCGCTTCCAAGCCCGCTTCTGACCGCCCTGGCCCCTCAGACGCCAGCTGCCCGCCGCATGCATGCATAGCAAGTACTCGAGTACCAGTAAAATACTGGGCTATAAGCCCGCTTATGTGGAGGAGAGAGAGGCATTGACAAGTCAAGGAGTGGGCTCTGCAAGAGCCCGTCTCTACACATGCTCCTAGGTATAAAAAATAATTCTAAAAAAAGAGGCATAAAAACAATTCTGTCTAAAAAAAGAAAGGTAAAAAACATTTGAGAGGAAATATATAGAGAGAAAGTGAGAAAAAGTTGTAACCTTATAGCCAACCTTATAGTCAACAGTATGGTAGTATTACATGAGGAAGGAGGGAGTGGTGCACATGCCAAGTTCACTGGGCTGCCGTGTTTCACACTCCTCCGTCGTAACAGTGGAGACAATAGCTTTCATCGAAAATAAACAATGAATACTCGTTGCTCGTCCTCTATATCGGAAAGAATACTTTCATTCGCCGACATGTGGGACATAGACCATCCTGGGCCACCTGCCATGCACAAAATTATCCTGGTCTACCCCGATCGTATCGCAGGCCCAACCTTTCCCACTGTAAGTTGGTCGGACGAAGGAACCATCATGACTTCATTGAATTTCGCTTCTTCAAGAAAACTTACTGTACCCGCAATACTGCTACCACACGCGAAGATTGTTCGGCACTGTACCATGTCATATCACTAAAACCCACTAGGCCATCCTAAAAAAAACCACTAGGCCAAACTAGCCCGCCTATAGGTCATCTATTTTGGAACAGAGGGAGTAAGTCTCTGTACTGCTATGATTTTGTGTTGTACATCTCTGTACTTTTGCTACGGTTTTCCTAACCTATGAACCAAATGAGGCCTGAATGTATCCGTGTCGACTAAGCCTACAATTTTAGGAGCTTGGGCTATTGGCCGATCGACGACGGATAAGTATAAGCGTACCACGAGCTCATCAGCCCTAACATTTCTCTCTGGTGAGTGTTTTGCAAGTACTATAGCTCGCACAGTAGCTAGCCTACTAACACCAAGAATCATCAAACAAGCCATGCTAATATGATAAACATTTCAAACTTACATCTAAGCATGCCATATATTACATCAAAAACCGGTGAGGATACATCTGTTTCCATAACTTGGAGAGGGCTCACATGATTCACTATCAAACAAAAGTCGCAAGTACCACCCACACAAGACAATGCACTAGCCCTAAGATGGTTTGATAACACACATCGTTCTGGTAATTAAACACAGGGCAATGCAAAATACCCTGAAGGATTAGCGCGACCAGCTATTTCTTGTCATTGATCTCTCGGGCAATGACCACAGCACGGACAGCGGCATGGGAATCGATCTCTGGGGCGATGTCCATAGGACTGACCGCGACATCAGAATCGATCTCTGGGGCGATGTCCACAGGATGGACAGCGGCATCGGAATCGATCTCCGGGGCGATGCCAACAGGACGGACCGCGACATCAAAAACGATCTCTGGGGCGTTGTCCACGGGGCCGCCGCGACATCGGAATCATCAAGGACGTCCACCGGCACCTGCACAACCCTAACATATTAGCAAGCACATTGCAAATACTCAAAAACCACAACTATGGTAATAAGCCATTATTTTTTACCTTGTGCAGCTCACCAGGGGATCCCATCCCTTCGGGGGCCATCTCCTTGTCCTCGATGGGGGCCATCACCTTGCCAGGGGAATACTGCTTCTCAACCGCGACTATCTCCTCAAACTCGGCCTTGAGCCTCACATAGGCGGCCATCAGAGTTTCTGGGGTAGGCACGGTGGGGCCCTTACTATTCTTCCAACTTTCTTTGAGTAGTTCGTCCGCCAACGTCGTCAACTCTTTGGCTAGTGCTTGTTTCTTGGAGTTCTTCATCTTCATGGGTTGGCCCGCCAACATGGTCAACTCGTTGGTCGGTGCTTGCTTCCTGGAGATCGCTGTCTCCAGTGGGTTGTCCGCCGGCAACTCTTCGCCTAGTGCTCCAGGATCCATCAATGAACTCACAAACAAAAAGCAACCGAAAGGAAACCACAATCGCAATGAAAATGGGAAAAGAATAGGCTGTGAGAATCGATCGGTGCTTCGCAAAAAGAAGATTCTTGGAATGAAAATATAGCAGCATCACTGATTCTCCCACCTTTCCTTCGTCGATGCATGTAAGAAAAATGGCGTAAGTGAGTATCCTGGAGTGAGGTTTTCTTCAAGAAAGGGGAGAAAGGGCTTCAACGAGCATTCCAGTGAAATGATGGTTGCTTCGTCCAGTCCAACTTCGAGACCACTTTACCACTGCTGGTAAAGGTGTGGGTTTTGTGATATGACGGGTCATGATGGCTGAGGGAGTCCCGGATTAGGGGGTGTCCGGATAGCCGAACTATCACCTTCGGCCGGACTCCTGGACTATGAAGATACAAGATTGAAGACTTCGTCCCGTGTCCGGATGGGACTTTCCTTGGCGTGGAAGGCAAGCTTGGCAATACGAATACGTAGATCTCCTACCATTATAACCGACTCTGTGTAACCCTAACCCTCTTCGGGGTCTATATAAACCGGAGGGTTTTAGTCCGTAGGACGAACAACAATCATACCATAGGCTAGCTTCTAGGGTTTAGCCTCTCTGATCTCGTGGTAGATCTACTCTTGTACTACCCATATCATCAATATTAATCAAGCAGGAGTAGGGATTTACCTCCATCGAGAGGGCCCGAACCTGGGTAAAAACATCGTGTCCCTTGTCTCCTGTTACCATCCGCCTAGACGCACAGTTCGGGACCCCCTACCCGAGATCCGCCGGTTTTGACACCGACATTGGTGCTTTCATTGAGAGTTCCTCTGTGCTGTCGCCGTCAGGAAGGATGCATCATCCCGTCTTTAAAGACGGCACCGTTGCTAAAGGAGCTTTGGCCACTGGCCAAACCCTCCGGCTAGGCGGTTTTGTTATGACCGCCTGTTCGGCCGCCGCGCCGACGATGACTTCTCGGGTCTTCGAAAGCAATCTTCACGTTAACTCGAACTCGCCGAGCAGTTAGATCCGATGGAGCTCTCCTCCTTAAACGAGCTCTTGGATCGCATCGCCACCCTGGGAATCGCTATGGACTACGATCAAGTTGGGCCTAAACCCGATCTGAGAGAGATCAACTCTCCCCAGGCTACCCACCACGTTGTTGTGGTAGAGGAGCAATGCGGCGACCCTTCTTCTATCTTAAGGACTAGCTATGTCTGGATTCCCGACCCCTCTATGCCGGATTCCCGCGGAGGGACGGACGTCACTCAAGCCCTGAACCTAAAGTCAGGCGGCGGGCTAGATTCATCGGACAACATCCAAAAACCCAAGCTTCCAAGTTCGGAAACTTCTTGGCCCCTAAGTCTTAGGATCAAGGGCTCCGAATTTAATTCCACCCTCCCACCCAAACATGAGCAATCTATCCCAAATCCGGCAAGAGCCCGCTGAAACAGTACACCATTACTGGGCCAGATTCCTCTTGGTTATGGACAGGACAAAGGATTGCCGCGAGGAGGACGCAATTTCATTCTTCTTCAATAATTGCACGGACATGGGAATCCTAAACGCCATAAGTCGTCGTGAAATCACATGCTTTACTGACTTGGCGTCCATAGTACAAAAGTACTGTGCGATGGAGAGCACCTGGAAAACCGAAATCAAATTTTGGGATAATCCGGCCCTGAAAACAACCCTAGTCCGAAATAAAAGGGTGCATCATCACCAGACACCTGGGTTAAATACCAAAAAGCAAAAACCCTCTAAAGGGCATGGAACCGTACTGGAGGGATGGCTCAACGGACCCTGCAAAATTCATATTACAGAGGGCGCCACTCCAACTCATAGACTCAGAACATGTTGGATACTACGGCAGGTGGCCAAAAGTGGCGAAGAGCTTCTAGCTCCATAGCACCAGCCCAAGGATACCAGTACGGTATTAACAGTCTTTGAGAATTTCGCATCAAATAATATGCGAAAACGAACACTCCGCAGCCTTGCCGAAGTTTACCAAGTAGCAACAATAAACCCATGGAGTGACACGGCTATTACCTTTAATGCCAGTGACGAACCTAAATTGCGAAGAGCCCGAGCACCAGCCGCATTGGTCCTCAGTCCAATAGTGGACGGCTTTCGCCTTACCAAGGTACTCATGGACGACGGCAGCGGATTGAACCTCATTTACAAGGAAACCCTCCGAAAAATGGAAATAGACTGGAGCCGCATTGAGCGAAGTAGCACAACCTTTAGAGGAATAATCCCGGTCGGGAAGCATCTTTGTCTGAGAAAATTCACACTGGATGTGGTATTCGGCACACTGGATAATTACAGGTTCGAGGAGGTCACGTTCCAAGTGGCCTCGTTCAGCAGCGGATATCACGCTTTATTAGGGCGAGAGGCATTTACAATTTTTCAAGCTATACCCCATTACGGGTACATGAAGCTCAAAATGCCCGGGCCCAACGGAATCATCACTCTTACCAAAGGACCGGACATAGCACTCGCTACCGAAAACAAGACAGCCGCGACCGCCCTTGAGGCACTATCCAAAGCCCTAGCGGTCGAGGAACTCATCACAACAAGGCCCACGGTGAATGACACGATGTGATACTCGATAAGAGATCCAAGTCCACCTCTTTTAAGCCGGCGGACGAAATAGTCAAATTCCAAGTCCATCCAACGGACCCTACAAAAACGACCTCCATCGGGGCACAATTAAACCCTGATGTAGACGCCGCACTACGAGAATTCCTATGCGAAAATTGGAACATTTTTGCCTGGCACCCTTCAGACATGCCAGGAATCCCACGCCGGCTGGCCGAGCACAGCCTAAATATCCTAAAAGGATTCAAGCCAGTCAAACAGGCTCTTCGGCGTTTTTCCGAACCCAAGAGACAGGCCATGGGAGAAGAGCTAGCCAAACTATTAGAGGCCGGATTCATCAGAGATATAAAACATCTGGACTGGCTAGCAAACCTGGTGATGATACCAAAGAAGGACAAATCCTGGGGCCTATGTGTCGATTTCAAGGACCTTAACAAGGCTTGCCCAAAGGATCCCTTCCCCCTCCCCCGCATCGATCAAATTATCGACGCTACCGCAGGACACAATTCATTGTGCTTCCTCGACGCATACTCCGGCTACCACCAAATAAAGATGGCAGAGCTGGACCAAGCCACAACTGCATTCATCACTCCATACGGCCCATTCTGCTTCAACACAATGCCCTTCGGGCTCAAAAACGCCAGCGCAACATATCAGCGCATGATTCAGACATGTCTGGCAAACCATATCGGCAAAACAGTGGAGGTATACGTAGACGATGTGGTCGTCAAATCCAAGCATGTTGAAACTCTAATAGACGAATTGAGGCTCACATTCGATAATCTCCGAACATATGACATTAAGCTCAACCCGGAAAAATGCGTTTTCGGCGTACCAACCGGAAAGCTCTTGGGCTTCATTGTATCCGTAGAGGAATTGAAGCATACCTAGCCAAGATCCTAGCCTTGTCACTTTTGGATATACCAACAGACCTCAAACAAATACAAAATTGATCGATGCGTGGCGGCTCTAAGCCGCTTTATCTCCCGCTTGGGAGAAAAGGCATTACCCTTTATCGCCTCCTCCCAAGACACCGAACACTTCGAGTGGACGGATGCCGCCACGGCCGGACTCGAAGAAATCAAAGCCATATTGGCAACAATTCCGGTCCTGGCTGCGCCCAACATGGGTGAACCAATGCTATTATATATCTCGGCAACCCATCAAGTTGTAAGCGCGGTGCTCGTTGTTGAACAAGAAACGGACGGACACATGTTCCCCATTCAAAAACTAGTTTACTACGTGTCCACTGTCCTAACTCCATGCAAGTCCCGGTATCCGCATTATCAAAAGATAGCGTACGCGGTGTTCATGGCATCCTAGAAGCTGCGACACTACTTTCAAGAGTGTTCGATAACAGTAGCCTCGGAAGTACCTCTTAATGACATTATAAACAACCGCGAAGCGACGGGCCGGATTGCCAAATGGGCCATCGAGCTCCTCCCATTCGACATAACCTATAAGCCACGGCGAGCTATTAAGTCGCAAGTTTTGGCCGACTTCGTCGCCGAATGGACTGAAGCCGAGCTCCCTAAAGATTACGGCGCATATTCCAATTGGATCATGCACTTCGACGGCTCCAAAATGTTGGCTGGCCTGGGGGCTGGCGTTGTTCTGACGTC
Organism: Aegilops bicornis; assembly: GCA_021605145.1. Classification (NCBI taxonomy): domain Eukaryota; kingdom Viridiplantae; phylum Streptophyta; class Magnoliopsida; order Poales; family Poaceae; genus Aegilops; species Aegilops bicornis. Next base: position 508,055,643 of record CM038673.1, read on the forward strand.
CCCAACCGGAGACATAGTTCAATACGTACTCCAAATAATGTACACGGACTCCAACAACGCAGCCGAATATGAGGCCCTTCTACATGGCCTCCGGATGGCAGTCTCCATGGGCATTCAACACCTAGAGGTGCGCGGGGATTCGAACCTCGCGATATCCCAAAAAAATGGAGACTTCGATGCCAAGGATCCAAAAATGGCAGGTATCGCAACGCCGTCCTAAAAATGTCAACTTATTTCGAAGGGCTCGAGTTTCACCATATAGCCCGGGATAATAACCAGGCGGCAGACGTATTGGCACGCCTTGGCGCAAAGCGCGATGCCGTCCCTCCCAACATCTTCCTGGAGCGACTGTTCAAGCCATCCGTACTATGGGAGGGGGAGTCCGGAAACAACAATCCGACCCCAACCGTACTGCCCGACACCAATCACTCTGACACAATCGGTGGGTCTGCCAATGAAGTAACACCTTTAGCCCACGAAATAATGGCAGTCATTGCTGTTGGGGAACGTTGCAGAAAATTAAAAATTTTCCTACGGTTTCACCAAGATCCATCTATGAGTTCATCTAAGCAACGAGTCATGGGAGAGAGATTGCATCTACATACCACTTGTAGATCGCCTGTGGAAGCGTTCACTAGAACGTGGATGATGGAGTCGTACTCGCCGTGATCCAAATCACCGATGACCGAGTGCCGAACGGACGGCACCTCCGCGTTCAACACACGCGTGCAGAGCGGATGACGTCTCCTCCTTCTTGATCCAGCAAGGGGAAGGAGAGGTTGAGGAAGATGGCTCCAAAGCAGCACGACGACGTGGTGTTGGTGGAGAAGCAAGACTCGGCAGGCTTCGCCAAGCACGTGACGGAGGAGGAGAGGTGTAGCAGGGGAGAGGGAGGCGCCAAGATGCAAGGGTGCGGCTGCCCCCTTCCCCCCCTTTATATAGGCCCCCTGGGGGTGCGCCGACCCTTGGAGATCTGATCTCCCAAGGGGGGCGGCGGCCAAGGGGGGAGACTTGCCCCCCAAGGCAAGTGGGCGCCCCCCACCCTAGGGTTTCCAACCCTAGGCGCAGGGGGGCCCAAGTGGGCGCACCAGCCCACCAGGGGCTGGTTCCCTCCCACTTCAGCCCACGGGGCCCTCTGGGATAGGTGGCCCCACCCGGTGGACCCCCGGGACCCTTCCGGTGGTCCCGGTACAATACCGGTAACCCCCAAAATTCTCCCGATGGCCGAAATAGCACTTCCTATATATAATTCTTTACCTCCGGACCATTCTAGAACTCCTCGTGACGTCCGGGATCTCATCCGGGACTCCGAACAACATTCGGTTTGCTGCATACTCATATTCATACAACCCTAGCGTCACCGAACTTAAGTGTGTAGACCCTACGGGTTCGGGAGACACGTAGACATGACCGAGACGGCTCTCGGGCAATAACCAACAGCGGGATCTGGATACCCATGTTGGCTCCCACATGCTCCTCGATGATCTCATCGGATGAACCACGATGTCGAGGATTCAAACAACCCCGTATACAATTCCCTTTGTCAATCGGTATGTTACTTGCCCGAGATTCGATCGTCGATATCCCAATACCTCGCTCAATCTCAAGTTATCGGCAAGTCACTTTACTCGCACTGTAATGCATCATCCCGTGACCGGACACTTGGTCACTACGAGCTTATTATGATGATGCACTACCGAGTGGGCCCGATGATACCTCTCCGTGTACGGAGTGACAAATCCAGCCTCGATCCGTGTCAACCCAATGTACACTTTCAGAGATACCTGTAGTGTACCTTTATAGTCACCCGATTACGTTGTGACGTTTGGTACACCCAAAGAACTCCTACGGTATCCGGGAGTTACACGATCACATGGTATAAGGAAAATATACTTGACATAGGAAAAGCTCTAGCAAAACGAACTACACGATCTTGTGCTATGCTTAGGATTGTCTTGTCCATCACATCATTCTCCTAATGATGTGATCCCGTTGTCAACGACATCTAATGTCCATAGTCGAAACCATGACTATCTGTTGACCAACGAGCTAGTCACTAGAGGCTTACTAGGGACATATTGTGTTCTATGTATTCACACGTGTATTACGATTTCCGGATAATACAATTATAGCATGAATAAAAGACAATTATCATGAACAAGGAAATATAATAATAATCCTTTTATTATTGCCTCTAGGGCATATTTCCAACAGTCTCCCACTTGCACTAGAGTCAATAATCTAGTTACATTGTGATGAATCGAACACCCATAGAGTTCTCGTGTTGATCATGTTTTTCCCAAGGAAGAGAAAGTTTAGTCAACGGATCTGCGACATTCAGATCCGTATGCACTTTGCAAATTTCTATGTCTCCATCTTGAACATTTTCACGGATGGAGTTGAAGCGGCAACTTGATGTGCCTGGTCTTCTTGTGAAACCTGGGCTCCTTGGCAAGTGCAATAGCTCCAGTGTTGTCACAGAAGATTTGATCGGCCCCGACGCATTGGGTATGACTTCTAGGTCGGTGATGAACTCCTTCACGCATATTGCTTCATGTGCTGCCTCCGAGGCTGCCATGTACTCCGCTTCACATGTAGATCCCGCCACGACGCTCTGGTTGCAGCTGCGCCAGCTTACTGCTCCACCATTCAACATATACACGTATCCGGTTTGTGACTTAGAGTCATCCAGATCTGTGTCGAAGCTAGCGTCGACGTAACCCTTTACGACGAGCTCTTTGTCACCTCCATAAACGAGAAACATGTCCTTTGTCCTTTTCGTGTACTTCAGATATTCTTGACCGCTGTCCGGTTGTTCCTTGCCGGGATTATTTTGGTACCTTCCTACCAAACTTATGGCAAGGTTTACATCAGGTCCGTACACAAAGATGGCATACATAATAGATCCTATGGCCGAGGCATAGGGGATGACGCTCATCTCTTCTTTATCTTTTGCCATGGTCGGGCATTGAACCGAGCTCAATCTCACACCTTGCAGTACAGGCAAGAACCCTTTCTTGGACTGATCCATTTTGAATTTCTTCAAAATCTTATCAAGGTATGTGCTTTGTGAAAGACCTATGAGGCGTCTCAATCTATCCCTATAGATCTTGATGCCTAATATGTAAGCAGCTTCTCCAAGATCCTTCATTGAAAAACTTTTATTCAAGTAGGCCTTAATGTTGTCCAAGAGTTCTATATCATTTCCCATCAAAAGTATGTCATCTACATATAGTATGAGAAATGCTACAGAGCTCCCACTCACTTTCTTGTAAACGCAGGCTTCTCCATAAGTCTCAAGACAAACCCAAACGCTTTGATCATCTCATCAAAGCGAATGTTCCAACTCCGAGATGCTTGCACCAGCCCATAAATGGATCGCTGGAGCTTGCATACCTTGTTAGCATTCTTAGGGTCGACAAAACCTTCCGGCTGCATCATATACAGCTCTTCCTTAAGATAACCGTTAAGGAATGTCGTTTTGACGTCCATCTGCCATATCTCATAATCATAGTATGCGGCAATTGCTAACATGATTCGGACGGACTTAAGCTTCGCTACGGGAGAGAAAGTCTCATCATAGTCAATCCCTTGAACTTGCCGATAACCCTTAGCGACAAGTCGAGCTTTATAGATGGTGACATTACCGCGTCACCTTCTTCTTAAAGATCCATTTGTTTTCTATCGCCGCCCGATCATCGGGCAAGTCTGTCAAAGTCCATACTTTGTTTTCATACATGGATCCTATCTCGGATTGCAAGGCTTCAAGCCATTTGTTGGAATCCGGGCCCGCCATCTCTTCTTCATAGTTCGAAGGTTCACCGTTGTCTAACAACATGATTTCCAGGACTGGGTTGCCATACCACTCTGGTGTGGAACGTGTCCTTGTGGACCTACGAAGTTCAAGAGCAACTTGATCCAAGTACTTTGATCATCATTGTTAATTTCCTCTCCAAGAGGGTGTAGGCACCACAGGAACATTTTCCTGAGCTGCACTATTTTCCTGTTCAAGAGGTAGTACTTCATCGAAGTTCTACTTTCCTCCCACTTACTCCTTTCGAGAGAAACTCTTTTTCAAGAAAGGATCCGTTCTTGGCAACAAAGATCTTGCCTTCGGATCTAAGGTAGAAGGTATACCCAATGGTTTCCTTAGGGTATCCTATGAAGACGCATTTTTCCGACTTGGGTTTGAGCTTTTCAGGTTGAAGTTTCTTGACATAAGCATCGCATCCCCAAACTTTTAGAAACGACAGCTTAGGTTTCTTCCCAAACCATAATTCATACGGTGTCGTCTCAACGGATTTAGACGGTGCCCTATTTAAAGTGAATGTAGCTGTCTCTAGAGCGTATCCCCAAAATGATAGCGGTAAATCTGTAAGAGACATCATAGATCGCACCATATCCAATAGAGTGCGATTACGACGTTCGGACACACCATTACGCTGAGGTGTTCCAGGCGGCATGAGTTGTGAAACGATTCCACATTTCCTTAAGTGTGTACCAAATTCGTGACTTAAATATTCTCCTCCACGATCTGATCATAAGAACTTTATTTTTGGTCACGTTGATTCTCTACCTCATTCTGAAATTCCTTGAACTTTTCAAAGGTCTCAGACTTGTGTTTCATCAAGTAGACATACCCATATCTACTCAAGTCATCAGTGAGAGTGAGAACATAACGATATCCTCCGCGATCCTCGACGCTCATTGGACCGCACACATCGGTATGTATGATTTCCAATAAGTTGGTTGCTCGCTCCATTGTTCCGGAGAACGGAGTCTTGGTCATTTTGCCCATAAGGCATGGTTCGCATGTGTCAAATGATTCATAATCGAGAGACTCTAAAATTCCATCAGAATGGAGCTTCTTCATGCGCTTGACACCAATGTGACCAAGGCGGCGGTACACAAGTATGTGGAACTATCGTTATCAACTTTACATCTTTTGGTATTCACACTATGAATTTATGTAATATTACGTTCGAGATTCATTAAGAATAAACCATTGACCATCGGAGCATGACCATAAAACATATCTCTCATATAAATAGAACAACCATTATTCTCGGATTTAAATGAGTACCAATCTCGCATTAAACGAGATCCTGATACAATGTTCATGCTCAAACTTGGCACTAAATAACAATTATTGAGGTTTAAAACTAATCCCGTAGGTAAATGTAGAGGTAGCGTCGACGGGCGATCACATCGACCTTGGAACCATTCCCGACGCCAAGATCGTCACCTCGTCCTTCGCCAGCCTCCGCTTATTCCGCAGCTCTGCCGTGAGTTACAAATATGAGCAACGGCACCGATATCAAATACCGTGGAGTTACTACGAGTACTGTTAAGGTACACATCAATTACATGTATATCAAATATACCTTTAGTGTTTCCGGCCTTCTTGTCTGCTAAGTATTTGGGGCAGTTCCGCTTCCAGTGGCCCTTCCCTTTGCAATAAAAGCACTCTGTCTCAGGTTTGGGTCCATTCTTTGACTTCTTCCCGGCAGCTTGCTTACCGGGCGCGGCAACATCCTTGCCGTCCTTCTTGAAGTTCTTCTTACCCTTGCCCTTTTTGAACTTAGTGGTTTTATTGACCATCAACACTTGATGTTCTTTCTTGATTTCAACTTCTACTGACTTCAGCATTGAGAATACTTCGGGAATGGTCTTCACCATCCCCTGCATATTGTAGTTCATCACAAAGCTCTTGTAGCTTGGTGGGAGCGATTGAAGGATTCTGTCAATGACCGCCTCGTCCGGGAGGTTAATGTCCAGCTGGGACAGGCGGTTGTGCAACCCAGACATTTTGAGTATGTGCTCACCGATGTAACTATTTTCCTCCATCTTACAACTATAGAACTTGTCGGAGACTTCATATCTCTCGACCCGGGCATGAGCTTGGAAAACCATCTTCAGCTCCTCGAACATCTCATATGCTCCGTGTTGCTCAAAATGCTTTTGGAGCCCCGGTTCTAAGCTGTAAAACATGCTGCCTGAGCGAGGGAGTAATCATCAAGACGAGACTGCCAAGCATTCATAATGTCTTGGTTCTTCGATGGGTGCATCACCTAAGCGGTGCTGCTAGGACATATTGTTTCTTGGCTGCTATGAGGATGATCCTCGGGTTCCGCACCAGTCCGAATAGTTGCTGCCATCGTCTTTCAGCTTGGTTTTCTCTAGGAACGCGTTGAAGTTCATGGTGACATGAGCGTTGGCCATTTGATCTACAAGACATTTTTGCAAAGATTTTAGACTCATGTTCATGACAATTAAGTTCATCTAATCAAATTATTTAATGAACTCCCACTCAGATTTGACATCCCTCTAGTCATCTAAGTGTCACATGATCCAAGTCGACTAGGCCGTGTCCGATCATCACGTGAGACGGACTAGTCATCGTCGGTGAACATCTCCATGTTGATCGTATCTTCCATACGACTGATGTTCGACCTTTCGGTCTCTTGTGTTCCGAGGCCATGTCTGTACATGCTAGGCTCGTCAAGTTAACCCTAAGTGTTTATGCATGTGTAAAACTGTCTTACACCCGTTGTATGTGAACGTAAGGATCTATCACACCCGATCATCACGTGGTGCTTGAAGCATTTAACTTTAGCAACGGTGCACAGTTAGGGGGAACACTTTCTTGAAATTATTCTAGGGGATCATCTTATTTACTACCGTCGTTCTAAGTAAACAAGATGCATAAAACATAATAAACATCACATGCAATTATATAAAGTAGTGACATGATATGGACAATATCATATAGCTCCTTTGATCTTCATCTTCGGGGCTCCATGATCATCTTGTCACCGGCATGACACCATGATCTCCATCATCATGATCTCCATCATCATGTCTCCATGAAGTTGCTCGCCAACTATTACTTCTACTACTATGGCTAACACGCTTAGCAATAAAGTAAAGTAATTTACATGGCGTTGAATCAATGACTCGCAGGTCATACAATAATTAAGACAACTCCTATGGCTCCTGCCGTTGTCATACTCATCGACATGCAAGTCGTGATTCCTATTACAAGAACATGATCTCATACATCACAATATATCATTCATCATTCATCACAACTTCTCGCCATATCACATCACATGACAATTGCTGCAAAAACAAGTTAGACGTCCTCTAATTGTTGTTGCATCTTTTACGTGGCTGCAATTGGGTTCTAGCAAGAACGTTTTCTTACCTACGAATAACCACAACGTGATTTTGTCAACTTCTATTTACCCTTCATAAGGACCCTTTTCATCTAATCCGCTCCAACTAAAGTAGGAGAGACAGACACCCGCTAGCCACCTTATGCAACTAGTGCATGTCAGTCGGTGGAACCTGTCTCACGTAAGCGTACGTGTAAGGTCGGTCCGGGCCGCTTCATCCCACAATACAGCTGAAGCAAGAAAAGACTAGTAGCGGCAAGCAAGTTTACAAGATCTACGCCCACAACAGAATTGTGTTCTACTCGTGCAATAGAGAACTACACATAGACCTAGCTCATGATGCCACTGTTGGGAAACGTTGCAGAAAATTAAAAAAATTCCTACGTTTTCACCAAGATCCATCTATGAGTTCATCTAAGCAACGAGTCATGGGAGAGAGATTGCATCTACATACCACTTGTAGATCGCGTGCGGAAGCGTTCACTAGAACATGGATGATGGAGTCGTACTCGCCGTGATCCAAATCACCGATGACTGAGTGTCGAACGGACGGCACCTCCGCGTTCAACACACGTATGGAGCGGATGACGTCTCCTCCTTCTTGATCCAGCAAGGGGGAAGGAGAGGATGAGGAAGATGGCTCCAGCAGCAACACGACGGCGTGGTGTTGGTGGAGAAGCAGCACTCCGGCAGGGCTTCGCCAAGCACGTGACGGAGGAGGAGAGGTGTAGCTGGGGAGAGGGAGGCGCCAAGATGCAAGTGCGGCTGCCCCTCCCCTTTATATAGGCCCCTTGGGGCGCCCGGCCCTTGGAGATCTGATCTCCCAAGGGGCGGCGGCCAGGGGAGACTTGCCCCCCAAGGCAAGTGGGCCCCCCACCCTAGGGTTTCCAACCCTAGGCGCAGGGGGGGGCCCAAGTGGGGCGCACCAGCCCACCAGGGGCTGGTTCCCTCCCACTTCAGCCCATGGGGCCCTCTGGGATAGGTGGCCCCACCGGTGGACCCCGGGACCCTTCCGTGGTCCCAGACAATACCCGTAACCCCGAAATTCTCCCGATGGCGAAATAGCACTTCCTATATATAATTCTTTACCTCCGGACCATTCCGAACTCCTCGTGACGTCCGGGATCTCATCCGGACTCCTAACAACATTCGGTTTGCTGCATACTCATATTCATACAACCCTAAGCGTCCACCGAACCTTATGTGTAGACCCTACGGGTTCGGGAGACACGTAGACATGACCGAGACGGCTCTCGGGCAATAACCAACAGCGGGATCTGGATACCCATGTTGGCTCCCACATGCTCCTCGATGATCTCATTGGATGAACCACGATGTCGAGGATTCAAACAACCCGTATACAATTCCCTTTGTTAATCGGTATGTTACTTGCCCGAGATTCGATCGTCGGTATCCCAATACCTCGCTCAATCTCGTTACCGGCAAGTCACTTTACTGCATCAGTAATGCATGATCCCGTGACCAAACACGTTGTCACTTTGAGCTCATTATGATGATGCACTACCGAGTGGGCCCAGTGATACCTCTCTGTAATACGGAGTGACAAATCCCAGTATCGATCCGTGTCAACCCAACAGACACTTTCGGAGATACCTGTAGTGTACCTTTATAGTCACCCAGTTACGTTGTGATGTTTGGTACACCCAAAGCACTCCTACGGTATCCAGGAGTTACACGATCTCATGGTGTAAGGAAAAGATACTTGACATTGGAAAAGCTCTAGCAAAACGAACTACACGATCTTTTGCTATGCTTAGGATTGTCTTGTCCATCACATCATTCTCCTAATGATGTGATCCCGTTGTCAACGACATCTAATGTCCATAGTCGAAACCATGACTATCTGTCAATTGACCAACGAGCTAGTCAACTAGAGGCTTACTAGGGACATATTGTGTTCTATGTATTCACACGTGTATTACGATTTCCGGATAATACAATTATAGCATGAATAAAAGACAATTATCATGAACAAGGAAATATAATAATAATCCTTTTATTATTGCCTCTAGGGCATATTTCCAACAATTGCCCCGTGGACGGAACCATTCCTAGCCTACCTAACCAGGCAGGAACTCCCCGAGGACCAAAACAAGGCACGCTGCATAGTGCGGCGCTCTAAAGCCTATAAAGTCCACGAGGGAGAGCTTTATAAGAAAAGCACAACCGGAGTCCTTCAAAGGTGTATCTCCGAAGAGGAAGGGCGGAATCTTCTAGCTGATATTCATGCCGGACTGGGTGGGCACCATGCCGCAGCCCGGGCCCTTGTAGGCAAGGCCTTCTGTACAGGATTTTATTGGCCAACGGCCCGGGCAGATGCTCAGGACTTAGTCCAACGATGCGTCGGTTGCCAGCTCTTTGCTAATCAAAGCCACATGCCACCCACCGCCCTCAACACTATACCCATCACCGCCGTCATAGTCAGGGGCTTGACATGGTTGGACCACTTAAAGGAGGAACCCACAAGCAAAAATACCTATTGGTCATGGTGGATAAATTCACCAAATGGATAGAGGCCAAGCCTGTTAAGACGGCCGAATCCGTACCGGTGATAGACTTCATATCAGGGGTAGTACACCGTTACGGCATCCCCCATAGCATCACTACTGATAACGGCACGAACTTCATGGCCAACGAGGTCAAACTCTGGTGCAAAAACATGGGCATCAAGCTCGACTATGCTTCAGTCTATCACCCTCAAACTAACGGTCAAGTCGAGCGAGCAAATGGTCTAATCATGAGCGGCATTAAACCCAGACTAGTGCGGTCCCTCAAGGAATCTAACACGCACTGGGTAGAGGAGCTCGACTCCGTACTCTGGGGGCTGCGGACCACGCCGAATCGCACTACCAGATTCACACCATTTTTTATGGTATACGGCGCAGAGGCAGTTCTGCCCTGAGACATAATTCATGACTCACCTCGCGTGCGCATGTACGAAGAAAGAGAAGCCGAGCTCGATCGGCAAGACAGTTTGGACGCCTTGGAGGAGGAGCGAGACGTGGCAAGAGCTCGTTCCGCATTCTATCAACAGCAGGATCGAAGATATCAAAGCAGAGAAGTACGGGCCAAAGCTTACAATGTTGGCAAATTAGTTCTACGCCTGTCGGACAAGAAAAAGGACAAACTCAAACCGAAATGGGAAGGTCCCTTCATCATCGACCAAGTCCTGACCGGCGGAGCGTACCATCTGCGAAACGCATCGGATAACCGACTCGAGCCGAACCCATGGAACACAGCCCGTCTCCGAAGATTCTACGCCTAGCGCCAGATTCTGAGTTTGTCTCCTTCCTCCGTCTATATTTTATACATTAGCTGTCTTTTATTTCTCTCCATCTCCCTCCCTTTTCTTGCAGCCTTTAGAGGCTCGTCTGCGCATTGTTCGTGCACACTTGACGCGCTACCCGCGCTCATTATATCTGGGGGCTTCTTTAACAGAAGCTTATTAATACGGGCTTTATGCCCAACACATGTGTCACACTTCCACATGTACCTTTTATTCACCATTATATGCATCGATATGACTTAAGTTTTGGCCAAGCTGGGTTGCCTGGCTCCTATGCTTACCCCTACGTTCCCGATTGTTCGGCTAGGTGGTAAAGGGAGCACCTCTGCGATTGTTACTGCCGGGTCAACCGGATGTGTACCTCTGACTGGGTGAAGCCGAAAGCTAGCTTTCTTAAGGGAATATTCGGTCGGTGAACTAAAAGATGATTTCTTACCTATTCATTTACCTGCCCCCAGATGTTTTTCTGCTCTTTTCGTTGTCCAGACATGCACTTTAGGGCGTGCCTCCCAGGGAAAGGAACCCCTAACGGAACTATTCTCCCTGGAAGATGTTTGTTACTAACCATGTAATATAACATAACTAGTTGGGCACTTGTCTGATAGAGCACTAATGACCCCTACGCCTGGTCTCCACGCATGCCCCATTTTTTATATAACCGCGAGGGTATTCGGACACACTCCGGACTATTGGGTCCAGAGGTTGAAGCGAATAGGTCCGCTACGACAAACGATCTACAATCCGGCTAGAAGGCATTTTACATGTCATCTTAAATTATATAGTCAACTTGACTGATTGTATTCCTCTTCAATGCCATCTAATAGGCTGTCTAGTTTACAGTCCTGCTGGGAATACTTTATGCCAATTCTACTTGGCCGTACACTAAGCTCATAGGGATCTCCTTCCCATCGGGCCCGACAGGTCCGACATCGGCCATGTGGTTTGGGTCAGCCTTCGTGTACCGCGTCTTCACCATGGCCCAGGCCTCCCTGGCGCCTTGACGGCAGGCCGATATCTTCCACAACCGGAAGCGCCGCCGTGCTCCCTGAAGCCTCTCTGCAAGCTCTCCAAGGCCTTCAGGCAGGGAGATAGATGGGCACAAGGCCTGGGCGACACCTTTCATCACCTGCCGAACTCGTTTGTGCAGTTGCAGCAGCTCGGGAAAAAGGTCACCCGTAGAAGCGGGCATTTCCTCCGCAGGACGACCTGTGAGCATACCTACAGACATATCTCTGTTAGTCGACTTCCTCGCCGAACTCTTTTTCAAAGTTCGTTCAAGCACTTACTAAAAATGCCACGACGAAGCCGCCGATTCTCCTTAACGGAGTCAGACAGCTGGGCACGAACATCCTTTAGTTCCTCACCCAGCTGGGTGTTGGCATCTTGGAGACTATTTTTCTCTTGCCTCACCCTGGTAAGCACACTCTCGCCGGCCTTTAACTGGCGCAAGAGTTGTTGCTTGTCCGGATCTATCCCGGCGCCATCTGCAATATTATTGTCAGATTTATACACAAGCCGCACTTCACAAACTACTTATCTTTTGAAGCATATATTACCAGAGGGGGTCTTTGTGGCTTCCTCAGATGGCGGCTAGTGCGGCCTCAAGTTGGGCCTTGCACTCTTCAAGCTCCTGGGACAGTCGGGTATTCTTTTCTGTAAGATCATGCATAAGAAATGATCCTAAAATCAGTTATTCTAACTATTTTAAGTCTCGGGGGCTACTGGCATATATAACTGTCAAAATTCCTCACTCGTATGTCTTTTACATACTGCTCCGTGGCTCTGGCTAGACCATCTTGAGCGGCATGGAGGTGCGCATCTCCTGAATTAAAGGCATTCAATGCCTCTTGCGAGAAACATGTGTCACGAAGAACTGTCCGGCGGCGCCTGTGATTCATGGCACTCTCCACCTCAGAGTTGGTGGCGGACAATCTGTCGGCATCCTCCATCGGAGGAGCATCCGACGCACGCCTCGTGTTCGCCTCCGCTTCTGGACCTGGCTTTGGAGCCTGGCTGGCGGAGGCTCGATTGGCAACCTCTCCGGACACAGTCCGGCGAGCGCTCTTTTTCCTGAAAAGAGCACAAGCGTTAGTATGCCTTCCAGGAATCAAACCTTGGAACACGGTGGCACGCCATACCGTTGCGGCGGTGTTTCGATCCGGACCGCACTTTTTTTAGCTCTTTGGGCCGTATGCCCTTGTTGGCCAGCCGCCGCGGGCTCGGCTTCCCGCCTCAAAGGCACCCCCTGCGAAACACCATTGGTATACGGTGATCAGAAATAAGCACGGACGGGTCATTGTCAGGGTATTGGGACTTCGGTCGCAGTTACCTATGAGGCTGGAAGTATTCCGGGGTAATCGGCCGTAATGGCGACCAAGGCATTGTCGATGCTAAGTTGGTGAAATAACCCATCGATCAGCTCCACCTTTATGTCCGGGTCCTCTTGGGAAGCCGGATCGAGGGACCGTTCCGGATCCTCGGGTTGTGGAGACGGGCTATTTATATCTTTTACGGCCCGGCGCAGTTCCTGCGTCGAAATCACAAAATGAGATACTTAATCATGGGAATATGGATCGGATGGGCAGAAAGAAATGTCCGCTTACCCATCTTCGAGGATTGTTCATAGAAAATCCGTTCAGTGGACTGACGCGGAGAAAATCCTCCTCTTCCCCTTTGTACAACGCGACAAGATCTTCACCAGATCGGCGACCTATCCGGCCCCTTACGGCCGTGACGGGTGGCATCATCCTCCCCGTTGAAATCCCACATGGGGTGGCCCCTATACTGGAGCGGCTGTACCCCCCGCATAATGCATGTGGCCATGACCCCGATCATGGTCAGTCCGGAATGAGCTAACAACCTTATTCCGCTCATCAGGTAAAGGACGTCCCTGTCATTTTCCCTCTAGGGGCTCCACGGACGCCAACTTAGGCGTTTCTTCAAGGGAGCGTTACTGAACTCCGGGAGGCCGATCCGAACAGGATCCGGCAGCGGGACGTCTTCTATATAAAACCATTCCGAAGGCCAATCTTCGGACGCCTTCTTCGGGGTTCCGGATAGATATCCGGTCCCGGCGATGCGCCATAGCTCGGCTCCGCCCACTTGATATATTCACCCCTCGTGAGAGCGGGGTACAAGGCAGAACAATCTCTTCCATAGCGCGAAATGAGCCTCAATGCCCAAAAATAGCTCGCAAAGGGCCACGAAGCCCGCAATATGCAAAACGAAGGCAGGCGTGAGGTTGTGCAACTGGAGGCCGTAGAACTCCAGGAGCCCCCGGAGAAACGGATGAATTGGAAATCCGAGCCCTCTTATCAGATAAGAGACGAAGCATACCCGCTCTCCTTTGGAGGGATCAGGGGCGTTCTCCGCTTGCTTTCCGCCCTTATAGGTGGCGAGTCCGGCTCGAACCGGAACCATGAAGGCTGGGGGAAGAAATCCCTTGGTTTGGAGCATCACTAGCTCACTATGCGGGACTGAGCATCTCTCCCAATCTCCGGGCTGAGGGCTGGGAGCGCGAGAGGAGGAGCCACGATCGGCCCATGATGGAATGGATTTTCGTCAGAGGCGCACCGATGAATGCTCGCGGAGGGAGGATGGTGTGATTCGGATCTGGATCCTCGTCTCTTTTATAGGCGGCTCATTTGTGCAGCTAGGGGGTAAAAATAAAAATACCCTGGCTTTTCACATTCATTCAACACGTGGAAGATGGCCATTATTGGGCGTAGAAGCCGAGGAGCGTGATATTTATGAGATGCCGGACACTATTCAACAGGTGCACAGGATTTGTAGAAGAACCCGCCTTGCAATGCCGAAGACAATCTACACGCCGGACTCATCGTCATTGAAGCCTGGTTCGGGGGCTACTGAGGGAGTCCCGGATTAGGGGGTGTCCGGATAGCCGAACTATCACCTTCGGCCGGACTCCTGGACTATGAAGATACAAGATTGAAGACTTCATCCCGTGTCCAGATGGGACTTTCCTTGGCGTGGAAGGCAAGCTTGGCGATACGGATACGTAGATCTCCTACCATTGTAACTGACTCTGTGTAACCCTAACCCTCTTCAGTGTCTATATAAACCGGAGGGTTTTAGTCCGTAGGACGAACAACAATCATACCATAGGCTAGCTTCTAGGGTTTGGCCTCTCTGATCTCGTGGTAGATCTACTCTTGTACTACCCATATCATCAATATTATTCAAGCAGGAGTAGGGTTTTACCACCATCGAGAGGGCCCGAACCTGGGTAAAAACATTGTGTCCCTTGTCTCCTGTTACCATCCGCCTAGACGCATAGTTCGGGACCCCCTACCCGAGATCCGCCAGTTTTGACACCGACAACAGCCACACCGGGGTGACCGGTGAGTCTCGACTGTAGCACCTCGCTGTGATTTGGTGGATGGCACGCGGGCCCGGATGCTTTGATGCCGCGCATGTAGATAGAGCGGCTAGTCATATACAGAGTGCTCAATATTGTGCACCACGACCAAGGCGGAGAGGAAAATGGGAGAACTACATAATTAATGCATCTTATATTTACTAATTGGAGGCACCTTTCAAGATCTCTCATTAATCCACATCATCAAAATTAATTACACCGTTGGATTTTAGAATTTACGGTCAGGATAAAAAGAAAACTTGCGTAACACAAATAGTTCCCTACCGCAAAAAGGATGCATCTGCCACGTCCAACGTTTTTGTATACAAAACTAATAAAGCCTTCATATGTTCATCAAAATAAAAAAGATAGCCTCACGTGAAAAGATAAACAGATCCAAACGTCCTAGCTGATTACCCGCATTAAAATAAAAAAAAGAGCGCCTCATGTCCAAAAAAAAAGGAAAGCTCTCCATAAAAAGTCTAACGTAAAAAGGGAAAGAAATCCAAATGTCACGCTTATAACGCGTACCTTTATTATATGTTCATCAAAGTAAAAAGGGACAACCTCACGTCAAAAGAAGGAAAGCTTCAATCTGACCTGCACCTTTCAAGTTCTCTCTGTGAAGAACAAGTACAACGTAAAAAAGAGAAACAAATTCACATGGCCCAAATGATTACCCGCATCAAAATAAAAAAAAGGACCGCCTCACATAAAAAAAGGAAAGCCTCTCCATAAAAGTCCAACGTAAAAAAGGGATGGAAATCTAAACGACCTTTTAAAGTTCTTATTTGTTTATAAAAAAAGGAGAGCCTCACGTCATAACAAAAGGAAAGCTTCCATCTGACCCGCACTTTCCAATTTCTCTCCGTGCAGAAGAAGTCCAACGTAAAAAGGTGAAAGAAATTCAAGTCACCCGGCTGAACCAAAAATAAAAGAAATCCCAATGTTTCAAGTTCTCTTATTAATCCGAATTATGGAATCAAATTACACTATTCGATTGAGTAGTTTATGTAAAAGAAAAAACCTGCATAACGCATGTGATCCCGTCCCACGGAAAAGGCATGACACGTCCAACGTTATTAATTTTTTTTAGGGGTACACGTTCAACATTATTAGTGGTATACAAAACAAAGAAATCATCCATCCATCCTCAATAAAATAAAAAGTAGAGTCCCGCGTTAAAAAAGGGGAAAGCCTCCATCCATAGTAAGTCCAACGAAAAAAGGAAATAAATCCATACGACCCTACTAATTACCCATAAAAGCCTCCATCAATAAAATATTCTGCCTATTTAAAAAAGTTATTGTGCCGATCACAATC
This sequence comes from Aegilops bicornis, assembly GCA_021605145.1. Lineage (NCBI taxonomy): Eukaryota > Viridiplantae > Streptophyta > Magnoliopsida > Poales > Poaceae > Aegilops > Aegilops bicornis. The sequence continues at coordinate 508,071,829 of CM038673.1, forward strand.
ACTATGGACTCCTCTACATGGCCGCAGCCTGCTGCTGGCTCATATCATGAAGTGATGGCGTGGACCAATTAGCATGAGGAGCTCCTCACATGCAGACGCTAGATGCTAAATGAGCTCTAGCATTGATTTTATTTATTATTATGTATGCACAAAATACTATTCTTTTGGTAGAAATACTACTTTGAATGACATGCTTGCGATTGATGTGTGTGTGTGTGTGTGTGTGTGTGTGTTTAGTTGGAATGCAAAGTACTAAAAAACAGGAACAATCATAACAGAAATTCTTTCAGATTCTTTGGGTATGCACAACTTCAATCCGAATAATCTATCACATATTTCCACGACTCTATTAATCATAAAATAAAATTTGAAAAAAATTATTGGTTAAGATAAAAACTTAAAATCTGAATAATATATGGCTCATGAAGGTATGCGAAAATAGAATCTCTTATTTATATTTTTGCTACAGTTTCACATGTGTTTTTAGATAGATCCGACCGTATTTCGGAGGCAAAACATAGCTGTTTTTTTTTTCAGGTAGCAAACGGAAATGAACATATATGCTACAACAGGGAACTTTATTATATACCTATTAGAAACTTATATCTAACAAATACATGATACATGCAACAACTTTTGAATTCATAACCATGTTGTCAACCAATATAATAATGACAATCAATTATAATAATTTCATATTATTGTCCAACATTTGTAATAGGTACACACTTTGTCCTATATAATATTACAAGTGCTAGCCCGTGCAGATGCACGGGTTGACGACTAGTGAGTTTAATTAGGGTAGTTTTGTAAAGTACGAGATACATTCCTCCAATCGCAAAATGCCTTGGTTGATGAGATTTGAGCCTTATAAACCGGAAGGGAGGGAGTACTGCACGCGGTGTAGTCTAGTCACTTGTTGAAATCTCTAGAAATGCAAATACTCCTTTACGGTTTATAGGGCTATACTAGCAAGTACTAGCACTACAATAGTGGGCTCAAATAGCAATTTTGTCTCATGCAAGAGCCTGGCTATATGCGTGCTCCAAGGCACCGCACCATGCCCCACCCCTACACAAAGACTACCACCCGAGCGTTTGCAACTGCCACGTTCGGGTTGTGCTTGGCTCTTCGCCTCTTCGAGAAGAAGAACAATGATGTTACTCCTACTTCTACAGTATCGAATCCACTAATGCATGTCCGTCCACCTCGTGCGGGAGGGATAGCGTGTAGCAAGCTTCTACTAGTCCTGCCAGCCACCATGCTCATGCGCGAGGGAGGGACACAGCTTCATTGACTTAGTGCTCCTGCCTTTGCGTCTATGACAGGTGGGCCCAACAGGTGGTTGGCCCACCTGTCATGCAGCCAAAGGCATGTGCAGTTAAGGCACCGGAGCTCAGTCTGCGAGGGAGAGGGCGTTGTAGTAATCAAACTTCTCGGTCTTGTACGAGTTGACGCGACACATCAAATCACTGCACTTGATATAAGTCCTTTTACACATTTCAAATGGACTACAACATACAGATGTATGCATACATATTTTGCTTCGTATGTAGTCACTTGTTGCAGTATCTAAAAAGACTTATATTTGGAAACGAAGGGAGTACAACGCATGCATGCATGCTGTGACTTTCCTTTTGATACTTGCATGTGTTGATTTGATGCACCTTGCCAAATTTTGACTATAAGTTTAACTAACCAAATTTTCATGCATGTCACAAAAAAATTACGGGCTATTAGGATTGTGACTATGTTTGTCTTATGTTGCCACATTATTTTTCCCACACTTGCCACACTTGCCTAACTTGAGTTGCTCAAATTGTTAGACACACTTTGGCTCGCCTAAGGGAATCTTGCCACACTTTTTGTGTCTATGACATGTGGGGTTCACTGCTAATAAAAAAATCTTTTCTTAGGTGTGGCTAATAAAAAATACTTATATTTAGGAACGGAGGGAGTAGAAAATATAAATAATAGTGCATGTTGGGCCAACCCGTTTCCGATAATTTTAGCCATGGGCTTGTTCACAATTTTTACGCGGGGGTGGTTGTTCATTTAATGGAGGGACTTGTACCAGACTTGAACGATACAAAGTGCGACCTGGCACACCGTAACACCACTTGGAACAAGCGGGTAGCTATCACAAAAAACAATCAACAACTAAAAAAACGGCGACCTGGCACATAGTACACAATTTTAAATGATTGTTTTGGAGTGAAAAAGGAAAACTACCCCACTACGTTATATATAGGCCGGAGCCTCCGCTCTTGCTTGCTAGGGTTGCTCTATTCACGCACTCTCATCCTCTCCAGATCTAAACAAGATAGGGGTGGTAACACTATCTTTCTCCCTTCAAAAAACACTGTCTTTCTATCCTCACCACTGGTTACAAACCCGGACGTATCCCCCTCCGCCAGTGAAGGGGAGGAGGGGCAGCATTTAGGCCGTCGTCGACAGCGAGGGAGGAGACCCACTGTCGGTCGCACCGTTATCTTTGGCCGAGCGTCGGCACGAGAGGTCCTCCGATCCCTTCGTCGTTGCCCTAGTGTGGGCGGATCCGGCCTCCTGCCGCCCACCTATCCACATCCCGACGACCTTCAGGTATATCTTCCTTCGAAACCGCCTTAGCTCTACTTCCCCAGCTCGCTACGTCGCTGCATGTGCATCATTTTCTACCCCTCAGCCCCTCTCGATCGGATGGTCCAACGTCACCTATTTTTTCTTCTATTGTTAGAGGTAAAGCTACTTCATGGAGTCGAATCTTGTACTTGGTTCAAACAAGAAATAAAGTGGGGGTGGGGGAATTTAGTATGTACATCAGACTTGGTACAAACAGGAAGGAAAGGGGTGAAAGTAGTACTGTTGGTCATCCAACCGGTCTCTTGGTCGAAAAGGGAAATATAGGGGTAACGATGTACACAGTGGTATGACCAGGACTAGATTTGCTATGCACACATAGGAGTAGGTGGCTAGAGTGAACGAAAATGGGACCAACCCAGATATGTTTCTTGGATGTTTGTTTCTCGGGGCAACAAACTATGAATCGCCACTTTATGCCCCTGTTTAGGTACATGGTGCTGGACTGCTGGTGCACCCACTGTCCCATGCCCTTATACCAAATATGTAGTTGTTCTTAATCTAATGCCCCTGGTAAAATGAAGCCATGCCACTGTTATAAGCCATGACAAGTTTAGCCAAATGTTTTTGCCTGTAATTGTTTGAGAATCTGACTGTTTCCTCTGTAGCTTTTTGTGCAAACAGAGATATCCATTTCATCTGGTTTCTGTTGTGACCTTTTGGTGCACTGCACAAAACTCTTCTTAAAAGAAGTGACTTTTGTGTTGTTTAACTGGAATGTCAGAATGGAACAATTGGTTCATTTCGGTGGAACTGCACAAAGGGAGATCTGTGTTCCAATCCTCATCATCCATATTGGCGCCATAACCTTCCTTTAGGTAAGAATGATATTTAATGCATGTGTTCATCTCTATTTTAAATTGCCATGAGAAAATAATGTTATTTTTTACTAGTACACTAGTACTCCCTCACTGACAAAACCAATTCTGAAATAGAATGCCAATCATGTACTTGGTTTCACCAACTGGTGAGGAGAAAGAGAAACAGAGCATGAAGAGGAAGAAGAAGAAGAATAAATAAAGGCTAAGGCGATCTTCTTTGAAGCCAGAGGCCTCAGTCGAGGCCATTCAAGGGCTCCGGCAACGACTACCTTACATGTGAGACAATCCTCCAGGGAGCCCTTCCACTTCTGATGTCTCACTTAATTAATTAGGAGTACTTAAGTACCACTAATTTATTGCTGCCTAATTTTCCTGTCGGAGTTAAACAAATCTTCAGTAGCACCCTATGCTGAATCATGTATGTGTGTATGTTTGTCTATGGAGGTGAATCATGTGGTGGAGCGGGAAGGGAATATTATTAGTGTCATGACATAATAGTGTTATTGTTTTGCATGTCAATTTATTGCCATTGGTTCAATGAGGCAATGTTTTGTGTATTGTCCATCATGAATTTGATGCTACTGTTAGAGTAATATGCTAATGTATTTCTATCCTTTCTCACTAAGCTAATGAAGGTTTCACCTTGTTCCTACTTGTGCAAACAGGTATCATGTTGTGCCAGTCATACATTTTAGTGGAACTACACAAGACAATACAATGAACTGTATCCTAGCCAGTGCTTTAACTCTGCTGGAAGTTCTTGATAATCTTTCGATATAATCTCAGTACTGGTAAACAAGAGTGATTTCAACCATACATTTGAAGTGCACAAAAATATATACTATTGAGTGATTCCAGTGAGTGCTTTGTCATCTCTTATGGGACTACATGAATAAGCTTTTTTCCTCAGGTTGGTACGGGCCTAAGGCCTTCATCCATATTAGTGCTGTCATCTCTATTTGTATCGTGCTACTGTCATGAGAAACTCCTTTATCTTTGCACATTAAAGTTTTGCAACCTATGATACATGGCAATGCTTTGAGTGGAGCTAATTGGCACTGATTAAATAAACTAATACCTCTCTTTAAGCAAGACTACTATGTTGCTAACTTTACCCATTAAGATAATGAGGGTGCTTCTATTTGTTAGTGTATGTTTCATCAACTAGTCCCACTATTATAGTAATCTCACTCTCTCATTGCCTCGACAGCTTCCGTCCTTTCCTGTCAGTCGCTAATCTGGGCCTGCTTTCTTCCTTTCCTGTCAGTCGCTTCGCTTATCTCGGCTTCCAGTCAAAGGAAATAGTAATTGATATGCTACCTCACACAAGTTGGTACTGGTCTTTATCCTGATTATTGTGCTTGTCATGTATTGGTAATTTGGTATTGTGCTACTGTTTGCCGATTTTATAAAGGAGTAACTTGGAGCCTGAACTCGCAGGCAAATCATTGCATTGGGTGATTTCCGTAGAACTCCACAAAAAGATCAGATGGACAGATACTTATGTTGCTGCTATGTACTCCAAAGTTCATTCAAACAAGCATCGATGTTGACAAGAAGTGTCTATATCCACTCGAGTATCAACCAGCGTCAACCAGTTGTCAAACTCCAAGTATTAAGAGAGTGAGTGCCAAAAATATTGCGTGGCGCATAGCACAGAAAAACACAGTCCAGTCTTTGGTCCCAACTTGTGCCTTTTGGTTATCGGTAGATATGGTAGCGAACTGTATGGCATCGAGTCTAAAGATTCCAGTCAAGTTGGTTGACGTGTATATTCATCTCAAGACTTAATCACCGCACGCCTGTGGGTGCTCCATTTCAGTTGAACTGCACAAAAATTTGGGTGGTTCATTTTCTCAACCGCCTCCTTTCTAAATGCGCAATGTAGAATTTTGGTGAGCTACAGGACCAAGATGAGCCAGTAAATTAGTTGGATGAAAGTAGTGGCCAAGTTGCTCAAACCTCCCTCGGCACGAGGCCACTATTTGAGGATAAACCTACAAACGAAGTTCAGATTGTCTGTGCTACCTCTTATGTACTCGAAAGTTTACTCATATAAGCATTAATTTTAGCAAGAAGTACCTCCGACTGAACACCATTTACCAGTCTGTACCCTAGGTAATTAAAGTTCGTCCATGGATCATATTGGTTGTGATCTCAATCATTTGGATGCATAAACATACTGAACATGTGTATATCTGAATCTTTTGTGAATTATCTATGAATATTGTCGTGTGATCTATCAATCATTTGGATGCATAGACATGCTGAACTTGTGTATATATGAATCTTTTGAGTTGTTGATAGTGAATGTTGGCTATGAATATGAACGTGTCCTGTGAACCTGAGTTTGATACAAATGTTTAACTTTTCTGTTGTACTTGTGTGTGAACTTGTTAGTGTGCCTACTGTGGGGTATGTGATGTGTGGGTGTCAATGGCACACCTTCTTCCCGAGAAGAATTGCACCTGCTTTGTTAGGGTAGCAATGACGCATCAACTCTTTTTAATCTTTTTGCTCTGTCTTCCCCCTCCCCCACTCAACTCCTGCCGTAATGTTTTAAGCCTCAAAACAAACATAGTACTGCGTTGTTTTGGGGGCTTGATGAAAAATAGAGTGCTGGTTTCTGTAGGTTGGCCCGCCCAGCAAATGGGCTGCTGGTCCACCACGGACTGGGAGGCTAAAAATACAAGTTGTAAGGTGCAAAGGAAAGTAAAAAACGCCATCGAGAGCCATCCACTGAAGAAAAAAAATTGCTCCTAATGTGCTTCTTCATCGTGCATGCCGCCCCTCTTTAATCCGGTTACTCGGGGATGCTCGTATCATTTTTCCAGAGGGCGAACAAGTATCTCCTAGGCCTAGGTTTTGTATTTTAACATGCGTAGCCCACGACATACGGAGACAGTGGTTTCAACTTATTTTTTGAGGTCCATACCGGCCTATGGGCTTTTTCTTAAAGATCGGCAGCCCAATGTATTTTTTTAATAAAACGCAAGTCTTTGTTCTATTTATCTATATATAAGAATAATAATGTTGTGTCCAATTTATGTTTTCCCTTCTAACCACATTATATATATTTATATTATTACTATTATGATATATTTTATAGAGAATTATATATACATTATAAAAACATCCCACGTGTTATTAACTTATAAAAGTAAATGTTTAACAGAAGTTGGCAAGGAAAATCCTGGTTGTTTTTGACTCACGGGCAAGGAAAATCCTGGTGATTAGTGCATAAAAGCTTGCGAAGATTTTAAGGACCAATGTAATAATAACACGCTCATTTTTATTCTGAGCAATAACTCGCTAATTTGTTAATTATATATATATAATGTGCCTCTCCGGTTTATTTTTGATATTAATTGCTCCTTCTAACATAACATTATATATATAACGAGCCCAGCTAATTCGTGTATTTCAAGGAAGTGCAAATGGGCTGGGATTTCTTAGAAAATATAAATGGGCCGCATTGACGCGAAATTATTTGTTCATCCAGCCCAGCAAATGGACTGTACATTCAAGAAAACATGGGTTAAATATATGCCACATTTTTGCAGGCTGACATGTGGGCCAATAGGTCGAAGCATACGCAGGGCGTTGTCAACTTGGTCAACAAATTATTATGACATCCACGGCCATTGGATTTCTATCCAACGGCTGGCATGCACCTTGAAGCTCTCGTCTTCTTCCTCCAGCGACCGCCTCGTCCGGCCTCCGGCGGCTAGCGGCTCTGCTTAGCACGCATCGCTATGAAGCGCTACCCCACCGCCAGCCAGGCTATCCCTCCACCCGTCCACACCTCCTGTTATTCTCCATCGACTGCAGCCCCACGCCGCACCAGAACCAGTTATAACCCTTGTCCTCCTCTCAATCTGTGACTCCACTGCCGCGTCTTCCCATCTCCGAGTCATTCCCGTCCGGGGCCTCGCCGTCGTCCACCGCCTCGCTGCGCTCGGTGTGGCGTGGTCAACAAACGAGAGTCATCGTAATAGGACTGTTCATGGAGAGCCTGACGGTTGGGACCCATGAGGTCCATGGTCACACGCGATGAAAATTCCTACTTATTAAGCTGGAAAAAAATGTTTCCTCCACCTGACAGCTGGGACCCACCGGCTATATCTTCGCACGGAAGGAAGTGCCTCCTTGTTATGCGAAAAAAATTATTCCTCCCGTTGACAGCTGGGACCCATCAGATTTGGTGGCTGACTTGTGGGCCTACTAAGCGGACGTGTATGCAGGGCTTTGTCAACTTAATCAACAAATGATTCTAGCAGCAGGACCGTTGGATGTTAATCCAACAGCCGTGCTCCTTCTTCAACCTTTGTTCTTGCTCCTGTCTCCCGTGGGCGGCACCATGGCTGTGCTGCCGCGCACCCGAACCAGTCAAGTTTCCAACTCCTCTCCATCTGCGACTCCACTACCCCGTCTTCCCCATCTCCGGGTTGTTCCAGTCTTGGGCCTCGCCGTCGTCCACCGGCCTTGGTGCGCTCGGCACAGTGTGGCCAACGTGGTCAACAACCGAGAGTCAGTGGAAGATGACTGTACCTGAGAGGCTGACAGTGGGGACGCACCACGCCCATGGACGCATGCATGCAACGGAACGCGGTATGGTCAACATGGCCAAGGAACGACTTCCATCGGAAGTGTACTGTACGTGGAGAGGCTGATAGCTGGGTCCATGGCCGCAGCAAGGTAGTGTCTCCTTATTACGCGGAAAATAATGATTCCTCCACCTGACAGCAGGGAGCCACTGGACAGGCCACCATATTTTGCAAAAAAATGTTTCCCCCCTGACTGCTGGGACCCACCGGACGGGCCATCGTATTTCATGAAAAACGGTTCCACCCGCTATCAGCTCAGACCCACCGGAAGTGCCTCTTTATTACGCAGAAAAAATGAATACTCCCCCTGCAAGCTGGGACCCACCTTGGTGGGAGGCTGACTTGTGGGCCTACTAAGTTGACGGGGATGGAGGGCTTTGTCAACTTAGTCAATATGAACCATTCTAGCTCTAGTGACCGTATGATGTCCATCCAACGGCCGTAGTGCTTCTTCAACCTCTGGTCTTCTTACTCCAGCCGCCCAAACCAGTGTCGGTCGTGCTGCGTGCTCCTGCCTCCCGTGGTCGGCTGTGATGTCGCGGAGGCCTCACCGCCCCCTACTACTCCCACTGTTGGCCAGGCCATCCCTCTACTCACCCACACCCCCTGTTATTCTGCGGCGACAGCAGCCTCACACCGCAGCCGAACCAGTGAACCCTCATACTCCTCTATGTGTGGGCATCCACTACCGCGTCTTCCCCAGCTCCACGTTGTCCCCTTCCTAGGCCTCACTATCGTCCACCGCCCTGGTGCTCTCGGCGCGGCGTGGTCAATGTGGTCAAGGAACGACTTCCATCGGAAGAGTACTGTACGTTGATAGGCTGACAGTTGGGTCCACGGCAGCCGCAAGGAATTGGCTCCTTATTACGCGCAAAATAATTATTCCTCCACCTGATAGCAGGGACCCACCGGACGGGCAACCATATTTCATGAAAAAAACATTTCCCCCTGACTGCTGGGACCCACCAGCTACATCTTCGCACGCAAGGAAGTGAGTCCGGACAAAAAAATGATTCGCCCCCAGACTGGTGGGACCCACCAGCTACATCTTTGCATGCAAGGAAGTGCCTGACAGTCGGGACCCACCTGGTCGAAGCATACGTAGCGTTGTCATTCTGGTCGCGAACGTGCACGTACATACTGGTCGATGTAGAGGCGCGCACGTGTCATAGTAGAGGCGCGCATGTAGCATGTACACGTATGTACAGCGGCCAGTGTGCAAGAAAGAAAATAGGGCCACGTACGTACATACGGGCAGGGTCTCGAATGCCTAGTCACGCATACGTACAGCCAGGGCTCGTGTACATGGCTGGGTCGGAACGGAGAAACAGCGTCGCCGTCGTGTTCATGGGGAGCCAACCAGTTGGGCCGGTGGGGAGCCAACCAGTTGGGCCGGAACGGAATGCTCGTCATGTTCATCGGGAGGGCTTGGACGGAACAGCCGATGGAAATGAGGCCTGGCGTACCGCACAACGGAGGAAACGGCCTTGTGTTCGAAACGGGATCCTGTTCATCGGGAGGGGTCTAGCGTACCGCAAAACGGAGGAAACGAACTTGTGTTGGACCTCCTACGGTCGAAACAGGGTCCTGTTGATTGGGAGGGGTGTGCATACCGCAAAACGGAGGAAACGGACTTGTGTTGGAGCGCTACGGTCGAAACGGGGGTCCTGTTCATCGGGAGGGGTGTGGCGTACCGCAAAACGGGACTCCACGGGATATTGTTCATCTCCACCGTCGACCTCCTCCAGCCTCCACGGGCTACTGTTCATCCACCGTCGACCTCCTCCAGCCTCCACCTGCGACTGTTCATCCACGGGCTCCTGTTCATCTAGCCTCCACCGCGCGCTAGTCCACCGGCTACTGTTCAACCAACCCTCTCGGTGGGCTCCTGTTCAACCACCCCTCCACAGGCTACTATTCATCCAGCCCTCCATCGTCTACTGTTCATCCAGCCCACCATGGGGCCGTCCTTTTCATCCAGCCCTCCACGGGGTCCTGTTCATCCAGCCCCAACCAGCTCGATCGATCGGGGTCCTGTTCATCCAGAGGCAACACCACGGGTCCTATTCATCCACCCCCATCAGAACTGTTCATCCAAACCCCCAAAGAACGCCTTTGTTCATCTAGAGGCAACATCGATCGGCTTGATTAGCAGCGATGGCGAAGGAATCGCTCGATCGGGTTCAGTTAACAGCCATCGACCGATCGCTCGGGTTCAGTAACACGTAGCCTGCAGTGCAATCGCTCGGGTTCAGTTAGAGCCCAACGCCTCGCACCCACGCGCGTACGTGCACGAGAGAAACACGCAAACCTCCGTGCATCGCTCGGCCCCGAACACCCACCATAACCGGGAACACCCCGATATTTTCCTCGCCCTCGCTTCTACCACGGTTTTTTCCGTCATGGACGGCTCAAAGAATGTCATCCAGCTGCGTCTCCGGCCCGCCCAGGACGAAAAGCCCATTTTATTTCATGATTTTTTGTCATAGAAGTAGGAGCCCACCACATCTATGATGATACCAGGCTTTGTCACAATTATCGTCATAGAAGTGTCATAAGTATGACAGGAAAAAAATTCGTTCGGCCCAAAATGTCATAGATGTGTCTTTTTTTTGTAGTGTTGTATGTTTGCACTGGAAACTTGATTAGATACATCATATTCAGTCAGTTCAGTATTGATTGGGGGGAGTTATAAAATAAGCAGAAATTGGTTTCGTTTTCTCATAGATTCCCTACATACAAGCAGTTTTACAACACCGTCAGGTTTAACTATTGGTCAGAAATTGAACAGTTGAATTAGATATAATCAGGGATGTGATGTACCTGCTCGTTGCGCATGCTGCTCTTGCAAGCTGCGATGGTCTATTTGCGCAAGCTCGATGCCATGCTCGTGTTGCCGCTGCTGCCTCCCATGCAGGCTACACACAGGGTTGGATCTTCATCTTCTTGTCCTTCCATTCGCTTGAAGCCCGGCAACCGCCCTCCAACGAGGGCGCGAGGAAGTGATGTGTCGGCCTGTCCAGTGGCGGCTAGGTTAGGAGCGAACCAGACTGGAGGCTGGAGCGAACGAATTGGGATTTTTCCTGCTGTCGATCGATATGGGAGGCGCTCGTTTGGGCCATGAGCCTGCTATAAGGCCTGCTTTGCACTAACGTTATTGGACCATCAAAATTGAAACGTTTTTCTTCATTTTTTACATTGCCTGCTCGTGCGTTGGGACGAACAAAACTAGCCTGGGCCAACCTGGACGACTCAAACTAGGTGCACACTTTCCAGCCACCCAAGGCGGCTGCACATACCAGTCCCTATAGTGGCGTCGCCCCTTTTTGCGTGTATGATTGGGGTAGTGAAAAATATTCCATTGGCGCTTTTGATTTACCCACAGAATGGTTGAATTGCTTCTTTCTATGAACTGAGTTCGCCAATAATGTGAAGGATGCTAGTATTTTCATCCTACTGTAGATTGCTTAGATCTCGATATGTCAAATGTAATCGCGTGAAATATACAGTTAAAGCCAGTGTGATGTGTGTGGCTACAACTAGTTTGACTACACATCCTCATATAACATATCAAGGATGCACCATCTTACCAGATTAACTATTCGACTTACCAATGCAGTGTGGGAAAAAAGAAGTATTGGGACTGTGTATCCAAGCAACTGATGCCATGGACTCCTTCGTAGAACCTTGTAAGCGAAAAAGAAGTTGCAGTGTGCCTGTACAAAGAGCTAGCGTAAGTTTAGTTAACTGCTTCTCGGAATTTTAGTTAGCCATTTATTGCAAAATTGTTCAATTACGTTGCTTGGCTTAATTTAGTTTGTTACTAACTACATAATGCCATAGCCTGTTAATCCTATTATAGACTGCGCCTATCTATGTGTTTGATACTTACTGTTAAGAATTACCTGTTTGCCTGAACTTAAATAGCTACTTAAGCACGTAGATAGCTGGTCATATGTACTTCTAGGGTGCAATAGAATTCACGTGTAATTTACATTCTGATACCTTGTTTGTTTAAATGGTTTGTTGTGATCACTTGTTGCACTAGTAATGTTTGCATCTTCATAGATAGACAACTGTCAGGTTTATATGAGGGACACCGTATTTTTCTCTACTCTTATAAAAAAACAGAGTTGGTGTTGATGGTGTGCCTGCCATCCTGCAATATAGGCCGTCCAATTTATATCTGACGGATAGGAAGAAAACTATCGCAATTTTGCAAAAAGATACCCCCACACCCCTCTCCACATTTGCAAATAAGGCCTTCCCTCGTTCATCCTTTTCTCTCACAGGATAAACTACTCATAGAAATGCATCTTGATGTTCCGTGCAACGCATGGGCATCTTGCTAGTAACTTATATATGTGTTGGAATTATTTTGCTTACATCAAAGTAATTTACAGATGTCTGTGTTGCTGGTAAACGGTACCGACTTGTTACTTTAATACGTTGCCAAGAACTTGTTAGTTTTACTAGTCCATGTGTAATTAAATACGTTGCCAAAACTGGTTAGTTTTACTAGTTTGTTGTTAGTTTCTTATGGCTCTTACAAAACTTTATTTATTGATTGCTAACATTCAAGTTTGTAGGATCCAACTGAAACTCCGTTGGCACAACAGGTATGTTTTCAGAAACTTCTTTGTTTACCTGGTTTGCTCTTTGTAACTTGTTGTCGTAATCATCTTACCAACTTCAAGTTTTCAGGATCCAATTGGAAGTCCAATTGCACAGCAGGTACATTTTCAGAAATATATTTGTGTAATAGATTTGATGCTGTAACTTGTTTCTCTAATCAAGTTACTGACTACTCAACTTTTCAGGATCCAAGAGAAACTCCAATGCCACAACAGGTTCCTTTTGCAAAACTTGTTTGTTTAACTGTTTTGCTGCTGCAACCGGTTGCTCTAATCATGTTACTGGCTACTCAACTTTTCAGGATCCAAGAGAAACTCCAATGCCACAACAGTACCTTTTGGAAAACTTGTTTGTTTAAGCGCTTTCTTCTTTGCAACAACCGGTTACAATGATGTTAATAACTACTTTTCAGCATCCAATTGAAACTCTTTAATTCCTTGTTTGTGTAACTGGTTTGCTGTTATAACTCCTAGTTGAGATGTTTTGCTAACTTCAACTTTTCGGAATCCAATCAGAACTTCAATGGACGAACAGGTTAGCCCAAGATCAAAGAGCGAGGTCCCCATGGACGTTGTATCATCCCACAGCTGTGGCACCGGCCCAATCGTACATCATAAATTGCCAACTGTTGATGCTCTAGAGGCTAAACTAGTGGTAGAAAGAGATTCTGCTTCTGCACTTAGAGATGAAGTTGACATGTTGAGGAAGCAAACAGCACAATCACAAGAAGTACTCAAGACAACCATTAAATATTTGGTGGATTTCAAAACGAAGCAAGTTGAGACTGACCGCATTATTAAGTTCCTGAAGGAAAAAAGGCAATTAAATTCCCACTTGGTAAATCATAGGTGAAATGTTCTTTCCATCGTTGAATAACCTTTGTGTTGTTTGTTCATGTAATCGATCAAACCATTTGTTTTAGAGATCATGTAATAATTGTTTTTTTTGTTTTAATTTTATTTGAGCACAAGTTTGTATTAGTTGATAAGACTCGGAGACATTTCATTTTGATTTTTGTGCCAGACCTACAAATATGCCAATTGGGTTGAATGTGCATTCAACAATAATAGTAGTATAGATGGACCATAAGTGGCATGCATCGGAAAGGGCCAAGATGTTGTACTAGCTTCGCTAGAAAAAGGATGCTCTTCTAGCAAAAAAAAATATCTGATGACTTTGGCTTATGTATGTTAGTTGATATTATTGATCCATATCTATAAGTGTTTATATGTCTGTTAGTTTTGTACACTCTTTGTTGATTGACTCGTATTTGAATCTTGATACATCGCTTATGTACATATCTAAATGGGAGTACACATTATGCTACATGTGACATTTGAGTTGGACATAAAGTGTTCCAAATATTCGAAGTCACCTTAAACTGGATTCTAGCTTCTGAATTCGAGTATCGGCATTTGTAAATCATATTCACATATGACAGCGGAATACATCTTTGTCGTGCTTTTTGAAGATATATAAAAACACATAGAATGATTTATAAATATTCATATAGGAATACAAAATGGATTCGAATTTAGTTGCCAGGGTAAAAGTGGATGCTTATTGCCTCAAGATTCGAAAGAAGCGGCAAAATGTTCACTCCCATGTCAGCTGCCCGAAGCCAAGTGTTTGGGAGATGGAAATTACTGTCTACCCCTTACACGGACATTCCGTCGGCCCGATTTCCACTGCTCTCAATAGGGGTAGGTTAGTAACTTCAATTAGGCGTGACACGACCGCCTCTGAGCCCATTCCGACACAGTGGGCGGCAAAACACATTTGATTCAAGCTCGCCCGAAAGACCTCTGTTTCTCCCTCCATTTCCCCATTCATACACGGTGGGCGGCAAAACAAACTCGCCTCGGCTGAAATCGATGTAGGCAAATATTTTCAATAGGGGCAGGTTTGTAACTTCACTCAGACGTGACACAACCGCCCTACCTGTCAGCCCCGTTCATACACCGTGGGCGCCAACCATGGGCGCCAAAACACCCTCTCCTCGCCAGAAATCGCTCTGGGCAAATATTGGCGAGATGCGAGATTACCATCCTATCCCCAACCGATGGGACGTCCAAATTTTAAACGGGGGCTAAGTTCGTAACTTTCCCATATTTCAGACAAGCGCGTCCCAAAAACATGGTTCCCCGTACATCTCCCTCCATTTTCCCATTCATACACCATCGGCGCTAGAACACCAACTCCACACCAGCCTCCTCCATCCGCCATCCCATCCATCACCGCTGTCCTCCACCCCATCCATCGCCACCGTCCTCCACCATGCCGGAGTGCCTACCAAGACCGTGTCGTCCACTTCTAGAGATGGACGTTTCTCATCCCCGGCGATGGACCAAGAGCCTTGTATCGCGTACTCTCGCTTCATCGGCACCATCGTCCTCTTTGCCGGGGCCGCTCACACGACCTTCTCTTGCACCGCAATGGGACTTATCCCCCGATGCACCCATCTACGCTCGCAGATCTGCTTCAACGCCACTGACAGCCATCGCACCCCCAATGCCTACACGGCGCCACAAGAGAGGTGGTACTTCATATCTCCTCAACTTTTTGATCTCAACCAGAAAATAGATCGTAACTTGGTTACTATACTTTCTTTTCAGCTCTTAGAATTTAGTTCTTAGTTCGAAGCAAAAACGGATGCTAAATAGCATTTCTCGGTTCTTGACTTTAAATCTGCCATGGCACAGTCATAATAGGGTTTAACTGATCATGCTTAGGGTTTAACTGATCATGTTGGTTCCGTGGTGGTTTGTTTAATAGAAATCGGAGGGGAAACCCTCTTTTGCTATAAAAAATACTAGCAGAAGAACACTCGGGTGTGTGTCTCTACAGGGTGCCCACGGTGGGCCGCGGCCCACCCTGGGATTTTGGGTCGGCCCAGGCCTCGATTCCCCTTTGTTCTGCTGCGCTTCGATCTCTACTGTGACCGCTTTGCCTCACCGGCGTGCCATCCCAGACGGCATGACTCTAGGAGGAGATAACGGACTAACGGGGAGGTCGAGGCAGCCGCCCATGCAGCGTCACCGCTGCTCGGGCACGCTGCCGTGCCTACCTTCCCAGTCTGTTCAGGGCTCAGGCGTGCAACACCCACTAAGCCAACCCATTTATCTTGAGCTACGTCCTCAACACTCAGCATCCACTCATCATCACCAATTTTCTAATTGATTCATTACTCATTAGGCAGGACTGTCATTAGGGTTTGTTGTGTGCTGAGTGCTACCTACACTTAATGGTTCAGATGTATTTCAGAAATCTTTAGTACCTATAAAGTTCACAGGGTTTCAAAATTCCGGCCCTAGGAACAGACACTAGTCATTTTGGATTGTTGGTCGTAGTGACATTAACCCAGATTACTACTGCAGGCCAGGTTTGTTGAAAATTTTACTTGTCTTTCTTACTCATTCGATATGATATCCAATTATTCACGTCGATTAGGTGCCAACAATAAGTGCTAGACAAACTTCTTGATTCAGATTTTGGACAGCCTCTTACTGCACTTACAATTCTGCATACTTGTCCTGGTAAGCTCACAAGTAAATGATTGATTCACTACATCTATGCTTGCCTTGTCATATTTGTTGTCAATATTCTTTTAGGGTGGACCACCCCGTTTCAAAATACTGGAACCATAGACATGAGTGAATAGTATTTCTCTGTGTGATCTCTTCCATCATGTGTGGGCAACGAACATTGAATTGTATAGAAAGAAAGTGTCATTTCCAGCTTTTACATAGACTACAATCTTTTATATGGAATACAATCTTCCTACTTGCTATATGCGTCACTACCAAAGACTCCAACCTTGAAGCTAAAAATTATGCCACTCATAATTCCTTAGTTTATTTGTTCATATACGAATTTGATATGATTCTAATGTTCCTACTTCAGTTTTGAAATGTGTGCCTGCCTGTTATAGAGACATAAGAGGTTTGTATTTCTATGTGGTCTGGTCAGCACAGTTGGGGGGTGAACTTTGCATATGTAGGGGTTTATAGGGAGACACTCTTCGAGTTGAATCTGCAATGCATTCCATAGATAATCTAACTACCTTTTATGTTTTCATGAATCTCAGATTACGAACAGCATCATAATGATTATGAGCTTGCGGCGCATGAAAAGAATAAAGTAGAACAATGCCAAGGTTGTCAAACTTGGCATTAAGGACTGAAATCAAGTCTGGATGCAATGCAATGCAGGCGCTCTCCGACTATAGATTCATGCTCGAATATGATCCTAACAGTGATTACGAGCTAGAGGAGACCTAAGTCAATGTAGCTCCCTAGTGGAGGAGTCAGAGGCAAATGCCCTATCTTATTCACCCATCAAGGTGCTTGCTCTAACTTTCCAAGGTTTTATTGGTCGCACATATCTTGCAACTGATGCTTTGCATTGCTTCTACTTTGTTGCACTGCCATTAGCTTAGTTTACACATCGTGTATGTGAATACGCCCTGCCTATCCATTTTCAATGCATGTTCTTGTGTATCATACGTTCAAAAGGAAGAGGGCGATTGCTGATCGCGGAGAAGCACGAGCAAAGTATTTGGAAAAGGTAGTGACACCTGATAAATCAAATAGCCCATTAGGTCTAGTTGCAATATCACCTGAAGCACAAAACACCCCAACTCTAGCAGACTCTAGCCCTACTATACTGGTCATTTCTGATTCCCCAACTCAGCAGACCCCAACTGCAGCAAACAGTATGATGATGCTAGTTGATATAGCACCAGCTCTATGATGCAAGACCCCCATTCCAGCAAAGTGTACACCAAATCCAGTTGCCAAATCCCTTTTCGAGCCAGAGAGAGCCCCAATTGCAGCAAATAGGACCCCTGTTCCATTTCTTCCCAGTTTAGAAGACGAAGCATATATTGTTGTCAGGAACTTTGTGCGCATCTTTCCTTCATGGAAAGATTATACCGCACACACAGAATAATTTCCAGTCTTCCTCCGCAACTTACGCGTAAGTAATGTACTAATGTTATTCATGGTAATTATTGCATATGTTTCTACTGAAAGAAGAAATAAGATTTCAGTATTTTAAATAGGCGAGGACCAAACTGGATTGTCAAGACGAGCAAGGGTTGGTTGCACTTTTCAAGCACTCGTTGATGAAGTATCGTTCCTACCTGAGGCAAGCGCACTTTGATGGGAAGCCTCTAAATGAAATTTCTGTAAAGTCTTTGGTGCTACATTTATCAGACAGTGACTGGAATAATCTTGTTACACATTGGTATCATCTGCAGCGTAAGGTACTGTCTATGATATCACATCACAGTTTGAACTACATTTCTGCATTTGCCTTAACGTCTCACTTGTACAAAAACTATTAGCGTAAGAACACTCATTCTCAAGGACCACGAGAATCTACGCAACTATCTTTGCACACTGCATTGCTCTTGTGAGTACCTCTTGCCCTATATGACCATACTTACTTTCATAGTTGTTTGATTATGTAGCATCACTGCACATGTTAGCCTCGTTATCGTCCATTTGGTGGACATTATAAGATCCGTATGGACTCTTACATAAATTTAGAATCAACCCAATGCTTTTGAAGAGGTTTAGCTCTGCAGTCCTCTTGTAAGGACTGAACTCGTCTATCACTGTACTTACATTAACAGCTACTCCCTCCGTCCCATAATATAAGAAGGTTTTGTACAGTACACCAGTGTTCAAAACACTCTTGTATTATGGGAAGAGGGATTGGTTCATGGTCTAGCATTCTGCATGTTATTTCCCTCGCCCACCATTTACTAAAAAATATCATATCTATATTTAATCTTACCGAAAAGTTGAATACACAGACAATGCCAGTGCAGAAGTTTAGCCCATTGCTCTTGTCAGTACATTTTGTCCTATAACGCTTGTACTTCCAGGGATTGGTAGTTGATTATGTAGCATCAATCTGCATCTTATCTTCACTATCGTCTATCCCTTCCAGTATTATCATATCTATAATTACTCTCTACAAAACATAGAGTACAGGCAATGCTTATGAAGAAGATTTTGTGCTGAAATTATTGAGTTATCCTTCCCTTGACATGGAGAAGGGCATTATAAAGCCGGTGTTAACTGTTAATGTAAGTCAGTCCTTCTGAAGCCTTTATCCTCAATTGATGTTTAATTTTCTCATACTCCCTATCATTTACTGCTGTTTAGTTTGCTGTTTCTATCAAAATGCATGTTTGCAAGAACCGTAAGTTCCAAGTTTTACTTGTAAAACCAAATTCCTTATTCATACCATGCACATTACTCAATACTCCCTATATGTATGCTTGTTTTTTTGGATCTATAATCCAGTGTGTGGTGAAGCAGCCCACATTTGCACCTTGACATCTCCTGTTTTATCTTACTGATGTGGCTGATGATATGAACAACATGCCATGCACATTAACCAAAATAGATAGAATGATTGTGTTTTCCCTTCATCTATGCTTGTTATGTTGACATGGTAATCTAGTAGTGTGGGGAAGCTCCCCGCATTATGAACAATGCCAAATTATACTATTGATATTTTGAACTTACTCTTTATTTTATAATTTCAAATTGGATGGAATTGACAGCACAGTTATCATCTTTGTTTATACACGTGCAAAACCTATCATCTCTCTGCTTGTTTCAGGGTGATATGCCTGATGGCATGAACAAGTCTGCTGAAGGCTGTGAGACAAACCCAACATATATTGCAGCAAAAAAGGCAAAACATCTTGAAGATAGCGAGACAACCCCAAAGTCTTGTTTTGATGAAGTGTTCAAGTTACTTGAGACTAGCGGTCGAGACAAGCTCACATAATTATTTATGCGAATCAGTTCAACTTCTTGATCCCAAGTTCTAGCGAAAGGCATTACGCAACTCAACTTTGACTTGAATTCCTATCTCTAAGAAAGATTGCGGAGAACACCAATGAGAACATCATTGCTAAACAACTACACACAGAAGCTATGACCCGACATGCTAGGCGGTCTCACGGCCTTGCTTTCGGTGACTTCTTGGCAGTTCCAGCATAAGCCTAACCTTTCTTGAGATATCTTGGAAGTGGTCTCGATTTAGTATTATTTTGTTCTGTTTGCAATGGTGCCCGATTTTTGTAATCTGCTTCTTCGTTTAAGCTTTATGATCCTTTGGTGGCGAACTTCAATGCCCAGTGGTTGTAATATACCATAAATCCTTTACTGTATAGTGTAGGTTTATTCTAAGTTACTATGCCATAATTCTTTATTGTATAGAGTAGGTTTGTTCTTAATTCCTACTAGTTACTGCCATCATTCGCTATCTGAAAAAAATCTAATGTAGTCGACCGGGCCGAAACATTCGCCTCTAACGGGCCTGGTTTTTAGCGGGCCACAATTGGACCAGCCTGCATCTTTCTTGGGCCCTAATGGCCATTGGGGCCTTCACACTTTGCGCCAGGCCCACAACTTACTCCGGCCTATATTATTCGCCCAAATTTTAGTTGGGCCTTTTGTGGACCAGTAGCTTAGTTTGGCCCATGTAGCGTTGGGCCATTAATCGTTGAATATCTTTGTTGGCATGTTACGGCCCAGAAGAAACCATGGTCCTTTAGCAGGCCGAAATGCATGGTGGGCCTCAATTTTCACTAGTCGTCGACGGGCCTTCATCAGGGTGAAATGTAGACCGGGCCTTTTTCGGCCCAGTTATATGAAGGGCCATTACCAGGCCGAAACATATCTCGAGCCTTAGTTGGCCCACTGATATCATGGTCCTTTAACAGGTCGAAAGCTTAGTACAAGCATCAACGGGCCAAATTATACGACAGGCCTTAAACAGGCCCAAAGTCACGTTGGGCTGAAATGTTGCCACCTTTATCATGGGCCGTTAGTGAGCTGGATGTCGCGTCGGACCATGTATGGCCCATGGGCAGCACGGGTCATTCCCAGGCTGAAAGACACACCGGGCTGAAATGGGCCCATGTCTACATCGGGCCTCTAATAGGCCGAGAGTCACTGGGATGTAATTGGGCCCAAATATTCGGTGAACAATTAACAGGCCAGATCTGGCTTCGGGCCATAAATGGGCCTTTATTAAACAGGCCATTATTGGGCTGGCCCACTATTACCTGAGTAAGTACAAGGGGCCTTTGACTGGGCCGGCCTTTTTAACCTATATGGGCCTCTGTTGGGCCATGCCATGTGTCGACGTATCATAGGCGCATCCTGTCCAATGAATGGATGACATCTGTCCCAACGGTGAGCCAACACGTGTTTCTTCCGGCCAATGAGAATTTTACACGTGGAAAATCATCATTGGTCTGGGCTGTTAGCGGGTTATCGGGTCCAAAACCGGACCCGAGAGCTTAAGGGCGACCTGTTACGGTGGATGCCAGGTGTCGGTCACCCTTGATGAAAGCACTTCCATGACGCGGCATTTATCGTCATGGAAGTGGACACTTCTGTGATGATAATTTTCGTAATGTCATGGAACACTTCTACGACATCACAGGTATGACTATCTTGATTCTGTCATAAAATTGTCATGGATGTACATGCATGACAGAAAACGTGACCTACTGTGACAAACACGTATCATCACGGAAGTGTATTTTTTTGTAGTGTTGGCTCCTTCAAGCAGAAGTATTCTCGCAGGATGGTGCACGGCGCGTACGCCGAGTACCTGGAGAAGCTTCAGGAACGTGCCGACATGTGAGATGAGATGTGGGATGGATCGAACTATGTACGCTTGAGTATGCGTAATGACGGTTGAACTATGTACTTATGGTTGAACTATGCTTATGTACGTGTACGCTTATTATCTATGTTTGAGTATGTTTAATCTATGTTTACTTATGTTTAACCATGGGATATGGATGCAACCACTTCGGTTGATGGAATCTACCTCCGTCTTGGTTTATTGGTCCCCTTTGTAATTTGTGTTAAATTTTGACCAAAGGTTTAACTGACAAAATTTTAGTGCAGGTCAGCAAAAATTATATCGTTGGATGGGTATTTGAGCATAGTATTCAATGATATAATTTTTGGTGACATGCATAAACATTTCTTAGTTAAGTATTTGGTCAAAATTTGGTAAAAAATACAAAGGGGACCAATAAACCAGGACGGAGGTAGTACGTCAATCACACACGGTTCCCAAAATTGGAACCGTGTGCAATGACTTTCATTTTGCCTGTTGCGTCAATCACACACAGTTCGCTCTAGCAAACCGTCGCCTCCAAAATTCTTTGTGGAATAGCAAACCCCCACCGCCCAATTCAAAAAAGAAAAAAGAAAACCCTCACCATCCCCACATCACAAAAACCCTCACCCCACCCGCCACCCCCTCCGGTCCCCATTCACACCTGCACAAGCTCCTCCGCTTCTATGCCATGACACCGCCTATCGCAGCGGTAAACACTTAGCTCGACGCCTGCCGCCGCCAGGCTGCCGGCAAAGCCCACCGCATTTCGCCACTTCCGCTTGCTGCCGCCTATCGCCATCGACTTTCTCGATGCTGCTCGCGGTCGACCTAGCTCCGCTTGGTTGGGGAATTTGTCGCACTGAGGGTTCTTTCTCATGGACGACAAGGTAACTAATTTTATGAGATATTATCTCATCTCTTATCCCAGTTCATCTGTCTCCTTTAAACACCCAGCGGAAATCGCCGTGAATTCATTTTTATTCGAGCTGATTTGAGAGTTTTCTTTCATTCATAGAATTTACAGCGCGCCAACACATCAGGACTTTGCGACCTCCGCCAGAGATTCCATCTCACCGTACATTGCATCACTTGAGGGCCTTGCGTGGTATGTTCAATCTCACCCTAAATCGGTTGGCATGGCCTACTTTCTTGAACATATTCTAAATATTGCTACATTTGGATAAAAGGTGCCACATGCACCATATACGTCAAAGGGGATTTTCCCCTCTTCTTTCTATATTAGGAAAATTAATGATGTATTGTTCTTTCGATTACTCTCATATTTCCATGACATCATGTTTACCCTTTCTATTTAATTATAGATTTTTGTCCTTCAATTTCAACTATTGTACAGTTCTTTCAATTTGGGCCCATATTTGCATGTTACCATATTTTCTTTAACAATCCTACCATTTTCTGCAGCGCATCCCTTGCTATGCAACAGATTGTGTAGTGCACAATCTTTCCCTTTACATAGATCAAGTGCATGGATGTCATACTGCACACAAACCGCGGATTTACAATCATTGCTACTGTAAGACTTGATGAACGTGGTGACTCCTATTTTGGCACTAGCTTTTGGAAAGAAATTTCTAAGTTTTATGTACTGAAAGCTGGCACTAAAATTGCACTACACATAAAAGGGCCTGGTCATGAGATATATGCTAACTTCCCCAACAAAATCATCTGTCCAGACTTTCTTCGAAGTAAGTTTTCTTTCAACTATCTGCATGTTGACTTACCCAGCAATGTCAAATGAATTGTGTAGTATTTAAGCAACCAATTGCTATTCCCTTTTCTTACTATATTCCTACCTAATAACTTATAGTTACCAATACACTTTTCTATTGCCCTATTATAACTAAATATTCCCTGTACTCCCATTTCTATCAGAAAGCGCCGCTGACAAGGAGACTCAGGTGGAGAAGCAGGGCTGCCAACAAGCGGAGGCGGGGCGAGCTAGAACCGCAAGTGACTCTAGCAGGCCTAGACTTCATCAGTAGCCTCCCCGATGATATGTTGACAGTCATCATCTCCCTCCTCCCAATCAAATATGGGGCAGGGACAACCGTACTTTCCCGGCGGTGGCGCCTCCTATGGAACTCCAACCCTCTCGACCTCATCGACGCCCATGAGCTCTGCCATGGCTATCGCAAAAGCTTGGATGTGTTCTCCAAGATCCTTGGCAGTCACCTTGGCCCAACCAGAGGCCTTAGAATGGGAAAGTTCCGTTCCAACGGCAAGGACCGAGCCAAGCTTCATGACTGGTTCCGATCCCCCGCCCTAGATCAGCTCGAGGAGCTCACTTTTGATGATGGTCATATGCGGTCGTTGCCAACGTCCGCACTCCGCCTCGCGCCCACGCTGCGCGTCGCCAGGTTCAGGAACTGCCATTCCCCCCATTATTTACGCGCCCGCTCTTATTCTACCATGACTAAAGCACCTCGATCTCGTCGTCGTCTGCCTCTCAAACGGTGACATGGAGCGCCTGCTCCGTGGTTGTACTGCACTCGAGTACCTTCGCATTCAGGCGATCAATAGGTTGAGTACCTTCCACATCACCTCCATGACTCTCTGGACTATTTATGTGTGTTGCTGGTGCGGCAGGAAGACATCACAAGATGTGTACCACGGTATGGTAATTGAGGACACAGCTGCACTTGAGAGATTACTTGTAGTTGATCAAGAAGGTCCAACAAGAATCAATGTCATTTCTGCACCGAAATTGACAGTGGTGGGCTACTCGTCTGACAAATACTCCGAACTTGTTATTGGATCCACATCCGTTCAGGTACAACGGCTGCCTTCTACCTCTCCTTCTACAAATTAACATTATTTCTAATTTTGAAGATGTTTGTTCATCTATCATTCAGAAAATGATTCCGACAAACTTGACCCCGAAACTGCGCACAGTGAAGGTCTTGGCACTAGAATCTATCGGCCCCAACCTGGAGCAAGTTGTCAGTTTCCTGAGATGCTTTCCATGCCTAGAGAAGCTATATATCGAGGTGATGTTCCTTTCCTGTTAAATGTTAACCATAAGGGAGTTCAATTTGTGACACCTTTTTCCAAGTTTACAATGACAATGTACTACTCCCTCCATTCACTTATACAAGGCCACTATGAAAAATACATTTTGCATCTATACAAGGCCACTAACAGTAACCGAGGCAAAATTTAATGATGTTTTCTCGTACTAGCAACTTATTTAATACTTGCATGCATGTAGTCATAATGACACTGTGTTACTTCCTTCTTGTTCCTTCCTTGCATGCATGCGGGCGTATTAATGATCCCAGTTAACAAGAAGAAAAGTTAGCTTACAAAGTAGTCATTAAGTTTTACCTAGGTACTGTAATTTGAGTTTGTGACCTTGTATAAGGGAATGGAGGGAGTACGATTTATGAAGGATTCTTTTGGAGGATTTCAGTACATACATGCCCCCCCCCCCATATTGGTTGCTTGATCCATATGGTTACAATCAATAAGCATTTCTCCTTTGGATTCATCTGTACTAGTTTTCTTAGGGAACTTTTCGTCCACTCCAACCTCTTGTGAAGAAGGCTACATTTTTCTAGAATGTAATCAAATGCCATGTTAATCATGTCAGATCGAAGATGGCATGTTAGTGCATTTTACAAATCCTGCAAACCAAATAGGCCTGTAGTAATGTTCAAAATTGCATGTAGGCACTAACACGTTTTCTTCTTTTGCAGATAAGATTAGGCCCAGTGGTGGATAATGTGATAAAATATAACAATCACGTCGAATGCCTACATCTGCATCTCTCAGAAATTACTTTGAACTACTACCGAGGGACCTTACCGAAGATTATATTCGCCAGATTCTTTGTTCCCAGAGCAAGGGTGCTGAAGGAAATGAGGTTTGCCCTACATTTATTTTGCAAAAATGAATGGTTTCTTGATCAGCGTCGGCGCCTGTGGCAGAATAGAATAGGCTCCAAAAATGCTAAATTTTATTTTGGAACTTCAGATGACAGAGTAATCAAAAGTCATCGTGTCAACCCCATACATGACTTCTCAGTGGCTGACCCCTTTGCAAAAATTGTGAGGTTTCGAAACCAGACTTAGAAGTGGTAATATTAGTTTGAATCTCTCTGATATGCATGTTCAGCGGATCAGCGCGAGCGTTTGCAGCTGATGAGCTGAATTTCATTTCTAATATCAGTTTGAACCTTGTAATCTTTGAATTTGAGCCATATAACTCTAGAATTCGAACCTTGTAATATTTCGAGCTTTTGTGGTACAATCGTTGAAATGGCATCGTATGAGACTCGTATATTGGTAGCACTATTTTGACCTTAATATGCAATGGTCTTAGATTTTATTAAGCATTCTTGAATCTGTTTACCTTGTCGATCTCACGGCACACGATCTATATAGCTAACTCGACTGTGATCTTCGACATTATTGCACACAGTTGGTTTCTTCCACCGTGTGCCCTGTAGAGCGCAGAATTAATTATCGCACTCGAGTGTCCATCATCACCCTTCTGTGTAACTTTGACCTTATCACCCACGGGTAAACTTATGACCGAAGTCATTCCACACACTTCATTTTTACAAAGCTTTTTGCCAATAAACGCCCACAATTTGTCCCTCTTCTAGCCGACGTGTGGCCAAGCTAGCCGGGCGGGAACCTTGTGCTGTAAAATGTGCGATAGCACAGGAACAGGCTCACCGACGATACATTTGGCGCCTCTTCGAGCCCACGTGTGTGGTGCGATGTTTTCAAGCATGCACTGGAGCCCTCCGCTATGAACTTCATGACAAGATGTGACGATTACAGGTTGGCCGGCCCCCATTTATTACAGCGGCCAACCTTTCGATCGCGCCCCACCGTTGTAAGAAGCACACCCACCACGAGAAATTCTTAGAGGGTATCCTGCGCGGCTCCAATGGTGCTCCGAGCGGCTGTCGATGACGAGCAGCAGTTCACCATGCGTGCTGTGGTGGACACCCATAGAAGGTTCATGGACCTCTCGGTGGTGTACACCAACGACCAGGTCTGGGTGGAGCACTCCATCCACATCATGGAGCTGTTGCTTCCCGAGGAGAAGTACAAGGTGGTCGGGTTCAACCTAGAGTACACCCGCGCTCGTGTCGGATCTCATCCCAAGGTTGTCGTCACCCAGATGTGCGTGCGCCACCACGTCCTCGTCTACCACTACTGCCTGGCCACAAGGCCTTGCGAGCGTTTCGCTGCGTTTGTCAACAGCCCCCACTACATGTTCGCTGCGGTGGACATCACCAACGATGTAAAGGCGCTCGAGAATTCAGGCATCACCTGCCAGAATCTTGTCGACATCTAGGGCCAATACAAGATCTGGGGCAGCAAGGAGCATGAGAAGGACTCACTGGTTCACCTCGCCGAGGCCATCATCGACCCCTACTACAGAGACATGAAGGATTCATTTAACAAGGACAAGCGTGCCTGGCACTCGGCCTGGATGGAGAAACTAAACAAAGCTCATGTCGTGTACGCGGCCAAGTAGGCGTACACGAGCTACGACATGTATAGGAGGATCGTTGACATGAGGAAGTGCCTCCTTCCCCAAAACGGCCAGGGATCCAGCCGGAAGCAAAGCAATGGAAAGCATCGTCGTAACAATAAGTAGATGATTAGATCCTCGTTTCTCCTACTTTAGTATGCATGTAATTGCTTACTTTGGTGTGTGGAAATGTTATGTGTGTAGTCACTTGTGTAATTGTATGCTTAATTTGGTTAAGCAATGCTGTCTTTTTAAGTATATATGTTGATGCTCTGTAGACAGAGCGTAGATGTTGTGCGGACAAAGAAAATCACGTCGCACACGGACTAAACAATGGAACCCGTCGGTGATGTTTTCATCAATCACTCACAATTGTATACCAGCAATCGTTTTCTCACAACACACACGGCTTGTTAGCAGTAATCGTCTGTGTTGTTATCGGTCTTCGCACACGTTTCCGATTACAGACCTGTTTGCCGCGTATCACAAACATCTTGTTAAGTTGATCCATTTATATTATCATGTCTCAACGCATTTAGTTCATCTGAGTGAACCGCATGCCGTATATCGCACACACCTTGATCTGGCTGACCATTTCTTTTGTGTTGCCTAATCACAAACAGTTCATCTGAGTGGACCGTATGTTGTATATCGCACACACCTTCATCTGGCTGCCAGTTTCTTTTGTTCCTCCTCATCGCAAACAGTTAATTGAACTGGACAGTATGCCCTGCCTCGCACACGCAACTAGAATCTGAACCATGTTTGATGCATCCTCCATCCCAAACGTTTTGCACCTTTTTTGACGGTTTTTTACACCATTGTTTGCGATTATGGCATCACACATAGTTTCGTCGAAGGGTCTCTGATCATAGTGTCACGTTAGCAACATCCTGCAGTAGTGGAGGGTTTTCCTTAATGGAGAGCTAGACGAGGATATTTACATGCAACAGCTAGATGGCTTTGTAGTAAATGATCAGGAAAGAAAGGTGTGCAAGCTATTGAAATCTTTGTATGGCTTGAAACGATTGCCTGAGCAATGGCATGACAAGTTCAACACAACTTTGACATATGGTGGCTTTGTTGTTAATGAACCTGACAAATGTGTATACTATCGCTATGGTGGCGGCAAAGGAGTTATACTATGTCTGTATGTCGATGACATACTGATATTTGAGACCCACCTCAAAGTAATTGAGGAGGTCAAGGCTTTTCTATCTCAAAACTTTGAGATGAAAGACCTGGTGTGGTTGTTGTTATCTTGAACATCAAGCTACCGAGAGATACTGAGGGTGGAATTACACTTTTGCAATCCCACCATGTTCGGACTGCAACACCATATGATCCTAGTGTGCGAATTCGGAAGTTCAAAGGCACGGTTGTAGATCAATTGAGATACTCTCAAGTGATTAGTTCACTGATGTACCTAGCTTGTGCTACTCGACCTGATATCTCATTTGTTGTGAGCAAACTGTGTCGGTATGTTTTGAATCTGGGAGATGTGCACTTGTGTATTGTTGAGCAAGTGATGTCTTATTTGCAAGGTACTGTGAACTACGAAATCCACTATTGTGGGAACCCGACGGTACTTGAGGGGTATAGTGATTCAAATTGGATATCTGATGCTGATGAGATGAAAGCCACAAGTCTTCACCCTTGGTGGAAGTGTTGTTTCCTGGAAGTCTTGCAAGCAGACGATCTTAAGGAGATCGACTACGGAAGCAGAACTCAAAGCGCTAGACACATCATGTGTCCAAGCAGAATGGCTTCAAGAGCTTTTGATGGATTTGCCAGTGGTCGATAAGCCAGTCCCGGCTATCCTTATCAACTGTGACAATCAGATCATGATTGCCAAGGCTAAGAGTTCAAAGGACAACATGCAATCCAATAAGCATATAAGAAGAAGATTGAAATATGTCAGGCAATCAAGCATATTACATCTAGACGACTAAGAATCTGGCAGATCCCTACATGAAAGGGCTATCACGGATTGTGATAGAAAATGCATCGAGGGAGATGGCATGAGACCCACGTAAGTGTTGGAAATATGCCCTAGAGGAAATAATAAAATGGTTATTATTATATTTCCTTGTTCATGATAATTTTCTATTGTTCATGCTATAAATGTATTAACTGGAACCGTAATACATGTGAATACATAGACCACAACATGTCCCTGGTGAGCCTCTAGTTGACTAGCTCGTTGATCAATAGATGGTTATGGTCTCGACCATGGACATTGGATGTCATTGATAACGGGATCACATCATTAGGAGAATGATGTGATGGACAAGACCCAATCCTAAGCATAGCACAAGATCGTGTAGTTCGTTTGCTAAGAGCTTTTCTAATGTCAAGTATCATTTCCTTAGACCATGAGATTGTGCAACTCCCGGATGCCGTAGGAATACTTTGGGTGTACCAAACGTCACAACGTAACTGGGTGGCTATAAAGGTGCACTACAGGTATCTCTGAAAGTGTCTGTTGGGTTGGCACGAATCGAGACTGGGATTTGTCACTCCGTATGACGGAGAGGTTTCTCTAGGCCCACTCGGTAATGCATCATCATAATGAGCTCAATGCGACTAAGGAGTTAGTCACGGGATCATGCGTTACGGAACGAGTAAAGAGACTTGCCGGTAACAAGATTGAACGAGGTATGGGGATACCGACGATCGAATCTCGGGCAAGTAACATACCGATGGACAAAGGGGATTGTATACGGGATTGATTGAATCCCCGACATCGTGGTTCATCCGATGAGATCATTGTCGGTGTCAAAACCAGCGGATCTCAGGTAGGGGGTCCCGAACTGTGCGTCTAGGCGGATGGTAACAGGAGACAAGGGACACGATGTTTTACCCAGGTTCGGGCCCTCTTGATGGAGGTAAAACCCTACGTCCTGCTTGATTAATATTGATGATGTGTGTGTTACAAGAGTGGATCTACCACGAGATCAAAGAGGCTAAACCCTAGAAGCTAGCCTATGGTATGATTGTTGTTCGTCCTACGGACTAAAACCCTTCGGTTTATACAGACACCGAATAGGGTTAGGGTTACACAGAGTCGGTTACAAATGTAGGAGATCTACATATCCGGATCGCCCAGCTTGCCTTCCACGCCAAGGAAAGTCCCATCCGGACACGAGACGAAGCCGTCAATCTTGTATCTTCATAGTCTTGGAGTCCGCCGATGATGATAGTTCGCTATCCGGACACCCCTAGTCCGAACTCCCTCAAGAGCCCCTGAACCAGGCTTCAATGACGACGAGTCCGGCGCGCATGTTGTCTTCGGCATTGCAAGGCGGGTTCTTCCTCCAATATTTTATAGAAGATCGTGAACACCAGGATAGTGTCCGCTCGCAAAAATAAATTCCACATACCTCCGTAGAGAATAATATTACACAAGATCAATCTGGCGACGTATTATGTGGCGTGACGTCGCACCACTACCAAGCCTTTACTCAAATTGTTTTATTGTTCCACCTCAGCGTTTAAGCGAAGCGGTTTCCTTGGCACGCCTTTGTCGAGCGAGTAGATCGTGTTCCCTTATTCCGGATTCCCATCAATACGGACGTGGGTAACCCAACCGCGACATTGATTGTGACGCTTGGGGATAAGCGAGTTTTACCGGCTGGTGGGGACACATGTTTACATCCGCCCATATAAGGGGATAAAGATCCAACCCTTTTACCTGCGCCTTCTTCCTCCTTGGCTTATCCATCTCCATGAACTCGAGCTCCAGCGCCCAAGTCCGCACTTCTCACCTCAACCTTCTCCAACTATGTCCGGAGCGGGAGGCAAGTGGATGGCCTCCTCCGTCACGGAGGGGCAGATCCAGAAGCTGCGTGACGCCGGATATTTGTCCAGCAACATCGCGCATCGGCTCCCCGACGAGGGAGAGCTCATTCTCAACCCCAGGCCCCATGAGAGGGTAGTATTTCTTCCCCATTTCCTCCGCGGACTGGGCTTCCCGCTTCATCCCTTTGTCCGGGGCTCATGTTCTACTACGGCCTAGATTTCCATGATCTAGCCCCAATTTCATCCTCAACATCTCGGCGTTTATCGTGGGTATGCGAAACCTTCCTCGCATCCAGCCCCACTTCGCTTGTGGCTCAAGACCTTGATGTCAAGCCAAAGGTTGTGAAGGGCAGCCAAGCCGGAGTGCGGAGGCGCCATGGTGGGCAGGATGTCCCACGTTACGTGGCTGGAGGGCACTTTCGTGGAAACCATCAAGGGGTGGCAATCGGGTGGTTCTACATCACCGAGCCATGTGACCCTGATTGGGCAGCGCCCCAATTCAGATCTGGAATCCCTACACGGCTCACCTCCTGGAAAGAAAGTGGCCGGATTTGGGGAGATCCGAAGGAGCTGACCGGACTCCAAGCCTGTATCCAGAATCTGGTGGACAAGAAGCTCAAGCTTGTCAACGTAGTCCAGGTCATGCTCATCCGCCGGATTCTCCCGTGCCAGCGACGGGGCTTCAATATGTGGGAGTTTGATCCGACGCAGCACTGCACTCGAGCGGGCTCTTCGACACTACGTACGAAGATGTCTAGAAGGTGTTGTTCAAGGGCGCCGAAGCTCCCGCATCCGCTACCGAAGATCGCGGATTCCGCTCGCAGCGTCCAGCTGACGAGGTAAGTGATTTCACCACTTGTTTTCCATAGTTTGACTCTATGCGGGATCTAAACTCCCTTTACCTTTGACAGGAATGGCTGGCGAAGGCCGAACGGACTATCTGTCTGGCCCCATTGCCAGAGGACCCAGCGGACGCCCGCCTAACTGGGTTGCTGGCTCCGGCACCCCACGTGGTGCCAGAGAAGAAAGCCAAGAAGATGGTCACGGGGACTCGGAAGAGTTCCCGTTTTGAGGTGCTATCGGATGATGAATCCAAGGCCGACTCCTCCCACCAAGGTGAGGAGGAGAAGAAGAAAGCCTCTCCCCCAGCGGGGGGAGGGAAGAAAAGGAAGGCCTTCCTAACAAGGGAGGCCGAAGGGTCCAAGAAGGGAAAAACTCTTCCCCCGGACTGCTCCGCCAACGCCAAAGGATTTACGCATTTAGGATCGCCTCCAAGGGCCAAGCCCCTGGTGAGATCGTAAGTATCCGGACTCCCGAATAACTTCAAGGTTTTTTCTTTTCGCCACATAATGTCTTTCTAATGCCGCATACAACCCTGCAGTCCGCCCAAGGATGATCTTCGATTTAAATCGGCGGGTCCTTGGGTGCGTCGGATATGGATTCCCTTCCGACTGCCTCCACCCCCCGTGCCGCGGACGACGCCGAGGTGAGATCCCAAGAAAGGACCCACCAGGAGGAGGAGCCCCCGAAGGTGTCACAAGACACCTTCCCGGACTTTGCACCGGACTCAGCCCCGGAGGCCACAGTGGCTCCGGAGTCCGGCGGGCAACCCCTTCGTAAGAAGGGCAAGACCGTGACGCCAGCTGCCTCCGTCAAACCGGAGGTGCCGGATAATTTGCTGGAGGTGCTCAACGGCGCCTCCATCGAAGAGGAACACCGCACTGTTATGAGTGCGGTGATTCAGAAGGTTCAGCTCACCAAGAGCGGGCTGACCGAAGCCTGCAGCAGCCTTCTAACATGCTTTGAGGTAAAAATTTCAATATATGTAAAAATGGTACCGCATAGACAGTAGCCCCTAATGCTCGGTTCGGTGTTCGGAAAGAAAAGCCGGACTGAGGATCTTTAGAAAGATAAACGCAGGAGTCATAAAAATATGTCAATATGGGATTGCAGGTTGTCTGCCGACCTCCGCCAGACCGATCATGGAGGTCAATACTTTGAAGAAAAACCTCGAGCGGTCCGAGAACGAGCTCGGCCATGCCAAGAAGCAGCTCGAGGAAAGAGAAGGTGAGTAATACCTTATGAAATTGTACCTTACAGAAAAGGATTTGGTTGCAAGAAAAATGACAAGGATAACATGGGTATTGTAGGGGCCACTAACGAGGTGGCGACCCTGAAGGAGGCGGTGGCCGTGGCTGAACGCAATGCGGCCGCCGAGTGCACCGAGCGAGAGAAGCAGGAGGCGCGGGTGGCGGAGGTACAGCAAGAGATCCAGGATCTTGTGAAAAAACATGAGAGCTTTGAGCGTGACTCGAAGACTCGAGAGTCTGAGCTTGCAACGGCTCTTGAGAGTGCCAAAGTCGCCAAGGCCGAAGCCTACAAGGCCCTCCAGGAAATTGAAGCGGTGAAGAAAATAGCAGCGGGTAAGGCATTTTTCATGCAAAGTAAGCATGTGAGTGTTAATTACCTGTTGCTTACCCGAATTCGGAGCTCTCCAGGGGCGTTTGCAGATCTTCCTCGCAGCGTGTCTGATGCTACCGCATTCTACCGGCCGAGGAGGGGAGCTCGACGGAGAAGGTCTTCTGGTCTCAGTATGCTGAGGCCGGACATCCGGTGCCCCTTAGCGACCAGCTGAAGCAGCTGGTCGAGCTCCACAAGGCGGCTGAACAGGCCATGAAGGGCCTCATAGTTGGTTGTGGCCTAAGGAGGCCATGCACAGGAGCTACTTCGGCCTGGTGCCGCGGGCCGATGGATGCGTGCCGCAGTGTTGAAGTCATCAAGCATTCCGCTTGTATTGAGGGTGCCCGTCGGGCCTTGCCCAGCAAAGGTGCACTGGGGCAAGATGGATGCCCAGAGGCTTGTGACCGACCCGCCACCAGAGGGCAAGGAGCATCGCACGCCCGAGATGTATTATAAGAGTGTGCTGAAAGGCGCCCGCACTATTGCGGGTGAGTGCTCCAAAGATGTAATATTTGAGTAGACTCGCATTTTGTTATCCTATGCGCTGAAAACTTAGTTCATATGTGCTAAGCAACGCTTGTTAATTTAAAATATTACCTTCTGTGCGGCTGTTTATCAAATCGAGAGATGGCAAGTCGTCGGCTTCAAATTTCATGCCACAGTCTTTGGGGTGTTCGGGATAAACTTGAGCGCTCTTGTTCCCATTTTTGGGTCCATCTAGGGAGGCGCTCAACACATGTAACAAGGCAACCGGACTTATAATGCTTGAACACTCTCACTTAGCCATAGAATTCTATAATTTTAAATTTCGGCGAAGCCCCTAGTCTTTGGAAGGCCGAATTTGGGGCGCTATCCACGCCTTGGCCGAACAGTATCCGGCTCCTCGCTCTAAGCGGCATAAGTCTTTAAGGACTCGCAAAAAACCTCTCGAACAGCAACCGGCTCTCGCCTCATCATGACGGTCAGTTTTAGTTTTCTCCACTGAGGCGTTAACCCAGCTCAACTGGGGCGGAATCGCAGTGGTTCTCCCAGTGCTACTTTAGCCGATATAACGGAACGTAAGGTACCAAAACATGGGAGCCGGGCAAACCCAACTATTGACCCAAGACATGATTCGGAGCCGATGCATATAGTGCTATAAGTTCGGGGTGCCGCACTTGTGAAAGTGTTCGGACTCATCACACCATAATGCGGGAAACATAAGCCCCTGGTGTATATTAGCCGTACCA
Organism: Aegilops bicornis; assembly: GCA_021605145.1. Classification (NCBI taxonomy): domain Eukaryota; kingdom Viridiplantae; phylum Streptophyta; class Magnoliopsida; order Poales; family Poaceae; genus Aegilops; species Aegilops bicornis. The sequence goes on from CM038673.1 coordinate 508,106,200, forward strand.
AAGTGTACGGATGCAACATGCCGTGAATGAACATATGTGTGAAAAAGAAATGCAATTATTAGCAAAAAGGTGCTGCATTGTTTTATTCAATAAGTGCTGCTACGAATGCAGAACGATACAAATAGTGCGATAAGCAAGGTATGGGACTGTTAAACAGGTCCCCCCTCGAGGTAGGCTGCAGATTGGTGTATGAAAATGCTCGTAATGGAGACCACCAGATATTCGTTGTAGCCTTTATCCTTCCCTGGCTGTTGCATCGTGAGTTCGGCAGGTCTGCTGCCGGACAGGGCCTCTGACAAACGGAGTCCTGTGGATAAAAAGTAAAAGGTAAAAAGAAAAGAAAAAGGGACGATACACTTGAGAGCCCCTAGTGTGGTTGAGCCGCAGTCTGGGTTTATCGTGGTCGTGCCCCTCTCCCCATGCCCATGGTATCTTCAGAGTGTAATGATGTACACGGAGGACCTGCTTTGACGTTTCGCATGAGCTGGGGTTGGGGCCGCACTGCTACGTGTGCTCGGAACGTGCCAGGTGGTCTTGTTGTAAGTTACTCCGGGCGCGCTTAGCTGTGTCCGGCCGCTTAACGGCCGGACTCGAGAATTGCCTTAAGAGGCTGCATTGCACTTCGCCGCGAGCTGTATGTTCCTCCGTGCGGAGAGAACATTCAGTTTCTGATGACCGTGATGACTCCTCGAGGGCCTGGCATCTTGAGCTTGAGGTATGCGTAGTCGCGGCACCGCATTGAACTTTGCAAACGCTGCACGTCCGAGCAAGGCATGATAGCCGCTATGAACGGGACTATGTCAAAGATTAACTCCTCGCCCGGAAGTTATCCGGGATCCGAAGACCACCTCCGGTGTAATTGAGCCTATACAATTGGCTTCTACACCTGGTATGACGCCTTTAAAGGTCGTTTTGGTAGGTTTAATCCTTGAGGGTCTATGCCCATTTTGCGCCGTATCCCTGGTAAAGCAGGTTCAAAGCTCTTGCCGCCATCCATCGGTACTTTGGTTAGGTGAAATCCATCGATGATTGGGTCTAAGACCCGGTCTTGGCCGAATCCGCCGTGGCGGATCTTTGGTGGGGTGGTCCTTCGGTCAAAAGTGATCGGGCAGGAGGACCATGGATTGAACTTCGGGGCAACTGGCTCCATCGCGTAGACATCCCTGAGTGCACACTTCCGCTCCCTTTTGGGTATGTGTGTTGCGTATATCATGTTCACCGTCCGCACCTGTGGGGGGAAACCCTTCTGTCTGTTATTGTCCGGCGGTTGGGTCTCGTCCTCGTCATCGCTATGGAGCCCCTTGTCATTGTTTTCGGCAATTAACTTGCATGCCTGCTTGAATACCCAACAGTCCCTGTTGGTGTGGTTAGCTGGCTTTTTCGAAGTGCCGTGTATCCGCACAAGCGGTCGAGTATTCGGTCCAAATTGGACGGACTGAGTAGTTCTTTTGAATGGCTTTTTCACGACCGGTTTAGAGCCTCTGAATCCGGCATTGACCGCCGTATCTTCAATATTGTCGCCAAGCACGCGGCGTTTGTTTTTGTTACGACGCTGCCTGCCATTTCGGTCCTTGAACTCCGGACTGCCAGAATTTTTGCCGAGGTTGTTGCTGCGTGCTAGCCAGTTGTCCTCACCCGGCGAAGCGGGTCATGAGTGATGTGAGGGCTGCCATGGATTTTGGCTTTTCTGTCCTAGGTGTCGGGCAAGCCACTCGCCACGGATGTTATGCTTGAAGGTCGCGAGGGCCTCCGTGATCCGGACGATCGGCGATTTGGATTTTCTTGGTTAAGAACCATGTCCGTAATTGTTCCGGCGATTCGTCTGGCTGCTGAATTATGTGGCTTAGGTCATCAGCGTCTGGTGGTCGCACATAAGTGCCACAGAAGTTATCGAGGAATGCGGCTTCCGTGTCCTCCCAGCTCCCAATTGACTCTGCTGGCAAGCTGTTGAGCCAATGCCGGGCTGGTCCTTTAAGCTTGAGGGGGAGGTATTTGATGGCGTAAAGATCGTCACCGCGGGCCATGTGGATGTGAAGGAGATAGTCTTCAATCCAAACCACGGGGTCTGTTGTGCCATCATAGGATTCAATATTGACGGGTTTAAACCCTTCGGGGATTTGATGATCCACTACTTAAATGCGTGAAGCGTAGTGGGTGTCGCGCCTCTGATCTTTGGCGATATCACGACGGAGCTCAAAAGAGCTTTATGCTGTTTTGTTCGGCCCGGCGGACTTATCGCGTCCGGCGGCCGGTTGTCGTCACGTACCGTGGGGCGCCCACGCGATCCATAGATCGATCTTGAGTGTCTTGCCTTGTCTTCCAATATATCTCGTAGGTCCGGAGCGGTCCCCTTTGGCCGTGTGCTTTTTGAGCGATGTCGGGGTACGGTTCCAGTGAAGGGCCTAGAGGCCTCCCTGTCGCGACCACGGGGTGGTCGGTCAGCCGTATTGTCTCCCTGTGATGCGGGTTCGTAAGCCTCCTCCTCTAATCGGGGGAGCAGCTTGCGTTTAGGGTAGCGTTTGTAGGTGCGTTCGAGCTCATGCTCTTCGCCGCGAGGACTTGATCCATCCGTCAATAGCAGATCCTGATCAGCTCTAAGCTGTTGCTGCTTTTTCTTGAGGTTGTTCGCCTTAGCCATAAGCCTGCGTCTAAAACGCTCTTAATCGACGGGATCCTCAGGCACGACGAATTCATCGTCGTCGAGGCTTGCTTCGTCTCCGGAGGGAGGCATATAATCCTCTACCTCTTCGTCTGCCACTCTTTCATGTGGACTTGCTTCTCCCTCCTCCCCTACCGAGTCCTGCTGAGGGGGTTTTCTTCGGCTTGTCCGGGGTGTTATTATCTCCCGTGCCGGAATCACAGTTTTTGCTGTGGCGGGATTTAGAGCGGCGCCGCTGACGTCGGCGCTTCGGTTGCTTCTTGGAGGGGTCATCCTCCGTTGTTCCATCGCCGTTCCCATCTTTTGAGATGTCCACGACACTACTAGGAAAAGGCCTACTAATGGCACACCAGTTTTGCCTACTAATGGCGCATCACTGGTGCGCCATTACTAGCACGCCATTAGTATTTTTTACTAATGGCGCACCACTGATGCGCCATTAGTATCTGGTATACTAATGGCGCACCACTGGTGCGCCATTAGTATAGGCCACGGTGCACCATTAGTATAGGCCACTGGTGCTCCATTAGTATAGGCAACGGTGCGCCATTAGTATTTTTGAATTTTGAATTTGGATCTGGATCGTGATTTTTTTGCCCATTTTTTGCTAGTTTTTTTTTTGCTCGTTTTTTGGCATGATATTATTTCAAATTTTGTTCCTGTTTTTGGATCTTGTACGTTCTTTTGCCGTGTTCTTTTGCCGGAGAGGAGTTCACGGAGAGGAGGAGGAGGAGGTCACTGAGAGGCGCTCTCCTACATCGCCAGAGAGGAGGAGGAGGTCATGGAGAGGAGTTCACCAAGCATCGGAGAGGAGGAAGGAGAAACCATGAGGGAATGGGAGGAGAGGGAGGAGGAGGAGCTCACCGGAGAGGAGGGAGGAGAAACCGTGAGGGGAGGGAGGGAGGAGAGGAGGGAGGAGGAGGTTCCGGAGAGGAGGAGGTCGCCGAGAGGAGGAGGAGGTTGCCGGAGAGGAGGAGGAGGTCGCCGGAGAGGGAGAAGGAGGTCGCCGGAGAGGAGGAGGAGGTCACGGAGAGGAGAAGGAGGTCGCCGGAGGAGGAGAAGGAGTGGAGGAGAGGAGAGGAGGAGATGGAGTGGAGGAGAGGTGGAGTGGAGGAGGTGCGCCAGCCATATATCTGACATACTAATGGCGCACCATGGGCGGTGCGCCATTAGTAACTTTTTTTATTTTTGACTTATTTTGAATTTGAAGGCGGGAAGATACTAATGGCGCACCATGGGCCGGTGCGCCATTAGTAATTTCTTTATTTTTTTGACTTATTTTGAATTTTGAAGGCGGGAAGATACTAATGGCGCACCATGGGCAGGTGCGCCATTAGTAACTATTTTTTATTTTTTTGACTTATTTTGTATTTTGAAGGCGGGAAGATACTAATGGCGCACCTGCCGGTGCGCCATTAGTGAGTTTGAATTTTTTTTGAATTTTTTTGCCTCTCCAGATCTTAAAAGCCCCGTATCTTTTTTTCTGTTAGGTTTTTGAGGATTTTGAAAATGTTTAACGGGGTTCCCCCAGTTAAATTTGAATGTAACTTTTCGAGTAGATGATTTTTCATATAAAAAACTTTTTCATCCGAGTTAGTATGCAAAAGTTATGCCCATTTTACAAATTCTAGAGATTTTGCAAATGAAGTCGAAATTCATATTTGCAAATTTTCCCAACAACTAGACCACATATCACATGGGAAACTTATTTTCTTTATTTTTTACATTTTCATCATTTTCTTTTATTTTTTAAAACTGAAAAGGCGATCCACGGGGTGCATTCGGTGGAAGTGGTGGCCAAGTTACTAAGGGCGCACCGTGGGGTGGTGCGCCATTACTAGTTAAAACTAGTAATGGCGCACCGAGACATGGTGCGCCATTAGTAACAAAAAAAATTTTATTTATTTTTTACTTTTTTTTCAAAACTACTAATGGCGCACGACGGATGTGGTGCGCCATTACTATGTCAATTAGTAATGGCGCACTATGCATCGGTGCGCCATTAGTAACAAAAATTTTTTTATGTTTTTTTTCGAAACTACTAATGGCGCACCACACACCAGGTACGCCATTAGGAATATATTACTAATGGCGCACCGAGACATGGTGCGCCATTAGAATATAGTAATGGCGCACCACATCACAGGTGCACCATTAGTAGCCATTCCATCTATAGCCCTTTTTGTAGTAGTGCCATGTATATGTCGTATGACGAGGTGGCCTTCTAGTGCCCTGTAGGCGCTGGGTCTTGGTCGTCTCCGGCATCGTCGTCCATACCGTCGATGTCTTCGGAGTCGAAGTCGAGCATGTCGGTTAAATCATCGACAGTGGCTACAAAGTGGGTGGTGGGTGGGCGTTGAATTTCTTCGTCATCCGCATCCCAACCTTCCTGGCCGTAATCCGGCCAGGGCTCTCCGGATAAATAGAGAGACTTTAGTGAATTCAGGATGTCGCCAAAGGGCGAGTGCCGAAAAGATGTCATGACGATGAACTCCATGACGGGCGCCCAATCGGATTCGATTAGGGGGCGAGGGTTGAGTCCGAGAGGAGTCCGCACCACAGTCGAGGTCTTCGCAAAGGACAAGGATGGAGTTCGGCTCGATCGCCGTAGAGATTAAAGTCCCCGAGGCGGTGTCCAACCACTCGTCCTCGATCGGGGAATCCGGCTCCGGACTAAGGGTCGGGCGGGTTACAGTGCGACCTCGAGCACTTTGTTCGCTGCAGAGCTAGATCATGCCCATCGAGACAAAGGCGGGCGCTTGGCTGCGGCTCGAATCCGTCGAAGATCAAGTCTCCGCGGATATCGGCCGTATAGTTTAAAATTCCAAATCTGACCTGATGGCCAGGGGCGTAGCTTTCGATCTGCTCCAGATGGCCAAGCGAATTGGCCCGCAGTGCAAAGCCGCCGAATACGAAGATCTGTCCGGGGAGAAAGGTCTCACCCTGGACTGCGTCGTTGTTGATGATCGAAGGAGCCATCGGGCCTATCGGTGACGGCTACGGAGGAACTCTCAATGAAAGCACCAATGTCGGTGTCAAAACCGGCGGATCTCGGGTAGGGGGTCCCGAACTGTGCGTCTAGGCGGATGGTAACAGGAGACAAGGGACACAATGTTTTACCCAGGTTCAGGCCCTCTTGATGGAGGTAAAACCCTATGTCCTGCTTGATTAATATTGATGATGTGTGTGTTACAAGAGTGGATCTACCACGAGATCAAAGAGGCTAAACCCTAGAAGCTGGCCTATGGTATGATTGTTGTTCATCCTACAGACTAAAACCCTCCGGTTTATATAGACACCGGATAGGGTTAGGGTTACATAGAGTCGGTTACAAAGGTAGGAGATCTACATATCCGTATCGCCAAGCTTGCCTTCCACGCCAAGGAAAGTCCCATCCGGACACGGGACGAAGTCTTCAATCTTGTATCTTTATAGTCTTGGAGTCCGGCCGATGATGATAGTTCGGCTATCCGGACACCCCCTAGTCCGGAACTCCCTCAATCATCGTGGAACATGTGGGAGCCAACATTGGTATCCAGATCCCGCTGTTGGTTATTGGCCGGAGAACGTCTCGGTCATGTCTGCATGGTTCCCGAACCCGTAGGCTCTATACACTTAAGGTTCGGTGATGCTATAGTTGTTATGGGAAATTATATGTGGTTATCGAAGGTTGTTCGGAGTCTCGGATGAGATCCTAGATGTCACGAGGAGTTCCGGAATGGTCCGGAGGTGAAGGTTTATAAATGGGAAGTCATGTTTCAGTCGCCGGAATGGTTTCGGGGGTTATCAGTATTGTACCAGGACCACCGACAGGTGTCCGGAGGTCCATCGTGCGGGGCCACCTGCCCCGGGGGACTTAATGGGCTGAATACGAGAGGGAACCAGCCCCCTAGTGGGCTGGTGCACCCCCCCAAGGGCCCAAGGCGCCTAGGGTTTGGAAACCCTAGGGGAGGGGGTGCCTCCACCTTGCTTGGGGGGCAAGTTTTCCCCTCCTGGCCGCCACCTCCCCTCTAGATGGGATCTAGAGGGGCCGGCTGAGGGAGTCCTGGATTAGGGGGTATCCGGACAGCCGGACTGTGTACAACGTCCGGACTATTGAAGTATGAAGATACAAGACTCAAGACTTCGGTCCGTGTCCGGATGGGACTTTCCTTGGCGTGGAAGGCAAGCTTGGCGATTCGGATATTATATTTCCTTCCTTTTAACCGACTCCATGTAAACCCTAGCCCTCTCCGGTGTCTATATAAACCGGAGAGGTTGGTCCTTAGGAGGCCAATGACAATTACAATCATACCATCATAGGCTAGCTCTTAGTGTTTAGCCTCTATGATCTCATGGTAGATCTACTCTTGTACTACCCATATCATCAATATTAATCAAGCAGGAAGTAGGGTTTTACCTCCATCGAGAGGGCCCGAACCTGGGTAAACATCTATGTCCCTTGCTTCCTGTTACCATCAGCCTTGACGCACAGATCGGGACCCCCTACCCGAGATCCGCCGGTTTTGACACCGACATTGGTGCTTTCATTGAGAGTTCCTCTGTGTCGTCGCCGCAAGGCTCGATGGCTCGCCTCATTGTCAAGGGCGACATTACCTCGGAGGGGCTCGGCTGTAGGCGGGCAGCTCGGCTCGGCGGCTTTATCATGGCCGCCCCATCGGCGGTGGCGCCGACGATGACTTCTCGGGTCATCAATCATAACCTTCGCGTCAGTTTGGAACTTGCCGAACAGATGGATCCAATGGAGCGCTCCTCCCTCAACGAACTCTTGGATCGCATCGCCGCTCTGGGAGTCAATACATACTACGACCGGATTGGGCTTAAACCCGACCAAAGGGACATCAGGTCCCCACCGGCCACCCATGAGATAGCGATAGTGGTGGAACCACGCGCGGATTTCCCCTCAACCTTGAGGACAAGTTATGTTCGGATCACCGAATTCCTTGAGCCGAAGACCTGCTCAAAGGAAAACCTGACCCAGGTCCCGGACTTAGAATCGGGCATTGGGCCGAAGAAATTGGGCACTCCGGATTCTGAGCTGTTGAGCTCGGGACCGCCCAGCCCTTAGGCGTTAGATCGGATCAAAATCCGGACTCTAAACTGGACCTAAACTGTCTCTCCGCATCGTGCAAGAGCCCCAAGAAACCGTACATCGCCATCGGGCCAGATTCCTCCTTGCGCTTAACAAGGTCGTGGATCGCCGCGAAGAGAACATGGTCTCACTTTTCTGCAAAAACTGCACGGACGAGGGACTCCTCAATGCTATAAGCCGCCGCGACATAGTACGCTTCGCGGACTTGGCAACCATAGTACGGAAGTACTGTGCGATGGAGAGCGCTTGGAAGACCCAAACAGAATTTTGGGATAGTACTGCTCTCACCAAAACCTTTGTCCGAACTAAACGGAAAAACTCTCGTAAGTCGTCCGACCCAACCCCCAAGAAACCAAAGCCCACCCTGTATGGGATCCGTATTGGAAGAATGGCTCGACGGGCCATGTAAGCTCCACAGTACTCCGGATACAACACATACTCATAGCCTTAAGGCATGTTGGATACTTCGGCAAGTGGCAAAAAGTGGCGAGGATCTTCTTGTGGGCCATAAAGCGAAACAACATCCTGCCAGCGAACACAATACGGTACTAACAGTCTTCGAGAATTTCGCCTCGAACAATAGGCGCAAGCGAGCTCGTCGAAGCTCTGCTGAAATTTACCATGTGGCAAAAATAAACCATTGGAACGACACTGCTATAACTATTAATGCCAGTGATGAACCTCGATTCCGGACTGTCCGGGCACCAGCCGCTCTAGTCCTTAGTCCGATCATAGATGGATTTCGGCTCACTAAAGTACTCATGGACGGCGGAAGCGGATTAAATCTGATTTATGAAGAAACACTCAGCAAGATGGAGATTGATAAAAGCCGCATTGAACAAAGCGGCACGACCTTCAGGGGAATTATCCCTACTCGGGAAGCGCGGTGTGCGGGAAAAATCACACTCGATGTGGTATTCGGCACCCCGGAGAATTATAGGTCCAAGGAAATCACATTCCAGGTGGCTCCTTTTAGCAGCGGATACCACGCCCTTCTAGGGCGGGACGCGTTTACAAGCTTTCAAGTTGTACCCCATTATGGGTACATGAAGCTTAAAATGCCCGGACCCAATGGACTCATCACTCTAGCTAGTGATCCGAACGTTGCACTTCGCGCCAAAAATAAAACCGCAGCTCTAGCATTGGAAGCATTATCTGAAGCCCTAGCAGCCGAAGAGTTAACAACACTGCGGGCCACCATGGATAGGGACGACGTGATACTAGACAAGCGACCCAAGTCCACCTCATTTAAACCTGCAGACGAGATAGTCAAATTCCAGGTCCATCCAACGGACCCCACGAAGACAGCTTCCATCGGGACACAGCTGAGCCCCGCAACTGACGCCGCACTATGAGATTTCTTACGCGAGAATTGGGACATTTTACTTTGGCACCCATCGGACATGCCGGGCATCCCCATAAACTGGCGAACACAACCTCAATATTCTAAAAGGATATAAACCAGTCAAGCAGACCCTAAAGGCGATTCTCGAGCCCAAACGACGAACAATGGGGAAGAGTTAGCCAAGCTACTCGAGGCCGGATTCATCAGAGATATCAAACATCCGGATTGGTTGGCAAATTTGGTGATGGTACCAAAGAAGGACAAATCCTGGCGCCTATGCGTCGACTTCAAAGACCTCAACAAGGCTTGCCCCAAGGATCCCTTTCCCCTCCCTCGCATCGATCAAATTATCGATGCCACAGCTGGACATGACTCGCTGTGTTTTCTCGACGCATACTCTGGATACCATCAAATAAAGATGGCAGAGTCTGACCAAGCTGCAACAGCTTTTGTAACGCCATATGGCCCTTTTTGCTTCAACACTATGCCCTTCGGGCTCAAGAATGCCGGCGTAACCTATCAACGCATGATTCAAACATGCCTGGAAAAACAAATCGGCAAAACAATGGAAGCATATGTGGACGACGTGGTCATAAAAACTAGACACGTCGAAACCCTGATAGATGACTTGAGGCTCACATTCGACAACCTCCGGACATACGACATTAAGTTGAATCCGGAAAAATGCGTCTTCAGCGTCCCATCGGGGAAACTGCTGGGCTTCATTGTTTCCAATAGAGGAATTGAAGCGAACCCGGCAAAAATCTGAGCTCTGTCTCAGTTGGCTATACCAACAGACCTCAAGCACATCCAGAAGCTAGCCGGATGCGTGGCTGCTTTGAGCCGCTTTATCTCCAGGCTAGGAGAAAAGGCATTGCCTCTTTACCGCCTCCTGCGGCGCACCGAACACTTCGTATGGACGGATGCAGCCGCGGCCGGACTCGATGAAATAAAGACCTTCTTGGCGGTAATCCAGTCCTAACAGCGCCGAACACCGGCGAGCCTATGCTATTATACATAGCGGCAACACACCAAGTTGTAAGCGCAGTACTCATCGTCGAACGAGAGGTTGACGGATACAAATTCCCGCTCCAAAACCCGGTTTATTACGTATCCACAGTCCTCACCCCATGCAAATCCCGATACTCACACTATCAAAAAATAGCATACGCGGTCTTCATGGCATCCCGGAAGCTGTGACACTACTTTCAAGAGTGTTCGATCACAGTAGCCTCCGAAGTACCACTCAATGACATAATAAACAACCGCGACGCTACGGGCCGGATTGCTAAATGGGCCATCGAGCTCCTTCCGTTCGACATAATGTACAAACCACGGCGGGCCATCAAGTCGCAAGTACTGGCCGACTTTGTCGCCGAATGGACGGAAGCCGAACTCCCTAAAGAGTACGGCGCATACTCCAACTGGATCATGCACTTTGACGGCTCTAAAATGCTGGCCGGATTGGGAGCAGGTGTAGTCCTGACATCCCCCACCGGAGACACGGTCCAGTACGTCCTCCAGATATTATATACATACTCCAACAATGCAGCCGAATATGAGGCTCTGTTGCATGGTCTTCAGATGGCAGTCTCTATGGGCATCCAACGCCTGGAAGTGCGAGGGGATTCGAACCTCACAATCTCACAAATAAACGAAGACTTCGATGCCAAGGATCCGAAAATGGAGGCCTACCGTAATGCCGTCCTAAAAATGTCGACACGGTTCCAGGGGCTCGAGTTCCACCATGTGGCTCGAGAAAATAATCAAGCGGCGGACGTCCTCGCCCGCATCGGCGCCAAACGCGACCCTGTCCCACCTAACATATTCCTGGAAAGGCTGTTCAAGCCATCCGTAGTATGGGAAGGGGAGTCCGGCAATACCAGCTCGGACCCGAATACAATCGGAGGCTCTGCCACCGAAATAACATCCTCGGCCCACGAAATCATGGTCGTTATTGCCCCGTGGACCGAGCCTTTCTTGGCCTACCTAAATAGGCAGGAGCTACCCGAAGACCAAAATGAAGCACGCTGCATAGTCCGGCGTTCTAAAGCTTACAAAGTCCACGAAGGGGAACTCTATAAGAAAAGCGCGACTGGAGTGCTCCAAAGGTGCATATCCGAAGAGGAGGGGCGGCAACTCTTGGATGAAAACCATGCCGGACTGGGCGGACATCATGCCGCGGCTCGAGCGCTAGTCAGCAAAGCCTTGCGCACAGGCTTCTATTGGCCGACGGCCCGAGCAGACGCACAGGACCTTGTCCAACATTGCGTCGGTTGCCAGCTCTTCGCCAATCAGAGTCATATGCCCCCTACCGCTCTCCAAACAATCCCCATAACCTAGCCGTTCACAGTCTGGGGGCTGGATATGGTTGGACCCCTTAAAGGGGGAAGCCATAAGAAAAAATACTTATTGGTCATGGTGGATAAGTTCACCAAATGGATAGAAGCCAAGCCAGTTAAAACGGCCGAATTCGGACCAGTAATCGACTTCATATCCGGGGTCGTACACCGATACGGTGTCCCCCATAGCATCATCACTGATAATGGCTCAAATTTCACAGCCGATGAAGTGAAAACTTGGTGCGGCAAAATGGGCATTAAGCTCGACTATGCTTCCGTCTACCACCCCCAAACAAACGGCCAGGTCGAGCGGAAAAGCGGTCTCATCATGAGCGGCATCAAACCCGGACTAGTGCGGTCTTTAACAGAATCGGATACGCCTTTGGGTGGAGGAGCTCGACTTCAGACTGGGGCTGCGGACCACACCGAATCGCACCACCGGCTATACACCATTTTTTATGGTGTATGCGGTGCGGAAGCGATACTACCTGTGACATAATACATGATTAGCGGCAGCGTCTGTATGAAGAGAAGGAAGCCGAGTTAGATCGGCTGGATAACTGGATGCCACGGAGGAGGAGCGATGTCGCAAAAGCTCGTTCCGCATTCTATCAGCAGCAGGCTCGACGATATCAAATCAGAGAAGCGCGGGCCAAAACTTACAATATTGGCGAGCTTGTTCTACGCCTACCGGAGAAGAAGAAGGACAAGCTTAAACCCAAGTGGGAAGGCCCCTTCGTCATCGACAAAGTTCTCACCGGAGGAGCGTACCGCTTACGTAATGCATTGGACAACAGACTCAAGCCGAACCCATGGAACGCGGCCAGACTCCGGAGATTCTACGCCTAACGCCGAACTCAGCGTTCGTCTCCCTACTCCCCTCTTTTACTTATGCTCCACCCCTTTTCCCTTTCTCGACCTTTTTTTACACAAAGTATTGAATACAGTGCGGATAGCCGGATCACTCTGGCCGCACTAAGCATACCTGGGGGCTTCCTATACGGAAGCTAAAAATAATTACTCACATGGCTTTCTGCCCATCACATATGCATTCTTTTTCCATATGTGCCTTCTCTTCACCATTATATGCATCGATATGACTTAAGATGTTGCCAAGCTGGGTTACCTGGCTCTTGTGTTTAATCCCTACGTTCCTGTTAATTCGGCTAGGGCATAAGGGGAGCACCTCTGCGATTGTTACTGCCGGTTCAGCCGGATGTGTACCTCAGACTGGGTGAAGCCGAAAGCTAGCTTCCTTAAGAGAATATTCGGTCGGTGAACAAAGGATGTGTTCGTTTATTACAACGTAAATCCCCAGAATTCTTGTATCCCGCGCCATCGTTCGCAGTTCGGGCATGCGCATCGTCGCATGCGTACCCAGGGAAAGGAACCCCTAACGGAACTATTCTCCCTGGAAGATGTTTCTTACTATCCGTGTAATATAACATAACTAGTTGGGTACTTGTCTGTTCAAGCACTTATGACCCCTACGCCTTGTTTCCACGCATACCCGGTTTTGTATAAGCGAGCGGGTATTCGGACACACCCCAGACTATAGGATCCGGGGGCTGAAGCGAAAAGGTCCGCCATGACAAATGATTTTAATCCGGCTAGGGGCTAATCATGCCCATTAAATTACACAGTCACTTGGACTGACTATATTCCTCCTCTATATCGTCCAACAGGCTATCTAGCTTACAATCCTGTTGAGAATACTTAGCGGCTAACGCTACCTGGTCATACACCAGACTCACGGGAATTTCTTGCCCATCGGGCCCCTTGATCCTACTTGACCATATGGTTCGGGTCTAGCTTGGTTTTAGCACGTCTTCACCATAGCCCGAGCTTCTCTTGCGCCTTGCCGCAAGCGGACACCTTCCAGTCGGAAGCGCCGCCGTGCTCCTTGAAGCATATTCACAAGCTCCGCCATGCCATTCGGCTGACAAGCTTGATGGCCATAAAGCCTGAGCAACACCCTGCATCACTTGCCGAGCTCGCTCGTGCAGTTGCGAAAGGTCTTGCAGTAAACCACTTGCAGATGCGGGCATCTCCTCCTCATGGCGACCCGTTAACATTCCTGCAAGCAAAATTCTTTCAATATACTTCCTCGCCAAACTATACTATAGTTCGTCTAGGCACTTACCGTAAATGCCGCGTCGAAGCCTCTTGTTCTCCTTCACGAAGTCCGCCAGATGAGCGCGGAGATCTTTTAACTCCACGTCCAGCTGGACTTTGGCATCTTGAAGATCGTTCTTCTCCTGCCTAACTCGCGTAAGAATGCGCTCGCCAGCCTCCAGCTGCTTTTTGAGATGCGATGCGTCCTCTCTTAAGCCCTCTGGATTCACCCCGGGATTGTCTGTAGAATTTTCTGTTAGACTTGTGACATCAGCCATTTACTAACTGGTGCATCTTCGTGCAATTGTGACAATTGTTACCAGATGAGGGCTTTTGGGGTTCCTCTAATTTGGCAACTGCGGCCCTCAGTTCGGCCTTGCATCCCTCCAGCTCCCGAGACAATTGCTCGTTCTTCTCTACAAGGACATGTGCATACATTGATCCTTAAAACTGTTGTTCCAACCGTTTCAAGTCTCAGGGGCTATTGCTATACATACTTATCAAAAATTCTTGCCCGTATGTCTTTGGTATACTGGTTTGTCGCTTGGGCAAGCCCGCCCCAAGCAGCTCGGACGTATGCGTCCGCCGAATTGAAGGCATTAAAAGCCTCTTCGGAAAAGATGTTGTTCGAACCACGGCCCTCCGGCGCCGGTGATTCATGGTGCTCTCCACTTCGGAGTTCGTGGCCGAACACATATCCGCATCCTCCGTCGGGGAACTATGCGGTGCTGGCCCTGTGTCCGCCTCCGCCCCCGAAGCCGGTTCTGGAACCCGGCTGGTGGAGGCGTGATTGGTGGGGTCTCCGGATATAGTCCGGTTATTCCTCTTCCTGCCAGACACAAAGGGCGCTGTCACATTTCAAATTCTATAATTACAGGACAGATTACTACTTTACCTCTGTAGCGGTGTGTCAACCCTCACCGCCTTCCTCTTGAGCCTGCCCGATCTGAACGCCTGTTGTTGACGAGTCCCTAGGGGCTCGGCCCCTCGCTTCGGCCGTCGTTTCTGCAAATAGAACGACGCCTCATGGGTAAATTATAATACCTGGGAGGAGTCCTCTTCGAAGGATAGGGTTTTTTAGTTCGGCTTACACATGACGCGGGGAGCAGTCCAGGGTAGTTGGCCGTAATGGCCACTAGGGCGCCATCCCAGCTCGCTTGATAGAATACCCCGTTGGCTAGCTCCACAGTGATATCCGGATCCACTTTAAGTCCCGGATCTAGGGCCCTTCCAGGGTCCTATGGTTGCGGGGAGGGGCTGAAGATTCCTTCTACGGCCCTCCTCAGTTCCTGCTCAGAAGCATTGATGCAAGTAATCTTAGCAGAAGAACGCTAGAGTAAGTAAAGCAGGGAAAAAGAATGGCAACTTACCCATGCTGGGGGGTTGTACATGGAGAATCCGTCCCGCGTTTTTATGCGAAGGAATTCCTCCTCTTCCCCTTTGTACAAATCGAACAATATCCTTGCCAAAGCGGCAGTGGAGTCCGGACCCTTACGGCCGCAGCGGGTGGCGTCGTCTTCCCCGTTGAAATGCCACATGGGCTTCCCCCGATATTGGAGCGGTTGCACGCCTCGCCTTATGCATATCGCCATAACCTCAACTATCGTCAGTTCGGATTTGGCAAGTAACTTTATCCTGTTCATCAGGAGGAGTATTTCCCTTGTGTCCTCTTCTTGAGGGCCCCGGGGGCGCCAGCTTAGGCGTGCCCTCGGCGGGGCGTTGCTGAACTTGGGGAGACCTGTCCAGACTGGATCCGGAAGGGGAACATCGTCTATATAGAACCACTCTGAAGGCCAGTTTTCTGGTGCCTTCTCAGGAGTGCCGGACAAGTATCCGGTCTCGGCAATGCACCATACTTCGGCCCCGCCCACTTGACATAGGGACTCCCCCTGGGTGCGGGGGACGAGGCAGAACAGCTTCCTCCATAATCCGAAGTGTGGTTCGCAGCCTAAAACAGCTCAAGAAGGGCAACATACCCCGCTATGTGCAGAATAGAGGCAGGGGTAAAATTGTGTAACTGGAGGCCGTAGAACTCCAAGAGCCCGCGAAGAAACGGGTGGATAGGAAATCCGACGCCCCTCAACAGATGCGGGATGAGGCATACACGCTCCTCTAGAGATGGATCAGGAGATCCCTCTGCTTGTTCCCCTCCGTCATAAGTGGCTATTCCAGCCCGGACGGGGACCATGAACGCCGATGGAAGAAACCCTTGGGTTTGTAACTCTATCAAACGGCTATGAGGAACTGAGCACTCTCCCCAATCCCCCGACTTGGAACGAGAAGAGGCGAAAGCAGAAGAGCTGCGACGGCCGGCCATGCTGGAATGGCTTTTCGCGGAGTGCTCTGTTGGATGCTAGCCCTGGGATGGAGAGTGAGGTTTGGATCTGAGAATCCCCGTCCCTTCAAATAGACGGTTCGCCCGGAGGATCGAGGGTGGCAAATGCAAAAATGCCTCGACTCCTCACATTCGCTCGACACGTGGAGTTGGTCAGTACTGAAGCTCTGAAGCCGAGGAGCACAACATTGATTGGAGGCGGACACTATTCGTCAAATGTGGTACTTTGGAGTATTCGGAGAAGGAACCCGCCTTGCAATGCCGAAGACAATACTGCGTGTCGGACTCATCGTCATTGAAGCCTGGTTCAGGGGCTACTGAGGGAGTCCTGGATTAGGGGGTATCCGGACAGCCGGACTGTGTACAACGTCCGGACTATTGAAGTATGAAGATACAAGACTCAAGACTTCAGTCCGTGTCCGGATGGGACTTTCCTTGGCGTGGAAGGCAAGCTTGGCGATCCGGATATTATATTTCCTTCCTTGTAGCCGACTCCATGTAAACCCTAGCCCTCTCCAGTGTCTATATAAACCAGAGAGGTTGGTCCTTAGGAGGCCGATGACAATTACAATCATACCATCATAGGCTAGCTCTTAGGGTTTAGCCTCTACGATCTCGTAGTAGATCTACTCTTGTACTACCCATATCATCAATATTAATCAAGCAGGAAGTAGGGTTTTACCTCCATCGAGAGGGCCCGAACCTGGGTAAACATCTGTGTCCCTTGCTTCCTATTACCATCAGCCTTGACGCACAGATCGGGACCCCCTACCCGAGATCCGCCGGTTTTGACACCAACACCGGCCCCCTCTCCCCTTCACCCTATAAATAGAGGGGGGTGGGAGGACTGCAACACCCCTTCCCCTGGCGCAGCCCCTCCCTCCTCCAACACCTCCTCCTCCTCCTCCGTAGAGCTTGGCGAAGCCATGTAGGAAAATCCACAAGCTCCACCACCACGTCGTCGTGCTACCAGAGCTCTCCCTCAACTTCTCCTCTCCCCTTGTTGGATCAAGAAGGAGGAGACATCCCCGGGTTGTACGTGTGTTGAACGTGGAGGTGCCGTCCGTTCGGCGCTAGATCGGATCTTCCGTGATTTGAATCTCCGCGAGTATGACTCCATCATCTGCGTTCTTGTAACGCTTCCTTTTCGCAATCTTCAAGAGGTATGAAGATGCACTCCCTCTCTCTCGTTGCTAGCATCTCCTAGATTGATCTTGGTGATACGCGGGAAAATTTTGAATTATTGCTACGTTCCCCAACAGTGGCATCATGAGCTAGGTCTACCGTAGATTCTATGCCTGAGTAGAACACAAGTAGTTGTGGGTGATGGTTTGTTCAATTTGCTTACTGTTACTAGTCCTATCTTGGTTCGGCGGCATTGTGGGATGAAGCGGCCCAGACCGACTTTACACATATGCTTACGTGAGACAGATTCCACCGACTGACATGCACTTGTCGCATAAGGTGGCTAGCGGGTGTCTATCTCTACCACTTTAGTCGGATCGGATTCGATGAAAAATGTCCTTATGAAGGGTAAATAGCAACTGGCATATCACCGTTGTGGCTTTTGTGTAGGTAAGAAACGTTCTTGCTAGAAACCCATAGCAGCCACGTAAAACATGCAACAAAAATTAGAGGACGTCTAACTTGTTTTTGCAGGGTATGCTATGTGATGTGATATGGCCAAAAGGATGTGATGAATGATATATGTGATGTATGAGATTGATCATGTTCTTGTAATAGGAATCACGACTTGCATGTCAATGAGTATGACAACCGGCAGGAGCCATAGGAGTTGTCTTAATTTATTCTATGACCTGCGTGTCATTGAGAATGCCATGTAATTACTTTACTTTATTGCTAACCATTAGCCATAGTAGTAGAAGTAATAGTTGGCGAGACAACTTCATGAAGACACGATGATGGAGATCATGATGATGGAGATCATGGTGTCATGCCGGTGACGAAGGTGATCATGCCGCGCCTCAAAGATGGAGATCAAAGGCGCAAGATGATATTGGCCATATCATGTCACTTTATGATTTGCATGTGATGTTTGTCATGTTTACATCTTATTTGCTTAGAACGACGGTAGCATAAATAAGATGATCCCTCACAAAAATTTCAAGAAAGTGTTCCCCTAACTATGCACCGTTGTGAAAGTTCGTTGTTTCGAAGCACCACGTGATGATCGGGTGTGATAGATTCTAACGTTCGCATAAAACGGGTGTAAGCCAGATTTACACATGCAGAACACTTAGGTTGACTTGACGAGCCTAGCATGTACAGACATGGCCTCGGAACACAAGAGACCGAAAGGTCGAACATGAGTCGTATAGTAGATACGATCAACATGGAGATGTTCACCGATGATGACTAGTTCGTGTCATGTGATGATCGGACACAGACTAGTTAACTCGGATCATGTATCACTTAGATGACTAAAGGGATGTCTATCTAAGTGGGAGTTCATTAAATAATTTGATTAGATGAACTTAATTATCATGAACATAGTCAAAAGGTCTTTGCAAATTATGTCGTAGCTTACGCTTTGGTTCTACTATTTTAGATATGTTCCTAGAGAAAAATTTAGTTGAAAGTTGACAGTAGCAATTATGCGGACTGGGTCCATAAACTGAGTATTGTCCTCATTGCTGCACAGAAGGATTATGTCCTTAATGCACCGCTCGGTGTGCTGAACCTCGAGCGTCGTCTGTGGATGTTGCGAACATATGATATACACGTTTTGATGACTACGTGATAGTTCGGTGCGTGATGTTAAATGGTTTAGAATTGAGGCGTTGAAGACATTTTTGAAACGTCGCGGAACATATGAGATGTTCCAAGAGCTGAAATTGGGATTTCAGGCTCGTGCCCACGTCAAGAGGTGTGAGACCTCCGCCAAGTTTCTTAGCCCGCAAACTAAGGGAGAAAAGCTCAATCGTTGAGCATGTGCTCAGACTGTCTGAGTACTACAATCGCTTGAATCGAGTGGGAGTTAATCTTCCAGATGTGATAGTGATGGTTCTCCAAAGTCACTGCCACCAAGCTGCTAGAGCTTCGTGATGAACTATAACATATCAAGGATAGATATGATGATCCTTGAGCTATTCGCGACATTTGACACCGCGAAAGTAGAAATCAAGTAGGAGCATAAATTGTTGATGGTTAGTAAAACCACTAGTTTCAAGAAGGGCAAGGGCAAGAAGGGATACTTCATGAAACGAAAAATCAGTTGTTTCTCTAGTGAAGAAACCCAAGGTTGAACCCAAACCAGAGACTAAGTGCTTCTGTAATGAGGGGAAAAGTCATTGAAGCAGAACTACCCTAGATACTTGGTAGATGAGAAGGCTGGCAAGGTCGACAGAAGTATATTGGATATACATTATATTAATGTGTACTTTACTAGTACTCCTTGTAGCACCAGGGTATTAGATACCGGTTCGGTTGCTAAGTGTTAGTAACTCGAAATAAAAGGCTACGGAATAAACGGAGACTCGCTAAAGGTGAGATGACGATATGTGTTGGAAGTGTTTCCAAGGTTGATGTGATCAAGCATCGCACGCTCCCTCTACCATCGGGATTGGTGTTAAACCTAAATAATTGTTATTTGGTGTTTCCGTTGAGCATAGACATGATTGGATTATGTTTATTGCAATACGGTTATTCATTTAAGGAGAATAATGGTTACTTTGTTTATTTGAATAATACCTTCAATGGTCTTGCACCTAAAATGAATGGTTTATTGAATCTCGATCGTAGTGATACACATGTTCATGCCAAAAGATATAAGATAGTAATGACAGTACCACCTACTTGTGGCACTGCCATTTGAGTCATATTGGTATGGATCTTTGGACTCGCTCGTTTTTTTGAAAAGTTTCAGACATGCGAACCATGTCTATTGGTGTATACGCATGAAGAAACTCCATGCAGATGGATCGTTTGGACTCACTTGATTTTGAATCACTTGAGACATGCAAATCATACCACATGGGCAAGATGACTGAAAGGCCTCATTTTCAGTGAGATGGAACAAGAAAGCAACTTGTTGGAAGTAATACATTTTGATGTGTGCAGTCCAATGAGTGCTTTGAGGCACTTGATGGATATCGTTATGTTTTTACTTCACAGATGATCTGAGTAGATGTTGAGTATATTTACTTGATGAAATAAAAGTCTAAATTATTGAAAGGTTCAAGTAATTTCAGAGTGAAGTTGAAGATCATCGTGATAAGAGGTCTATGATATGATCATAGAGATCTGAGTTATGAGTTTGGTATACAATTAAGACATTGTGGAAATTGTTTCACAACTAATACCACCTGGAACACCATAGTGTGATGGTGTGTCCGAACATCATAGATGCACCCTATTGGATATGGGGCATACCATGATGTCTCTTATCGAATTACCACTATCGTTTATGAGTTAGGTATTAGAGACAACCGCATTCACTTTAAATAGGGCACCACGTAATTCCGTTGAGATGACAACGTACGAACTATGGTTTAGAGAAACCTAAGCTGTCGTTTCTTAAAAGTTTGGGGCAGCGACGCTTATGTGAAAAAGTTTTAGCTTGATACGCTCGAACCCAAAGAGGATAAATGCATCTTCATAGGACACCCAAAACAGTTGGGTATACCTCCTAATTCAGATTCAGAAGCAAAAGTGATTGTTTCTAGAAACGGGTCCTTTCTCGAGGAAAGGTTTCTCTCGAAAGAATTGAGTGGGAGGATGGTGGAGACTTGATGAGGTTATTGAACCATCACTTCAACCAGTGTGTAGCAGGGCACAGGAAGTCGTTCCTATGGCGCCTACACCAATTGAAGTGGAAGTTGATGATAGTGATCATGAAACTTCGGATCAAGTCACTACCAACCCTCGTAGGTCGATAAGGATGTGTACTACTTCAGAGTGGTACGGTAATCCTGTCTTGGAGGTCATGTTGCTAGACAACAATGATCCTACGAGCTATGGAGAAGCGATGGTGGGCCTGGATTCCGACAAATGGCTCGAGGCCATAAAATCCGAGAGAGGATCCATGTCTAAAAACAAAGTGTAGACTTTGGAAGAACTACTTAATGGTCGTAAGGTTGTTGGGTACAGATGGATTTTAAAAGGAAGACGGACAATGATGGTAAGTGTCACCATTAAGAAAGCTCGACTTGTCGCTAAGATGTTTTCTGACAAGTTCAAGGAGTTGACTGCGATGAGATTTTCTCACTCGTAGTGATGCTAAGAGTCTGTTGGAATCATATTAGCAGTTGCTGCATTATTTATGAAATCTTGCAGATAGGATGTAAAAACATTGTTTCCTCGATGATTTTCTTGAGGAAAGGTTGTATGTGATACAACCAGAAGGTTTTGTCAATCCTAAAAGATGCTAAAAAGTATGCAAAGCTCCAGCAATCCTTCTAAGGACTGGAGTAAGCATCTCGGAGTTGGAATATACGCTTTGATGAGATAATCAAAGATTTTGGGTTTATACAAAGTTTATGAGAAATTTGTATTTCCAAAGAAGTGAGTGGGAGCACTATAGAATTTATGATGGGTATATGTTGTTGACATATTGTTGATCGGAAATGACATAGAATTTCTGGAAAGCATATAGGGTTGTTTGAAAAGTGTTCTTTCAATGGAAAACTTGGATTAAGCTACTTGAACATTGAGTATCAAGATCTACGAGGATAGATAAAAAACGCTTAATAGTACTTTCAAATGAATACATACCGTGACAAGATTTTGAAGGAGTTCAAAATAGATCGGCAAAGAAGGAGTTCTTGGCTATGTTATAAGGTGTGAGTATTGAGTAAGACTCAAGACCTGACCACAGCAGAAGAGAGAGAAAGGATGAAGGTCGTCCCCTATGCTTTAGACGTAGGCTCTACAGTATGCTATGCTGTGTACCGCACCTGAAATGTGCCTTGCCATGAGTCGGTCAAGGGGTACAAGAGTGATCCAGGAATGGATCACAGGACAGCGGTCAAAGTTGTCCTTAGTAACTAGTGGACTAAGGAATTTTCTTGATTATGGAGGTGGTAAAGAGTTCGTCGTAAAGGGTTACGTCGATGCAAACTTTGACACTAATCTGGATGACTCTAAGTAGTAAACCGGATTCATATAGTAGAGCAGTTATTTGGAATAGCTCCAAATAGCGCGTGGTAGCTGCATCTATAAGATGACATAGAGATTTTTAAAGCACACACAGATCTGAAAGGTTCAGACCCGTTGACTAATAACCTCTCTCACAAGCGAGATATGATCAAACCCCATGGGTGTTGGATTCATTACAATCACATAGTGATGTGAACTAGATTATTGACTCTAGTGCAAGTGGGAGACTGTTGGAAATATGCCCTAGAGGCAATCATAAATGGTTATTATTATATTTCCTTGTTCATGATAATTGTCTATTATTCATGCTATAATTGTATTAACTGGAAACCGTAATACATGTGTGAATACATAGACCACAACATGTCCCTGGTGAGCCTCTAGTTGACTAGCTCGTTGATCAATAGATGGTTATGGTTTCACGACCATGGACATTGGATGTCATTGATAACGGGATCACATCATTAGGAGAATGATGTGATGGACAAGACCCAATCCTAAGCATAGCACAAGATCGTGTAGTTCGTTTGCTAAGAGCTTTTCTAAAGTAAAGTAGCATTTCCTTAGACCATGAGATTGTGCAAGTCCCGGATACCGTAGGAATGCTTTGGGTGTACCAAACGTCACAATGTAATTGGGTGGCTATAAAGGTGCACTACAGGTATCTCCGAAAGTGTCTGTTGGGTTGGCTGAAGCGAGGCGGGATTTGTCACTCCGTATGATGGAGAGGTATCTACGGGCCCACTCGGTAATGCATCATCATAATGAGCTCGGTGTGACTAACGAGTTAGTCACGGGATCATCTTGTTACGTAACAAGTAAAGAGACTTGCGATGCTTGAGGCTGAGCGAGGTATGGGATACCGACGATCGAATCTCGGGCAAGTAACATACCGATGGACAAAGGGGATTGTATCTGGGATTGATTGAATCCCGATATCGTGGTTCATCCGATGAGATCATCGTGGAACATGTAGAATAGCGTGAGTATCCAGATCCCGCTGTTGGTTATTGGTCGGAGAACGTCTCGGTCATGTCTGCATGGTTTCCGAACCCGTAGGGTCTACACACTTAAGGTTCGGTGACGCTAGAGTTGCTATGGGAAATTATATGTGGTTACCGAAGGTTGTTTGGAGTCCGGATGAGATCCGGACATCACGAGGAGTTTTGAATAGTCCGGTGAAGATTTATATATGGGAAGTCATGTTTGATCGCTGTAATGGTTTCGGGGGTTATCGGTATTGTACCGGGACCACCGAAAGGTGTCCGGAGGTCCACCGGGTGGGGCCACCTGCCCAGGGACTTAATGGGCTGAATATGGGAGGGAACCAGCCCCCTAGTCGGCTGGTGCGCCCCCCCCAAGGGCCCAAGGCGGCTAGGGTTTGGAAACCCTAGGGGAGGGGGCGCATCCACCTTGCTTGGGGGGCAAGTTTCCCCCTCCTGCCCCCCCCCCCTCTAGATGGGATTTAGAGGGGTCGGGCCCCTCTCCCCTTGACCCTATAAATAGAGGGGGTGGGAGGGCTACAACACCCCTTCCCCTGGCGCAGCCCCTCCCTCCTCCAACACCTCCTCCTCCTCCGTAGAGCTTGGCGAAGCCCTGTAGGAAAATCCACAAGCTCCACCACCACGCCGTTGTGTTGCCGGAGCTCTCCCTCAACTTCTCCTCTCCCCTTGCTTGATCAAGAAGGAGGAGACATCCTCGGGCTGTACGTGTGTTGAACGAGGAGGCGTCGTCCGTTCGACGCTAGATCGGATCTTCCGTGATTTGAATCGCCGCGAGTACAACTCCATCATCCGCGTTCTTGTAACGCTTCCGTTTCGCGATCTTCAAGAGGTATCAAGATGCACTCCCTCTCTCTCGTTGTTAGCATCTCCTAGATTGATCTTGGTGATACGTAGGAAAATTTTGAATTATTGCTACGTTCCCCAATAGTAAGTTGCCATGGAGGATAACCCAACCTATGTGATCAGAGATCCCGTGAATTAGAACCTAGAAAAATAATCCAGCGGTCAACTAAGGAGTACCCTTACTAACCCTCTCCGTTAGAGACACAATACTCTCGTAATCTGTAAGGCAAGCTAACTTTGTCTTAATGTGTTCCAAAGCTTGTGTAAGCAAGATGCTATCCTACAGAGCATTCTTTGGAGGAACTCACCTACGTGAGCCCGACTACTGGTCATAGTCTATGAGATTGGGAAATCTCTATGATGCTCATGATAAGGTAAGGAGTATGACTAATAAGCTCCACCCGTGGGATTTAGCCTTCGGCAGCCACATATCAGATGACAATAGGCGAAACTTCTGCACGCCAAACTGGCAATTGAAGGCATAGTCTATTGTTCAGTTGTGAAGAAGTCTAATCTTGTTGATCTAGGTACAAGTTCAACTTAACCGTCTCAACTGAAAATTCTGGTACATCAAACATTGTTTGGAACAGTTGACAAACTTATATGCCTTGATATCTAGTGGGGGATTGTTGGGCTTAAGCCCATAGAAGACAATAATCCTTGTTTAATCTGTAAGGCCCATTTAGGTGCATGGCATGTGGTGGCGTTTAGTATCATATTGTTACATTAAGAAGAGTGAGACCCCTTTATAAGCGTTGTTCTACCACAAGCCATTGGGAGCTTGGGACGAGGAGCTGTATGCGCGCGCTCCTCCTCCTCTGCCGCCCGCCTCGCCTCACCATGCCTCCTCATGATGCGTGCGCCGCGGGTTGTGGGAATGAGCCGAGCTTTAGTTTTGTCGGTCAGGAATGGTTAATTAATTAACGAGTCGCTAACGAAAGTGCCACTGTCCGAGATGTTGGGTCGTGGGCTGTTCACGGACTCGGTCGTGGGCCTCAGCCCAGGCTCATCTACCTGATGGCCTATATAAGGTGATGGCCTATGGAGTGAACCCCAACTCAGTTCACTCACTCACTCCTGCACAACCCTAGCTGTCATCTACTATTCCTCTCTTTGTGCTGCTTCCGGCAAATCCCATCCGGACGACCGCGTGCATGGTTGATCGGCAGAGCAGGTGCCTCTGGAGCCCTGTCATTCGAGATCCTGCCCAGGTGTAACGCCCTCGATGCGGCTATATCTCCCACGTGTCGAAGCACGACTTAGAGGCATAACCGCATTGAAAGCAATGTTGCAAGTGAGGTAATCTTCACACAACCCATTTAATACATAAGGAAAGAGATACATAGTTGGCTTACGATGCCACTTCACACAATACATAAATAAACATCCATCAACCAGATTACACTCAAGGTCCGACTACGGAACCAAAATAAAAGAAGACTACCCCAAATGCTACACAGATCCCCGATCGTCCCAACTGGGCTCCACCATCGATCATCGTGAAACGACACATAGTAACGACCACGTTCCTCGTCGAACTCCCACTTGAGCTCGGTTGCGTCACCTGCACTGGCATCATCGGCACCTGCAACTGTTTTG
This sequence comes from Aegilops bicornis, assembly GCA_021605145.1. Lineage (NCBI taxonomy): Eukaryota > Viridiplantae > Streptophyta > Magnoliopsida > Poales > Poaceae > Aegilops > Aegilops bicornis. The sequence continues at coordinate 508,131,651 of CM038673.1, forward strand.
GTAGAATCTGTGAGTCACGGGGACTCAGCAATCTCACACCCGCGAGATCAAGACTATTTAAGCTTATAGGAAGGACAGAGTTGTGAGGTGGAGCTGCAGCAAGCGACTAGCATATATGGTGGCTACATTCGCAAAAGAGAGCGAGAAGAGAAGCAAGGCACGGTCGTGAAGCTAGTAGCGATCAAGAAGTGATCCTGAACTACTTACGTCAAACATAACTCCAACACCGTGTTCACTTCCCGGACTCACGAGAAGCGACCATCACAGTTACACACGCGGTTGATGTGTTTTAATTAAGGTCAACTTCGGGTTTTCTACAACCGGACATTAACAAATTCCCATCTGCCTCATAACCGCGGGCACGGCTTTCGAAAGATAATACCCTACAGGGTTGTCCCAACTTAGCCCATTATAAGCTCTCACGGTCAACGAAGGATATTCCTTCTACCGGGAAGACCCGATCAATCTCGGAATCCCGGACTACAAGACATTTCGACAGCAATAAAACAAGACCAGCAAAGCCGCCCGAATGTGCCGACAAATCCCGATAGGAGCTGCACATATCTCGTTCTCTGGGCACACCGGATGAGCTGTACGTACGGCAACCGACGATACCCCAAGTTGCCTCGTATGGCACCGCAAGTGGCTCTAGTTTGGACCAACGCTCGAGGAGCATTGGCCCGGGGGTTAAATAAAGATGACCCTCGGGCTCGCGAAAACCCGGGGAAAAAGGCTTAGGTGGCAAATGGTAAAACCAAAGTTGGGCCTTTGCTGGAGGAGTCTTATTCAAAGCGAACTGTCAAGGGGTCCCATAAATCACCCAACCGTAAGGAACGCGAAATCAAGGAACATAACACCGGTATGACGGAAACTAGGGAGGCAAGAGTGGAACAAAACACCAGGCATAAGGTCGAGTCTTCCACCCTTTACCAAGTATATAGATGCATTAATTAAACAATAGATATTGTGATATCCCAACAAGTAAACATGTCCCAGCAAGGAACAACATCTCCATGTTCCAACAAGGAACAAACTTCAACTTCACCTGCAACTAGCAACGCTATAAGAGGGGATGAGCAAAGCGGTAACATAGACAATCAACGGTTTGCTAGGAAAGGATGGTTAGGGGCTTGACATGGCAATATGGGAGGCATGATAAGCAAGTGATAGGCATCGTAGCATAGGCATAGCGAAAGAGCGAGCATCTAGCAAGCAAAGATAGAAGTGATTTCGAGGGTATGGTCATCTTGCCTGCAAGGTTCTCAGAGTTGTCGAAAGCTTGATCCTCGTAAGCGTTCTCAACAGGTTCCTCGTTCACGTACTCGTCTCCTGGCTCTACCCAAAGCAAGAACACAAACAATGGAACCACAATAAATCACGGTGCAATGCACAAGCAACATGATGCAATACATGGCATGATATGCGAGATGTGATATGCAATGCGTATGCGTGCTCCGGAAGGAAAATGATGAACCAGGCATCAACTTGGCAAACCAAGTATGCCGCTGAAAAGGTGAGATGATTTCGGTTGAAATCGATATAAAGATCACCGGAATCGGATGCATGGTTTGCAAATGACAAGCAAAACAAGAATGGCACAAATCTGCCATTAACAGCATGATGCCACATAGCAAGCAACAAGAAATTAAGCTACTGCACCCAAACGTACCAACAAGGCATATAGTAGTGATGTACTCAAGATGCTTGACAAAAGATGAACACTGAGCTACGGCTAAATCACACCATAACAGGTCCAAACAGGCATGGCAAAAGTGCAAAATATATCAGCTTCACAGACTTAGTGGAAATACTGAACATGGCAGAAACAGCATCACGAAGCAATGTTCAGAGCAAGCAAAGAACATGCTATAAGAATTTATAATAGCAAAACAAGGCTTGGCATCAATCTACTCAAAGCATAGAACAAAAGTCCCTTACTGACCATGAGCCAAAAAGGATAAGAAAATGTAATAGCACCCATGTCAAAATAGCAAGTTTCGTTAACAGATTCAGCAAACAGGGCATGACATTGACAGAATTATGTAGGCATCTTCGCGAGCTCGATGCACTCACTACAGAGCATTTCATGATAAACTAAGCATACATACATCAAGAAGACATGGCATAGAAGCCATAAATGCCAAGAACAACATCATAGCACACACGGATCAACTACAACAACCTTGGCAAAATTGAATAACATGTAAACAATCTGCCAGGAAACATTTTATAGCAAAAGTAGAGCTCGATTGACTCAAGCTATGGCCCTCCATAATTGCAAACAAGGGCATGGATGGATAGAGCATAACCACATGTTCAAAACATCCTTACTCAAAAATCACAAAATATGCATGGATCTCTCTGTAGCATCAAGTTTACATGGCATAAAAATATCAGCAAAACAGGGGCTGAAATCAGCAACATTATGAAGCCTAGTTTGCATGCTTGTGCTAGTCACCACAGAGATCACAAACATACATGGCATACACCCCTGTAAAGATGGCATGGCATATTACAAAACACATGTAGGACTCAAGATCATAGGGAGCACACATCAATCATGGCAAAAATGACAAAAGTGCATGTTCTGTTAAGAAACAGAAACTAACATCACATAGCCCTCTTCTAACAGAATTTCGGGCATCAAGATAAGCTCAAATGAAAATGATGCAATGTAATGAAATGATCTACTCTCCGAGGAGAACATTTCGGTATGCTACATGCCCAAAACGGAGCCACGGGTGCAAAGTTATGGCATGATGAAAATGCAACAAAATACTGACAGATTAAAAGAGGATTTCGGGGCTCGGGGAAAGTCAACCTAGATCGGATCCGAGCCGGCTCGGGCGCGGATCGAGGTGGCCGGCGGCGGCTCGCCGGAGAGGAGGGAGGAGAGGCCGGGGGAGCTCCTCCGGGCCGGATCAGGGCGCGGAGGGCGGCGGCGACCGTCGAGGAGGGCGGCGGCGCAGTACGGGCGCGGCCGGGTCGAAAGACGGCCGGGCGCTACCGGGCGCTGGAGGCGGCGACGGGCGGCGGAGAGCGGGCGGCGGCCCATGGCGGCGCTGCTGCCGGGCGGCCGGGCCGGAGGGCCCCGTGACGGGCCTCGCGGCCGCTGGGTCGGCGGCGCGGCTGGCGCGGCTACTTAATGGCAGCCCGCGATTCGCCCGGTGGCGCGGGCGGACGTGTCCGGCCGTCCGGATTTCTTCCGGCGGCGCGAAGGGAGCAGGGAGCCTAGGGTTTCATCCGGATTTCGGGGAAGGGACCTATATTTATAGGTAGAAGGAGCTAGGAAGCTCCAAATGGAGTGTAGTTTTCGCCCACACGATCGTGATCCGACGACGAAGAGCATGGAAGTGACTTAGATGGGTTATTGGGCTGTTTTGAAGGGGTGTTGGGCTGCAACTCAAAAGAGGCCTTTGCAAGAGTGCGGTTAACCGTTGGAGTACCAAACGAGCTCCAAATGACCCGAAACTTGACAGGTGGTCTACCGATGGTGTACCAAGGCCACTTGACAAACCTCGGTCCATTCCTAGAAAGTTTAGTACCCGCTCACAGAAAAATGTAAAAGGGGACGCCGGGGGACATAGGAGTGCCGGATTGCAAAACGGACAACGGGGAAAATGCTCGGAATCATGAGACGAACACGTATGCAAATGAGATGCACATGATGACATGATATGAAATGCATGAGATGGACAAAATGCAAAACGAAAGATAAAAACCCAACCACGGAGGGAATATCATATCACAATGCCTAAAATGGCAAGAGTTGGAGTTACAAATATGGAAAGTTACATCCGGGGTGTTACAACACTCCACCACTACAAGAGGATCTCGTCCCGAGATCTAGGACTGAAAGAACTCCGGATATTCGAACGGAGGTGATCCTCGCGCTCCCGTGTGGCTTCTCGGTCGGAATGGTGTGACCACTTCACTTTCGTGAATTTGATTAACTTGTTGCAAGTCTTGCGCTCGGTTTCTTCAAGAATAGCCACGGGGTGCTCATGATAAGAGAGATCTTCTTGGAGGTCAATTTCTTCGAAGTTGATAGTGCGTTCAGGAGTCTTGAAGCACTTGCGAAGCTGTGACACGTGAAACACATCGTGCACGTTCACGAAGTTGGACGGAAGCTCAAGTTGATAGGCGAGATCGCCTCTTTTGCTAATGATCTTGAAAGGACCCACGTATCTAGGGGCAAGCTTCACTTTGATACCGGCGGCGAGTGCCTTTCATTGGAGAGACGCGGAGGTAGACATGGTCTCCGATTTCAAAAGCCACATCACGGTGCTTGTCATCATAATAGCTCTTTCCGCGCGATTAAGCGGCTTTGAGATTCTCACGAATGACTTTGCACATTTCTTCAGCTTCGTGATCAAGTCGTTGCCAAGAAGTTGGCGTTCACATCTCGGACCAATTGAGAGGAGTACGGCACTTTCGCCATAGAGAATTTCGAATGGGGCCTTGCCCGAACTCGCTTGGAAGTTGTTGTTGTAGGAGAACTTCGGCATATGGAAGACAATCTTCCCACTTCATACCGAAGGAAATGACACAAGCCCCGAGCATATCTTCAAGGATTTGATTGACTCGCTCGACTTGGCCACTTGTTTGAGGATGGAAAAGCTGTCTTTGAAAGCGAATGTTGGTGCCCATGGCCTTCTGAAAAGAATCCCAAAACTTGGAGGTAAAGATGCTGCCATGGTCTGAAGAGATCAATTGTGGAATGTCGTGCAAGGAGACAATTCTGGAGGTGTATAGCTCTGCCAACTGAGCTGCTGTGATAGATTCTTTGATAGGAAGAAAATGAGCCACTTTAGTAAGCTTGTCAATGGCAACGAAGATAGCATCATTTCCACGCTTGGACTTTGGAAAACCAGTCACGAAGTCCATTTCAATATTATCAAACTTCCATTCCGGAATAGCAAGAGGTTGGAGGAGACCAGCTGGTCGTTGGTGTTCTGCTTTCACTCTTCTGCAGACATCACACTCATTCACGAATTGAGCAATTTCTCGCTTCATTCGAGTCCACCAATATGACTGCTTGAGGTCATGGTACATCTTCGTACTTCCGGGATGAATGGATAGAAGGGAATTGTGTGCCTCGTTCATAATGACTTTACGTAGATCACCCTTTGGAACCACAATCCGGTCCTCGAAGAAAAGAGTATCTTTGTCATCAATGTGGAAGCACTTGTACTTGGAAATGCCCTTTTCGATACCACGTTTCACCTTTTTCACCATGGTATCCAGGAGTTGAGCCTCACGAATCTGATCTTCCAAAGTAGGAGAGACTATGATGTTGGCAAGAAAGCCTTGAGGAACAACTTGAAGATTCAGCTTATGGAAAGCTTCACAGAGATCCAGCTTGGAAAGGCTTGAGAATTAAGTCGTTGCAATAAGCCTTCCTGCTCAAAGCATCTGCAATCACATTCGCCTTGCCCTGAGTATATTCAATACTTGGGTTGTACTCTTGAATCATTTCGACCCATCGAGTTTGTCTGAGGTTGAGGTTGGGTTGAGTGAAGATATACTTGAGACTCTTGTGATCGGTGAAAATGTCCACTTTCCTTCCCAACAAGAGATGTCTCCATGTTATTAATGCATGGACAACTGCCGCCAACTCAAGATCGTGAGTGGGGTAGTTCTTTTCGTTGGGCTTCAATTGACGAGAGGTATAGGCCACAACTCTCTTCTCTTGCATTAACACAGCACCGAGACCTTGAAGAGAAGCATCACAGTAAACATCGAATGGCTTGGATTCATCAGGAGGAGTCAAGACAGGAGCTGTGACCAGTTTCTCTTTGAGGGTGTTGAAAGCAACATCACACTCAGGAGACCAGACATACTTCACATGCTTCTGGAGGAGGTTGGAAAGAGGCTTTGCAATCTTGGAGAAATTCTCAACGAATCTTCGGCAATAGCTTGCAAGACCAAGAAAATCAAGCTGCTTGACGATTCTCGAGGAGGTTCCCTATTCACAACTGCAGACACCTTCTCGGGTTAACAGCGATGCCCTTGTCGGAGATGATATGACCAAGGTAAAGAACTTCATCAAGCCAAAATTCACATTTGGAAAACTTAGCATAGAATTGATGCTCTCTCGAGCTTGTCGAGCACCAATCGCAAATGTTTGGCATGATCCTTCTTATTCTTGGAGAAGACCAAAATATCATCAAGATAGACCAAGACGAATTCATTGGTGTAGGGGTTGAAGATGAAGTTCATCATTCGAGAGAATGTTGGAGGAGCATTGACAAGACCGAAAGACATGACAGTATATTCATAAGAACCGAAGCTTGTTCTGAATGTTGTCTTGGGAATATCTTGTTCACGATTGCGAATTTGATGATAACACATACGAAGGTCAAGCTTGGAGAACACTTTAGCACCTTTGAGTTGCTCGAAAAGCTCATTCATGTTGGGAAGTGGATACTTGTTCTTGATAGTCTTCTTATTCAATGGACGGTAATCGACGCAAAGTCGGTCCGTGCCATCCTTCTTCTGGACAAAAAGAACACCACAACCCCAAGGAGATGAACTCGGTCCGATCAAACCAGACGCTCTTGTTCATCGAGCTGCTTCTTCAATTCCTTCAGCTCATTAGGTCCAAGCTTGTATGGGCGCTTGCAAACGGGTTCGATGCCGGGCTCAAGATCGATAACGAATTCAAGCTGGCGGTGAGGAGGCATTCTGGAAGCTCTTCCGAAAGACATCTTGATACTCACAAACGATCGGAATCGAGAGATAGCATCCAACTCGCCCTTCTCATTGAGAGAAAACAACCGAATGGTTTCATCACGAGCGGCATAGATGATCACATCATTAGAAGAGTGAGTCAATTGAATTTCTGGCAGCACAATCAAGCTGAGCTTTGTCTTTGAGAAAGCCAGTCCATCCCGAGAATAAGATCAATATCCGAGTCACCAAGGACAATTGGTTTAGCCAGAAATCTATAGTCGCCCATCTTGATACCGACATTCGGAACCATCATGCTAGAGCTCAAACGCTTAGCCGGAGAAATAACTTGCATAGCTTTAGGTAATTCCTCTGTGTCAAAATTGTGCTTCGATGCAAAAGGATATGACATGAAAGAATGCGATGCACCAGTATCAAATAAAACTTTTGCAGGAATATCATTAATCGAGAGATTACCCATTATCACATCAAGAGATTCCTCCGCTTGAGCTGCATTCATCATATTCACCTTGGCATGCTTTGGATTATGCTTGACCACCCATTGCTTGGAAGATCTCACAGGAGGAGGAGGCGGAAGGCGCCTTTGGTTGAAGCACTTGTTCGCATAGTGACCTTTCTGCCGACACTTGTTGCAAGTCACCTCACGAGAGCGGACGGTGATAAGGAGCATTTGACCTTGGAGCTTGAGAATTAGACTTGTTACGATAGCCTGGGTTGGGCTGGTGGGAAGATCCACGACCACCTGAGTTCTTCACGATAAGGCCGATTTGTAACGGAGGAGGAGGAAGGTAGAACTTATGCTGCTTAGCTGCCACTTGAGAGGAAGAAGAAGACTGAACTGCATCCCTGATTCTCTTCTTAGAAGCCTCACATTTGAGCTGGGCAGCTTCTTGCTTCAGGGCCATGTTGTAGAATTCATCATACTTTTCCGGCTCAAAAAGCACGAGAGTTAATTGCAGATCTTCTCTGAGACCACCCCTGAATTGATAGATCATACTCTTTTCATCGTGGACGTCTTGCTTAGCAAAGCGAGCGAGTTTACGAACTGGATATTGTATTGATACACGGACATGTTGCCTTGCTTGAGATTGCGGAACTCCTCACGCTTGCTCTCGACAACACTTTTGAATGTGGTGAGCTCAAGTCTCGGCGGAACTCATCCCGTGTAATGACACGACCCCCTCTGGAATCTTTGTAGTGCTGGTACCACTCAGCAGCTTGGTCCTTGAGTTGAAACGAAGCAAACTTGACAAAGTCCTCAGGTCTGACATTGATACATTCAAAATGTTTGCAGATGTCCACAAGCCAATCGTTGGCGTCTGTGGCCTCGACACAGAAGCTGAAAGACTTCGGCTGATTAGCGAGGAACTGACTGAGGGTAGCAAAGTGCGGCTGGTTGTTGCCTTGGCCTTGATTTCCTTGGTTGCCTTGCCCTTGGGTACGCTCTTGCAAGAGTTGCAAAATCATCTGAGCATTTGCGTTGGTGGCTGCCATGATAGCTTGCCATGCCTCCGGAGGTGGAGGTGGAGGTGGAGGGTTCGACTGACTCCCATCATTGCGATCCGGATTCAGACGCATTGGCGGAGCCATCCTGAAGAGGGTAACATCCGTTAGCACTTTGATAGACAGATAGACAAGTTGAATCAACGGATAGAAATTGCAACATATAGTCTTCACAATAAACATTCGAACAAGGATGAACGAATGAATTCCAAAGTTAACATCACATGTCCATTAAGGTGAGAAGCCACTTGATTAAGGGTTGATGAAAAAAATAACAAGGTACGACTGGAACAAATAAGTGGTAAGGATTACCCAATCACAAACCAAATATCTGCGGAAGAAATGCTAAGAGCTACTTGAATCCCACCTATAAACTCCCGAAACTTTCTGGTTATGCAATCTAGTGTTGGGGATACAGGGGACACAAAATATATCACCCAAACTAACAATACCTAGATCCAAATTGTATCCATCCGTCAACACATAACCAAGAAACCTTCGAAATCGTGTACCTCGACCTTGAAAAGCATCCGTTATACGAGTCATGGCAATACTCCCGAGCTCGCCCAGATCTTTGGGTTATCGGGTTATCTCACCAACAATCGCATAAAAGAGATTTTCGATGTCGGCAAATCTCAGGTATTCCAGAACTGCAACGATAAAATTGTGACGACAACACCTCGGGGCTCAACTCCCCGGGACACTGCCACAACCCCTAAATGTCAGGAGGCACCAAGAACAATGTTCTCGTCACAAAACCATCGGAACGATTCCAAGATACCCGTGTGATCCTAAAAACAAATTTAGTGAAATTTGAGGAGAGGAGAGTCAAAACTTCTACGTCAGGAGACCTCACCACAGCGACGAAGGACCGGGAGTAAAAAGAATCCTACTCTCCGATATATATAATCCTAAGACTCAAACATTTTGTTCTAGACTCAACAACGCCAAAGAAACAATCAAGCGAGGGGCTCCTAAGTCGGGATGGCTCGATTACCAACTTGTAACGCCCTCGATGCGGCTATATCTCCCACGTGTCGAAGCACGACTTAGAGGCATAACCGCATTGAAAGCAATGTCGCAAGTGAGGTAATCTTCACACAACCCATGTAATACATAAGGAAAGAGATACATAGTTGGCTTACGATTAGCCACTTCACACAATACATAAATAAACATCCATCAACCAGATTACACTCAAGGTCCGACTACGGAACCAAAATAAAAGAAGACTACCCCAAATGCTACACAGATCCCCGATCATCCCAACTGGGCTCCACTCATCGATCATCGTGAAAATACACATAGTAACGACCACGTTCCTCGTCGAACTCCCACTTGAGCTCGGTTCGCCACCTGCACCGACATCGCCGGCACTGCAACTGTTTTGGTAGAATCTGTGAGTCACGGGGACTCGGCAATCTCACACCATGAGATCAAGACTATTTAAGCTTATAGGAAGGACAGAGTTGTGAGGTGGAGCTGCAGCAAGCGACTAGCATATATGGTGGCTACATTCGCAAAAGAGAGCGAGAAGAGAAGCAAGGCACGGTCGTGAAGCTAGTAGCGATCAAGAAGTGACCCTGAACTACTTACGTCAAACATAACTCCAACACCGTGTTCACTTCTCGGACTCTGCCGAGAAGAGACCATCACGGTTACACACGCGGTTGATGTGTTTTAATTAAGGTCAACTTCGGGTTTTCTACAACCGGACATTAACAAATTCCTATCTGCCTCATAACCGCGGGTACGGCTTTTCGAAAGATAATACCTGCAGGGTGTCCCAACTTAGCCCATTATAAGCTCTCACGGTCAACGAAGGATATTCCTTCTACCGAAGACCCGATCGATCTCGGAATCCCGGACTATAAGACATTTCGACAAAGAATAAAACAAGACCAAGAAAGCCGCCCGAATGTGCCGACAAATCCCGATAGGAGCTGCACATATCTCGTTCTCGTGGCACACCGGATGAGCAGTGACGTGACGCAACCGAGGATACCCCAAGTTGCCTCGAGCGGCACCGCAAGTGGCTCTAGTTTGGACCAACGCCAGAGGAGCATTGGCCCGGGGTTAAATAAAGATGACCCTCGGGCTCGCGAAAACCCGGGGAAAAGGCTTAGGTGGCAAATGGTAAAACCAAAGTTGGGCCTTCTTTGGAGGAGTCTTATTCAAAGCGAACTGTCAAGGGGGTCCCATAAATCACCCAACCGTGTAAGGAACGCGAAATCAAGGAACATAACACCGGTATGAAGGAAACTAGGGCGGCAAGAGTGGAACAAAACACCAGGCATAAGGCCGAGTCTTCCACCCTTTACCAAGTATATAGATGCATTAATTAAACAATAGATATTGTGATATCTCAACAAGTAAACATGTCCCAGCAAGGAACAACATCTCCATGTTCCAACAAGGAACAAACTTCAACTTCACCGCAACTAGCAACGCTATAAGAGGGCCGAGCAAAGCGGTAACATAGCCAATCAACGGTTTGCTAGGAAAGGATGGTTAGGGCTTGACATGGCAATATGGGAGGCATGATAAGCAAGTGATAGGCATCATAGCATAGGCATAGCAAAAGAGCGAGCATCTAGCAAGCAAAGATAGAAGTGATTTCGAGGGTATGGTCATCTTGCACGCAAGGTTCTCGAGTTGTCGAAAGCTTGATCCTCGTAAGCGTTCTCAACAGGTTCCTCGTTCACGTACTCGTCTCCGGCTCTACCCAAAGCAAGAACACAAACAATGGAACCACAATAAATCACGGTGCAATGCACAAGCAACATGATGCAATACATGGCATGATATGCGAGATGTGATATGCAATGCGTATGCGTGCTCCGGAAGGAAAATGATGAACCAGGCATCAACTTGGCAAACCAAGTATGCCGCTGGAAAGGTGAGATGATTTCGGTTGAAATCGATATAAAGATCACCGGAATCGGATGCACGGTTTGCAAATTAAAAGCAAAACAAGAATGGCACAAATCTGCCATTAACAGCTTGATGCCACATAGCAAGCAACAAGAAATTAAGCTACTGCACCCAAACGTACCAACAAGGCATATGGCAGTGATCTACTCAAGATGCTTGACAAAAGATGAACACTGAGCTACGGCTAAATCACAACATAACATGTCCAAACAGGCATGGCAAAAGTGCAAAATATATCAGCTTCACAGACTTAAGTGGAAATACTGAACATGGCAGAAACAGCATCAGGAATCAATGTTCAGAGCAAGCAAACAACATGCTAAAGGAACTTATAATAGCAAAACAAGGCATGGCATGAATCTACTCAAAGCATAGAACAAAAGTCCCTTACTGGCCATGAGCCAAAAAGGATCAGAAAATGTAATAGCACCCATGTCAAAATAGCAAGTTCCGTTAACAGATTCAGCAAACAGGGCATGACATTGACAGAATTATGTAGGCATCTTCGCGAGCTCGATGCACTCACTACAGAGCATTTCATGATAAACTAAGCATACATCCATCAAGAAGACATGGCATAGAAGCCATACATGGCAAGAACAACATCATAGCATACACGGATCAACTACAACGACCTTAGCAAAATTGAATAACATGTAAACAATCTGCCAGGAAACATTTTATAGCAAAAGTAGAGCTCTACTGACTCAAGATATGTCATACCATAATTGCAAAAAAGGGCATGGATGGATAGAGAATAACCATATGTTCAAAACATCCTTACTGAAATATCTCAAAATATGCATGGATCTCTCTGTAGCATCAAGTTTACATGGCATAAAAATATCAGCAAAATAAGGGCTGAAATCAGCAACATCATGAAGCCTAGTTTGCATGCTTGTGCTAGTCACCACAGAGATCACAAACATACATGGCATACACCCCTGTAAAGATGGCATGGCATATTACAAAACACATGTAGGACTCAAGATCATAGGGAGCACACATCAATCATGGCAAAAATGACAAACGTGCATGTTCGGTTAAGAAATAGAAACTAACATCACATAGCCCTCTTCTATCAGAATTTCGGGAATCAATATGAGATCAAATGAAAATGGCGCAATGGAATGAAATGATCTACTCTTTGAGGCGAACATTTTGGTATGCCACACGTCCAAAACGGAGCCACGGGTGCATAGTTATGGCATGATAAAAATGCAACACAATACTGACAGATTAAAAGACTTAGAGGATTTCGGGGCTCGGGGAAAGTCAACCTAGATCGGATCCGAGCCGGCTCGGGCGCGGATCGAGGTGGCCGGCGGCGGCTCGCCGGAGAGGAGGGAGGAGAGGCCGGGGGAGCTCCTCCGGCCGGATCCGGCGGAGGGCGGCGGCGACCGTCGAGGAGGGCGGCGGCGCTAAGTGGCGGTGGCGGGGTCGGCTGCCGGGCACGGCCGGCGCGGAGGCGGCGACGGGCGGCGGAGAAGCGGGCGGCGGCCAGCGCTGGCGGCGGGCGGCGGGCGGGAGGGCCCCGCAGACCTCATGGCCAGCTGGGTCGGCCGGTAGCGGCTTTGCCCACGTGGCAGCCCGCGATTCGCCCGGTGGCGCGGGCGGACGTGTCCGGCCGTCCGGATTTCGTCCGGCGGCGCGAAGGGAGCGGGGAGCCTAGGGTTTCATCCAGATTTCGGGGAAGGAGCTAGGAAGCTCCAAATGGAGTGTAGTTTTCGCCCACACGATCGTGATCCGACGACGGAAAGCATGGAAGTGACTTAGATGGTTTATTGGGCTGTTTTGAAGGGGTGTTGGGCTGCAACTCAAAAGAGGCCTTTCTTGAGAGTCACGGTTAACCGTTGGAGTACCAAACGAGCTCTAAATGACCCGAAACTTGACAGTGGTCTACGGTGGTGTACCAAGGCCACTTGACAAACCTCGGTCCATTCCAAGAAAGTTTAGTACCGCTCACGGAAAAATGTAAAAGGGGCGCCGGGGACATAGGAGTGCGGATTGCAAAAGCGGACAACGGGAAAATGCTCGGAATCATGAGACGAACACGTATGCAAATGAGATGCACATGATGACATGATATGAAATGCATGACATGGACAAAATGCAAAACAAAAGACAAAAACCCAACCACGGAGGGAATATCATATCATAATGCCGAAAATGGGAAGAGTTGGAGTTACAAATATGGAAAGTTACATCCGGGGTGTTACACCAGGAGAACAACAATAAGGTTTTTGGGGCGCATCTCAACGTGACTGTTCCCGTCTCCTTTCACCTCTGCTTCCACTATTTTCAATGCATCAACTCCATGGCTGACGACAAAGCCGCCAAGAAGAAGGCCTCGGCTGATGCCGAGGCTGCCGCCGCCGTGTTGGCCTGGATAACGGGAGGGTATGACTTGTTTATCCCCTATTTGCTCGTTCATGTGTCAGTCGTATATACAGTGGCCGATCCGGGAATTTTACTTAGCCGAGGCGAAACATTTAAGGTGTAAATTTTTTATGGACAAATGCAAGTCCGCTCAACCAGAATTCGTAAAATTCAAATATGAATCAAGATGCATTACAAAATTAACATAACTAATGATTCGGAACAGTTCAGGATTCTCAACAACTAGGTGATGTAACCACCAAAAATCACAAAATACAACATAAACGTCACAGAGAACTACTAACATGGAATCTTGTTGCTTGAATCATTCATTCCTTGGCCCAAAACGTCCAACTCTAGGACTGTTAGACACTTCATGTTCATGAACATAAGCTTCTAAAGTGTTTGCATTAATTAGAGGCTTCAATGGTCACTTGAGAAGTTGAGATTCAGTAGTTGGGATAGTTCCAAAATAGCCAACATTACATGATCACCATGTTCAATAATTGGCTAGAAACGAAGGTGAATACCAATAAGAAAATGAATTGGACTGTCCGTTGGTGTGTACCTGCTGGCAGCGACGGCTAGGTTACACTCCATGTCTGCCTCGCTCGATACCTGATTGGGGCCATCCTAGGGAGCTATGGGCTACAACTGGGCTGGGGTGTCACCGTATATGTATCGGCCCATGTATACAAAACTAATCGTATATTTGCATACGTGATTCCGGCTACCTGGGCGGTCGACCATACTCGCCCCTACCCTGGCACTGCCATTGCGTATATATAATGTTCATTGATGTTTCGGTTCTATATACTGTACGTGCTCACATGCTTAGGTATCGGTATATATCATATTTGCCATATTTACTGTATACTCGAGGATTAGATTAGTTAAAAAAATGCTGATATTTCCAAACAGCTTCTACGTGTATTTGTTTGCCCTTCGTATTTGTAGTCGGTGAAGTGTGGTTGTTTGCCCTTCGGATTTGTAGTCGGTGAATGATCGCGGCCGGAGCTGGCCGGATGTTAGGTTCTTTTGTTGATGTTTATGGTCAAATTTTTTGCTTATCGGCGAGGTAACCATTCTTTTGTTGTCCGCTTTATTGTACAAGGTAGGAATATTAGAGGGTGCTTGGATACGTTTTAGTCCCGTGACAAAAAGTAGTGGGACTAAAATTTGCTTTAGGCTTCATCTATGCTTGGATCCAAATACTAAAGAGACAAAAATCAAGTTATTGAGCATTTATTATCCTCCAAACCCTTCAATCCAGAACTCGCATGTGTTAAAGGAGAGGAATTAAATGAGAAGAGAGAGGGCTAATACATATTTTAGTAGGTTTCCTATGACTAAAAGTTTTTAGCGGCCTCTCTTTAGTCAGGGGTGCTTGGAATTTTAGCCTCTAAAAGAGACTATTTTTAGTCAGACTAAAAATAGTCCCTTGGATCCAAACACCCTCTAAAAATGTCTCTCGAAATACCCCGAAGAATGTCTCTCGAAAAAGATGCCTGATTCACTGTCGAGGATTGAGCTGGTGGCATTGTGCGTGTGGATACAGATAATAGCACGAAGGAGTTATTTGTGAATCAGGCTAAAGCGGACAACTATATTTCCTAGATACTATTTCTGCGGGCTATATGTGCTGTTTTTACAATCATGCATTCCAGTCGACTAGACAGCAGGACTAAAAGGCCGACAGAGATAACAAGACATGCCATCCAGCCAGACGCAGCGTTCCAATAGTGGGCGTCACAGTAGGTGATCCGTCCAAACGCAAGGGTCTCAAGGTCCGGGCAGCTCTCAAAAATTGCCAGAACACGCAAAGGCAGATAAAGCCAAGGACATACACTAAGAAAATAGTCCAACCACGAAATACAGCAACATCTCAGCCTGTACATCTGCAACAAAAACAGGTCCTATTTCATATTCCCTCCGTTCCAAAATAGATGACTTAACTTTGTACTAACTTTAGTATAAAATTGGGTTATCTATTTTGAAACGGAGGGAGTATCTCGTCAACAACATATCACATCACACACAACCAAATAACATGTACTCCCTCCGTTCCAAATTAGATGACCCAACTTTGTACTAACTTTGTACAAAGTTGGGTCATCTATTTTGAAACGGAGGGAGTAGTTCCTTTTTAGACGAAAGTATATAACTCAGAAAGAGATGGTACAATTCATTTAAATGGTTCTAGCCGTCTAGGCTAAGGACTGCCCATAAATTAAAAGTGATTGACTGAGTGCCATATCCAAGTGGATACAAGAGATGTAACTGCAGAGGATATTTCAACACCAACTAACATAAGTTGTGCCTACAGCAGCTCAAACCCATACAACTCCAACAAATCAGTACCAAATAACTGCCCATATCCACGTGCTGCCCCTCGCCACTCATCCCCATAGGAGTTCTGAAAATGCCAGAAAGGACAAGTCGCTTGCACACCAAACCCTGAAAGTGTAACACAATGTGTAGCAACCTGTGATTTTGCGGAAACAATGTAAATCTCGTCACCTTCAGTTTCCCCATATTCTATCATGTCACGTCCACAGACAGAGAAGACACCAACCATTGGTCCTTTACTCATATATTTAAGCAGCATCCATTTTTGTCCCTCTGAATCTTTCATGCCAATAGAGTTGTACTTTACTCTGTATCTCACCTTAGGATCCACAGTGGGAGCACCGTTACTCTGCATTAACTTAAAAGCAGTAGTAACAAGAGATTTCTTGGGCAAATCAGGATCATTTTGCAGACCTGTGACTTCGTTCTCCAATTCATCAATTGATATTTCAGGACCTTCTACTGAATTCAACCTCTGATGAGCACCGACAACATTTGATATGGTATAATAAGCACATCTCCCTGCAACAAAACAAACCAGCAATTAACAAAATGCAAGTGACTGCATTGTCAGTTTCACCGTTGCACTAAAATCACTCGGAAAATATGTACCTGATTTTGAATCTTTTCTTTGATTTTTACAAGGTCCAAGAACAGGCATAGCATCTTCATCACGAACGTATCTATGTTTCCAGGTAAAGCGACAGCGGGAAGACTTGTACTGCTTGAGGCCCATAATGGTACTGCACATGCATATTTAAACAAAATGAACACAAGAGAACTGGTAGAAATGAATACAGATACACTTCACTATGTGTAATCTCCAACACCTAATGGGAATCCATCTAACTATATAAACTCTAGTAAGTAAGGAAAACATACAGAACTTACAACTAAAGGCCCTTGCTTTTGCCAGAAAGGAATTTTGTAGGTTCTTGTCAAAGCAGGTTTTCATAAAAAAAACATGAAATATATAATTATCACTGTATGCATAGGCCTAAACCGCTGCAAACACTAATATATATTGCAACTGCAAATCACACATCAATTCACATATATACATTGGCAACAACAAAAATCTACCGCAAATATAAAGATATCAACATCAAGAATGCCTTCGCTATACTTTCCATTCCACAAATCGAGAGCAGACATTCTCAACAAAAAATAAAATAAAATACAAGATCTGTAGTTCTGTACAGCAAGGTTGACCTTATAATTATACAAGCGCACACACTGACACACACATGAGGAACATGCTAGATCTGCACGCATGTACAGATGTAACCAACAGAATAAGTGACGAACGCGGGCATTCAAGCATGAGCTTCATCCACGAAGAAAATGGAGCGCGACAAGCTTGTTTCTTACCGGCGTACGAGATGCCTTGCCGCAGCCTCAACGTAGTCGCACAGTAGGTCAGCGGGCTGACGACGCCTGAACGAGCGGGAGGACGGCGACCCCGATTCCGAGTGGGGAAGGAGATCCGCGGCCGTCGATTCGGGGGCGGGGAAGGCGTGCCGCCGCCGCTACTAGCGCCGCCTCCGATGCGTGAGAGGTCGCGTGCGTATGCGGGGATTAGGGTTTTATGGGCGCTGCTATAGGCCGCCTGTAGCCTCCTGAAATGCGCACTGGGCCTCGACTCACGAATCCTGGGCGTCTCCTCCTATTTGAGGTACAACTGCGCGTCTCCTCCATAGAGCTCGGTTTTGAAATATCATTTTTCACACGGCAAAAAAATCAAAACTTTTATCAACAAACATACGCATGTATATTACGTATTTTTAATCCGTCTCAAAAAAACGTATTTTTAATTGTCGTACAAAATATGCATTTTTCAAAATGGGCCGACATTTTTTTGTTGGGCCAGAATTTTGTTTTTTTTGTACAACATACAAATCATAAAATTTTGAAAACAATTTTTTCACACCTTTGTGCGCAAAACATATAAGTTTCCATGATTTTTTCTAAAAACATTTTGAAACTTTAAAATCTGATTTTTCTTTTTCGCAAATGTTAACGCTCACACGCGTGTACGAAGCAACATGGCACAAATGCCTCCGTTACCATTCATTTGCCACGTCAAAACAGATGACATAAGCGAGAATCTTTTTGGTTTTTGGTTTAAAAATGTTTATCTCCTAATTAAAAATCCAACTAAAAATCCGTTTTCACCATTAAATCCGTCTCGACGAGATCTTAAAAACTAGATCCCATGTTGATATGTTTCGACAAAAAAAAAATCCTGAAAATTGCCATGATGTTTACACCGTAGTTGTCATAGTGTTTGCACTAAAGTTGCCATGTGGCAATTTTAGTTTATAGAGCATGACAATTTTAGTATTTTGACCATGGCAATTCCAGTACTTTGACCATGAAAATTATTTTTTGTATGAACCATGGCAATTTTAAATGCATGTATCATGGCAATTTTAGTTTATGGTTCATGACAAGTCTAGTTTCTTAATTCTCTATTTTATAAAATATCAAAATTTATTTTTAAATGTAGAATAAAATAGCTGAAACATATAATGGCAAATTCAGTGTAAACACCATGGCAATTCATGTGCAATAGACATGACAACTTTTAACTCCAAAATGTCATCGAAACATATTGATATGAGATCTAGTTTTGAAGATCTCGTCGCGATGGATTTAAAGATGAAAACGGATCTTCAATCAGATTTTTTATTTAAGAGATAAACCATTTTAAAAACTAGAAATCAAAAAAGATTCCATATGCATGCATGCGGTAACATGACGCAATATGCGTGTTATAAGACGTGTGGGCGGATATCACTCCCACCACGTGTGTGGGCGTTATCAGCGTCCTTCTTTTTCTTTGGAAAAACGGGTTGCATAGAGCCCGGCCTCCAAAATTCCCACTCTCGCGCCTACCCCTCCCAGGATCTCTCGTCCTCTGTATGAGCCAACCCAACCCGGTTTTTTATCCACACCGGTTTTGGGAAGGTTCAACCTTCCCTGAACTTGCTTTTTCTTGATTTTTTTTCTTTTTTCTCTTTTGCTTTTATGTTTATTCTCTTTCTTCTGTTTTTTATTTTTATTCAAACACACAATTTTATTTCTAAAATCTTTTAAATTCATGAACTTTTTCCCAATCCCCCTAAAAAATCAAACCATGCGCATTTTTAAAATATGCAAAATGGTAAGCATGCACGTACACCACATGTCTTAAACAAAATAAGTTTACATGGTATAATACTAAAATATTTTTTACAAAACTATTTGGATGCCTACAAAATGTTATCATGTCATTCAAAATTGTAATTTCAAAAGTATGACATATTTGTGATCCGACGCGTGTATCATAATCTATAATAAAATACATCTATTATAATCAAATTTTATTTTAGTTGGTTTTTAACGATCCATTGAAATGTGTCTTATGCCCAACGATATGAGTCTTGGCGTGTAACACACGATCCAGAAACATGTCTCCGCGTAGAATTCACGATCACATAATAATTGTATTATAATTGTTACAACAAATATTTTAAAACCCACAAATAAGCAAGTCTTGAAGGTCCATCTTTTGAAGCAATGAAAGTCCATCTATAGATGCGATTTATGATGCTTTGTTCAATGGATTGGATATTGTTTTGAGCTTCATTCTCTTCATACTTCAAAATATGTACCAAAAACAAGAAATGCTAAATAGAGGTTGAGCTCCATGGAGCTCTTTATTTCAAAAATAAAATAAAAATCACATTTTGAAGTTTCAAAAAAATCTTAAAAAAATCATACGCATTCATACGTATGTGTAATACATGTGTGTAAAATTTGAAGATAATATACATTACGATGAGAGCTACACAAAAGAGACAAATCATGATTTTTCAAATGGCGAACAAAACACACACTGTTCCCGATAAAAGTGCACGAAATTGTCTTTTTTGTGCAACCGTCACCATAATGTATTTCATCGTCAGACTTCACACACATGTAAACACATCCATATGAAGATGCATGATTTTTTCCAGATTTTTTCAAAACTTAAAAATATGATATTGTTTTTTTGAATTTTTCAAATAAAGAGCTCCATGGAGCTCGTCCTCCAAAATGCTGCACTCCACCAAAAATTGCTTCGCCGGTTCAAAATCATCCTACATATGCATTATACAACATTGTTATAACAAGTTGCATGTGCAATCTGTGTACAAATAAGCATGATGTAAATACTCACCTAGAGTATAGGAAAATATAGCTTTTCATCGTACAATGAGTGCATGAAATTAAAAACCAAATAACCCGACAAGACACTCCATGTATGAAATATTACATTGTGCGTTGAATGAATCAAAAAAAAATACGGGAAAAACTTCCAATCTATTCATCTTCAATCATAGTAGTACAACGAACACTAAAAATAATAAAAATTATATCCAAATTCGTAGACCACCTAGCGACGACTACAAGCATTGAAGCGAGCCATATGAGTTTGTCGGAACAACAGGAACTTTGCAGTCCCATTCAGAGATATCATTCTTGAATGCGGGGTTTGCAGCTTGGAGCGCAAGGTTTAGGTCGTTGACCACATTTTTAAATATATTCTTCCCCAAAGCAGGTATTGGTATCGGATTCAAAACTGAGACAATCTTTTTATTTTGATCCAAGACAAACAATAGAAATAGCCCAAAAATATCCCAAGACGATAAAATCTGCAATGACACATATGTTTAGAAATACATGAAAAATTAACTAAGACCACATAAACCAATATTATAAATGAAAAATTAAAATCTTACCATATCACATTGTGAGATGTAATACTCCTTGTTGTCAGGCCAGCTATCTTACAACCGTTTCAACGTAGCAAAGTCCATATTTTCACGATGACTTGAGTCTCATGCATAGTAGAAAATCGACTAAAACAAGATTAAGAAAACATTAGGGCTACGAGGGAAAATGTAATATGGGATTATAGTAACTTATACAAAAGTTTAGATCCCTGTAGTGAGATGGAACGTCTCTGGGAAGTTGGACTTCGTGGCGCGCTAGTATCCGCGAGCCATATTAAAACAATCAACATCCATGTATTCATCATTGTTTAATATGTTTTTATTTATCTCAAATTTAAGCTAATAGGATAAGGATTAGAGCTTTTCACCCATTCGCTCTTGAAAATTCGGAATTCTCTCATTTATAATGACATCAGAGTAGGTTATTAGAATACAAAATGAACTAAAAAAATATGGCTTACTCTATTATGACCTAAACGGCAGTGCCATAAAATTCACAAATATCAAATGATTCATAATCAAGTAATTCCAAATGTCCATCTGCATGGAGTTTCTTCATGCGCTTTACACCAATATGACCTAAATAGCAGTGCCACAAATATGTTGCACTATCATTATCAACTTTGCATCTTTTGGCATCAATATTATGAATATGTGTATCACCACAATCGAGATTCAACAAAAATAGACCACTCTTCAAGGATGCATGACCATAAAAGATATTACTCATATAAATAGAACAACCATTATTCTCTGATTTAAATGAATAACCGTCTCGCACTAAACAAGATCCAGATATAATGTTCATGCTCAACACTGGCACCAAATAACAATTATTCAGATCTAAAACTAATCACGAAGGTAGATGTAGAGGTAGCATGCCGACGGCGATTGATACGTCTCCAACGTATGTACTTTTCCTAACGCTTTTCCTTTTGTTTTGGGCTCTAATTTGCATGATTTGAATGAAACTAACCCCAGACTGACGTTGTTTTCAGCAGAACTACCATGGTGTTGTTTTTGTGCAGAAATAAAAGTTCTCGGGATGGAACGAAACTTTGTGAGGAATGTTTATATAATAAATAAGAATTTCTGGAGCCAAGATCCACCGGAGAGGGGCACCTGGGTGGGCACAACCCACCAGGGTGCGCCCCCCTCTCCTGGCGCTGATACGTCTCCAACGTATCTACTTTTCCAATACTGTTGCCCTTGTTTTGGACTCTAACTTGCATGATTTGAATGAAACTAACCCGGACTGACGTTGTTTTTAGCAGAACTGCCATGATGTTGTTTTATGTGTAGAAAACAAAAGTTCTCGGAATGACCTGAAAATCCACGGAGATAAGTATTGAAAAATATAAAAAATACTGGCGAAAGAATCAAGACCAGGGGCCCACACACTGTCCACGAGGGTGGGGGCGCGCCCTCCCCCCTGGGCGCCCCCCCCCCCCCGTCTCGTGGGCCCCCTGGAGCTCCACCGACCTCAACTCCAACTCCATATATTCTGTTTCATGGAGAAAAAAACAAAGAGTAAGTTTCATCGCGTTTTATGATACGGAGCCGCCGCCAAGCCCTAATCTCTCTCGGGAGGGCTGGTCTGGAGTCCGTTCGGGGCTCCGGAGAGGGGCATTCGTCGCCGTCGTCATCATCAACCATCCTCCATCACCAATTTCATGATGCTCACCGTCGTGCGTGAGTAATTCCATCGTAGGCTTGCTGGACGGTGATGGGTTGGATGAGATTTACCATGTAATCAAGTTAGTTTTGTTAGGATTTGATCCCTAGTATCCACTATGTTCTAAGATTGATGTTCTTTGTGACTTTGCTATGCTTAATGCTTGTCACTAGGGCCCGAAGTACCGTGATTTCAGATCTGAACCTATTATGTTTTCATGAATATATGTGTGTTCTTGATCCTATCTTGCAAGTCTATAGTCACCTATTATGTGTTATGATCCAACAACCCCGAAGTGACAATAATCGGGATACTTCTCGGTGATGACCGTAGTTTGAGGAGTTAATGTATTCACTATGTGCTAATGCTTTGTTCCGGTTCTCTATTAAAAGGAGGCCTTAATATCCCTTAGTTTCCACTAGGACCCCGCTGCCACGAGAGGGTAGGACAAAAGATGACATGCAAGTTCTTTTCCATAAGCACGTATGACTATATTCGGAATAGATGCCTACATTACACTGATGAACTGGTGCTAGTTCTGTGTCACCCTATGTTATAGCTCTTACATGAGGAATCGCATCAGACATAATTATCCATCACTGATCCAATGCCTACGAGCTTTTCACATATTGTGCTTCGCTTATTTACTTTTCCGTTACTACTGTTACAATTCCTACAAAACTATTATCTTTACTTTTGCCGCTGTTACCTTTATTATTATACTACTTTGCTACTAAATACTTTGCTGCAGATACTAAGTTATCCAGGTGTGGTTGAATTAAAAACTCAACTGCTAATACTTAAGAATATTCTTTGGCTCCCCTTGTGTCGAATCAATAAATTTGGGTTGAATACTCTACCCTCGAAAGCTGTTGCGATCCCCTACACTTGTGGGTTATCAGGCGCGCCCAGGTGGGTTGTCCCCACCTGGTGGCCCCGCAGACCCTGAAACCGACGCTATAAAATCCTATTTTTCCAGAAAAACATCGAGGAGAAAGAATTATCGCGATCCACGAGATGGAGCCGCCGTCACCTCCCGTTCTTCATCGGGAGGCCAGATCTGGAGTCCGTTTGGGGCTCCGGAGAGGGGGATCTTCGTTCTTCGTCATCACCAACCCTTCTCCATTACCAATTCCATGATGCTCCCCACCGGGAGTGAGTAATTCCTTCATAGGCTCGCTGGTCGGTGAGGAGTTGGATGAGATTCATCATGTAATCAAGTTAGTTTTGTTAGGGCTTGATCCCTAGTATCCACTTTGTTCTTAGATTGATGTTTCTATGACTTTGCCATGCTTAATGCTTGTCGCTTTGGGCCTGGGTGCCATGAACTCAGATCTAAACCGTTTATGTAATCCTCATTATATCCATGTTCTAGATCCGATCTTGCAAGTTATAGTCACCTACTACGTGTTATGATCTGGTAACCCCGGAGTGACAGAAACCAGGACTTCTTCCGGTGATGACCGTAGTTTGAGGAGTTCATGTATTCACTATGTGTTAATGCTTTGTTTCAGTTCTCTATTAAAAGGAGGCCTTAATATCCCTTAGTTTTCAATATGGACCCCGCTGCCACGGGAGGGTAGGACAAAAGATGTCATGCAAGTTCTTTCCATAAGCACATATGACTATTTACGGAATACATGCCTACATTATATTGACGAACTGGAGCTAGTGTCGTATTGCCCTAGGTTATAATTGTCTCATGATGAATATCATCCAACAAGTTACTGATCCAATACCTACGAATTTATCTTATATTGTTCTTGCTAAGTTACTGCTATCATCACTGTTACCGTAACTGTTCCTACTATTATCAAGGGAAAACCAACGCAGTGCTCAACAGGTAGCAATTAGTGTACAACCTCTTTGGTGGTGCCGATTAGGCCTCAGCTTCATCCGAGGAAACGGTGATGATGATGCTCTTCCGGTGGTGCAGGTGAAGACAGCGGTGTGGGAATGGAGGTGGCGCGAAAGACGAGGGGAACGTCGGGGCAGCTCCTTGGAGGTGGAGGACAGGGTGGCTGAATCGGCGGGACGACGAGATCAACGACGGATCCTCATCCGGTACGGTGGATGAGGGACGTCGAGGTGTTGCTATGGACGACATCGTCGGGGAAGAGGCTCCGGCTGGGTGGCGGACGGAGGAGGGTGAGGGGCTTCGCGGGTTTTCGTGGCCTCGGTGTATGAATGGGTGGGCGGATGGGATGGGAGTGGGGAACCATGGCTTAGGGACGCGCTTGTCCGAAATGTGGGGTAAGTTACGAAAGTACCCCCACCGAATTGAGCCAGGCGGTTGTTTCAGTTCAGGGGTATCACGGGCATTTCGCGTGTCGGGATTTCATAGGAGGTGGGAGTTTTTGCGCATGTTGTAATTTTGGAATACCAAGGCGCGGGTTGAGATGGAGGGAGTTGTCAGAGCACAACGAGACAAAGATATATCTTAAATATTTCGGGGTAACAAGGCGCGGGTTGAAATTTCCGGACAAGCCCAACGTGTACTGTACCAAATCAATTCGCACTTCCGTCGATGAAAAAACAAAAAGAAATCAATTCACAGCACACAAGAGAGTACTGTACCAAATCAAATTGCACTACAAATGTCATTCAAAACTTTGAATTCATGTTATGTTCAATTAAAATATTTCGCTATGTGTATAATGCATGCAACCTGCTACTCAAATGAACGTTTTAGTGCATTCCAAATGTATATACTACCGCTTCAATATGAACTAAATTTGAATTCGTCTCTCTATTTGAATAAGATCTACAATAATGATTGTTGTGAAGTCAAACCATTTGAATTCGTTTCTCTATTTTAATAACATCTACAATCATCATTATTGTCAAGTTAAACCATCATTTGTGTATTATCTTCACAGCACACCAGATGATTACTCTCGAGTTAGATATGAACTATGTGTACTATATGAACTCGAACTCGATTTTTTGAATCCACTTTATGTTGATTCCAAATCACGGTACATTTCAAGCTCTAGCTAGATCTTCATAATCTAAACCATGTCTCATATTTATAATGTGTTTATCACATAATGTATGGTGCCCCGCCCCCTACGCCTACAAGTATTTAGATGCGAGTTGCAAACACCACACATTACCACAAATTCAAATAAAATGTGAGATTGTTCGATATATAGTATTGTTTAGATTGTTCGATATTTAGTTGTAAGCTGCAAACGCCACACATTATCACAAATTCAAATAAAATGTGAGATTGTTCGATGTATAGTACTCCCTCCATTCCACAATGTAGTGCCTATAGATTTTTGTGAAAGTCAAACTTTACCAACTTTGACCAAGTGTATAGAGAAAACTCTCTACATCTACAATACCAAACTTGTACATTCTGAAAATATAACTCACAATGTATCCAATGATGTGCATTTGGTTTTCTAGATGTACCTATTTTTCTGTATAAACATGGTCAAAGTTTGTAATGTTTGACTTTTGTAAAAATCTATAGGCACTACATTATGGAACGGAGGGAGTATGGTTTAGATTGTTCGACATTTAGCTGTTAGTTGCAAACGCCATGCATTATCACATTATGGTATAACATGTGCAAAACCGCATCACGCGTATCACCGCTATATTCATGCATGCATACGTTTATAACACTATGATCTCCTATTCCAATATATGAATCCACTTTCATATCAAATTATGATCTTTGTTAGTCTCTTACACCCACACAATCCTCTAACCTTTATAGCTAGCACTAACTTTCTCTCGTGCATGCACACGCCCTCCCCCTCCCTCAGCATTCTATCCATCACGCACATTCATTTTTTTTCTTTAGGTCGTTCTCCCACAGTCTCCACAACTCCTTTCCGGCACACATCGATCGATAAACCTCTCCAGCGTCTGCCTACAACATACGTACACACGCATCTTCCATATCCTCCTTTCTGTGTCCATGACTCGTATCTCTCATACGGTCCCATGCACGTGTAAACTCTCGCCCCTCTTTTCATCTATCTCACAACCGCACACTCCTCCCCCTATCTAGCTAGTAGCTCGGCCTCTCGCACCACCTCCTAGCTCCATTCTCTCTGTCTATCCATCTCGCTGGGCCTTATTTGCCTCTAACAAATGGATCTACACCGACCAATCTCCCGCTATACATATAGCTAGCTAGGTCCTTATAACTCGTTTTTCCCCACGCATTGATCGATCTACCTCATTAGTTATGTCTCTCCCTTCCTCCGACAAACAACAATTGATCTACCGATCTAGTTAGGTTTGCTTAGCAAACACATGGTTCCCCTTCATCATCCATGCATGCGTCCCGACAGATCTATCACGCACAGGCACACACAGAAACACATC
Source organism: Aegilops bicornis (assembly GCA_021605145.1). Classification (NCBI taxonomy): domain Eukaryota; kingdom Viridiplantae; phylum Streptophyta; class Magnoliopsida; order Poales; family Poaceae; genus Aegilops; species Aegilops bicornis. The sequence goes on from CM038673.1 coordinate 508,158,291, forward strand.
CCCACTCTTATTGATAATATTGTAGTTCTACCATCAGTTTGTCTAGTAGGCCTCTCCCACCATCTACGAGAAGCAACTCCATCACCCATCCAGCACTCTACCCCTCTCCCTCTCTCTCTCTCTCTCTCTCTCTCTCTCTCTCTCTCTCTCTCTCTCTCTGTCCCAACCTATTTCCCGTCCTTCAGTTATGTATGGATGTCGACCGATCTTCCTCAAGACATAGCTGGGTCTCTCCTTCTCAACACATATACAAGTCATTCTACCTCTCTAGTTAGGCCTCTGCCTCCCCCTCCCCCACCCCCCCCCTCACACACACACTGATACATCGAGCGCTCTAGTCATGTCTCCCTGCCACACACAAACTTTCCTTGTGCCCTCGACGCGTTACGGTAGGTCACCGCCCTATATCTTTGACTTGCACACACACAATTTCGATGGCTCTCTTCATCCATCTCGCACCCACCCACTTGATCCTCTCTTGACTCTATCGATATCTATGACCCCTCCCTCTCTTCTCTTGGATCGCCCCCTCTGGCCCTCTCTATATGATATGGATATGCCTCTATTTCACACACATGCAAAATTTTGTTTGAGATGTCATCGACAAATATTCCCACAAACACGTTCACGAAATTACCCCCCCCCCCAAACAAAAAACACTCACGAACGCACACGCCATCTGTCTAGGTTTGTATCTCTCTCATACACACCCACGTAGGTGGGGGACGTGCACAAAGAGAAGAGGTGCACACATGGCGCATGTACTCCCGTCTCTTTCCCCAACCACACCCGCGCGGGTACACGGTGGAGCTCATTTCTGTACGAAAAGGCAGCCCACGTGGTAATTTGACATGTGTACTGGTTGTCCACTAGATGGAGGATCGTCTACCATGGGTGAACAGAAAAATTGTGACTTGATGCGCTATGTTAAAAAAGAGGCAAACCATGTGGGGCCTACCTTAGAGGCAAGGCTCTATACACTGGAGTACTTTTGATGTGTCACATCAACTCGTAGAACGAGGAGAAGCTTGCTTAGTACGCCGTCTCCCCTGCCCACGGGAGCGGTGGCTCGCAGGATGAGGTGAAGCTTGCTTACCAGTACGCCTTACGCCCGCTCCCTCACCCACGCGCGTGGTGGCTCACAGGACGAGGAGAAAATTTTACTACTCCCTCCGTTTACTCCTCGTCCCTACCTTGGTTACAGAGATTATCATATTGTCTGGAATATATGTCCTTTAGTAGATTTCAATATGAACTACTAGTACATACTCCAAACACTGATGTATATAGACGTATTTTAGAGTGTAGATTCACTCATTTTGCTCCGTATGTAGTCCATATTGAAACAGACGTAATACTACGCACTCTCCCTCGCCCCTCGACCCTCGCCCACGTGGTGGACGTGCAGCAATTCATTCGGTCTCATATAGCCAGAACGATATATATTGCGGTACCATTATTGCTCGACTTCCCGAAGAGGCAAAGAGCCAATCGCAAGGTTAATATTTTGGAGATGCCAAACGCAAGGTTTATAGGAGAACGAGTAGTAGGTGTCGCGTCATTTATAAATAAAGTTTTTTTCTTCAATGGCATGTACTCAATATAAATAGGTTCATATGGAGAGAAAAGGAAACCGCTCCACTTTATACATAGGCAGGACAAGCCTACACGGTTGCTTGTTGGGGTTGCTCTCTTCAGTCTTCACACTCTCTCGCACAAAACGGTTGTGGCCACATCTCTAACATCCCGGCGGATCACGTCCGCCGAGGGAAGGGGTGGATGCTTAGTGTAGATGCGATCGCCGTCGCCGACGGTGAAAACCCACTGTCGGCACGTCTCGGTCATGGGTCCCCGCCGTTCTCTCTCACAAAGTCGGTGATGTTGCCTTCGACCATTGCTCACTGCTACGACATGGGCAGTTGCCGCCTCCTGTCGGCCTCCTCTAGGTTGAGCTACGTCCTGACATCCCTCAGGTACAACTCCCCTTTACAGCCGACTTGCACCACTGCTCCAGCTGCCCACATCACTCCATGTGAATATTTCTCTACTTCTTTGCCTCGCACATACCTCTACTGGCTTCTGTGTACTGTATTTGTGATGAGTTTATGTCTCATCAACTAGTCCCAGTAATCTTATTCTAATCACGCTTCTTCAATTTCTTTGCCACAGGGATGCTCATCTCGATTTTGATGAAACTACACAAAATGATCCGATGGTCAATGGGTTGCAAACTTCATTTCTTCGGAACCTCCAACGTTGCCAGCAAATTAAAGCTTGGTTAGGGTTTACGGTTCAAGGGCTAGGGATTGCATGGATTGTTTTTTTCTTGAGCTGTCTCTGTTCCAAAATAAGTGTCAACTTTAGTAGTAGTACAACTTTATACTAAAGTTTGCATAAAGTTGAGACACTTATTTTGGAACGGAGGGAGTACATATTGGCTATGATCTGTCAGTCATTGAGATGCAATAGCATGCATGTTAGTCTCCTTTGTATTTGATGAAATGTTGCAACGGGCAACCTTGGACGCAAGATACATGAAACAGAAGCTGGAAACTTCATAACATTGTACAAATTTATCTCACTGATAAATTACAGTACGTACTATACTAGTACTATGTAAAGAGTTAGGTGTCACATTGTGTCTAGAAAATATGGTGATAGTGTGAGGTGGGCCATGTAATCACTGAGCCTGCATGTTTTCACTGCTCTCGCACTCCTCCGTTGTAAGAATGGAGAAAATTGTAATCTAGTAGTACCTGATGACCCACAAGTATAGGGGATCTATCGTAGTCCTTTCGATAAGTAAGAGTGTCGAACCCAACAAGGAGCAGAAGGAAATGACAAGCGGTTTTCAGTAAGGTATTCTCTGCAAGCACTGAAATTATCGGTAACAGATAGTTTTGTGATAAGGTAATTTGTAACGGGTAACAAGTAATGAAAGTAAATAAAGTGCAGCAAGATGGCCCAATCCTTTTTGTAGCAAAGGGCAAGCCTGGACAAATTCTTATATGATGGAAAGCGCTCCCGAGGACACATGGGAATTATCGTGAAGCTAGTTTTCATCACGCTCATATGATTCGCGTTCGTTACTTTGATAATTTGATATGTGGGTGGACCAGCGCTTGGGTACTGCCCTTTCTTGGACAAGCATCCCACTTATGATTAACCCCTATTGCAAGCATCCGCAACTACAAAAGAATTATTATGGTAAACCTAACCATAGCATGAAACATATGGATCCAAATCAGCCCCTTACGAAGTAACTCATAAACTAGGGTTTAAGCTTCTGTCACTCGAGCAACCCATTATATACTTATTACTTCCCAATGCCTTCCTCTAGGCCCAAACAATGGTGAAGTGTCATGTAGTTGACGTTCACATAACACCACTAGAGGAGAGACAACATACATCTCATCAAAATATCGAACGAATACCAAATTCACATGACTACTTATAGCAAGACTTCTCCCATGTCCTCAGGAACAAACGTAACTACTCACAAATCATATTCATGTTCATAATCAATGGGGTATTAATATGCATAAAGGATCTAAACATATGATCTTCCACCAAATAAACCAACTAACATCAACTACAAGGAGTAATCAACACTACTAGCAACCCACATGTACCAATTTGAGGTTTTGAGACAGAGATCGGATACAGGAGATGAACTAGGGTTTTAGGGGAGATGGTGCTGGTGAAGATGTTGATGGAGATTGACCCCCTCCCGCTGAGAGGATCGATGGTGATGACGATGGTGATGATTTCCCCCTACCGGAGGATGTTTCCCCAACAGAATAGCTCAGCCGGAGCCCTAGATTGGTTCCGCTAAGGTTCCGCCTCGTGGAGGCGGTGTCTCGTCCCGAAAGCTTGCTTATGATTTTTTCCAGGGTAAAAAACTTCATATAGCAGAAGATGGGCACCGGAGGCCTGCCAGGTGGCCCACGAGGCAAGGGGCGTGCCCAGGGGGTAGGGCGCGCCCCCCCACCCTCGTGGACGGTGGGTGTCCCCCCTCTGGTATTTTCTTCGCTTAGTATTTTTTATTAATTCCAAAAATAACTTTCGTGGAGTTTCAGGACTTTTGGAGTTGTGCAGAATAGGTCTCTAATATTTGCTCCTTTTCCAAATTTCGAATTCCAAATTTGCCGACATTCTCCCTCTTCATGTAAACCTTGTAAAATAAGAGAGAATAGGCATAAGTATTGTGACATAACGTGTAATAACATCCCATAATGCAATAAATATCGATATAAAAGCATGATGCAAAATGGACGTATCAACTCCCCCAAGCTTAGACCTCGCTTGTCCTCAAGCGGAAGCCGATAACGAAAAATATGTCCACATGTTTAGAGATAGAGGTGTCGATAAAATAAAATACGGACATGAGGGCATCATGATCATTCTTATAACAGCAATATATATATATATATGTATGTATGTGTATATATATATATATATATATATATATATTTCATATTATTTCTTATGCTCAAGTAATAATCTATCCACAATGTCAAGTATGAATCAGAAACTTCATTGAAAACTAACAAACTATAATCTCGGCCATTGAAGCAATTGCAATTTATCATCACATCGGAAAGAGTCAATATAAGAGCTTTTCAGCAAGTCCACATACTCAACTATCATTTAGTCTTTCACAATTGCTAACACTCACGCAATACTTATGGTTATGGAGTTTTAATCGGACACAGAGAAAGATAGGGGCTTATAGTGTTGCCTCCCAACCTTTTACCTCAAGGGTAATGTCAACAATAATAGTTCATGCTAACTTACATCCAATTGGATATATATATATATCAGGATCTTTCCAACACAATGTGCTTGCCAAAGGATAAAATGTAAAAAGGAAAGGTGAAGATCACCATGACTCTTGCATAATGTATAAGACAAGAATAAAAGATAGGCCCTTCGTAGAGAGAAGCAGAGGTTGTCATGTGCTTTTAGGGTTGGATGCACGAAATCTTAATGCAAAAGAATGTCTCTTTATATTGCCACTTGTGATATGGACCTTTATTATGCAGTCCATCGCTTTTATTGCTTCCGTATAACAAGATTGTATAAAGCTTATTTTCTCCACACTAATAAGTCATACATATTTAGAGAGCAATTTTTATTGCATGCAACATGACAACTTACTTGAAGGATCTTACTCAATCCATAGGTAGATATGGTGGACTCTCATGGCAAAACTGGGTTTAAGGATATTTGGAAGCACAAGTAGTATCTCTACTTGGTGCAAAGAATTTAGCTAGCATGAGGGGGAAGCCAAGCTCAACATGTTGGATGATCCATGACAATATACTTTATTTCGGATATAAGAAAACATAACCCATTACATTGTCTTCCTTGTCCAACATCAACTCTTTAGCACGTCATATTTTCATGAGTGCTCACAATCATAAAAGATGTCCAAGATAGTATATTTATATGTGAAAACCCCTCTTTCTTTATTACTTCGTATTAATTGCAACGATGACCAAAATTATGTTTGTCAACTCTCAACAACTTTTATTCATCATACTCTTCATATGTGAAGTCATTACTCTCCATAAGATCCATATGATCTCTTTATTTCTTTTTATTCTTTCTTTTATTCCCTCAAGATCAAAGTAAGATAATCAAGCCCTTGACTCAACACTAATCTTTATTATATATAGCTCACGGACTCGATCACATAGAAGGATCATAAAGCAAAACTCAAAACTAGATCATACTAAAACTTTATTCTACTTGATCGAGATATTACCAAAAGGATCAAATTAAGAAAAATGGTAAAGATAGGAGTGTGATGGTGATACGATACCGGGGCACCTCCCCCAAGCTTGGCAGTTGCCAAGGGGAGTGCCCATACCCATTTGTTTATGTCTCCTTCTTCGGAGGTGGTGATGATGTAGGCTTCTTCCTTAATTTGCGCTTGAGGATGGAATTTTGCTCCCTTAGATCATATATCTCCTGCTCAAGGCTTAATATCCTTTTGCATAGTTCCTGTTTGTTCTCCTGCAAGAGACGAAAATGGATAAACTCGATCTTAGGTTTCTTTGCTCTATCAGGGAGGCTTGACTTTATGAATTCCACATGCATGTCCCCAGGTTGAGGTAATGGGACTTCATCTTCATCTGAGCTCGTCTCCTCCTTTCCCTTAGGCTTGTAGTCTTCTTCTTCCTTAGTGGTCCAACCATAATGCTCCAAGTCCCCGTAGACCTTAGGGTCTGCAAGGTAATCAGCCAGCTTTCTCTCTCCGAATCCTGAGACGGCATATTGCTCTAATCTGCGGCAGAAACAACTCAAAACAAAAACAGAGATTTCGTTGTGGTACGGTGGTCAAAACCTTCGGGAGATTATATAACAATTTTTTACCGACCAAAAGAAGTATCATGCAAGAAAACGGAGTCTGGAGGGCACACGAGGTGCCCACGAGGCAGGGGGCGCGCCCAGGGGGTAGGGCGTGCCCTCCACCCTCGTGGACGCCTCATGTCCTTCCTGGACTACTTCTTATTTTCCTATTTTCCTATTAGAACTGTTTTGGAGTCGGTTTACTTACCATACCACATACCTATTCCTTTTCGGAGTCTGAAACATTTTGGAAAGTGTCTCTTATGTATTCCTCCGGGGTTACGGTTTGAATAACATTAGTTTCAACATTTATGGGATTGCCTGAGATATAATGTTTGATTCTTTGACCGTTCACCACCTTCGGATTTGTGCCTTCGAAGTTGTTGATTTTTATGGCACCAAAACGATAGACCTCCTTGATAACGTAAGGACCTTCCCATTTAGAGAGGATGTTTCCTACAAAAAATCTTAAATGAGAGTTGAAGAGCAACACATAATCACCTACATTAAACTCACGCTTTTGTATCCTTTTGTCATGCCATCTTTTAACTTTTTCATTAAACAGTTTGGCATTCTCATAGGCTTGAGTTCTCCATTCATCAAGTGAGCTAATGTCAAATAACCTCTTCTCACCGGCAAGTTTAAAATCATAGTTGAGCTCTTTAATGGCCCAATATGCCTTATGTTCTAGTTCGAGGGGTAAGTGACATGCTTTTCCATAAACCATTTTATATGGAGACATACCCATAGGATTTTTATATGCAGTTCTATAAGCCCATAATGCATCATCAAGTTTCTTGGATCAATTCTTTCTAGATCTATTAACAGTCATTTGCAAAATCAATTTAATCTCTCTGTTACTCAGTTCTACTTGGCCACTAGACTGTGGGTGATATGGAGATGCAATTCAATGATTAACATCATACTTAGCAAGCATTTTACGAAAGGCACCATGAATAAAATGTGAACCACCATCTGTCATTAAATATCTAGGGACTCCAAACCTCGGAAAAATAACTTCTTTAAGCATCTTAATAGAGGTGTTATGATCAGCACTACTAGTTGGAATAGCTTCTACCCACTTAGTAACGTAATCAACAACAACTAAACTATGCGTATACCCATTAGAGGAAGGAAACAGTCCCATATAATCAAAGCCCCAAACATCAAAAGGTTCAATAACAAGAGAATAATTCATAGGCATTTCTTGACGTCTACTAATATTACCAATTCTTTGACATTCATCACAAGACAAGACAAACTTACGAGCATCTCTGAAGAGAGTAGGCCAATAAAAACCGGATTGCAATACCTTATGTGCAGTTCTATCTCCAGCGTGGTGTCCTCCATAAGCCTCGGAGTGACACTTGCGTAAGATCTGTTCCTGTTCATGCTCAGGTACACAACGTCTAATAACACCATCTACTCCTTCTTTATAAAGGTGTGGGTCATCCCAAAATTAATGTCTTAAATCATAGAAAAACTTTTTCTTTTGCTGGTACATGAAACTAGGTGGTATAAATTTAGCAACAATGTAATTAGCATAATCAGCATACCAAGGAGCAGTACGAGAAGAATTTATGACATCTAATTGTACGTCAAGAAAGCTATCATCAATAGGTAGTGGGTCATCAAGAACATTCTCTAACCTAGACAAGTTGTCTGCAACGGGGTTCTCAGCTCCCTTTCTATCAATAATATGCAAATCAAATTCTTGTAGTAGGAGAACCCATCTAATAAGTCTAGGTTTAGCATCATTCTTTTCCATAAGATATTTAATAGCAGCATGATCAGTGTGAACAATTACTTTAGAATCAACAATATAAGGTCTGAACTTATCACAAGAAAATACAACTGCTAAAAATTATATAGTAGCATAATTTCTCAGAGCATTGTCTAGAGTTTTACTAGCATATTGAATAACATTTAGTTTCTTATCAACTCTTTGTCCTAGAACAACACCTATAACATAATCACTAGCATCGCACATAATTTCAAAAAAGGGTAAATTCCAATCAGGCGGCTGAACAATAGGTGCAGAAATCAAAGCTTTCTTAAGTATTTCAAATGCTTCTACACAATCATCATAGAAGACAAAAGGAATATCTTTTTGTAAGAGATTAGTCAGAGGCCTAGAAATTTTAGAGAAGTCCTTAATAATCCTCCTATAAAAACGGCATGACCAAGGAAACTTCTTATACCTTTAATGTCTTTAGGACACGACATCTTTTCAATAGCATCAACTTTAGCTTTATCAACTTCAGTACCTCTTTCAGAAATTTTATGCCCCAAGACAATGCCTTCATTAACCATAAAGTGGCATTTTTCCCAATTCAAGACAAGATTAGTTTCTTCACATCTCTGCAAAACTCGATCAAGGTTGCTCAAGCAATCATCAAAAGAAGATCCACAAACGGAGAAATCATCCATGAAAACCTTAACAATCTTTTCACAAAAGTTAGAGAATATAGCCATCATGCATCTTTGAAAAGTAGCAGGTGCATTACATAAACCAAAAGGCATACGTCTATAAGCAAAAGTACCGAAAGGGCAAGTAAAAGTGGTATTTTCTTGATCCTCTTTTGACACAGGTATTTGAGAGAAACCAGAGTAACCATCTAGAAAGCAAAAAATGTGTATGTTTGGATAGCCTTTCTAGCATTTGATCAATAAAAGGCAAAGGGTAATGATCCTTTTTAGTAGCTTTATTTAATTTGCGGAAATCAATTACCATCCTATAACCTGTTACAATTCTTTGCGGGATCAATTCATCTTTATCATTAGGAACGATAGTAATACCTCCCTTCTTAGGGACACAATGGACATGACTTACCCACTGACTATCAGCAACGGGATAAATTATACCTGCCTCTAGAAGCTTTAGTATTTCTTTTCTTACCACTTCTTTCATCTTAGGATTTAACCATCGTTGGTGATCAACAACTGGTTTGGCGTCTTTCTCGAATTTTATTTTGTGTTGGCATAGAGTGGGACTAATACCCTTAAGATCATCAAGAGTATATCCAATAGCCGCACGGTGCTTCTTTAGAGTTTTCAATAATTTCTCCTCTTCCTGCTCTGAAATGTTAGCACTAAGAATAACAGGATATATCTTCTTTTCATCAAGATAAGCATATTTAAGAGTATCAGGTAGTGGTTTAAGCTCAAACACGGGACCATCCTTGGGTGGTGGAGGATCCCCTAGAATTTCAACATGCAAGTTGTGTTTCAAAATAGGTCCCTGTTTAAAGAATACTTCATCTATCTCCCTTCTTTCATTCATAAACATATCATTTTCATGGTCTAGCAAATATTGTTCTAAAGGATCATTAGGAGGCACGGCAATAGAAGCAAGACCAATAATTTCATCCTTACTAGGCAATTCTTTATCATGGGGTTGTCTACGAAATTTAGCAAAATTAAAGTCATGAGACATATCCCTAAACCAATCGTAACAATATCCTTTTCGCAATCTATCCAAGCATTAACAGTATTCAAGAAGGGTCTACCAAATATAATGGGACAAAAGTCATCTTGTGGGGAACCAAGAACAAGAAAATCAGCAGGATATTTAACTTTCTCACACAAGACTTCAACATCTCTAACAATCCCAACTGGTGAAATAGTATCTCTATTGGGAAGCTTAATTGTAACATCAATTTCTTCTATCTCAGCAGGTGCAATATCATGCATAATTTCTTTGTATAAGGAATGAGGTATCACACTTACACTAGCACCCATATCACATAATCCATGATAACAATGATCTCCTATTTTAATAGAAATAATAGGCATGCCTACAACAGGTCTATGTTTATTTTTAGTATCGGGTCTAGCAATTCTAGCAGCTTCATCACAGAAGTAAATAACATGCCCATCAATATTATCAGCCAAGAGATCGTTAACCATAGCAATACTAGGTTCAACTTTAATTTGCTCGGGTGGTGTAGGTGTCCTAGTATTACTCTTACGAGCCACAGTTGAAGCTTTAGCATGATCCTTTATCCTAACAAGGTGGTTTCTCTATATAGGTAGTAGGAACAATAGGATCATTATAAGTGATAGTCTTTTCTTCAACTTTAATAGGTGCAACTACTTTTACTTCAATGGGAGGATTATATTTAAACCACTTCTCCTTAGGGAGATCAACATGAGTAGCAAATGGTTCTCAGAAAGAAGCTACTATCTCAGAGTCAAGTCCATATTTAGTGCTAAATTCACGGAAAACATCGGTATCCATAAAAGATTTAACACAATCAAACTTAGGTGCCATACCTGACTCCTTACCTTAAATCGAGATCCCAATCCTCAGAGTTGCATTTAATTATTTCCAATAAATCCCATTTGAATTCAATAGTCTTCATCATGAAAGAGCCAGTACAAGAAGTATCGAGCATGGAGCGATTATTGAGAGAAAGTCGAGCATAAAAAATTTGAATAATAATTTCTCTTGAGAGCTCATGATTGGGGCATGAATGTTAACATTGACTTAAGCCTCCCCCAAGCTTGAGCGATGCTTTCTCCTTCGCGAGGCCAAAAATTATATATATATATATATATATATATATATATATATAATTACGATCACGATGAACAAGATGCATAGGATAAAACTTCAGAAAATTCCAATTTCAATCGGTTGTAGTTCCATCATCCCATATCATCACATAGCCTAAACCATGTCAATGCCTTTCCCTTCAAAGATAAAGGGAAGACCTTATTCTTGATAACATCCTCGGGCATACTTGCAAGCTTAAATAATCCACAGACTTCATCCACATAGATTAGGTGCAAATTGGGATGCAATGTTCCATCTCCTGTAAAAGGATTAGCTAGCAGTTTCTCTACCATACCCGAAGGAATTTCAAAGTAAACATTTTCAGTAGGTTCAATAGGTTGAGGAGCAACTCTTTGCTCTACTGGTCGGGTTGAAGATACCCGAACAAGCCCCTCAAAGGATTATGTTCCATAGTAACAAGTGACAAGAAATTTTAGCACACTATATAAATTTTTCCTTACCAAGTTCCACTTACCAAAGGCGCTTCGCTCCTCGGCAACGGTGCTAGAAAAGAGTCTTGATGACCCACATGTATAGGGGATCTATCGTAGTCCTTTCGATAAGTAAGAGTGTCGAACCCAACGAGGAGCAGAAGGAAATAACAAGCGGTTTTCAGTAAGGTATTCTCTGCAAGCACTGAAATTATCGGTAACAGATAGTTTTGTGATAAGGTAATTTGTAACGGGTAACAAGTAATGAAAGTAAATAAGGTGCAGCAAGATGGCCCAATCCTTTTTGTAGCAAAGGACAAGCCTGGAAAAATTCTTATATGAAGGAAAACGGTCCCGAGGACACATGGGAATTATCGTCAAGCTAGTTTTCATCACGCTCATATGATTCACGTTCGTTACTTTGATAATTTGATACGTGGGTGGACCGGTGCTTGGGTACTGCCCTTTCTTAGACAAGCATCCCACTTATGATTAACCCTATTGCAAGCATCCGCAACTACAAAAGAAGTATTAAGGTAAACCTAACCATAGCATGAAACATATGGATCTAGATTAGCCCCTTACGAAGCAACTCATAAACTAGGGTTTAAGCTTCTGTCACTCTAGAACCCCATCATCTACTTAGTACTTCCCAATGCCTTCCTCTAGGCCCAAACAACGGTGAAGTGTCATGTAGTCGACTTTCACATAACACCACTAGAGGAGAGACAGCATACATCTCATCAAAATATCGAACGGATACCAAATTCACATGACTACTTATAGCAATACTTCTCCCATGTCCTCAGGAACAAACATAACTACTCACAAATCATATTCATCTTCATAATCAGAGGGGTATTAATATGCATAAAGGATCTAAACATATGATCTTCCACCAAATAAACCAACTAGCATCAACTACAAGGAGTAATCAACACTACTAGCAACCCACAGGTACCAATCTGATGTTTTGAGACAAAGATCGGATATAGGAGATGAACTAGGGTTTTAGGGGAGATGGTGCTGGTGAAGACGTTGATGGAGATTGACCCCCTCCCAGAGGGAAGTTTCCCCGGCAGAACAGCTTCGCCGGAGCCCTAGATGGGTTCCGCCAAGGTTCCGCCTCGTGGCGGCGGTGTCTTTTCCCGAAAGCTTGGTTATGATTTTTTCCAGGGTAAAATACTTCATATAGTAGAAGATGGGCACCGAAGGCCTGCCAGGTGGCCCATGAGGCAGGGGGCGCCCCCACCCTCGTGGATGGTGGGTGGCCCCCCTCTGGTATTTTCTTCGCTCAATATTTTTTATTAATTCCAAAAATAACTTCCATGGAGTTTCAGGACTTTTGGAGTTGTGTAGAATAGGTCTCTAATATTTGCTCCTTTTCGGCCCAATTCATTTTAAGCATTCTCCCTCTTCATGTAAACCTTGTAAAATTAGAGAGAATAGGCATTAGTATTGTGACATAACGTGTAATAACATCCCATAATGCAATAAATATCGATATAAAAGCATGATGCAAAATGGACGTATCAGTACCTCCTTTCGCCGAAAGTGTGGGACATCCAAAGATACTACCACCTCGAGAATAATGACCAATGAGCCGTCAAATCACATAGACCCAGTAGTAAGTTGGATGGACAAAGCAACCACCACTGTTGAATCCGCTTCTCCCTTCAACGCAGGCGCCAGTGAGAGGTCGCTTCCGCTCTGCCCGGGCATGAATGCGGCACCGATTCTTTGGAGCGGCGCTGACGGTTTCAGGAGGGAAGCGCGCGCGGGCGATGGAGGGGCTTTGAGTGGGCCAGGCTGGTCAGGAGCGGGCATGGCAGCTATCCCGCCTGTCCTGACCGGACGCCCGGAAACGAGAGGATGCACCGACTCTCGCGGCTAAATCGTACACTACACACCATCTCTCTATAGGATTAGGTCGATGTGTCGCTCTCTCTAACACACACATGCTATTAAACACACACACACACACACACACACACACGCCAAGGTAAAATGAGTCTATATCTCAATTAATGAAGACTTGCATGTTACCATCCATATGTTACTACCTACTATGAAAGTAGTAACATAGACTAGTAACATATGCATGTTACTAGTCCAAGTTACTCACCACTATGACCAGCCTAGCAATCTAACCAAACGCTCCTTACTCTGCCTTGTTATCTCCCCCGGAAACCCAATGCATGGAGCGCAACTACGCGTTGATCAGTCAAGAAATCAAAGTCGGCTTGCATGCGAGTTAATACGTGGCCCTGCATGGTAGCTAAAACGACATCACTTAGTTGTTGTGATTAATTGTTGCGTTTAGAGATAGAAATCAGGGCTTTGATTGGAGGAAGGACCGGTCAAGTTTCTCCTTCTCCTCCAATCTGCTTACACCTTGGTCCCGCTGCACCTTCTAACGTGACTTATTACACCTAGACGGAGGGAGTAGTACGAGATACGGTGGCAAACTGACTTAGGTTGAATACAAGTGCCCAAACTTGTGTGCGTGTTATAATAATGATTCACTTAAAATAGTACGTGGGCGAATAGAGGGGTCAATTGCACAGTGTTCACGAGCAGTACTGAGATGTGTGAGGTAATATACACCACTGACGCTTTTAATTTTTCTTATTAATTTGTTTGTTTCACCCTCTGACTGGTGGGACCCAACGTACTACATGGAGAAAAGTAAGGTGACTTAGGCTGCATTATTTCTGTACTACCAACACTGCTTTAAATCCCAAAATACATTACCACCAAAGCCACATGACACGATTATGATTTAAATCCCAATGACTCCCACGCAAAAAAACGACATGCTTGTCACACGAATGCAGGAATGTATAAAAGGTTATTTTCCTCTCGTTAAACATAACATGATGGTGGTGTAGCTGGTTAGCCTGTTCGCTCATCAAACTTGAGGTCTTGGGTTCGATAGCTACACTTGAGCATAATTTTGTTTTTTTTTCAACTTCTTGCTTCCACCCAATGACAGTTAGGCCCCGCATGACAGAGAGAGAAAGTGATCTGGGGCGGTGCCAGGAGGATTCTTTGACTGGTCAAAATGGATGGACACGGAGCTATACGATTTAGTAGTGACCGTATAATCACCTCATCACGTATATGCTGCAGCCTCGGCACTTGTTTTCTAGGGTTTGCACTCTTCACACACTATCTCCAGTATATATATACACGCAGGAGCCTCAACGCTTGTAGTTGCTCTCTTCACACTCTCTCACCCTCTCTAGATCTAAACAAGACTTCGTTGGCCTCTCTCTCTCCCCTCACTGCCGGTCAAAGAGCCGGCAGGATCCGTCCGCCGGGAAGGGAAGGAGGCTTAATGCTGTCGCTGTCGACGAGGGAGGGAATCCACTACCGGCGCAGCTGTTCTCTTTCACCCAGCGGCGGCGCGGGAGGGCCTCCGACCCCTTCTTCCTCGCCGCCATACATAGTGTGGGCTGAACGGCCTTCGCTCGCCCACCGAACCACACCCCAAGAACCTTAAGGTATAATTTACTTATTGCACATGCATTGCTCTAGCTGCATGTGGGCTTTTTCCGCTTCTGCACTCGAATCTAAGTGTTGGATCAAACAGGAAAGTAGTGGGGAAAGTTGTATAGCATGAATCTAGGATGTGGTTCAAAGAGGAAAGGAAGGGGAAAAGTACTAGTACAGACTGGCTATCCAGCACCTACGTTGGTCGAAAAGGGAAAACAATGACAAACGCAGTACGCACATCTGTAATGAACTGATCTTTTGTTTTGGGGGACAAGGCTGTAGAGTTTGAGCGGGACTAGATTTGCTGCGCTCACATAGGGAAAGGTGTCTAAAGATAACAAAACTGGGACCAATACAAATATTCTCCTTGGTTGTTTTTTCTTTGTTGCAATAGACTGTGCATCACCCCTTCATACATCGGTAGATGCACATGGTGCTGGTGCGTCCACTGTCCCGTGCAACTCTTTAGTTGTTGTTAATCTAAGGCCATGTTTGGTTAAAAACTCCCTAGTCCCTACCTACTTGGTTCCAGGGACTAAAAATGGACTAGAGGTTATTAAATGACATGCTAAAAACCATGTTACCCCTAGTAATGAACTAATAGAGACAAGCTGCGATGCGGGGCAGGGGCAACTGTTGGAAAAAGTCCCAAAAAGACTCTCCCTCTGGGTCTTCTTTCTTTAGTCCCAAATGCCCACTTTTAGTCCCTAAAAGTCCCTCCTGTTTGGTTTAGATGGGACTGACACGGACTTTTTTTAGTCCCTCCCAAAATGTCCCTGTAAACAAACACCCTCTAATAGTGCCGCTGCAAAATTGATGCAATGCCACAGTTAAAAGCAAATTACATGTTTAACGAATTTTATTGTTAATATAATATCTCTGTTAATATTAATCGATGCCACCGTTTGAGAAATGCTACTGTCTTGCTTTCGTTCCCATTTAGATAAGTTAGATGCTTCTTTTTGTTGGCTTTTGTGTCATCCACCATATTGACCACTAGTTGTTTCCTTTGCACCTATGTGTAAATAGGTTTATCTACTTCACCTCATTGCTATTGTGACCTTTTGTTGCACTGCACAAAACACTTTTGTTTTAAGAGTGTTTTATGCAGTTCAACCAAAATGTCACACCGACAATGTTGCTTGATTGCTTGATCTTAGTGGAACTGCACAAGAGGAGATCTTACTTCCTATTGGTGTTGGCAAATTTGGTTCAGATCTTCTTCTTGTGAGTTGTTTGAATTCCGTGTCATGAGAGGTCAGTACTAGACTTCTTTCACATGATTGTGCAGTGTGCTTTTATATGTTGTGCTACTTCTATGGTAGTGTTGCTTGATTTTAGGGAACTGCACAAATGGAGACAAGACTTCCAATCTGTATGTGCACCGTAATATCCCATTGAGGTAAGATAAGGATATTTCACAACTGTTGTCCTGTATTTTGCCACTTTCATCTGAAAATTAACATTGTTGTTTAGTGCTATACTTGTGCTCCCTAATTGACATGCCAAATCTTACATTGAAGGCAAAGCTTGTCTGTTATTGAACCAAGTGATGAAGGAGAAGAACAAGCAGAAGAAAAACATAAATCAACTCCCGCTGCTGTTATGAAGCACTGGAACTGTGATGACACAAGTAATGATATAGTTTTGCATCTTAATTTATTGCTATGGCTGGAACGAGCAATTGTTTTGCCACTGATTTGATGCCACTCTTAATGTAATATGTAATTATCTATACTTGTGCAAACAGGGATCTTCTTTGAAGATACCATATATTTTAGTGGAACTGCACAAGAAGATGTTGTAAACATTAAACTTATTGAGGAGTATATAGTAAGCATGGCAACCACAGTAGATAACAACAGATGGTTCTGGAGAAGTGCTTGATCTGTATGCTCTACACAATAAGCCTCCTGACAAAGGTTGGTACTCGCCCACGGATTTCATCCATACGATTGAGCTTTGTCATCTCTATTGGTGTTGTGCTACTGTTTAGATACTGTCATGAGAAAGTGGTATTGTCCTTGATAAGTGCTTCATCTGTGTTGTTTTAAATATTTCCTTTCCTTTTTTGAGCAAACAGGGATGCTAGCATTTAGTTGTCCTCTTGTCTTTGCACAACAGGATCATCCTCCTCTGAAGAAGAATATCGAGTACGTGAAGTGCCTAGTTCCGATTATGCCAGGATAAAGAAGCCAAGCCTCTCTTCTTAAGAAATGAGCAGTTGAAGGATGGTTACATTATTTCCCACAAGAACAAACTAACTTCATCTCAGAAGGACTCAGGGTCTCCATCTTTGTTCTTTGTGATGGCCAAGACAATGTTGTTTCTGATTCCTTCCGGTGAGTTCCATTTTTAAATGTGTGCTCTGCATGGATCATGTAGGTTGACTATTTAAATTGTCAATTCATAGTACAATTTGCTTTATACTAATCAGTTTTTTTGTATTATGCAAACAGGGGTGCTCAGCTTGATTTCAATGGGAACTGCACAAAATGTTCATGAATACATCGAATATTCGCGAATCATTCATTTCCACCACAAGAAAGGAGGTGCCGATATGTTCAAGGCGTTGCAACATATAAAGGCGAAATCGTACAAGCTACGCATGAATTTGGTTGATTTTGGTGGAACTGCACAAAAAGAACAGCTGGTTTATTTAGCACGAGGTGCCATGTCAATGTCCAAACTGATGGCAAACCCTACCCATTCCACAATCATAGGTGATAACCCACAAGTGTAGGGGATCGCAATAGTTTTCGATAAGTAAGAGTGTCGAACCCAACGAGGAGCTAAAGGTAGAATAAATACTCTTTCAAGTCCTATCGGCCACTGATACGACTATACGCACGCTTGACGTTCGCTATACCTAGAACAAGTATAAAACTAGAAGTACTTTGTAGGTGTTGTTGGATAGGTTTGCAAGAATAATAAAGAGCAAGTAAATAAAAACTAGGGGCTGTTTAGATAAAGAAGCAATAAAGTAAATATAGCGAGTGTGGAAAAGTGGTGGTAGGAGTTGTGAAATTGTCCCTAAGCAATTGACTATGTTACTAGACCGGTAATCACTATTGCAATTCTATTTGAGGGAGAGGCATAAGCTAACATACTTTCTCTACTTGGATCACATGCACTTATGATTGGAACTCTAGCAAGCATCCGCAACCACTAAAGATTCATTAAGGTAAAACCCAACCATAGCATTAAAGTATCAAGTCCCCTTTATCCCATACGCAAACAACCTACTTACTCGGGTCCGTGCTTCTGTCACTCACGCCACCCACCATAAGCAAATCATAAACATATTGCAAACCCTACAGCGGGAATCCCTCACGCTTGCGCGACACGGAGGGTACAATAGGACAACAACAATAATAAAACATGAAACTCAAACCAATCATAGCAATTCATCAATCACCGATAGGACAACGAAAATCTACTCAGACATCATAGGATGGCAACACATCATTGGAAAATAATATGAAGCATAAAGCACCATGTTCAAGTAGAGGGTACAGCGGGTTGCGGGAGAGTGGAGCCCTAGATATAGATGGGATAAGGTGATGGAGATGTTGGTGAAGATGACGGCGGTGTTGGTGAAGATCACGGTGATGATGATGGCCCCCGGCGGTGTTCCGGCGCCACCAGAAGCAAGGGGGAGAGAGCCCCCCTTCTTCTTATTCTTCTTCTTCCTTGACCTCCTCCCTAGATGGGAGAAGGGTTTCCCCTCTGGTCCTTGGCTCCCATGGCTTGGGAGGGGCGAGAGCCCCTCCGAGATTGGATCTATCTCTCTGTTTCTGCGTTCTCAGATTCTACCCCTTCACAGTTTCTTAAATATCCGGAGATCCGTAATTCTGATTGGGGTGAATCTTTCGCCCAGATTTTTCTCATAAAATTAGCTTTCTTGCGGCAAAAGAAGAGCGTCAACCGCCTTACAGGTGGCCCACGAGAGTCCAAGGCGCGCCCAGGGGGGAGGGCGCGCCCCCCTGTCTCATGGCCACCCCGGAAACTGTTTCGTGTTGATTCTTCCTCCGGAAAATCCCAAATATTCCAAAATAATTCTCCGTCCGTTTTTATCCCGTTTGGATTCCGTTTGATATTGGTTTTCTGCGAAACACAAAACATGCAACAGACAGGAACTGGCACTGGGCACTGGATCAATATGTTAGTCCCAAAATAATATAAAAATTTGCCAAAAGTATATGAAAGTTGAATAATATTGGCATGGAACAATCAAAAATTATAGATACGATGGAGACGTATCAGCATCCCCAAGCTTAATTCCTGCTCGTCCTCGAGTAGGTAAATGATAAAAAAATAAATTTTGATGTGGAATGCTACCTAGCATAATCTTGATCATATGTCTAATCATGGCATGAATATTAAGACACGAGTGATTCAAAGCAATAGTCTATCATTTGACATAAAAAACAATAAAACTTCGAGTGTACTAATAAAGCAATCATGTCTTTTCAAAATAACATGGCCAAAGAAAGTTATCCCTACAAAATCATATAGTCTGGCTATGCTCCATCTTCACCACACAAAATATTCACATCATGCACAACCCCGATGACAAGCCAAGCAATTGGTTCATACTTTTTAACGCGCTTCAGCTTTTTCAACCCTCACGCAATACATGAGCGTAAGCCATGGACATAACACTATAAGTGGAATAGAATATGATGATGGGGGTTATGTGGAGAAGACAAAAAAGGAGGAAGTCTCACATCGACGCGGCTAATCAACGGGCTATGGAGATGCCCATCAATTGATGTCAATGCGAGGAGTAGGGATTGCCATGCAACAGATGCACTAGAGTTATAAGTGTATGAAAGCTCAAACTGAAACTAAGTGGGTGTGCATCCAACTTGCTTGCTCATGAAGACATAGGGCATTTGAGGAAGCCCATCGTAGGAATATACAAGCCAAGTTCTATAATGAAAAATTCCCACTAGTATATGAATGTGACAACATAAGAGACTCTCTATATGAAGAACATGGTGCTACTTTGAAGCACACGTGTGGAAAAGGAGGATTGTAGCATTGTCCCTTTTTATATATTTTTGCGGGCTTCTTTGGCCCCATTTTTTTTATTTAGGCTTCTTTGGCCTTTCCTTTTCTTCTTTTTCTTTTTTTTTATTTTTTTTCTTTTGGGAAAATGCTCTATAAATGATGATCATCACACTTCTATTTACTTACAACTCAATATTACAACTCGATACTAGAACAAAGATATGACTCTATATGAATGCCTCCGGCGGTGTACCGGGATGTGCAATGATCTAGCGTAGCAATGACATCAAAAAATGGACAAGCCATGAAAACATCATGCTAGCTATCTTACGATCATGCAAAGAAATATGACAATAAATGCAAGTCATGTATATGACGATGATGAAAGTTGCATGGCAATATATCTCGGAATGGCTATGGAAATGCCATGATAGGTAGGTATGGTGGCTGTTTTGAGGAAGATATAATGAGGCTTATGTGTGATAGAGTGTATCGTATCACGTGTTTTGGATGCACCGGTGAAGTTTGCACCAACTCTCGAGGTGAGGAAGGGCAATGCACGGCATCAAGAGGCTAGAAAATTGTGGAAGGTTGAGTGTGCGTATAATCCATGGACTCACATTAGTCATAAAGAACTCATATACTTATTGCAAAATTTTATTAGCCCTCGAAGCAAAGTACTACTACGCATGCTCCTAGGGGGATAGATTGGTAGGAAAAGACCATCGCTCGTCCCCGACCGCCACTCATAAGGAAGACAATCAATAAATACCTCATGCTCCGACTTCGTTACATAACGGTTCACCGTACGTGCATGCTACGGGAATCACAAACTCCAACACAAGTATTTCTACAATCCACAACTACCAACTAGCATGACTCTAATATCACCATCTTTATATCGCAAAACTATTGCAAGTAATCAAACATATCATATTCAGCGATCTACAAGTTTATGTAGGATTTTATGACTAACCATGTGAATGACCAATTCCTGTCATCTCTCTAAATAGATATAAGTGAAGCAAGATAATTTAATTCTTTCTACAAAAGATATGCCCATGCTCTAACAAATATAAGTCAAGCAAAAGAGCATTCTACAAATGGCGGTTTCCTATCTGAAGAGAAACAGGCAATCCAAACTTCAAATGATATAAGTGAAGCACATGAAGCATTCTATAAAGCCATACTCAAAAGATTTAAGTGAAGTGCAATGAGCATTATATAAATCAACCAAGGACTATATCATAACAGCATGGTGCATAAAAGAAAAGTGAAAATTAAATGCAAAAGACGCTCCAAGACTTGCACATAATGCACGAACAAAACGAATTCGAAAACATACCGATACTTGTTGAAGAAAGAGGGGATGCCTTCCGGGGCATCCCCAAGCTTAGACGCTTGAGTATCCTTGAATATTTACTTGGGGTGCCTCGGGCATCCCCAAGCTTGAGCTCTTGCCTCTCTTCCTTTTCCTCATATCAAGACCTCCTCTAGACACTTCATCCACACAAAACTTCAACAGAAAACTCGGTAAGATCCGTTAGTATAATAAAGCAAATCACCACTCTAAGTACTGTAGCAAACCAATTCATATTTTGTTTTTTAATTTTGTCTACTGTAATATAACTTTTCCATGGCTTAATCCACTAGTATAAATTGATAGATTCATCAAGACAAGCAAACTATGCATCAAAAACAGAATCTGTCAAAAACAGAACAGTCTGTAGCAATCTGAACATCCACCATACTTATGGTACCCCAAAACTTCTACCAAAATTAGGAAAAATAAAAAATTTGTATATCAAGACAGTACAAAAGGAATCAGAACCAATTGACGTTCCAGATAAAAATGTAAAATCTCTCACTACAGCCAAAGTTTCTGTCCTGCACCGTACAAACCAACAAGCATTGTAAACATCCTAAAGGCAAACCTTGGCACATTATTTTTATAATACAATGGAATTGTACAAGGGGATAATTATTTTTGTTGAGAAGTTTCTGTAATTAATATTCACAAAGTTTTCGTGAGCATGAACAAAGTTCAAGGAGCTCTCCCACTTCAACAATGCTTGTCTTTCTCACTTTCACTTTCCTTTTTGAAAAGTTTTTAGGTTCCCCTCTTTATTTTTATTTTGTTTTTAAACTATATGAAAGCACTCAACAGAAACAAATGACTCTCTAAAACTTCCGGGTTGTCTCCCTGGCAGCGCTTTCTTTAAAGCCATTAAGCTAGGCATATAGTGTTCACGTAATGAGTCCACCCGGATCCCAAGGTATATCAAAGCCAATTTTAATTAACAATGATTTGTAATTTAGTAGTGAGCACAAAGTAACATATATCAAGCAATAACGAAGTCTAACTCTCTTCCTATGCATCGACATGTCATAAAAGAACAATTCATGCACACCAAGTAAAGGCCAATGCATAGTATAAGCAGTTTCTTGCAATTCTATCGTAGGGAAACATAGAGAGGCGGAGATATAGTTCCTCTCTCATAATAATTGCAAGTAGGAGCAGCAAGCACATGCATATTATATCTATCAAAATCATCATGTGCAATGGTAAAAGGCAACCCATCAATATAATCCTTAATAAGCACAAACTTCTCCGATATAGTGTAGTAGGGAGAATTCAAAAAGATAATAGGACTATCATGCATGGGTGCAATAGCAACAATCTCATGTTTAACATAAGGAACTATAGCAAGTTCATCTCCATAAGCATAATTCATATTGGCATCTTGGCCACAAGCATAGCAAGCATTATCAAAAAGGGATATTTCAAACAAATTCAAGGGATCATAGCAATCATCCTTCCATAAGCACGAAGGGGAATTAAACAATGTATGAGTTGAAGAGTTACTCTCATTAGAAGGTGGGCACGGGTAGCTAATCCGCTCTTCCTCCTTTTGTTCTTCGCTCTCCTCATCATCTTTTTCATCCAATGAGCTCACAGTTTCATCAATTTCTTCATCCATAGCTTCCTGCAAAATATTAGTCTCTTCTTGGACAGCGGAGACTTTCTTCATAAAAGCATTAATATGATAATTGTATTCATAATTTTCATAGCAATATATAAGTATAGCAAGATTTTCAGGCCTATAACCATCATCATCAAAAGCTTCATACTTTTCAAACAAAGCTTCAATTTCGTAAGCACCCTTAAAAGCAACAAATTATTCTATTTGTTCCACATCATAGTAATCATATATACCATTAGCATAAGAAGCTAAGGTTTCATTATCATTAAATTCGCATGAAAAGGGAAGGTGTGGAGCCTTCATCCTAGAGCAACAAGTAATATCATATCTCAAGCAGAGATTCCAGGCATACCAACGCAACATAATAAATTGATCCCATAATAGTTTCCCTTTTTGTGTTGAGTGATAATCCCTAAAGTATTCACGTTGATCCAACGTGTCTCCCATTATAAAGTTGAATGGGGTTTTCTCAGGATTATCAAAGTAGTACATAATATCTTTCACATAATGAGAATCGGGGGTTTTAGGAGTTATCCCATCTACATGAGTAGCAAGTACATCTAATTTTTTTGGTATTTTGCGTTCCATATCCATAACTAAACATAGAGAACAACTAAGAACAGCAAATAAAAATTACTTAGTGATAAAGCAAACAAGCACACACGAGAATATTCACCCCACGCTATGACTCCTCAAAGAACGGCGCTTTAAAAGGTCTTGATAACCCACAAGTGTAGGGGATCGCAACAGTTTTTGATAAGTAAGAGTGTCGAACCCAACGAGGAGCTAAAGGTAGAATAAATACTCTCTCAAGTCCTATCGGCCACTGATACGACTATACACACGCTTGACGTTCGCTATACCTAGAACAAGTATAAAACTAGAAGTACTTTGTAGATGTTGTTGAATAGGTTTGCAAGAATAATAAAGAGCACGTAAATAAAAACTAGGGGCTGTTTAGATAAAGAAGCAATAAACTAAATATAGCGAGTGTGGAAAAGTGGTGGTAGGAGTTGTGAAATTGTCCCTAAGCAATTGACTATGTTATTAGACCAGTAATCACTATTGCAATTCTATTTGAGGGAGAGGCATAAGCTAACATACTTTCTCTACTTGGATCATATGCACTTATGATTGGAACTCTAGCAAGCATCCGCAACCACTAAAGATTCATTAAGGTAAAACCCAACCATAGCATTAAAGTATCAAGTCCCCTTTATCCCATACGCAAACAACCTACTTACTCGGGTCTGTGCTTCTGTCACTCACGCCACCCACCATAAGCAAATCATAAACATATTGCAAACCCTACAGCGGGAATCCCTCACACTTGCGCGACACGGAGGGCACAATAGGACATCACCAATAATAAAACATGAAACTCAAACCAATCATAGCAATTCATCAATCACCGATAGGACAACGAAAATCTACTCAGACATCATAGGATGGCAACACATCATTGGAAAATAATATGAAGCATAAAGCACCATGTTCACGTAGAGGGTACAGCGGGTTGCGGGAGAGTGGACCGCTGGATATAGATGGGGAAGGTGATGGAGATGTTGGTGAAGATGACGGTGTTGGTGAAGATCATGTGATGATGATGGCCCCCGGCGTTCGGCGCCACCGGAAGCAAGGGGGAGAGAGCCCCCCTTCTTCTTGTTCTTCTTCTTCCTTGACCTCCTCCCTAGATGGGAGAAGGGTTTCCCCTCTGGTCCTTAGCTCCCATGGCTTGGGAGGGGCGATTGGATCTATCTCTCTGTTTCTGCGTTCTCAGATTCTACCCCTTCACCGTTTCTTAAATATCCGGAGATCCGTAACTCCGATTGGGGTGAATCTTTCGCCCAGATTTTTCTCATAAAATTAGCTTTCTTGCAGCAAAAGAAGAGCTTCAACCGCCTTACGGGTGGCCCCCGAGAGTCCAGGGTGCGCCCAGGGGGGAGGGCGCGCCCCCTTGTCTCGTGGCCACCCCGGACACTGTTTCGCGTTGATTTTTCCTCCGGAAAATCCCAAATATTCCAAAATAATTTTCCGTCCGTTTTTATCCCGTTTGGATTCCGTTTGATATTGGTTTTCTGCAAAACACAAAACATGCAATGAGGAACTGCATCAAGCCTTTGGATCAATATGTTAGTCCCAAAATAATATGAAAATTTGCCAAAAGTATATGAAAGTTGAATAATATTGGCATGGAACAATAAAAAATTATAGATACGACGGAGACGTATCAGTAGGCATTTGATATTTTGGAATGGGAAAACCTTGTCAAAGTTTGACCATTGATGGACGCAAAACAACACACATTTGAGATTTGGGAATGGGACAACCTTGTCAAATTTTGCTCATTGATGTTAGCAAGAAGACATGCGTTTGATATTTTCGAATGGGATGCCATTTGCTGTTAGCGGCATCCATTTTGTTTATTCTTTAGTTGTGAAGTAAATATTGGCTCTGACATGTGAATCACTAAGATGCATAATCATCGATTGTTTTGAATGTTCTCTATGAATTGCCAGGCCTGTGTGCTGATTGCAATGTACAGGAACACTAAATTTTGTACTCCCTCTGTTCCTTTTTACTTCGCATATTAGATTTCTTTCAAGTCAGTTGAATTTATATTGTGAATGTCAATACTTTTTTCTATAATATTGGTCAAAGTAGAGATACTTTGACTTCAGACAAAACTTATATGCAGACTAAAAAGGACCGGAGGGAGTACATGTGAAACTGCTGCAAACGAGGTGATCACCCTGGGAATAATGCTAGTACGTATTGTTTTGTATGTTCATCCAATGCCAGTGATACAAGAATTCAAACAAAGCGAACTAAATTCATTCATACACTGCCGGATTTCATATAAACATGCCGGATTTCATTACATTTCATACATTCTTCAACTAAAAAGAGGTGCGCTGGAGGTATAATTAATTAACCGCATCACCCATGTCCGGCTGAGCCGAACAGAAGCTTCTTCTTGTAACATCCCAAATTTTCAATTTGGCATGTTATACATAGGTCATCCATGCATATCATATTTCATTGCATTTTCGTTTGCAATCCTCGAAATCCTAAGCAGCTCAAGGACCCTCGGAGAGAGTTGAGGATTTTTCCAATTTTCATATTTGAATTTTATCAAATAATGAAGACGAGGATTTTGATTTTAATTATTTTCTCTCCGGAAAAATATTTCATTTTTAAAATAATAAATGAGGGGAGATAATATGACTTCTCCAAAACAATTGAAATATCGGAGGAAACAATGTTAAAATCATTATTTGGTTTTTATTTGATTTTATTTGCCCTAGAAAAATTTGCATGTTTTAAAAATTGCATTTTAGGGGCCAAGAAAAGTTCATCTCATTATAAATATTTCATTTAGACGGAGAAAACTTGTTTTGGTATTTTTAGATTTTTATTTATTTTTCTAGGATTTTTCTAAGTTTCATGAATGTTTTAAAAAAGAGACCTACCGACCGCCCTAGGGCCCAGCCGAGCAGGCCCAGACGCCGCCCGCCGCCTCCTCCTGCGTGCGTCGCCGCGCCGCCGCCGACCCAGACTCGAGTCGAGCCGAGACTCACGCCCGCCGCTTGCCCCATCCTCCAAGTCGCCGCCCGCCCCTTTATATACGCCGCCACCCCTCTAGCCACCACCACCGCCGCCTCCGGAGCCGGAGCCGAGCCCGAGCCCCGAGCCGCCCGCCGCCCTAGCGCCGCCGCCTCTAGCCGCCGCCGCCCCCTCCCGACACCACACCACGCCATCGCCGCCGCCCCTCACCGCCCGCCGAAGTCACCCCGTCTCGCCGGAGGTAGCCGCCCCGCCGCCCGGTTTTTTAGAAAAAAAACCCTAGTTCGTTTTTTATATAGATCCGTTTTATTTTCCGGTTTTTTTCTTAGCGAGCGTTCGCTCGTTCGTTCGTTTTAACGAACATGCTCGTCGTTTAGTTTCTGCTAACGAACGTTCGTTCGTTAAGCCGTTCGTCGTTTTTCTTTTTATCGGATTTATTCCGCGATTTTCCTGATCGCGAATTCTGATCCGATGTTCGTACTAGTATAACTTTTCGCTCGTTTATCGGAATCAGGCGATTCAAGCGCCTGGAGTTTCATCTCGAAACCCTCTTTCCGAATAATCAACTCAAACAAGTTTTTGTCTCTGTAAAATTTGACCCTAGTTCAGATAACAATCAGATCTTATTTCTTCCGCCGTTTGAGTTTCATTGCTCCGTTTGGTTTGATTCTTTTTGAGATCCGGAGTTCTTAAGTTGAACTTTCTGGTCGGCCTCTTTCAGTTGAAGTTTTTTTTGTGCGTATTTGCATGTTGCTTATGTATGCTATTGTTTTCTTGCGATAGAATTCCCGGAGTGCGAAGCGTGTTACTACGAGTCTCTAGGATTCACGGATCGTCAACAAGGCAAGTAACACTTTGATCATACTCTTTTCATACCCAGTTTTTATGCATTAGTTTCAACCCTCAAACATTACATGATTAGGATGTCATTAATTTGTGGGTTGGGAAGTAGATGACGAGGTAGGAACCTATTGTCCTGTTACTGTCAAACCCTTGGGAGTTACTTCTACGTATTGCTTATATTGCTATGCTATGCTCGTAGACGTGGATTGGGTTTGAGTGTTTTCCATGACAGATGTGAGATTGTTAATTTAAGGTTTAACTTAAGGTGGCAACTTTAATACACATCCTGGTGGATTGAGGCACCGGGGAACCCAAAGTGTTGTCTGCTTTATTTCTGGAAATCCCGGGGAACCCGTGTGATCTTCCTATGGACCGCCACCCAGGCTCAAAGGGAACTGAGATTATTCATGCTAGAAACTTCCGTGTGCAACCACAAGCTATTATGGGCTCTAGCATAGTTGAGTAAGTTACGTGAAGCTCTTGAAGAGGTAGATCAGCAGGTAGTGGGTTTTGTAGGTTTGGTATGATCTACCCGAGTAGAGAGTTAATGTTTCAAAGACTGTGTCTCGGTCATCCGTTTCTCAAACACCATGTAGTGCGAGAAATCAATGGAGGCGATCGAGTCTTGTGGGGAAAAGTGCGCAAACCTTTGCAGAGTGTACAATCTAATCATGGTTAGCCATGTCCCCGGTTATGGACAATTCTGAGTATCTAGTACCTGAGTATTCACATGTATCTCATCACTCCTAACTAATATTGCTGGGATGTTAATTACCTTAATTGGGATTGAGTTGGGGTTATACCTTCTCAATGATGTTTCAACCACCATGATAGTTAAATTAAAATTTATTCCTTTGATGTAGGGAAAAATTGGCTTTTCGCAAAAATCAGAATCAGAGAGCTTTCCACCAGCCAAATATGCATGAAGTGGTAGCATTATTCTATTATTACTCTATTGTGTTACATTGCCAGCATATTCCATGTGCTGACCCGTTCTTGGGCTGCAATATATTATGTTGCAGACTTTTCAGACGAGGAGTAAGGTTTGATAGGTCGTTGCCGTGCAGCTCAGCTATGCCGTTGGAGTTGATGGACTCACTTTATCTTCCAAGCCTTCCGCTGTTATCGCATTAGATGGCCTTAAGCCATATTATTGTAATAAGTTCTCTTTTGAGACATTCGATGTAATAAGTGTGTGATTGCTACTCTGTTATAAATCCTTCGAGTAATCGTGTGTGTCAAGATTACAGATCCAGGATGACACGGAAGCACAGTAGACTTGACCATCTCGAGGTCGGGTCGCTACAAGATGGTATCGAGCACACGCTGAGTGTAGGACACGACCACTAAGATAAACCATAGGTCACTCTTCTCTACTCATTACTGACTCCTCTCCATTTTTCCACTCCTTAGGATGACGGAGATGAAGAACAAGTTTGCACAACCGGATGAAGACACACCTTTTGGACGCCACTTGAAGGAAGTCACTAGGTACCTGAATATTGGAATACCAAGCTTCACCGGGACGTACAACGCCACTTTACCAGAAGAAGAGCGCTGGATGATTGAAGTACAAGTTCCAGGAAGGACATTCTCGCCAACTTCCAAGCCCATAGAGTTTTCTTTCGAAGCACCCACACGAGCCTTGGCAAGAGTATGGCAGCTCACATTACCATGGGACGCATTGGAGAAGTCTACAACATGGAGCTTAAAGACACCATATATCAAATATGTGGGCGCCGAGACGAGCAATGGGAAGTAATCAGCACCAAGAAGGATAGATCCATTGCAGCTTGCATCCAGGAGCTAAACCATCACATTCGACGTCAGGAGAACCAGATGTGCGCAGACATGATGGAGATGAAGAAGGCGAAAACTAGGATCATCGAGATGGAGGAAGAACTCAAGTTTACACGCGATGGATATGAGGAGGAAATCAAGGCACTCCTGGAGAAGAACGACGACCTAGTCAAGAAGATCGGAGTCTTCATGGGAGGATCAGCACCGGAAGAAGAGGAAGAAGATCCCACTTGTCCGGACAACTACATCATCATCGACGACACCGATTCCGATCCAAGTGATGATGACTACGAAGACGAAGCTGGAGCAGACATCATGGAGTCTTCCACCGATCAAAATTTCTAGATGACCACCATATAATAGTAGTATTCCCCCCATATAACTAGTAGTAGTTGAACACTTTTGCGATAGTCCTAGACCGTCTGTATGCCCTTGCTTGATTGATTGAATGAATGATTGTGTTTGCCTCATATGCATATGGGTAGTGTTTTTCCCCTAGATCTCTTTCTATTCTAATCTCTTCCATCTAAAACCCTCAGATGCCTTCGAGACGTGACCCCGGTTTTGTTTTTCCACCGGAGCTCACCCAGTTGATCCAAAGAATGTAATGCCTTGATGCAATTGCTAGTTCGTAACTGTGGCAATGCCAACAACAACAATGCCAACAACAACCCGCCGCCAAGTGGACAATTTAACCCGTTTCACGAGGCTACAACCGCCGGTGTTTTCCAAAGAGCACCGAGCCAATAGTTGTCATGATTGGCTACGCCAGATTGGAAGGAGTTAACCACCGCAAGATGCACGGATGTTGAGAGGGTGCGCTTTGCCGCACATCAATTGGATGGACCAGAACCGCATGGTGGGAGAATTACACGGCTACTTTTCCTATAGCCAATGTCACTTGGGACCAGTTCCAACAAGCTTTTCGCACGGCCCATGTCTCAACTAGAGCCATGCAGATGAAGAAGCGTGAGTTTCGCAACTTACGCCAGGGGAACCGTACTGTGGCTCAGTACGTGAATGATTTTAGCAAGTTATCACGCTATGCCCCTGATTATGTGGCCACAGATGCCGCGAAGCAGGAGAAGTTTATGGAAGGGCTGAATGATGAGATGAGTATGCAGTTGATGGTGGCAACTTTCAACAACTACCAGGAGTTGGTAGATAAGGCCCTAATGATTGAAGGAAAGCAAAGCAAATTGAGAGCCGTAAGAGGAAGTATGGACAAGGGAAGTACAACTCAGAGCTCACCGTAAGCCTCGCTTAACCCCGAACTTAGGAGGACTTGTTCATAACCATGGAGGTCATAACCATACCTGGAGGAGGATCGCATAATCAAAATGGTGCGAAGAACGGGAATGGGAATGGAGTCAACGATTTTAATTGCTCTAACCCATCTACACCCGCCAAGAGGGACTTAAGCCAAGTTATTTGCTTTAAGTGCGGGAAGACATGGCACTACGCCAATGACTGCCCTGAAGGAAGGAATGGAAACGGAAATGGGAGCGCTGGAAAGAAGCCCAATCCATTCAACAAAGGACAAGTGAACCACGTTAACGTGGAGGAAGTTGAAGAGCAGCCGGACGCGGTAATAGGTAAGTTTTTGGTTCAGTCATTTACCGCTCTTGTTCTTTTCGATACTGGTGCATCGCATTCATACATATCAAGGGGATTTGTGGATAAGTTTATGTTACCAACCCAAACCCTTAGGACCCCTCTTTTAGTGAGCTCGCCTGGAGCAGAGTACATGGCTAGCAGATGGTGCACCCAGATACCCCTAATCATTGGCACGCATGTTTTTCCGTCCAACCTAATCATCTTGGAGTCGCAAGGATTGGATGTGATATTAGGTATGGATTGGATGTCGAAGTATGGAGGAAGTATTGACTGTGCTAGCAGGTCAATTTATCTCACCACCCCGGAGGGAAAAATGATTAAGTATGTATCTAGGCATGTGCCTAGGAGGAGCCAAGTGAATGCCCTCACGGGAGTTGTACAGGAGGAAGTACCTGTAGTAAAAGATTTTCCGGATGTTTTCCCAGAGGAGTTACCAGGCATGCCACCGGATCGAGACATCGAGTTCTTGATAGAGCTATTGCCAGGTACATGGCCAATATCCAAGAGACCCTATCGGATGCCCGCAAATGATCTGGAGGAAATCAAAAAGCAGATCAAGGAGTTATTGGAGAAAGGTTACATTCAGAGAAGTTCATCACCTTGGGGAGCCCCAAGATTTTTGGTGGAGAAGAAGGATAAATCCACGAGGATGGTTGTTGATTACCGAGCTCTGAATGAAGTAACGATAAAGAACAAGTATCCCTTACCGATGATTAATGATCTGTTTGATCAGTTGCAAGCTTATCGATCACGTACGGGCCAGCTCTATCAGCTGTTGACTGCAGATGTCCCTGCTCCCCTTCCTGACAAGGAACATACTGTACATACTAAATATAGAATAACAAAAGAGGAACATCTTAAAGAACAGAAGAGGAAGCATATTCTTGATGTTCTACTTCATTGCATACAATGTTGGTTGCCCACTCATGATGAATCACAGCACCCAAAGAAACGCAATTCCATGTTGTCTTTCTATATGTGGAAATTTTGAACAAGATTTATTAGGATCATATTCTGAACAAGAGTCAACAGGTGGGGAGTGTATGTGTTTCATTGCTTCCAGAATGGCACTCAATGCCTTGGTGCCAATTTTGTAAGTCATTGAAGTGTCTAGCTTCAAGAGTGGACTGCTGCCAGTGCGACACAAAGCAGCTACACAGATCATAGTGTAGATATAACGGGAAAACCTTAAGCATCAGAGTAAAATCAGCAAAGTGGAACTTGCTGGAATATATGTGCTAGTATTGCCGATACGGCTGTAACGCCCCCGATGCGGCTATATCTCCCACGTGTCGAGGCACGACTTAGAGGCATAACCGCATTGAAAGCAATGTCGCAAGTGAGGTAATCTTCACACAACCCATGTAATAAATAAGGGAAAGAGATACATAGTTGGCTTACGATGCCACTTCACACAATACATAAATAAACATCCATCATTCAGAGTACACTCAAGGTCCGACTACGGAACCAAAATAAAGAAGATACCCCAAATGCTACAGATCCCCGATCGTCCCAACCGGGCACCACTACCGATCATCTGGAAAAGACACATAGTAACGACCACGTTCCTCGTCGAACTCCCACTTGAGCTCGGTTGAGTCACCTGCACCGCATCGTCGGCACTGCAACTGTTTGGGAAGTATCTGTGAGTCACGGACTCAGCAATCTCACACCCGCGAGATCAAGACTATTTAAGCTTATAGGAAGGACAGAGTAGTATAGTGGAGCTGCAGCAAGCGACTAGCATATATGGTGGCTACTTCAAGAAAAGAGAGCGAGAAGAGGAGCAAAGCACGGACGTGAAGCTAGTAGCGATCAAGAAGTGATCCTGAACTACTTACGCCGACATAACTCCAACACCGTGTTCACTTCCGGACCGCCGAGAAGAGACCATCACGGTTACACACGCCGTGGATGTGTATTTTAATTGAGGTCAACTTCGGGTTTTCTACAACCGGACATTAACAAATTCCCATCTGCCTCATAACCGCGGGCACGGCTTTGAAAGATCTTACCTCGCAAGGGTGTCCCAACTTAGCCCATTATAAGCTCTCACGGTCAACGAAGGATATTCCTTCTACCGGGAAGACCCGATCAATCTCGGAATCCCGGACTACAAGACATTTCGGCAAAGAATAAAACAAGACCAGCAAAGCCGCCCGATTGTGCCGACAAATCCCGATAGGAGCTGCACATATCTCGTTCTCGTGGCACATCCGGATGAGACTAGCTACGAGTAAAACCAAGCCTCGAGTTTCCCGTGGTGGCCCCTTGATCAGCTCGATTGACTGGCACTCGAAGGAGCACTGGTCCGGGGGGTTAAAATAAAGATGACCCTCGGGCTCGCGAAAACCCGGGGAAAAGGCTTAGGTGGCAAATCGGTAAGACCAAAGTTGGGCCTTGCTGGACGAGTCTTATTCAAAGCGAACTATCAAGGGGGTCCCATAAATCACCCAACCGTGTAAGGAACGCGAAATCAAGGAACATAACACCGGTATGACGGAAACTAGGGTGGCAAGAGTGGAACAAAAACACCAGGCATAAGGCCGAGCCTTCCACCCTTTACCAAGTATATAGATGTATTAATTATAGCAGATAAATATTGTGATATCCCCAACAAGTAAACATGTTCCAAGAAGGAACAACATCTCCATGTTCCAACAAGGAACAAACTTCATCTTCACCTGCAACTAGCAACGCTATAAGAGGGGCTGAGCAAAGCGGTAACATAGCCAATCAACGGTTTGCTAGGAAAGGATGGTTAGGGGCTGACATGGCAATATGGGTGGCATGGTATAGCAAGTGGTAGGCATGGCAGCATAGGCATAGCAAAAGAGCGAGCATCTAGCATAGCAAAGATAGAAGTGATTTCGAGGGTATGGTCATCTTGCCTGCAATGTTCTCAGAGTTGTCGAAAGCTTGATCCTCGTAAGCGTTCTCAACAGGTTCCTCGTTCACGTACTCGTCTCCCGGCTCTACCCAAAACAACAACACAAACAAAGGAACCACAATAAATCACGGTGCAATGCACAAACAACAAGATGCAAAACATGACATGATATGCATGATGTGATATGCAATGCTTATGTGCGCTCCGGAAGGGAAATGATGAACCAGGCATCAACTTGGCAAACCAAGTATGCCACTGGAAAGATGAGATGATTTCGGTTGAAATAGATATGAAGATCTCAGGAATATGATTCACGGTTTGCAAATGACAAGCAAGACAAGAATGGCACAAATCTGCCATTAACAGCATGATGCCACTTAGCAAGCAACAAATAATTAAGCTACTGCACCCAAACGTATCAACAAAGTACATGGCAGTGATCTACACAAGATGCTTGACAAAAGATGAGCACTGAGCTTCGGCTAAATCACATCATAACAGGTTCAAACAAGCATGGCAAAAGTGCACAAAATATCAGGCTGGACATGGCAAAAACAGCATCAGGTTGCAATGTTTGGAGCAACAAAACTACATGCTACAGGAACTTAAAATAGCAAAACAAGGCATGTCATGCATCTACTCAAAGCATAGAACAAAAGTCCCTTACTGACCATAAGCCAAAAAGGATCAGAAAATATAGTAACACCCATGTCAATATTGAAAGTTTCGTTAACAGATTCAGCAACATGGCATGTCAAAAACTGATAACAAGTAGGCATGTTTAAGAGCTCGATGCACTCACTACAGAGCCTTATATGATAAACTAAGCATACATACATCAAGAAGACATGGCATAGAAGACATACATGGCAAGAACAATAACATAGCATAAATGGATCAACCACAACAACCTTGGCAAAATTGAATAACATGTATACAATCTGCCAGGAAACATTTTATAGCAAAAGTAGAGCTCGATTGACTCAAGCTATGGTACTCCATAATTGCAAACAAGGACATGGATGGATAGAGCAAGACATGCTTAACAAAACATCCTTACTGAAGTATCTCAAAATGTGCATGGATCTCTCGGTAGCATCAAGTTAACATGGCATCAAAATATCAGCTAAACAGGGCTGAAAACAGCAACATCAGGACACCTACTTTGCATGCTTGTGCTAGTCACCACATAGATCACAAAAATACATGGCATACACCTCTGTAAATATGGCATGGCATATAACAAAAGACATGTAGGACTCCAATTCATAGGATGCATACATCAATCATGGCAAAAATAACAAAAGTGCAAGTTCTGTTAAGAAACAGAAACTAACATCACATAGCACTCTTCCAACAGAATTTCGGGCACTAAGATGAGCTCAAATGAAAATGATGCAATGAGATGAAATGATCTACTCTTCGAGGCGAACATTTTGATATATTATATGCGCAAAATGGAGCTACTATGACAGAGATATAGCACGTTGAAAATGCTACAAAATATCCTCAGAACGAAAAAAAACTTAGATGAAATCGAAGAGAGGGAAAAGTCAACCCAACGCCCGATCCAGATCCGGTCCCGATCAGCAAAGCGGCCGGGCGGTGGAGGAACTTCGCCGGAGGGAGGGAGGATGAGCTGCCGGCCGGAGTGGAGGAGGAGGTGGTCGCCGGGAGGCGACGGGCGGAGGAGGGCCAAGGGCGGGCGGCGAGGCTTGGCGGCCATGAGGTCGGCGGGAGGTCGGGCGCCTGCCCGGAGGCGGGGGAGCTGGCGGCGGCGGGCTCTCCCTGGGCCCCTCATGGGCCCATGGGGCGGGCGATGGGCGCGGACGCCGACGTGGCACATCATGCGGTTGGTGGCGGCGACGGGCGGACGTGTCCGGTCCGAATCGGACACGCCCGTGGCGAGGGGAAATTTGCTAGGGTTTCGGGAGGATGATCCGGGATTGGAAAGGGAGGTGTTTAAATAGGCATAGAGGGAGCTAGGAGAGTCCAAATGAGGTGTAGTTTCGCCCACACGATCGTGATCGAACGACGGAGAGCATGGAAGTGACTTAGATGGGTTATTGGGCTGTATTGGAGGGGTGTTGGGCTGCAACTTAAAAGAGGCCTTTGCGAGAGTGCGGTTAACCGTTGGAGTACCAAACGAGCTCCAAATGACCCGAAACTTGACCGGTGGTCTATGGGTGGTATACCAAGGCCACTAGACAAACCTCGGTCCATTTCGAGAAGGTTTAGTACCCGCACACGGAAAAACGTAAAAGGGACCGCCGGGGGAGATAGGAGTGCCGGATTGCAAAACGGACAACGGGAAAAATGCTCGGAATCATGAGACGAACACGTATGCAAATGCGATGCACATGATGACATGATGTAAAATGCAAGACATGGACAAAATGCAAAAAGGAGAAAAACCCAACCACGGGGGGAATATCATATCACAATGCCGAAAATGGCAAGAGTTGGAGTTACAAATGTGGAAAGTTACATCCGGGGTGTTACAACAGTCCACCACTACAAGAGGATCTCGTCCCGAGATCTAGGACTGAAAGAACTCCGGATATTCGGAACGGAGGTGATCCTCGCGCTCCCTGGTAGCTTCTCGGTCGGAATGGTGTGACCACTTCACTTTCAGGAATTTGATTGACTTGTTGCGAGTCTTGCGCTCGGTTTCTTCAAGAATAGCAACGGGGTGCTCATGATAAGAGAGATCTTCTTGAAGGTCAATTTCTTGAAGTTGATAGTGCGTTCAGGAGTCTTGAAGCACTTGCGAAGGCTGTGACACGTGAAACACATCGTGCACGTTTGCAAAGTTGGATGGAAGCTCAAGTTGATAGGCGAGATCGCCTCTTTTGCCAATTATCTTGAAAGGACCCACGTATCTAGGGGCAAGCTTCCCTTTGATACCGGGGCGACGAGTGCCTTTCATTGGAGAGACGCGAGGTAGACATGGTCTCCGATTTCAAAAGCCACATCGCGGTGCTTATCATCATAATAGCTCTTTCCGGCGCGATTATGCGGCTTTGAGATTTTCACGGATGACTTTACACATTTCTTCAGCTTCTGTGATCTAGTCGTTGCCAAGAATTTGGCGTTCACCAGTCTCTGTCCAATTAAGAGGAGTACGACACTTTCTGCCATAGAGAATTTCGAATGGGGCCTTGCCCGAACTTGCTTGGAAGTTGTTGTTGTAGGAGAACTCGGCATATGGAAGACAATCTTCCCACTTCATACCGAAGGAAATGACACAAGCCCTGAGCATATCTTCAAGGATTTGATTGACTCGCTTGACTTGGCCACTTGTTTGAGGATGGAAAGTCAGTCTTTGAAAGCGAATGTTGGTGCCCATGGCCTTAAAAAGAATCCCAGAACTTGGAGGTGAAGATGCTGCCACGGTCTGAAGAGATCAATTGTGGAATGCCGTGCAAGGAGACAATCCACGGAGGTGTA
The DNA here is from genome assembly GCA_021605145.1 of Aegilops bicornis. Taxonomy (NCBI): domain Eukaryota; kingdom Viridiplantae; phylum Streptophyta; class Magnoliopsida; order Poales; family Poaceae; genus Aegilops; species Aegilops bicornis. Next base: position 508,195,305 of record CM038673.1, read on the forward strand.
TAGCTCGCCAACCGAGCTGCTGTGATAGATTCTTTGATAGGAAGAAAATGAGCCACTTTAGTAAGCTTGTCAATGACAATGAAGATCGCATCATTTCCACGCTTGGACTTTGGAAATCCGATCCACGAAGTCCATTTCAATATGATCAAACTTCCATTCTGGAATAGCAAGAGGTTGGAGGAGACCAGCTGGTCTTTGGTGTTCTGCTTTTACTCTTCTGCAGACATCACACTCATTCACGAATTGAGCAATTTCTCGCTTCATTCGAGTCCACCAATATGACTGCTTGAGATCATGGTACATCTTCGTACTTCTAGGATGAATGGATAGAAGCGAATTGTGAGCCTCGTTCATAATGACTTTTCGTAGATCACCCTTAGGAACCACAATCCGGTCCTCAAAGAAAAGAGTATCTTTGTCATCAACGTGGAAGCACTTGTACTTGGAAATGCCCTTGTCGATACCACGTTTCACCTTCTTCACCATGGTATCCGAAGTTGAGCCTCACGAATCTGATCTTCCAAAGTAGGAGAGACTATGAGGTTGGCAAGAAGGCCTTGAGGAACAACTTGAAGATTCAGCTTGCGGAAAGCTTCACAGAGATCCGGTGAAAGGGCTTGAGGATTAGACTTGCGATAAGCCTTCCTGCTCAAGGCATCTGCAATGACATTGGCCTTGCCGGAGTATATTCAATACTTGGGTTGTACTCTTGAATCATTTCAACCCATCGAGTCTGCACTGAGGTTGAGGTTGGGCTGAGTGAAAATGTACTTGAGACTCTTGTGATCGGTGAAAATGTCCACTTTCCTTCCCAACAAGAGATGTCTCCACGTTATCAATGCATGGACAACTGCCGCCAACTCAAGATCGTGAGTGGGGTAGTTCTTCTCGTTGGGCTTCAACTGGCGAGAGGTATAAGCCAAAACTCTCTTCTCTTGCATTAACACAAAGACCGAGACCTTGAAGAGAAGCATCACAGAAAACCTCAAATGGCTTGGATTCATCGGGAGGAGTCAAGACAGGAGCTGTGACGAGTTTCTCTTTGAGAGTATTGAAAGCAACGTCTGTCGGAGACCGGACATACTTCACATGCTTCTGAGGAGGTTGGAAAGAGGCTTTGCAATCTTGGAGAAGTTCTCAACGAATCTTGACAATAGCTTGCAAGACCAAGAAAATCATGAGCTGCTTGACATTCGAGGAGGTTCCCAATTCACAATTGCTGACACCTTCTCGGGATTAACAGCGATGCCCTTGGCGGAGATGATATGACCAAGATAAAGCACGTCATCAAGCCAAAATTCACATTTGGAGAACTTCGCATAGAATTGATACTCTCTGAGCTTGTCTAGCACCAATCGCAAATGTTTGGCATGATCCTTCATATTCTTGGAGAAGACCAAAATATCATCAAGATAGACCAAGACTAATTCATTGGTGTAGGGGTTGAAAATGAAGTTCATCATCCGAGAGAAAGTTGGAGGAGCATTGACAAGGCCGAAAGACATGACAGTATATTCATAAGAACCAAAGCTTGTTCTGAATGCTGTCTTGGGAATATCTTGTTCACGAATGCGAATCTGATGATAACCCATACGAAGGTCAAGCTTGGAGAATACTGTAGCACCTTTGAGTTGCTCGAAAAGCTCATTGATGTTGGGAAGTGGATATTTGTTCTTGATTGTCTTCTTATTCAATGGACGGTAATCGACGCACAGTCGGTCCGTGCCATCCTTCTTCTGGACAAACAGAACACCACAACCCCAAGGAGATGAACTCGGTCTGATCAAACCCAGACGCTCTTGTTCATCGAGCTACTTCTTCAATTCCTTCAGCTCATTAGGTCCAAGCTTGTATGGACGCTTGCAAACGGGTTCAGTGCCAGGCTCAAGATCAATAAAGAACTCAACTGGCCGATGAGGAGGCATACACGAAAGCTCTTCTAGAAAGACATCTTGGTACTCACAAACGACTGGAATCTGAGAGATAGCATTCAGTTCGCCCTTCTCATTGAGAGAAAACAACCGAATGGTTTCATCACGAGCGGCATAGATGATCACATCATTAGAAGAGTGAGTCAATTGAATTTCCACAGCAGCACAATCAAGCTGAGCTTTGTGCCGAGAAAGCCGATCCATTCCGAGAATAAGATCAATATCCGAGTCACCAAGGACAATAGGTTTAGCCGTAAATCTATAATCGCCCATCTTGATACCGACATTTGGAACCATCATGCTAGAGCTCAAGCGCTTAGCCGTGAGAAATAACTTGCAATGCTTTAGGTAATTCCTCTGTATCAAAATTGTGCTTCATGCAAAAGGATATGACATGAAAGAATGCGATGCACCAAAGATCAAATAAGACTTTTGCAGAATATCATTAACTGGAAGATTACCCATGATTACATCTGAAGAATCCTCTGCCTGAGCTGCATTCATCATATTGACCTTTGCAAACTTGGGATTATGCTTGACCACTGCATTGCTGGAAGATTTCACAGGAGGAGGAGGCGGAAGACGCCTCTGGTTGAAGCATTTGTTCGCATAGTGACCTTTCTGCTGACATTTGTTGCAAGTCACCTCGGAAGGCGGACGGTGGTAAGGAGCACTTGACCTTGGAGCTTGAGAATTAGACTTGTTCGATAGCTTGGGTTGGGTGGGTGGGAAGATCCACGGCCACCGAGTTCTTCTGGCGATAAGGTGGCCGGACGGAGGAGGAGGAAGGTAAAACTTCTCGCTTAGCTGCCACTTGAGAGGAAGAAGAAGACTGAACTGCATCCCCTGATTCTCTTCTTAGAAGCCTCACATTTGAGCTGGGCAGCTTCTTGCTTCAGTGCCATGTTGTAGAAATCATCATACTTATCTGGCTCAAAAGCACAAGAGCTAATTGCAGATCTTCTCTCGGACCACCTCACGAATTGATAGATCATACTCTTCTCATCGTGCACGTCTTCCTTAGCAAAAGCAAGCGAGCTTCGAACTGGATATTGTATTGATAGACAGACATGTTGCCTGCTTGAGATTGCGGAACTCCTCACGCTTGCTCTCAACAACACTTTTCGGAATGTGATGAGCTCACGAAATCACGCGGAACTCATCCTGTGTAATGACACGACCTCCTCTGGAATCTTTGTATTGCTGGTACCACTCGGCAGCTTGATCCTTGAGTTGAAAGCGATGCAAACTTGACAAAGTCCTCGTGCGACATTGCTACAATCAAAATGCTTGCAGATGTCCACTAACCAATCGTCGGCGTCTGTGGCCTCGACCACGTAAACCGAAAAGACTTCGGCTGATTAGCGAGGAACCGGCGAGAGTAGCAAAATGCGGCTGATTGTTGCCTTGACCTTGATTGCCTTGCCCTTGAGTACGCTCTTGCAAGAGCTGCAAAATCATCTCGAGCATTGGCATTGGTGGCTGCCATGATAGCTTGCCGGGCCTCGGAGGCGGAGGTGGAGGTGGAGGTGGAGGGTTCGGTGATCCCCATCATTGCGATCCGGATTCAGACGGCGTTGGCGGAGCCATCCTGAAGAGGGTGACATCCGTTAGTCCTTTGATAGACAAATTGATAAGTAGAATCAACAGATAGAAATTGCAACATATAGTCTTCACAATAAACATTCGAACAAGAATGAACGAATGAATTCCAAAGTTAATCATCACACGTCCATTAAGGTGAGAAGCCACTTAGATAAAGATATGGAAACAACATCTGTCTTAGAAACAAATCGAGTATCACAACAGAAAACAAAAGGTTGGCTTCTAGAATGAGCGGAACAAACACATGATAGAGATTTACGCCCAAAGTGTTCGTGGTGGGGCCCACACGGACCTGACGATAGCGGCCGTCACGAATGACTAACAAGGCGTCCCGAATCAGCATAGCCAAGGATTCTTTAAGACGTCTCGCGACCCTTTAAATCGACCGTGAATGGGCGGACCACTAAACTTTGAACCCCAATCTCAAATCATACATCATCGGAAAGAATATCCTGTAAGCTACTAGAATTCCCACCTACAAACTCCGAAACTTTACGGTTATGCAATGCGGTGTTGGGGATACAGGGGACACAAAATATATCACCCAAACTAACAATACCTAGATCCGGTTGTATCCATCCGTCAACACATAACCAAGAAATCCTCGGAAATCGTGTACCTCGACCTTGAAAAACATCCGTTATACAAGTCATGGCAATACTCCCTTTTCGCCTCGATCGGGCTATCGGGGTTATCTCACCAACAACTACACAAAAGAGATTTCGATGTCGGCAAAACTCAGGTATTCCAGAATCGCAACGATAAAATTGTGGCGACAACACCTCAGAGCTCAACTCCCTGGGACACTGCCACAACCCCTAAATGTCAGGAGGCACCAAGAACAATGTTCTCGTCACAAAACCATCGGAACGATTCCAAGATACCCACGTGATCCTAAAAATTTTTTTAGTGAAAATTGAGGAGAGAAGAGTCAAAACACTACGTCAGGATACCTCACAGAGCGACGAAGGGACTGGGAAGTAAAAAGAATCCTACTCTCCGATATATATAATCCTAAGACTCAAAACATTTTTCCATTCTAGACTCAACAACGCCAACAAACAATCAAGTAGGGGCTCCTAAGTTGGGAAGGCTCTGATTACCAACTTGTATCGCCCGATGCGGCTATATCTCCCACGTGTCGAGGCACGACTTAGAGGCATAACCGCATTGAAAGCAATGTCGCAAGTGAGGTAATCTTCACACAACCCATGTAATAAATAAGGAAAGAGATACATAGTTGGCTTACAAAGCCACTTCACACAATACATAAATAAACATCCATCATTCAGAGTACACTCAAGGTCCGACTACGGAACCAAAATAAAGAAGATACCCCAAATGCTACAGATCCCCGATCGTCCCAACTGAGCACCACTCTTGATCATCTGGAAAAGACACATAGTAACGACCACGTTCCTCGTCGAACTCCCACTTGAGCTCGGTTGAGTCACTTGCACCGCATCGTCGGCACCTGCAACTGTTTGGGAAGTATCTGTGAGTCACGAGGACTCAGCAATCTCACACCATGAGATCAAGACTATTTAAGCTTATAGGAAGGACAGAGTAGTATAGTGGAGCTGCAGCAAGCGACTAGCATATATGGTGGCTACTTCGCAAAAGAGAGCGAGAAGAGGAGCAAAGCACGGACGTGAAGCTAGTAGCGATCAAGAAGTGATCCTGAACTACTTACGTCAGACATAACTCCAACACCGTGTTCACTTCCCGGACTCCGCCGAGAAGAGACCATCACGGTTACACAGGCGGTGGATCTGTATTTTAATTGAGGTCAACTTCGGGTTTTCTACAACCGGACATTAACAAATTCCCATCTGCCTCATAACCGCGGGCACGGCTTTCGAAAGATATTACCCTGCAAGGGAGTCACAACTAAGCCCAATATAAGCTCTCACGGACAACGAAGGATATTCCTTCTCTGGAAGACCCGATCAATCTCGGAATCCCGGACTACAAGACATTTCGACAAGAATAAAACAAGACCAGCAAAGCCGCCCGATTGTGCCGACAAATCCCGATAGGAGCTGCACATATCTCGTTCTCGAGGCACATCCGGATGAGACTAGCTACGAGTAAAACCAAGCCTCGAGTTTCCCGTGGTGGCCCCTTGATTTCGATTCGGGCCAGCACTCGAAGGAGCACCGTCCGGGGGGTTAAAATAAAGATGACCCTCGGGCTCGCGAAAAACCCGGGGGAAAAAGGCTTAGGTGGCAACTGGTAAGACCAAAGTTGGGCCTTCTTTGGGCGAGTCTTATTCAAAGCGAACTGTCAAGGGGGTCCCATAAATCACCCAACCGTGTAAGGAACGCGAAATCAAGGAACATAACACGGTATGACGGAAACTAGGGTGGCAAGAGTGGAACAAAAACACCAGGCATAAGGCCGAGCCTTCCACCCTTTACCAAGTATATAGATGTATTAATTATAGCAGATAAATATTGTGATATCCCCAACAAGTAAACATGTTCCAAGAAGGAACAACATCTCCATGTTCCAACAAGGAACAAACTTCATCTTCACCTGCAACTAGCAACGCTATAAGAAGGGCTGAGCAAAGCGGTAACATAGCCAATCAACGGTTTGCTAGGAAAGGATGGTTAGGGGCTGACATGGCAATATGGGTGGCATGGTATAGCAAGTGGTAGGCATGGCAGCATAGGCATAGCAAAAGAGCGAGCATCTAGCATAGCAAAGATAGAAGTGATTTCGAGGGTATGGTCATCTTGCACGCAATGTTCTCAGAGTTGTCGAAAGCTTGATCCTCGTGGCGTTCTCAACAGGTTCCTCGTTCACGTACTCGTCTCCGGCTCTACCCAAAACAACAACACAAACAAAGGAACCACAATAAATCACGGTGCAATGCACAAACAACAAGATGCAAAACATGACATGATATGCATGATGTGATATGCAATGCTTATATGCGCTCGGAAGGAAATGATGAACCAGGCATCAACTTGGCAAACCAAGTATGCCACTGGAAAGATGAGATGATTTCGGTTGAAATCGATATAAAGATCACCGAATCGGATGCACGGTTTGCAAATGACAAGCAAGACAAGAATGGCACAAATCTGCCATTAACAGCATGATGCCACTTAGCAAGCAACAAATAATTAAGCTACTGCACCCAAACGTATCAACAAAGTACATGGCAGTGATCTACACAAGATGCTTGACAAAAGATGAGCACTGAGCTTCGGCTAAATCACATCATAACAGGTTCAAACAAGCATGGCAAAAGTGCACAAAATATCAGGCTGGACATGGCAAAAACAGCATCAGGTTGCAATGTTCGGAGCAAGAAAACTACATGCTACAGGAACTTAAAATAGAAAACAAGGCATGGCATGAATCTAATCAAAGCATAGAACAAAATTCCCTTACTGACCATAAGCCAAAAAGGATCAGAAAATATAGTAACACCCATGTCAATATTGAAAGTTTCGTTAACAGATTCAGCAACATGGCATGTCAAAAACTGATAACAAGTAGGCATGTTTAAGAGCTCGATGCACTCACTAAAGAGCCTTATATGATAAACTAAGCATACATACATCAAGAAGACATGGCATAGAAGACATACATGGCAAGAACAATAACATAGCATAAATGGATCAACCACAACAACCTTGGCAAAATTGAATAACATGTATACAATCTGCCAGGAAACATTTTATAGCAAAAGTAGAGCTCGATTGACTCAAGCTATGGTACTCCATAATTGCAAACAAGGACATGGATGGATAGAGAAAGACATGCTTAACAAAACATCCTTACTGAAGTATCTCAAAATGTGCATGGATCTCTCGGTAGCATCAAGTTAACATGGCATCAAAATATCAGCTAAACAGGGCTGAAAACAGCAACATCAGGACACCTACTTTGCATGCTTGTGCTAGTCACCACATAGATCACAAAAATACATGGCATACACCCCTGTAAATATGGCATGGCATATAACAAAAGACATGTAGGACTCGAATTCATAGGATGCATACATCAATCATGGCAAAAATAACAAAAGTGCAAGTTCTGTTAAGAAACAGAAACTAACATCACATAGCACTCTTCCAACAGAATTTCGGGCACAAAGATGAGCTCAAATGAAAATGATGCAATGATATGAAATGATCTACTCGTCGAGGCGAACATTTTGATATATTATATGCGCAAAATGGAGCTACGATGACAGAGATATAGCACGTTGAAAATGCTACAAAATATCCTCAGAACGAAAAAAAACTTAGATGAAATCGAAGAGAGGGAAAAGTCAACCCAACGCCCGATCCAGATCCGGTCCCGACTGCGGTGCGGCCGGCGGTGGAGGAACTCGCCGGAGGGAGGGAGGAGGAGCCGGCGGCGGAGTGGAGGAGGAGGAGGCAGGTCGCCAGGGAGGCGACGGCAGCGGAGGAGGCCGGCGCCGCATGGCGGGCACAAGCGGCGAGGGCCGGCGGCGGAGGTCGGCGGCGGAGGTCGGGCGCCTCGGCCCGGAGGCGGGGAGCTGGCGGCGGGCGGGCTCGCTCCTCCTGGGCCCCATGGCCATGGGCGGCGATGTGGGCGCGGACGACGTGGCACATCTGCGGTTGGCGGCGGCGGGCGGACGTGTCCGGTCCCAATCGGACACGTCCGGGCGCGGAGGGAAATTTGCTAGGGTTTCGGGAGGATGATCCGGATTGGAAAGGGAGGTGTTTAAATAGGCATAGAGGAGCTAGGAGAGTCCAAATGAGGTGTAGTTTTCGCCCACACGATCGTGATCGAACGACGGAGAGCATGGAAGTGACTTAGATGGGTTATTGGGCTGTATTGGAGGGGTGTTGGGCTGCAACTTAAAAGAGGCCTTTGCGAGAGTGTGGTTAACTGTTGGAGTACCAAAGCGAGCTCCAAATGACCGAAACTTGACCGGTGGTCTACTGGGTGGTATACCAAGGCCACTAGACAAACCTCGGTCCATTTCGAGAAGGTTTAGTACCCGCATGCGGAAAAAGCGTAAAAGGGACCGCCGGGGGAGATAGGAGTGCCGGATTGCAAAACGGACAACGGGAAAAATGCTCGGAATCATGAGACGAACACGTATGCAAATGGGATGCACATGATGACATGATGTAAAATGCAAGACATGGACAAAATGCAAAAAGGAGAAAAACCCAACCACGGGGGGAATATCATATCACAATGCCGAAAATGGCAAGAGTTGGAGTTACAAATGTGGAAAGTTACATCCGGGGTGTTACAACGGCTAGAAAGGCTTTGGATACCAGCTCTCTTCAACTAAAGGTGCGGTACTGTTAATATCAGTGTAACTCTCAAAGGCGACACAACTCCCCGCATTTCCTTGCTATTCTTATAGGATTCAAGTGGGAAGGCCACTACAAATCCTATTCCCATGTTTACAAAATAATACAAATTAAAGAGGCCCGAAGAGTTCAAAGTGTCCATCACAACCGACCGTATAGACCTCTACACTGCAAATGTCCCTGCTCATCTTCACTACAAGGAACATACTATACTACTATCATACTCCCTCCGTTCAAAAATATAAGTCTTGGTAGAGATTTCCACTATGGATCACATATAGATGTAACCAAATACATTTTAGAGTGTAGATTCACTCATTTTGCTCCATATGTAGTCCATGGTGGAATCTATACAAAGACTTGTACTTAGGAACGGAGAGAGTACTTATTAAAGAAGAACGAAAGAGGAACATGCTAAAGAAGAGCAAGCAGATTTTGGATAATAAAATGTTCGTTGCGTAGTGCCCACACATGATGAACCAGAGTGCATTAAGAAAGCAACTCCCTATTGTCTCTCTATATGTAGTGCACGTGCTTTTTGAAAGTAAAGTAGGAACATTAGCTGACCAATTGAATGTTACCTGTTTTAAAAATATCAGCATCATATCAGATTCGTACTTGAGCAACAAGTTTAGAATTATGAGTGGCACGTTGTTTAGCTTGATGGATTCAGGAGCAGTGCTAAGCAGGTACGATGATGGTACTGAATATAAAGGCATGTTGGCGTGCAAGTCGCGTGACTTTTGCCATTTGGGTCAGTCTACCATTTCAGGCGGTTGGATGTGTTAGGGAACGTAGTAATTTCAAAAAAAATCCCTACGCTGCACGCGAGATCATGGTGATGCATAGCAACGAGAGGGGAGAGTGTGTCCACGTACCCTCGTAGACCGAAAGCGGAAGCGTTAACACAATGTGGTTGATGTAGTCATACGTCTTCACGATCCGACCGATCCAAGTACCGAACGTACGGCACCTCCGGAAGTTCAGCTGCGTTCAGCTCGATGACGTCCCGCGAACTCCGATCCAGCAGAGCTTCACGTGAGAGTTTCGTCAGCACGACGGCGTGATGACGGTGATGATGTTGCTACCGACGCAGGGCTTCACGTAAGCACCGCTATGATATGATCGAGGTGGAATATGGTGGAAGGGGGCATCGCACACGGCTGGGAGAGATCAACAGATCAACTTGTGTGTCATGGGGTGCCCCTAGCCTCAGTATATAAAGGAGGATAGGAGGGGAGAGGCCGGCTGAGGGAGTCCTGGATTAAGGGGTCCTCGGGCAGCCGGACTATATACTTTGGCCGGACTGTTGGACTATGAAGATACAAGATTGAAGACTTTGTCCCATGTCCGGATGGGACTCTCCTTTGCGTGGAAGGCAAGCTTGGATATTCGGATATGTAGATTTCCTTCTCTGTAACCGACTTTGTGTAACCCTAGCCCCCTCCGGTGTCTATATAAACCAGAGGGTTTAGTCCATAGGACAACAACAATCATAATCATAGGCTAGCTTCTAGGGTTTAGCCTCTACGATCTCGTGGTAGATCAACTCTTGTAATACTCATATCATCAAGATCAATCAAGCAGCAAGTAGGGTATTACCTCCATTGAGAGGGCCCAAACCTGGGTAAAACATCGTGTCCCCTGCCTCCTGTTACCATTAGCCTTAGACGCACAGTTCGGGACCCCCTACACGAGATCCGCCGGTTTTGACATCGACATTGGTGCTTTCATTGAGAGTTCCACTGTACCGTCGCTATAAGGCTTGATGGCCCCTTCGATCACCTTCAACGATGCGGTCCAGGGGGTTTTCCTTCCCGGACAGATCTTTGTATTCGGCGGCTTTGTACTGCGGGCCAACTCGCTTGGCCATCTGGAGCAGATCGATAGCTACGCCCCTGGCCATCAGGTCAGGTTTGGAAGCCTAAACTATACCGCCGACATCCGCGGAGACTTGATCTTCGACGGGTTCGAGCCCATGTCAGGTGCGCCGAGCAGTCACGACGGACATGGCTTTGATCTGTCGTCGGACAGTATTCGGGAGATCGCACCCGCGTTGGCGCCGGGAATCAACCCGGAGCAGATCGTTCCTTCCGAGGACGGGTGGATGGACCCCGCCATGGAGTCTGCACACTCATCGGTGTTGGAGCCGAACACTGACTCCACCTCTTGTGAAAGGGGTGTCATCGGACCCCCGGACTCTTCCCCGGCTGCAGGATCTGAACCGCGTGCGTTCGTGCCTATCGAATCAGATTGGGCACCTGTCATGGAGTTCACCGCCGTGGATATTTTTCACCACTCACCCTTGGGTGATGTGCTGAACTCATTAAGGTCTCTATCCTTGTCGGGAGACTCTTGGCCGAACTATGACCGGCTCGAGTGGGGAGCGGACGATGAAGAAATTGGTCCCCCACCCACCACCCACTTTATAGCCACTGTCGATGACTTAACCGACGTGCTTGACTTCGAATCCGAAGACATCGACGGTATGGACGACGATGTAGGAGAAGAACAGGAACCACCGCCTATAGGACGCTGGACCGCCACCTCCTCATATGATATTTGTATGGTGTATACCCCCAAAGAAAACAATGGCAATGAGGCAATGGAAGATAACCCCTTGGGGAAGCAATCCAGACAACGGCGCCATCGGCGCCGCTCCAAGCCCCACCATAGCAAAAGTAGTGATACCGGCACAAGGGATAACAATCCGGATGGTGCTGAAGACGAATACAATCCTGCCCAGCCAGGCTTCGAGCATGCCGAGGAAGAGGAGGGGCAAGCTAGCCCTAAAGAATAGGCAAAGGATGGAGAATCAGAGGACGATAAGTACATGCCTCTCTCCGAAGACGAGGTGAGCCTTGGCGACGAAGAATTCATCGTGCCCGAGGATCCCGTCGAGCAGGAGCGCTTCAAACGCCGGCTTATAGCCACTGCAAAAAGCCTGAAGAAAAAGCAGCAACAGCTTGAAGCTGATCCGGATCTGCTAACTGACAGATGACTGATGTCCTAGCTGCCAAGGAAACGGACTCGAGCGCCCTAGCAAAACCTACCCAAAGCGCATGCTACTACCTCAACTCGAGGAGGAGGCTTTAAAACCCACGCTACCAGCGCATGATACGGCTGACCGACCACCCGTGGCAGCGACAAAGCAGCGTACCAGCCAAAAGTCCGCATCGCACCCGTGGCCAATCAAACAATAACACTAAAACCTAGGGCTACACGAAGGACCTGCAAGATGTATTAGAAAACAAAGCAGGACGTCAAGATCGATCTACGGATCACGGGGGCGCGCCACAAGACGTGATGATGACCGTCACGCCGGATACAATAAACTAAAGTCCGGCCGGGCCGAATACAATAGACCGGACTCATTTGAACTATGCCGGGATGTAGCCCGGCATAGAGGCGCCGCACACCCCCTATGCTTCACTGATGAGGTAATGGATCATGAATTCCCGGAAGGATTTATACCCGTGAACATTGAATCATACGATGGCACCACATACCCCGCGGTATGGATAGAAGATTTTTTCCTCCACATTCACATGTCCCGTGGAGATGATCTACATGCCATCAAGTACCTCCCACTAAAACTAAAGGGACCGGCTCGGCATTGGCTGAATAGCTTGCCGGCAAACTCCATCGGGAGTTGGGAGAACCTGGCAGACGCATTCCTTGACAACTTCCAGGGCACTTACGTGCGACCACCAGACGCTGATGATCTAAGTCACATAACCCAGCAGCCCGGAGAGTCAGCCAGGAAATTTTGGACCCAGTTCCTAACCAAAAAGTACCAAATTGTTGACTGTCCGGATGCCGAAGCCCTAGCGGCCTTTAAGCATAACATCCGTGACGAATGGCTTGCCCGACATCTCGGTCAGGAAAAGCCAAAGTCCATGGCAGCTCTCACAACACTCATGACCCGCTTTTACACGGGCGAGGATAGCTGGTTGGCCCGCAGCAACAATACAACAAGCAATCCGGGCACATCGAAAGCTAAGGATAGCAACAACAAATCACGGCGCAATAAACACAAGCACCGCAAAAACGGTGATAATGCCGAAGACACCTCAGTCAATGCCGGATTCAGCGGCTCTAAGTCCGGTCAGCAGAAGAAGCCATTCAACAAAAACAATTCAGGCCCGTCCAGTTTTGACCGCATACTCGACCGTCCATCCCAAATTCATGGCACCCCTGGAAAACCAGCCAACCATACCAATAGAGGATGTTGGGTCTTCAGACAAGCCGGTAGGTCAGGCGCCGAAAACAAGGGGAAGGGGTCTCAAAGCGACGACGACGACGATGACGAGGAGCCCCGATCACTGAATATAGGAGGAAAGATGAAATTCCCTCCCCTGTCGAAAATGGTAAATATGATACGCGCAAGCCACATTCCTAAGTGGAAACGTGCACTACGGGAGGTCTATACAATCGACCCAAAGTTCAACCCATGGTCCTCTTACCCGATCACCTTTGATCGCAGAGACCACCCTACCAGTATCCGTCATAGCGGTTCGGCCGCATTGGTCCTCGACCCCATCATTGTGGATTCCACCTCACACAAGTCCTTATGGACGGAGGCAGCAGCCTGAATCTGCTTTACCAGGATACAGTGCGCAAAATGGGCATCAACCCCTCAAGGATTGAGCCCACAAAAACCACCTTTAAAGGTATAATACCAGGTGTAGAGGCACATTGCACGGGCTCAATCACACCGAAGTGGTTTTCGGATCTCCGGACAATCACCGTGCAAGACTTAGTCTTCGACATCGCCTTTGCGGTGACCATCGAGCATCGCTTTCGGACGAACCGCATTCGCTCGGTTCAACGCGGTGCCACATTATGCCTACCGTAAATTAAAGATGCCCGGTCCACGCGGCGTCATTACGGTTAATGGCAGGTCCAAATTCCCCCTCACGGTCGAAGAGTCTACTACCACTTTAACAACAAGAACAACAGATGGCACCTTACAGTCGAACCTCGAGTCGAAGGCCAAGCTCTCGGACACCACCAAAGGAGTCCGAACTACTGCGCAGCAGGATAGCCCGGCCCGCCCGGAGATTAATTAAAAACACTCCAAAAAAGAATAATACAAGCCACATACTGCGGCTAAACCGCCAGATGGCGCAAAACTATTTCTTACATTTTATTTACAGGTTCACCTCTACGTAGGCCAGGATGGAGGACATGGGAACAGTTCGAGCGCATCAGGGAACCTCTAGATATTCCCCCATAATCGTCTGACTACACCCCGGATCGAAAACAAATTCCGCACGCCCGGTATCAGCAGGTTCTGCAGTCATATTTCTTTTTATCACATTATATGTACTCATACGCATTGACGTATTACTCAAATACAACATGTGGATTTATGTGATGCTTACCTACTGCCATCCCTAATTTAAAACTCTTTTTTTTAAAAGGCGGCCGCTTATCGCGATATGCCTTAACATGCCAGGGGCTTCGTCACGCCCATACTACGGCAAAAAAAGTTTGAACACCTTCACGGTAGTCAGGCACCCCGAACTTATAGCATTATATGCATCAACTCCGAATCATGTCTTGGGTCAATAGTTGGGTTTGCCCGGCTCCTACGTTTTGGTACCATATGATAACCCACAAGTATAGGGGATCGCAACAGTTTTCGGTAAGTAAGAGTGTCGAACCCAACGAGGAGCTAAAGGTAGAACAAATATTCCCTAAAGTTCTATCGACCACCAATACAACTCTACGTACGCTTGACGTTCGCTTTACCTAGAACAAGTTTAAACTAGAAGTACTTTGTAGGTGTTTTTGGATAGGCTAGCAAGAAAGTAAAAAGCACGAAAATAAAACTAGGGGCTGTTTAAGTAAAGACACAACTAAAGTAAATATAGCGAGTGTGGAAGAGTGATGGTAGGTGTAGCGAAATTGTCCCTTAAGCAATTGACTACTTTACTAGACCGATAGCAAGTATTATGTGGGAGAGGCCACTACTAGCATGTCATCCCTTACTTGGAATTATATGCAGTTATGATTGGAACTATTAGCAAGCGTCCACAACTACTAACGTTCATTAAGGTAAAACCCAACCATAGCATTAAGATATATTGGTCCCCCTTCAATCCCGTATGCATCAATTTCTATGCTAGGTTGAAGCTTACATCACTCTTGCCCTCCAATACATAGTCCTATCAACATACAACTAACCCTATGGTGTGATCCATGCGCGCACTCATATTATGGGCACCAAAGGACAGCAACATAACCACAAGCAAATTAAATCAATCATAGCAATTCATCAACCACCGATAGGACAATCAAAATCTACTCAGACATCATAGGATGGCAACACATCATTGGATAATAATATGAAGCATAAAGCACCATGTTCAAGTAGAGGGTACAGCGAGTTGCGGGAGAGTGGACCACTGTAGATAGAGGGGGTAAGGTGATGGAGATGTTGGTGAAGATGATGGAGGTGTTGGTGTAGATCGCGGTGATGATGATGGCCCCCGGCGGCGTTCCGGCGCCACCGAAAGCTAGGGGGAGAGAGCCCCCCTCCTTCTTCTTCTTCCTTGACCTTCTCCCTAGATGGGAGAAGGTTTCCCCTCTGGTCCTTGGCTCCCATGGCTTGGGAGGGGCGAGAGCCCCTCCGAGATTGGATCTGTCTCTCTGTTTCTGCGTTCTGTTGTGGCTTTGTTTCACCGTTTCGCGTATATATGGACATCTGTAACTCCGATTGGCCTGAAACCTTTTCTGTGATTTTTTTCCAAATATTATCTTTCTTGCGGCAAAATAAGAGCATCAACCGCCTTACGGTGGGCTCACGAGGGTAGGCGGCGCGCCAAGGGGGGAGGCGCGCCCCCCTGCCTCGTGACCATCTCGGGCACCGTCTCGCGTGGATTTTTCTTCTGGAATTTTCCATATTTTCCAAAAATAAGCTCCGTCCATTTTTATGCCGTTTGGACTCCGTTTGATATGGATATTCTGCGAAACATAAAACATGCAATGACGAGGAACTGCACCGAGCCTTTGGATCAATATGTTAGTCCCAAAAATAATATAAAAAGTTGCCAAAAAGTATATGAAAGTGAACAATATTGGCATGGAACAATCAAAAATTATAGATACGATGGAGACGTATCAGCATCCCCAAGCTTAATTTCTGCTCGTCCTCGAGTAGGTAAATGATAAAAAAGAATAATTTTTGATGTGGAATGCTACCTAGCATAATCTTGATCATATGTCTAATCATGGCATGAATATTAAGACATGAGTGATTCAAAGCAATAGTCTATCATTTGACATAAAAACAATACTACTTTGAGCGTACCAATAAAGCAATCATGTCTTTTCAAAACAACAAGGCCAAAGCAAGCTTATCCCTACAAAATCATACAGTTTGGCCATGCTTCATTTTCGTCACACAAAATGCCCCCATCATGCACAACCCGATGACAAGCCGAGCAATTGGTTCATACTTTTAACGTTGCTTTCAGCTTTTTCAACCCTCACGCAATACATGAGCGCAAGCCATGGATATAGCACTATAGGTGGAATAGAATATAATGATGGAGGTTATGTGGAGAAGACAAAAAAGGAGAAAGTCTCACATCGACGCGGCTAATCAACGGGCTATGGAGATGCCCATCAATTGATGTCAATGTAAGCAGTAGGGATTGCCATGCAACAGATGCACTAAGAGCTATAAGTGTATGA
Organism: Aegilops bicornis; assembly: GCA_021605145.1. Lineage (NCBI taxonomy): Eukaryota > Viridiplantae > Streptophyta > Magnoliopsida > Poales > Poaceae > Aegilops > Aegilops bicornis. The sequence continues at coordinate 508,211,860 of CM038673.1, forward strand.
AAGCTCAACAAAAGAAACTAAGTGGGTGTGCATCCAACTTGCTTGCTCATGAAGACCTAGGGCATTTGAAGAAGCCTATCGTTGGAATATACAAGCCAAGTTCTATAATGAAAATTCCCACTAGTATATGAAAGTGACAACATAGGAGACAATCTATATGAAGAACATGGTGCTACTCTGAAGCACAAGTGTGGTAAAAGGATAGTAACATTGCCCCTTCTCTCTTTTTCTCTCATTTTCTTTTATTTTCTTTTATTTTATATTTTTTTTATTTTTTTGGTGGGCTTCTTTGGCCTCTTTTTTTGGGGGGGCTTCTTTGGCCTCTTTTATTTTTTGTAAAGTCGGGAGTCTCATCCCGACTTGTGGGGGAATCATAGTCTCCATCATCCTTTCCTCATTGGGGCAATGCTCTAATAATGATGATCATCACTGTTTTATTTACTTACAACTCGATACTAGAACAAAGATATGACTCTATATGAAAGTCAGCCATGTGTACCGGGATGTGCAATGATCTAGCATAGCAATGACATCAAAAAAACGGACAAGCCATGAAAACATCGTGCTAGCTATCTTACGATCGTGCAAAGCAATATGACAATGAATGCTGAAGTCATGTATATGATGATGATGGAAGTTGCATGGCAATATATCTCGGAATGGCTATGGAAATGCCATGATAGGTAGGTATGGTGGCTGTTTTGAGGAAGATATAATGAGGCTTATGTGTGATAGAGGGTATCATATCACGGGGTTTGGATGCACCGGCGAAGTTTGCACCAACCCTCGAGGTGAGAAAGGGCAATGCACGGCATCAAGAGGCTAGCAATGATGGAAAGGTAAAAGTGCGTATAATCCATGGACTCACATTAGTCATAAAGAACTCATATACTTATTGCAAAAAGTTTATTAGCCCTCAAGCAAAGTACTACTACGCATGCCCCTAGGGGGATAGATTGGTAGGAAAAGACCATCGCTACTTGACCACCACTCATAAGGAAGACAATCAAAGAAACACCCCATGCTTCAAATTTGTCACTAGCAGTTTACCATACGTGCATGCTACGGGACTTGCAAACCTCAACACAAGTGTCTCTACAATCCACAACCACCCACTAGCATAACTCTAATATCACCATCTTTATATCGCAAAACTATTGCAAGGAATCAAACATCTCATATTCAGCGATCTACAAGTTTATGTAGGATTTTATGACTAACCATGTGAATGACCAGTTCCTGTTATCTCTCTAAATAGATATAAGTGAAGCAAGAGAGTTTAATTCTTTCTACAAAAGATATGCCCGAACTCTAACAAATATAAGTGAAGCAAAAGAGCATTCTACAAATGGCGGTTGTCTATGTAAAGAGAAACAGGCAATCCAAACTTCAAATGATACAAGTGAAGCACATGAAGCATTCTATAAAGCCATACTCAAATGATATAAGTGAAGTGCATAGTGCATTCTATAAATCAACCAAAGACCATCTCATACCAGCATGGTGCATAAAAGAAAAATAAAACCTAATTGCAAAATACACTCCAAGACTTGCACATATCGCATGAACGAAACGAATCCGAAAACATACCGATATTCGTTGAAGAAAGAGGGGATGCCTCCCCAGCATCCCCAAGCTTAGACGCTTGAGTCTCCTTGAATATTTACTTGGGGTGCCTCGGGCATCCCCAAGCTTGAGCTCTTGCCTCTCTTCCTTCTTCTCACATTGAAACCTTCTCAATCAAACACTTCATCCACACAAAACTTCAACAGAAAACTTCGGTAAGATCCGTTAGTATAATAAAGCAAATCACTACTCTAAGTACTGTAGCAAACCAATTCATATTTTGTTTTTGCATTGTGTCTACTGTAACATAACTTTTCATGGCTTAATCCACTGATATAAATTGATAGTTTCATCAAAACAAGCAAACTATGCATCAAAAACAGAATCTGTCTAAAACAGAACAGTCTGTAGCAATCTTAACATCCACCATACTTCTGATATTGAAAAATTCTTCCAACATTAGGCACAATAAACAATTTGTACACCAAGACAGTGCAAAAAGAATCATAACCATTTGACGTTCCAGTAAAAAACTAAAATTCACGCACTACAGCCAAAGTTTCTGTCCTGCACCGCACAAACCAACAAGCATTGTAAACATCCTAAAGGCAAACCTTGGCACATTATTTTTATAATACAATGGAATTGTACAAGGGGATAATTATTTTTATTGAAAATTTTCTGTAATTAAGATTCACAAAGTTCCCATGGGCCTGAACAAGTTTAAGGACGTCCCCCACTTTCACAATGCTCATCTCTCTCACTTTCACTTTTCTTTTAGAAAAAGTTTTGGGTTCCCCTCTTTATTTTTGTTGTTTTTAAACTAAATGAAAGCACTCAACAGAAATAAATGACTCTCTAAAACTTCCGGGTTGTCTCCCTGGCAGAGCTTTCTTTAAAGCCATTAAGCTAGGCATATAGTGCTCAAGTAGTGAATCCACCGGATCCCAAGGTATATCAAAGCCAATTTTAATTAGCAATGATTTGTAATTTAGTAGTGAGCACAAAGTAACATGTATCATGTAATGACGAAGTCTAACTCTCTTCCTATGCATCGGCATGTCATAAAAGAACAATTCATGCACACATAGTAAAGGCCAATGCATAGTATAAACAGTTTCTTGCAATTTTATTGTATTGGAAGCATAGAGAGGTGGAGATATAGTTCCTCTCTCATAATAATTGCAAGTAGGAGCAGCAAGCACATGCATATTATATCTATCAAAATCATCATGTGCAACGGTATAAGGCAACCCATCAATATAATCCTTAATAAGTGCAAACTTCTCCGATATAGAGTAATCAGGAGAATTCAAAAAGATAATAGGACTATCATGCGTGGGTGCAATAGCAACAATTTCATGTTTAACATAAGTTCATCTCCATAAGCATGATTCATATTGGCATCTTGGCCACAAGCATAGCAAGCATCATCAAAAAGGGATATTTCAAAAGAATCAACGGGATCATAACAATCATCATAGCAATCATCCTTCGGTAAGCACGAAGGGGAATTAAATAATGTATGAGTTGGAGTGTTACTCTCATTAGAAGGTGGGCACGGGTAGCTAATCCGCTCTTCCTCCTTTTGTTCTTCGCTCTCCTCATCATCTTTTTCATCCAATGAGCTCACAGTTTCATCAATTTCTTCTTCCATAGTTTTCTGCAAAATATTAGTCTCTTCTTGGACAGCGGAGACTTTCTCAATAAGTGCATTAATTTCATAATTGTATTTATAATTCTTATAGCAATATTTGAGGATAGCTAAATTTTCATATCTATAAACAGCATCATCAAAATCCTCAAACTCTTAACACATAGCTTCAATTTCATAAGCACCCATAAAAGCAACAAATTCTTCTATTTGTTCCACATCATAGTAATCATATATACCATTAGCATAAGAAGCTAAGGTTTTATTATCATTAAATTTGCGTGAAAAGGGAAGGTGTGGAGCCTTCATCCTAGAGCAACAAGTATAATCATATTCCACGCATAGTTGTCTAGCATACCACTTCAATATATAAATTTGATCCCATAATAGTTTCCCTTTTTGTGTTAAGCGATAGTCCCTAAAGTATTCACGTTGATCCAACGTTACTCCCATTACATAATTGAATGGGGTTTTCTCAGGATTATTAAAGTAGTACATAATATGTTTCACATAACCAGCATCGAGGGTTTTAGGAGGTTCCCCATCTCCATGAGCAGCAAGTACACCTAATTTTTTTGGTATTTCGTGTTCCATATCCATAACTAAAGATAGAGAACAACGAAGAACAACAAATAAAAATTACTTAGTGATAAAGCAAACAAGCACACACGAGAATATTCACCCCACGATATTGCTCCCCGGCAACGGTGCCAGAAAAAGGTCTTGATAACCCACAAGTATAGGGGATCGCAACAGTTTTCAATAAGTAAGAGTGTCGAACCCAATAAGGAGCTAAAGGTAGAACAAATATTCCCTAAAGTTCTATCGACCACCGATACAACTCTATGTACGCTTGACGTTCGCTTTACCTAGAACAAGTATAAAACTAGAAGTACTTTGTAGGTGTTTTTGGATAGGCTAGCAAGAAAGTAAAAAGCACGAAAATAAAACTAGGGGCTGTTTAAGTAAAGACACAACTAAAGTAAATATAGCGAGTGTGGAAGAGTGATGGTAGGTGTGGCAAAATTGTCCCTTAAGCAATTGACTACTTTACTAGACCGATAGCAAGTATTATGTGGGAGAGGCCACTACTAGCATGTCATCCCTTACTTGGAATTCTATGCACTTATGATTGGAACTATTAGCAAGCGTCCACAACTACTAACGTTCATTAAGGTAAAACCCAACCATAGCATTAAGATATATTGGTCCCCTTCAATCCCGTATGCATCAATTTCTATGCTAGGTTGAAGCTTACATCACTCTCGCCTCCAATACATAGTCCTATCAACATACAACTAACCCTATGGTGTGATCCACGCGGCAGCTCATATGATGGGCACCAAAGGACAGCAACATAACCACAAGCAAATTAAATCAATCATAGCAATTCATCAACCACCGTTAGGACAACGAAAATCTACTCAGACATCATAGGATGGCAACACATCATTGGATAATAATATGAAGCATAAAGCACCATGTTCAAGTAGAGGGTACAACGGGTTGCGGGAGAGTGGACCTCTGTAGATAGAGGGGGGAAGGTGATGGAGATGTTGGTGAAGATGATGGAGGCGTTGGTGTAGATCACAGTGATGATGATGGCCCCCGGCGGCGTTCCGGCGCCACCGGAAGCAAGGGGGAGAGAGCCCCCTCTTTCTTCTTCTTCCTTGACCTTCTCCCTAGATGGGAGAAGGGTTTCCCCCTGGTCCTTGGCTCCCATGGCTTGGGAGGGGCGAGAGCCCCTCCGATATTGGATCTATCTCTCTGTTTCTGCGTTACATCGCTCTGTTTCACCGTTTCGCGTATATATGGAGATCCGTAACTCCGATTGGCCTGGAACCTTTTCTGTGATTTTTTTCCGAATATTATCTTTCTTGCGGAAAAAGAAGAGCATCAACCGCCTTACGGTGGGCTCACGAGGGTAGGCGGCGCGCCCCCCTGCCTCGTGACCACCTCGGGCACCGTCTCGCGTGGATTTTTCTTCTGGATTTTTCCATATTTTCCAAAAATAAGCTCCGTCCGTTTTTATCCCGTTTGGACTCCGTTTGATATGGATAATCTGTGAAACATAAAACATGCAAATGCATGTGAACTGCACCGGGCACTTTGGATCAATATGTTAGTCCCAAAAATAATATAAAAGTTGCCAAAAAGTATATGAAAGTGAATAATATTGGCATGGAACAATCAAAATTATAGATCTGACGGAGACGTATCACCTTACGTTCGCTATATCGGCTAAGGTAGCACTGGGAGAACTACTGTGATTGTGTCCTGGTTCTTCCGGACGAGCACCTCAGTAGAGAAAGCCGAAAACTGACTGTTATGATGCAGCGAGAGCTAGTCAGCTGTTCGAGAGGTTCTAAAATCTTTAAGGATTCTTTCCGCACAATGCTATAACCAATGCAGCGTGCGACGGATCATACTTTTCCGATCAGGCGCTTATAGAGCCCCTAGTACGGTCTTCCAAACACTAGGGGCTGCGCCTACCTTCCTCGAAATAACTCCTATGGCTAAGTGAGAGCGATAAAGTCCTATAGTCCGATTGCCTGGTTCATTGTGCTGAACACCTACTTTAGGGACCCACAACTGGGATAAAGAGTGCTCAGGTTTATCCCGAACACCCCTGTACTCACTACGTGGGGGCGGAAGCCGGCGACTGGCCGACTCTCAGAATTATTATATACAACGGCCGCACAGGATGAAAAACATTCATACGACAAAGCAATAGATGATAAGAATGCTCTTGTTCAAATATTACTACGGATAAACATGACCGTATTCATGGAAATATAATGTCCTTGGTGCATTGCTCTGCCGCAAGGCAGGCTCCTTTTAGTACACCGCCATTATACAGTTCGGGCTTGCGGTGCTCCTTCCCCTCCGGCGGTCCCTCGGTCATCAGCTTCTCCGCATCGATCTTCCCCCAATGCACCTTGGCACGGGCGAAGGCCATTCGCGCATCCTCTATGCAGACCGACTGCTTGATGACTTTGAGTCGAGGGCAGGCACCTACAAGCCGCTTCACGAGCCCGAAGTAGTTGCTTGGAATCGGCTCAAGAAAGCCACCCGGATAATTAAATCCTTCATGGCTAATTTGGCCGCTTTGTGCAGCTCGACTAGCTGCTTTAGCTGATCGGAGAAAGTCACCGTATAATTCGGCGCCAGATATTGCATCCAGAAGAGCTTATCCGCAGTATTCCCCCCTTCGACTCGGTAGAATTGGGCGGCATCAGATATGCTGCGTGGCAGCTCTGCAAATACACCTGTATGCATCAAAACTCAAGATTGTCGAACTTAATATTCTCATCTGCTATACTTGATTTTCACAGAAAAGCCTTACCAGCCGCAATCTTCCTCGCTTCCTGGATTTCCTTCAGGACCTTGGGCTTCCCCCCGGGCACCACTTGCGGCTTGGCGAGCCTGGGAGAGTTCGGATTCTTTCCCTGCTAAACTCTGCTCCAGGGTCTCACGTTTCTGCATGGCCTCTTGAAGCTGTCACTCAGCCTCAATAACTCTGGCCTCGTGCTTCTCACGGAGCATCTGCTCTGTGGCCGCTTTCTTCTCGGCTTCGGCCACAGCCTTCTTCAAAGCCTCAATTTCGGCCGATGCCCCTAGAGCACATTATCATAAGATCGTTATCATGTACACTCATCCCTTTGTGCAACATAAACAAGGTTTCTACATACCTTGATTATCCTCCAGCTGTCTCTTCACTTGGCCAAGTTCTCCTTCAGCCCGCTCCAGACTACGCCTCAGTTCGGATACTTCTGCAGCTTGAGAGGCCGCAGTCGCTACAGATGCCTGTTGGTCAAACAGAGTGATAAATATCATCAAGTGAGTCCCCTGCGAACATGAATTTGATCCTCTGTTCGGTTCTTTCTTTAACCGAACAGTGTATCAAGGGCTACTATCTATACCATGACACTCTCCCAAGAACTCATAAAACATACCTAAAAGCCTCTTATGAGGCTGACACAGGATTCGTTCACCCACTCTCGGCCGGATGAATCTTCTCAATCACCGCACCCGTAAGGGTACGGTGTTCCTCAACGATGGAGGCACCCTTCAGTGCCGCCAATAAAGTATCCGCCACCCCTGGGTGAACAGAGGCGGCCGGTGGATGGGACCCGGGGACCTTATGGGTCTCTAGAGTCGTGTCCGGCTTGGGTCCGGATTCAGGATGACCTCCGCCGTCGACACCCACGGGATTTTCCTCTCCCGTGTAACCAGCCCAAGAAGTATGGCCTCCTGGTGCTGTCTTCGCGACATTCTCCCCTCCTCCGTGGCCTGGGTCCTTCTAGGATGAAACCTCGGTTTCATCCCTATGTTTGGAGGACGAGGCCTTCAGGGGTGTCCCTCTCCCCATGGCGTCCGAACCCAGAAGATCCTCTGACGAGGATTGCTCCGCACGGGGCTTCGCCGGACTGAAAAAAGAAAAGCACGGCCCAGATTATAATGTGACACCATTACAAGTCCCGACGCATGAGCGTGTTTGGATTTTGTGCTTACGAGTTCACCAGGGGCTCGGCCCAGGGATCCCACTCCGGGCTGCTGTCGGTGGCGCCGGTGGACTCCTCTTGAAGAAGAGTCTTTCCTCTCTTAGGTGAATCGGCCTCCAAGGAGCTGGAGGCCGTTCTTTTCTTCTTTCCCCCCTGTGGGGGATTCTTCCTCCTCCTCCCCGTTCTCTTCGGAGGAAGAATGGGCATTGGAGTCTTCGGATTTTGTTTCCGTGGTACCACAGCGACGGAGGCCGCCCCTGGGCTTCTTGGCCTCCCACTCGGTCTTTTTCTTCGGTGCTTTATATGGCGCCAGGACCAGCATCTTCGTCAGAAGTGAGCCGGCAGTTCTTGGCGAGAGGCGGGGCAGTAGATCCGCCCCGCCTTCTTCGCCCAGCCCTAGGAAAAATGATGGGAAATACGTTAAGTGTCTCTTTGAGGATGTACAGACAGAATGCATGAATTATCAAAACATTCAGTTGCTTACCGAACTTGCGGGGCGGGACAGTTGGTATCGACGGTCCTCGGTGGAGTCCGGCCATGGTTTGCCGGACTAGAAAAGCACCTTCCAGATGTCCTTGTGTGTAGAGCCAAAGAGCTCTAGCAGGGTCTGGTGCTTGGCCGGGTCGAACTCCCATAGATTGCAAGCTCGGTGTTGACATGGAAGAATCCGGCGAACCAACATCACCTGGACTACATTGACAAGCTTGATGCTCTTGTATTCCATGTCTTGGACGCGCGTCTGGAGCTCTGATAGCTCGTCAGATGATGCCCAGCTCAGGCCCTTCTCGTGCCATGACGTAAGTCACAGGGGGGCACCGGATCTGAACTCCGGAATGGCAGTCCACTCCTTGCCACGCGGCTCGGTGATATAGAACCACTGCTGCTGCCACTCCTTGAAGGAATCATTGAAAGTCCCTGTCAGCCATGTGACATTGGGCATCTTGCTCGCCGCTCACCACCTTGGGCTTTACATTAAAAACCTTCAGCCATAAGCCGAAGTGCGGAGGAACGCGGAGAAAGGCCTCGCACACGACTATAAATGTCGAGATGTTGAGAAAGGAATTTGGGGATAGATCATGGAAATCAATCCCGTAATAGTACATGATGCCGCGAACAAATGGGTGGAGGGGAAACCCTAGCCCGCGGACAAAATGAGGGAGAAAAACCACCCTCTCATGGGGTTCCGGGGTGGGGACTATATGTCCCGCCGTTGGAAGATGGTGGCAAATTCTCTTGGCCAGATACCCCCCCCCCCCCGAAGCTTTTTGATGTCGTTCTCCCGGACAGTAGAGGCCATCCACTTGCCTCCTGCTCCAGATCCGGACATCTTTGGGAAGCCTTTTTGGGCGAAGAAGAGAAATGCTTGGGCACTAGGGCTCGGGCGGAAAGGAATGGATGAATAGGAAGGGGCATTGGTGAAGGGGAAGACTCTCATCCCCTTATAAAGGCAGCAAATATCCTGTGCCTCCCCACTTGCCCACTAAAATCGCTTATTCCCCAAACGCCACGTTTGATGGCACGGTTGGGTTACCCACGTCTATATTGATGAGGATCCCGTGATAAGGGGACACGATCTCTGCTTCGACAAAACGCGCCGATAAAACCGCTTCGCGATATGTGCGGTGGCTGGTTGTGAGAAACGGTTCGAATAAGTAACCGGACCGTGTCGTGGTGTCATGCTATAAAAAGCTGTCAGCGGATTAGATTTGTGGAATATTATACTCTCTACGGTGGAATGTGGAAATTGTTTTGCAGAGCTAGACACGATCCTTGTGTTCTAAATCTTTTTTTTACTATAAACAGTAGGGTAAACACCCCACTGCAGCTTTTATTAAAATAAAGAAACAAACAACAAAAGTTATGTGGGCTTGAGGTAAGCCCATGCAAAAGGAAAGAAAAAGAAGAACAAGAGAGAAACTAAAAAAAGGAGTCTAACCTACAGCTAAGAAGAAGAAAGACTAAAAGAAAACCTAAAAAAACAAAGGGAAAAAACAAAAATTACAGCCATGCATCCAGCCAAGCAGAGAATTGAGCTTCATGTTTCTTCTTGATCCTCAGTATTTGAGTAGATTTAACTCCTGAAATAATATGTGCTTCCAGCAATCAAATGAGTGTGTTATATTTTCAAAAATCTTGTTGTTTCTTGAAATCCAGATTGCCCATGAACCCAATATTATAATCTCCATAAAGAAAGGGTAATTGAGTTTGTTCTTGAGATCTTGGTAAGCTTCCAGACTGACAAGTTAGGTGTTCTTGAAGGGCAGATGAAATCCCAACATCTGACAGCAAAAGGGCATCCCCAAAAGAGGTGGTGCAGAGTTTCTTCCTGCTGACAATTTCTCAATGCACAATTGTAGACTTCCAATTCAAAGTTTTTCCTTCTTAAAAGATTCCTAGTGTTGACTCTGTCATGTAACAGCATCCAAAAGAAAACTTTGTGCTTGGGTTGATGTGAACTTTTCCAAATCCATGAGAAGTGAGGAGGAGTTTGTTTGTGTCCAATTAGCACTTTATATGCTTTCATTGAGGAATAAAAGTCATTTCCCCAGATGTAACTCCAAGTATCCAGTGCATCTAAATATTCAGAGTGTCTTAGAGCAATGCACATGTCCTCCATTTGAATGAATTCCTCATATGCTTGTGTAGTAAGAGGGAGGTGGAATAAATCTTGAAGATATTCGGTGTTGATCACTTGTTGAACACTTTTGTGAGGATCTTTAACAAAGGAATATAAGTGATCAAACCTGTGTTTTAGGATAAACTGGTTCCACATGTCATCCCAGAACAGAGCACCTTTGCCATCCCCCACATTGCATCTGGCAATAGCTTTGAATTGATCAATGAGTGCTAGGTTGGATTTCCACCAAAATGAGCCCACTTTTTGATCCCCTGGGAGTTGTCCATTGCTGTAGTATGATTCCCAAATTAAATTGACCCAAGGGATATCATGTCATTGTAGAATTTATGAAGATTTTTCATGAGCAGGGTTTTACTTTGTGTGAAGATATCCAGGACACCCAAGCCACCCTGATCTTTTGGTCTGCAAACTGTTTTCCAAGCCACTAGTGCTGGCCTCCTATCCCCCATATCAGGACTCCTCCAAAGGCAGTGTCTTAAGTATTTAATGATCTGTTGTTTAATTGTGATGGGAACATCCAGGCAACACATGAAGTAAATCGCTAGAGAGGCCAACACAGATTTGACCAACAATACCTTCCCCGCTTGAGTCATGAAAGTGGAAATGCCAGAATCCTCTTAGCAATTCTGTTGACTATAGGCAAGCATTGCTCCACAGTTGGCTTATAAATTCCCAAAGGTAACCCCTGTATGTAAATGGGAATTCCCCTCGGCACATTACAAAGTGTTTGTGAAGATATCCACTCTGCCTTTCCTAAATGTTAATTGGTACCATGATAGATTTCCCATAGTTTACTTTGAGGCCAGTGGCGATTGCAAATGTGTTTAGTAAAGCTTTGAGGCAAACTAGTTGTCTTTCACTTGCTTGCATGATGACAAGAGTATCATCTACATCTTGCACAATAGGGAAGTCGTAGGCAGGAGTTCACTTGCGGTGGAGGTTTGACTAAATCCTTGTCATGGCTTTATTCAAGATTGATTGCGATGAAGTCACCGCTAGAAGGAACAGAAGTGGAGAAAGGGGTCTCCTTGTCCGACTCCTATTTTGCAAAGAAATTTCTTCCCAGTACCCCATTTAACATCACAATGAGAAGAAGCAGAATTGAAGAGCATTTGCATCCAAGTTATCCACCTTTCACCAAATCCCTTAGCTCTAAGAATGTCAATTATAGCCCTGATGTTCAATGGTGTCAAAGGCCTTTTCAAAATCCAGCTTTTATTACAAGCATTTCCTCATTTGACTTGTGGCAATCGATGTATGTATTCATAGGCCCATCCCAAACAATCCTGAATCACTCTGTTCTTTAAGAATCCATATTGATTGATGTGTACCAATTGTAGGATCACTTTTTGCAATCTGTTTGCCACAATTTAGTAATGATTTTGAGTACCCCATTAAGTAGTGAAATTGGTCCAAATCATTAGGGGACCTTGGTACCTCCTTCTTTGGAATGAGTGTGATATAAGAGGTATTGATGCTTTCCAAATTCACAGTTCCAAAGATGAAAGGCAATGATAAGCTCAGTTACATCCAGTTTTATAATTTCCCAGCAAGCTTTTAGGAATTCATTATTAAAACCATCAGGACCTGGGGATTTGTCTGTTGGCAAATTTTTGACAACTTCATCAATTTCTTCCCGAGTGAAAGGTTTCTCAAGATCTTGGAAAATTTGTGGATCCACTCTGCTATCATACAGGTCTTGTAAGTTGAAATGCATGTTATGACCATTGGAGTGACCTAGTCTTTTCTTAAAAGCTTCCCATTATATTGCAGCCTTGCCCTCATGATCAGTAATTTCCACTTGGTCATCATTTATGAGCATGGCAATTTTATTATGCCTGTGATTAATAGAAGCTTTTGTATGGAAGAATTTTGTATTTTCATCACCAAATTTGACCCCTTTGATTTTTCCTCTCTGTTTCCAATAAATCTTCTGATTACTGAGGGCAGTTAGGAGGGCTTCTTTCAATAGCTCTCTGCAATTATGCTCAAATAAAGTTAAATCTCTGAACTCCTCCAAGAAGTCCCATAAGAATATACATTCATTCAACTCATCAATGTGTTTTTTGATAGAAAACAGATTTTTTGCCCAAAGTTTGAGGGCTCTCCTCAAGTTCTTGAATTTAGCATTAACTTTCTTTGCAGGATCAGTATGACCAACAGGAATATTCCATGCATTTTGCACAATATCGTTGAAAGAGCTGTGTTTCAACCAAGAATTCTCAAATCTGAAAACTCTTGACTTGGGTATTGTTGTACCAATTTTTATAACACAAGGCAAATGGTCTGAAATTGGCTTTGCAAGGGGCAGAGCAGTGGTGTCAGGGTAAGAAGTCATCCATGCAGAAGAAGTGAAGAACCAGTCTAATTTTTCAAGTAAAGGGCTGTCTTGCATATTGCTCCAACTGAACTGCCTTCCTTTGAGTGGTAATTTAATTAATCCCAGATTACTAATAGCTTCATTGAATAGCAGCATCTGATTAACATCTCCACCAGGTTTATTTCTGTCTTGGTGATCTGATGAAATTAAAATCCCCATAACAATCCAAATAACATCATCAGCATTTGTATATTTGTGAACCATTCAATAAATTCCAATTTCTCTTGAATGTTACAAGGTCCATAAATATTTGTTAAGATCCATGGTTTAAGGGAGGAAGTGCAAGTGAACTGCATTGTTAAAGAGAACTTATTTTGGAAGAGCAACTGTCCAAAGGATTTAGAGCCCCATTCCAAGCGAATGTATACCACCGAAGCTCCAATAGAAGGTAGATGTTCAAATTTGTTGAATCTTTGAGGGCGTAAGTTTTGAATGTAGGCCAAATCAAAGTCTTGTCTCTTTGTTTCTTGTAAACACAAAATGCCAGCAGCACTTTCCTCAATTTTTTACCTAATGGCCAGCCATTTATCAGGAGAATTCAAACCCCTTATGTTCCAATTCAAAATATTCCAGGATCTGTTTCTACTCATGGTTTACTATCTGATTGTCAAGTTGATACTAGGCCCCATCTCCTGGTATAATAACATACTCATGAAAATTATAGACATGTGTAAGCGGAGACCCAGAAATGTTTGAGAGCTTATACAAGCAATGACAAAAGGTATGACATCTCATCAATAACAAGAGATACCAATTAAACCCCACATTCCAAGTTCTGAAGACAGACACCAAACATGTTCTGCTTACATCCATAACACTCATAACAGCAAAATTCATGCATACAACCATCAAACTAGTTTCTCTCAGAGTAACCCTGGTGCTAATATTAATGTGGCAGATCATAATGGCACATCCTAAGGAGTTGCAGCACCAGTGACCTTGGGAACCTTGGTCACATCCTCCTGGCCCTTCTTCTTGGGCCTTTTTGAGAGCTTGTTCTGTGCCTCATCCTCAGATACCTTGCAAAAAGCCTTTGTCAGGTTTTTGACCACTTTATTATGCACAACAGGAGGAATGGCATTACAAGGTAAGCAAGAGTTGACATCACATGTCTTCCTTCTATAACCATTGTTGTCTTTCTTAATTCGATCACTTCTTCTTACCTGAGTCTCCACAAGGGGCTCTTTTTCTCTCCTCTTCCTTGAGATAGCTTCTCCTAGAGACAAGTGTATGACCTTGTTGGGGGACACTTGCTGGAGTGGGCTTCCAGCACCACTAGATGAGTGAGCAGCAGGGCTTATACCCTCATTTTCCTTCCCCAAACCCAAAGCATTATTTCCTTGCAACTAGGGGCCCGTGAAGCGGGGAGGTGCATCAGAATATGAAATAAGATGGTCTCTTCAAGATCACAATTGGCGATGGCAGTTTCCACAGTTCAGATTTCAGCAGATGCATGACCCAACCAAATTTGTCAAGAGTAAGGAGAAGATGGATTATGAAGTTAAACCAACTTACGTGTATGCCAATTTTGAAAGTATTTGCTTCTCCACGAGTTCTTTGGAGCAAAATGTCAATCCACAGACCCAAACCTTCCTCAGAAATCAAATGGGCACCATCAATAATATCCAAGGCATGATTTTGAACTAATTCATGAATATCAAGTAAAGTGGGAGAGTTAACTAGAGAAAAACTCTCCATACCTTTACGTTGCCCAGCTTTAGAAGTGCCAACTTGAACAAAGGGAACATCTGCTTTGCCCTTTAAGTCAACTGTGGGCACAAAGCCATGTGATTCACCTTGCATATCTTGTACAGTCACATTGTCCCTGTATATAGTACCAGCCATGACCTGGGAGTCAGATGTAGCATTATCCTGGTGAAGTTGAACATGGGTTTCTTCTGCAGCAGGAGCAACAAAAGGGTCACTCTGAGCAAGAGGCCCTTCTGGCCCTGGATTTTCATCATCAGCTCCAAGGGTTTCTGCAGCACTGGGGACTGCAGCTTGTCCAACAATGTCCACAGCAAGGGCCACATGCAAAGCCTCCTGATCAGGCATAGGGCCCCCCACAACTAGCTGTTGTTCCAAACCAGCCAGATTCTCATTGTGATGTACAGGACCATCCTCTTCTCCAATTGCTTGATAAGCAAGAAAAATGTTTTGCAAACCCATGCCTAGAGGGTTGACTTGAGCAGCTTGATTAACCTCATCACCGGGCGGTGTGAGTGTTAGACCAAATACCATCGAACAGAAAGCTGTGGTGGTGATGCTGCTATTGGGAGCACCATCCTCCTGCAAAACTGGCATGTCCTCCTGCTGTTGGTGCGGATGCGGCTGGGGAATGGGAACTTGTGGAAAAGCCCAGTGGCCCTGCTCATCCTACTCTTCCCAAGCATCCCAACCATCCTGTTGTGCAGGCTCATTATGAATCTGAACAGGTGAAAACACAGGAAATCGTTGGCATGTTGGGGAATTGGGTGTGGATCAACTCCAGGTGGTGGAATAGGATCTTCATCTTCAGGTCCACCACCAAGCATTTCTTCTAAAAGAACCTCAACAGAGCTAGTCCAAGACTCTTCCTCAAAGCACTCTCCCTCTGACCACCTGATGCTTTTTGGTATGTCAATGAGCTCAGTAACTCTGGCTTTCACCAAGATTTTCCCTCGGAGTGCATCCTCCTTTTCCCAACTAATAAGTCTTCCCCACTTAGCAATGGCGGCTGCAATGTCTTCAGTATTGCAATAATCAAAAGGGACACCCACAAACAAAAGCCAACAAGTTCTATTGAAATGTAACCTGCGCCAGTTCCTTCCTTTGTTGTGTGGAATGAAGGAAATAAAGACGTCCCCAAAAGGATGCAGACTGTGTCTGATGAGGCGATCTCTATCTCTAACATGCCGAAACTGAACATAGGCCTCCCCAAAAGGGCATGGCTGGATTTCTCTGAATCCAACCTCCTCATCACCTTTCAAGAACTCCTCAAGAACATCTCTAACATTTGGAAAAAATACCTCGTTTGGATGTGGGTGAATGATTGCTATCGCCCAGTCCTCGTGCCTTCTTTGTCTGTGCGGCAAGATTGCTCTCGAAACCCCAATACGCCCCTCCACCTCAAGAATCTGGAACCCATGGGGGACAAAAGGAGCTGGGTCGATGGGTATGTTGGCCATTGTCGATGCGAAAGCTTCCGACGAGCGAAGCACCAATCCCTGCTCCGCCGATGCTGGAGAAGGTGGCGAGCTTGCCGAGGCAAGAATAGCAGAGGGAGCAGAGTTGGTAAGAAGAGAGGAATGCGAGGAGGCAGCCTGCGGTCTCGGTTGGAAATTTGGAAATAGGTCCTTGACCAGCTCCATAAATGACAAGACCTGCCTAATCGGCTGAGCTGGGCCTTTACATTTGAACCAGGCCTCCACAGCACCGTCAGCCCAGGCCTCCTCGTGGGCTCGAACGAGTCAAATTGTAGAAAAGGCCATAGCCTGTAACTTAGGAACCATGCAGTTACGTCTTGACGTGACCTTGACCTCCACAAGCAAAGCAAACTACATACGTCAAGGAAAAGCGAACGGAGAGACATTTGGGGCTGATTAAGAGACCCATTACACTCAAGTGTTAATGGAGGGCAAATTTGAATGCTCCCTTGATTGGTACTGCCATGAATGTGACCCGATAAACGCCAAGACCGAACGACCGCTTTCTAACCACCGTCTTTGTAGCTCGTGATCGCCGGAGTTGCTAGCCACAAACCTTACCATTTCTACCCACCAAGGTCCATTCATCATCAAGTTCCTTGTAGAAAGCTTGTTCTTCTCTAAACCAATTTGGCCCACCATAATTCCACAAACTAAACACAACCTCAAAGTCATGTTCAACAATTCTACCACTATTATAGATCTCAAAGCCAACAGACTTAGAAGCAACCGAGAACTTGAAAGTTCTATCCCTGAGGTGACGAACCCTAAAACCTTGAGCATAACCTCCAAACATGGCCAGGAGAGAGACACTAACCGTGTGAACATCAAGCTTGAATGTAGCGCGGCAGAAAGATACCACCAAGGTGAATTCTTGTTGACGAAAGCCAGGAGAAAACACCACCGGATGCCCAAACTTAGACCTCATGTCTGATTGAAACTTCCTGCCACGATCAAAGTTTAAGGAAAAAGGAGGCATCTTCAAAGGTGGCTGTCGAGACCGGAGTGGCCGCCGACAGGAGAGGTGGCCGCCGGGGCCGGAGTGGCCACCGGCGCAAAAACGCCTTGGAGTCGCCTAGGAGAGGAGTCGCCTGGTAAATCGCCATCTATGGAGTATTCGGAGAAGGAACCCGCCTTGGAATGCCGAAGACAATATGCGCGTCGGACTCATCGTCATTGAAGCCTGGTTCAGGGGCTACTGAGGGAGTCTTGGATTGAGGGGTCCTCGGACAGCCGGACTATATACTTTGGCCGGACTGTTGGGCTATGAAGATACAAGATTGAAGACTTCGTCCCGTGTCCGGATGAGACTCTCCTTTGCATGGAAGGAAAGCTTGGATATTCGGATATGTAGATTTCCTTCCCTGTAACCGACTCTGTGTAACCCTAGCCCCCTCCGGTGTCTATATAAACCGGAGGGTTTAGTCCGTAGGACAACAACAATCATAATCATAGGCTAGCTTCTAGGGTTTAGCCTCTACGATCTTGTGGTAGATCAACTCTTGTAATACTCATATCGTCAAGATTAATCAAGCGTAAGTAGGGTATTACCTCCATCGAGAGGGCCGAACCTGGGTAAAACATCGTGTCCCCTGCCTCCCTGTTACCATTAGCCTTAGACGACTTGTTGGGACCCCCTACCCGAGATCCGCCGGTTTTGACACCGACACTGCCCTCTCTATGGCACGCCTGGGAGTCCTACTCCCACCGGGAGTAGGATTCTCCCCCCCCCCCTTCCATGTAGTAGGAGTAGGAGTCAAGGAAAGGGAAGAGAGAAGAGAAGGAAGGAGGGGGCGCCGCCCCTCCCCCTAGTCCAATTCAGACTAGGCCTTGGGGGAGCGTGTGGCCTGCCTCTCTCCCTCTCCCTTAAAGCCCAATAAGGCCCATATACTCCCCGGCGAATTCCCATAACTCTCCGGTACTCCGATAAATACCCGAATCACTCGGAACCTTTCCGATGTCCGAATATAGTCATCCAATATATCGATCTTTACGTCTCGACCATTTCGAGACTCCGCGTCATGTCTCTGGTCTCATCTGGGACTCCGAACTACCTTCGGAACATCAAAACAAATAACTCATAATATAAATCGTCATCGAGCGTTAAACGTGCAGACCCTACGGGTTCAAGAACTATGTAGACATGACCGAGACACGTCTCCGGCCAATAATCAATAGAACCTGGATGCTCATATTGGCTCCCACATATTCTACGAAGATCTTTATCGGTCAAACCGCATAACAACATACGTTGTTCCCTTTGTCATCGGTATGTTACTTGCCCGAGATTCGATCGTTGGTATCTCAATACCTAGTTCAATCTCGTTATCGGCAAGTCTATTTACTCGTTCCGTAATACATCATCCTGCAACTAACTCATTAGTTACAATGCTTGCAAGGCTTAGAGTGATGTGCATTACCGAGTGGGCCCAGAGATACCTCTCCGACAATCGGAGTGACAAATCCTAAGCTCGAAATATGCCAACCTAACAAGTACCTTCGGAGAAACCTGTAGAGCCCCTTTATAATCACCCAGTTACGTTGTGACGTTTGGTGGCACACAAAGTGTTCCTCCGGTAAACGGGAGTTGTATAATCTCATAGTCATAGGAACATGTGTAAGTCATGAAGAAAGCAATAACAACATACTAAATGATCAAGTGCTAAGCTAACGGAATGGGTCAAGTCAATCACATCATTCTCCAATGATGTGATCCCGTTAATCAAATGACAACTCTTGTCTATGGCTAGGAAACTTAACCATCTTTGATTCAACGAGCTAGTCAAGTAGAGGCATACTAGTGACACTTTGTTTGTCTATGTATTCACACATGTACTAAGTTTTCGGTTAATACAATTCTAGCATGAATAATAAACATTTATCATGAAATAAGGAGATAAATAATAACTTTATTATTGCCTCTAGGGCATATTTCCTTCAGGATGAAGATCCTATGTCTCCTAACCATTCTTCTTCCTCATCTCTGGTTCTTCCCATACAGAACACTTGCAGACGGGCCGGACCACCACCCCCATCGATCAGTGTTCCTCCATACCCCACCCCCACCCCCACCAGCGTCGAGTTTTCTTCGTTCGTGAGGCCCCACCACCGCCCCCACAACCACACCGTCCCACACAGAGCCCCTTTGTTCGCACCGCAAACTCCAATGAGCTCTGAAAAATCGACCGACCCAATTTTAAAATTTAGTCTCATCGTCATTTAACTAGTGTGGAATATAAAAGGGGAAAACCATAAGCATTGGGAGTATAGTGTTGAGCGTGCCATGGCGGATCTGAAGGTGCAAACCGGACAAAGGCAACTTCACAACCAATGTTTGCTTTCAACTAGCAAGTAAGTGATGGGCAAGAAATCAGAGTAAAGCAGTGGCGATCTATTTTCTTGCTACGATAAATAAGTTGAGCAGATACGAAAGAGTACCGCCTCTGGTGCGGCACCGTGTATGCATCTGCTGAGAGTTTGACGGTGTTGCGGTAGTGATGGCTGTCGGCGGCGTGGAAGCAGATCTAGGAGGGTAGACGGTGGCGGTGCAGTGCGGTGGACGAGATGGTCATAGGAGCGGCACCGGCAAGGTGGACGACGGCGGGGATGAAGCGAGAGGACGGGATGCAAGGATCTCGATCCAAAGCCGTGGATGAGAGAGGTCGATCTCTTGTAATGGACGGCGGCGTCGGGGTATCAGCTCCGGCATGGTGGAGGAGGACGGCGGTGGATGGGGTGGCGGACGGAGGAGGCTGGGGTGGAGAGGGTGTTTTGGTGCCCACGGAGCACGAATGGGGAAATGGAGGTAGAGAGTAAGGGGGAACCATGTCTTAAGGGCGCGCTTGTCTCAAATGCGAGGAAATTTACAAACTTGGCCCCCGTTTCAAATTTCCTACATCACAACAATATTAGTCGGTTGGGGATAGGACGGTAATATCGTAGACATCGAATATTTGCTGACGAGAGTTTGTTTTTGGCACCCACCGTGTATGAACCGGGGAGGAAGTCGATTTCGGCCGAGGATACACTGTGTTTTGGCGCCCACCATGTATGAATCCGGGTGAGACGCGGTTATGTCACGTTTGAGTGAAATTACAAACCTACCCCTATCGAAACCTATAGAAATCGAGCAGATAGGCTTTGCGTGGCAGGGATAGGCATTAGTAATTTCCATCTTGCAGATTTTTGTTTCGAGCGGTTACTACGACTTTCCCCGCTTCATTCAAATTTTGCAGAGTGCACATTTACCATGCCAACTCAATTCGAATCCCATTTGTATTTTTTTTTCGGGTGGGATCCATTTTCTATTGGAATAAAATTCTATAGAATATTTTTATATATACTTTCAAAAGCACAACACCCTTTATACATAAATATGGTTTACAAATGGCATGATCTAAGATTCATAAGGTTGTATCCATCAATTTGGATTTTCAAATATTTGAACCCACTTTATGTTGAAATCCAATGTATGCATTCCTCGCTAACTGTCTCCAATTAATGTGTGTTTCATGCAGGTTTTTTTTACTTCTCAAACATGTATAATGTGTTTCACACACGCAACATATAGTGTAATCCCGTTTAGACATTAATTGCATATAAACCATGCATTGTTTCTAATTAAAGAATCTATGGATCACCAATATTGATAATTAAACTATATAACATTACACGTGTCCGCAAATTCAAATGAATATGCATGTTTGATACACCAATTTGCGTTATGATATTATCGATGTCGTGATCTCCAGTTTAAAGATTTCAATCCCCTTTAATCCAGATATCCGTCTCATATAGCTATCACTCATGCTTATATAGGACTATCTCTCTAGACCTATACGCGTTCAACATCTCTCGGGTATCTCTCGTGCTTCCTGTATGTCGACAATGATCTTTTATCTTTGTAACACACTGACGGTACTCTCTCCTTCGACCTTCATCACTCTATCTATCTCTAAGTATATCTCGCTCCCTGCTATGTGTCTCTAACTATGATTCTCCATGTGGAATCTCTTTCTCTCACACAAACACAAAACTTTGTCTCCTGGGGTCTCATTTCTCTCTACTATTCCCCTGTGTGCCACTCGCACACCCCTCATACAGAGATGTCTTTCGCTCCTTAGGTATGAGAACCTACGACTCTTCCTCTTAAATATCTCTTTCTCACACATAAACACAAACTTTGTCTCCTAGGGTCTCATATTTCTCGACTGTTCTCTTGTATGTCGCTCACACACACTCTCTCTCCCTTGAGATATCTTGCGTTCCCTCATATGTCTCTCTAGCTATCACTCTCGTTGTGAAATATATTTCTCTCTCGCAGACACAAAACTCCGTCTTTCGGGATCTCACTTCTCTCTGATATTTTTTTGTATGTGACTCACATGCACCCTCTCTCTATCTCTCTCACACCCACACACATGACTCAGCCTTCTGATCCACTCGACTCCTATCTCTAACGCACACTAGCTAGCATCTTTATCTTTATGTTTATCTATTTCTCCATCAACCTTCTTTCTCGCCCTCACTCTTGCTTCCTATCACACACAATACATATGTTTCTCTCTACATGCAGTCAAGTGCCCTCTTTTTATCTTTCTCTCACACACACATAACTTCACCCTCTGAACCACCTGGCGGTCATCTCCAACACTCAAACTAGCGGATGTCCCTCTAGTTAGCATCTCCATCTCTGTATCTATCTGTAGTTTCTCCGTTAACATTTCTTGCACGCAGTCTTGCTTCCTATCACCCACACTATATATGTCTCTCTCCATACATATGCATTTATAAGTTGATCTCTTTTGCACAATCATTGTGCCTCACTCCCTCTGCTCGCCATAGATGCATGCTCCAGCCCACACCACTATCTCTTAAAGACAAAAACACATGCTCAATTGTCAGGCCTTCTTCCCTGCATTCTCACATGCATGCATATTGTCATATCGATCCGTCTCTCCCATGTCGTTGATCTTATGACTTATGTCTTCTTTCTTTTATCTTGATCATGCCAACACACACACCCACACACCCCACGTATACATATAGACCTCTCGCCCACGCACGCTCAATGTTTCTATGGCTCCATACGTAGTTAATTACCCTCAACCCTAACGCCACATCGAATCGTTCTCTTCTTGTGTGCGCATAACTTCCGCCTGGATGGGTAAAACACACACTCACACTTAACAATCTCCTTCTAGCTACCCCCCCTCTCACTCTTCCACTATATCCCCGAAACCAATAAGATCATCCCTTCGTTTAATTCCCGCCTACATGCACCATAGATATATAGTAGTCTTCCTCGGTGTCTCTCGAACAAACACGTTCTCTCGATGTCGACTCCTCTCACGCCAAGACACACCTTCTCTTCCCTCTCTACGGGCATTTTCTCTCTCGCACCCCATCGTTGGTGGCCTCTTCCATACACATCACCTCTCTATGATGAAGCCATGCACACTTAAATTACATCCGCCACCGAGGACCCCGCGACACACACACACACACACACACAAACACACACACGCACACACACGCACGCACCCACACACACACACACAAACACACACACACACACACACAAAGACTCCGTCACACACACACACTAAGACTCCATCTCTCTCTCTCTCTCTCACACACACACACACACACAAACACACACACACACACACACAGACACACACTAAGACTCCATCTCACACACACATGCTCTAGGCGGAGCATTTCTTCCTACCACCCTTCATCCAACCTTACCCATATGTTAAACAATCACCTTAATTTACTTGTATAACATGGACAAATTCCACTTTACTTTAGTAGTTAGCAAACTTATCATCTATACCCTTATAAAAACCGAGTTGGCGATGATGGTGTGCCTGGCATCTTGTAATATAGACCGTATGATCTATATCTGACGGATAGAAAGCAAACTATGAAAATTTTACAAAAGATACATGAACCTCTCTCCACATCCTTATCTCCCACAACCTCATTGCTGAGCAATTAAAAAGGAAGTCTCTGGAACAATCTAACATGGTGGCCACTGCCGCCTGCCGGCGCCGTCCATCCCCATGCCTCCACCCATTCCGACCACCAGTCACCACCACGCTCCACTCCTCCTCACCTTATCTCTCATCTTTCATTTTTTCAATGACATTCTCGAGATACCAGTTTTCTGATAAAATTCTTGAGATATCATTAGTTTTTACAGATGGGATTACTCCTGCATGGGTCAATCACAACAGGTGTTTTGTAAAAAAATGCATATTGATGTTCCGTGTAATGCACGAGCATCTTGCTTGTAATTATATAACGCAAATCACGAGCAGGAAGTGACATTTTTTTACACAACCACATTAACATGGCCACGTAAATCACTAGCTAAAGTAAATAGCATTATACTTATATCCCGATGCAAAGGTTGAGTACATGTCCGAAGAGTAGAGTCGTACACACGCACTTTATCTCTCAGAATCACACACACACACACACACACACACCAGTTACGTGACGCCCACTTAAGCAGACACGTATGTTACAATTTGTGCACCCGTGGGTACACGTGATGCTGCGCATTTATTTAAGCCGGAAGGCGAACCCAAACAGTAGCTGCATTCATTCCCCTCCCGCTGCCTCTTCTCTGGTCGCTGTCGCCCGGTAGCCATGGCCCGACCGAAGGTAACTGGTAACAACATACACCATACTCCCGCCGGAGCGGTGGAAGAGGAAGGAGAAGGGAAGCAGGCTGTGGAGTAATGTTTTTACCACAATTTCTCAGGAAACCGAGTGCAATAATTGAGTAGTTTTGCAAACTACCAGTACTACACCTGAAACGGTTCAAAACCTATACTCCCTTGCCAGCGCGTGCTTCCCGTGTGAAACGGTCAGTGTCTCCCTGGAGCGTCTGTGCCGCATTAATGCCCTGCCAGAGTGGAGGCGACCTCTCACTGCCGCTGGCTTTGAAGCAGCGCAACGACCGAGAGAGCGTTGCTTCCCGGTGCACGCAACTGCTCCGCGTCGAGGCTGGCCATAGGCCCTGTTTGGATCCATGGGTTAGAGTAAGTTTGAGCTAGTTAGGGCTCAAATAGCCCTAAAGTATCCAAGCATGAGGGTTTAAATTGGAGCAAGTTGCACCGAACCCACCAAAAAAAACTATCCCAACCAAGAGGTGCTAACTGGAGATAGTTCTCATTGGGACCACTGAAAAATCACTGTTCTCTCTCCATCAAGTGCATTTATTGTCAATCTAACCCTGTCAACCAAACACCTCTTTGGCTACAGTTAGTTCAGGGTTAGTCATGAGTTAGTGTAACCTCTAGCTAAGTTAGAGTATCCAAACAGGAGCAGTATAGAACATGCAAGTTGCTCAAAGCATACCGTCAAATTCGTACGTGAAAGGGTTTTTTTTTAAATGGAACGTGAAAGGAATTTTTTTTAGAATGCTCTTGGCATGTTGCTAACATGTGATGAGTTAACCGACCTCAATAGACGGCAAAAACGCCAACCCGCCGCACTTTGAGAGAAATGAGGAGGGAGAAGCGATCTGAGCTGCTGGATTACTAGAGATAGGTGTCGCACGGAAGCTAAGAAATATGGTGATAGCGTGGGTTAGCCATGTACTAGTATGATGTAACTACACCGGCTGCCGTGTTTCATACTCTTCCGATCCTTTGTGGAGATGATTGGTTGATTTTATATCGCTGAATAATACAAAATATTATGAGTGCAGATGCTCCACCACGAGGTTCCTTGCACCTTCTCGGTCGTCGGGAATCTATGTTCTTCCACTCTATTTTTTTACGTGAGCTTTGTTCATCCTTTTGCCAACATGCGAGACATCTAGCATCAAGGTGCACGTGTCATGCAAGGATCGTTCCATCTATATGAAGAACACGTGGGACTGGAACTACGAGACGGACATGTACCCAGGAGTGGACGTACGAACCTGAGTAATGTAGCGCAGTAAGTGAAGTAGAAAGGCACAAATGGTATGAACATGTGTGGCATATAGGGTGTGTTTGGTTGCGTTCTCGTCTCAACATAGTTGTTCCCTCTTCATGCATGCTCAACTCAACACCCTTCTTCATGCATGCTTCTAGTGTATTTGTGCTTAACTAGTGTGGACTCATGCACCCTCCATACACTCTACCAAACACCCAAAAGTGGGTCGAGAAGGGAACTCTTGGGCGGCATTTGTCTCTTACTACGTACTCCCTCTGTTCCAAATTACTCATCGTGGTTTTAGTTCAAATTTGAACTAAAACCAAGACGAGTAATTTGGAATGGAGGGAGTACCACTAAATGTTCTACGTGCAATGCACGGTGATGTAATGGAGTACGTGCCTAAGTACTCTACTACTACTATATTAGTTGGAGGCACATATTAGCTTTTATATTTGTTTACGTGTATGCCCCGAGACCTTCCAACTAGACGTGTCTTTCTCTCCAGGTCGCACTTTGTATCGTTCATACCACTAGTACTACTACGTGTGGTCTCCGACCCAGAAGTGGAAGAAGTGGAGATGCTCTACCATGTTGTTTTTTTGTGCGCTGGGCTCTACCACGCTGTTCATGTCCCACTCCTTTCGCTGACATGTGGGACATCCAGCACGTGCTGTGTTTGGCACTCTTCGTCGTAAGAGTTGAAACACTAGCATTCATCAGAAATAAAAAATAAATATAAATCAACAGTGATACTATTTTTTTGGGAACCAATCAGCAGTGATACTATACCACGCGGTTTCCTTGCTCCTCAATATTAGAAAGAATACTTCCGTTCGCCAACATGTGGGACGTCGGCCATCCTGGTCCACTTGCCATGCATGCAGAACTCCAAGGGAGAGTCACCCCGGCCGTCGCGCCATAGTAATAATGACTAATGAGCCATCAAATCACAGGCCCAACCTTTCCCACTTTGAAGTTGCTCGGACGAAGGAACCATCATGACTTCGTTGAATTCCGCTTCTTGAAGAAAACTATTGTACCAGCAATACTGCTAGCTACTGATGAGTTACTCCAATGCAGGCCTCCTTTCGTTCATAGGATAGGAATTTTATAGGAATATGAAAATCATAGGAAGTGAGATGACATGCATCTCAGTTCCTATAGAGAAAGAGATGCCATTTGATGCATTGTATAGGAATTTTTCCATTGAGTCTAGGTTAATGTACTAGTAATTTTCTCTAAAAACTATAGTAGTAACTAGTAGTACTGGTACATGCTCGTACTCAGACACAGACACGCACACTAACTACTAGTACTACTACTTCTCACAAGCTGGCCAGACGTCGTCGTTCTCCTTCCCGGCTTTGTCGGCGACACCCCACCGTGCTTGGATCTCCGCTTAACCTCTCTCCAGCAGTAGCAAGGCGTCCTCTTCTTTCTTGCGGCGGTGGGCCTCTTTTCTTGAGTGCTTTTCGACTTTTCTGCTCCCTCTCAGGCGGCTTTGGCCGCCTCTTGCTCTACCATTCGGCCTTGGCAGCTTCAAATTCCTCCCACATAGGTGTGAGGTCGCGAGCGGCGATGAACTCGGCACGGCGGGATGCCATTGCTTCCCTACTATTTTGCGTGCGGTCATGGCGGCAGGAACTTCATGGCGGGATGCCATCGCTTCCTTACCGGTTAGTTTGCGGCTCGGTGGCATGAACGACGCTTGGTGAGAGCTCTGGGGTGGAGTGGCCGGACAACTGCATAGTGCATTGGTTTGTCAAGAGCTCAAGGACAAAAGACGAAGGAAATTTGGATTCCCCTTCAATCCTGGTCATTTATTACTGAGTAAAATGCATTGGCGGTCATCGAACTTGTCTTGATAGCTCACTTTGATCATTGTATACGAGATATGGTGATTATACGTCACTGGCTCAGCGTATAGCTCCGTATTTGTCTGGTTGACCAGTCAAACAGTCCGCATGCACCTCATCAGCTCGTGTTCTTTATCTATCTACGCGGGCCTACCTACTAGTGGAGAAAGATATAAAAACCAAAATCATGCGTATGTGGGGAATCAAACCACGGACTCGTCGCTGCAATGCACACTCGTCAGCCAAATGAAAATGAAATACTTTGCGTCAGACACTCACGCTCATGTTGTCAGAGCATGCTAATGCATGCACGTCGCCCTCTCAATCAAAGTCCTACTCATGGCGCAACGCAAATGGCGAGCCCATCACCTACGCGCCCCGGCGGTGCCTGACATTACTGTTTAGACGTTTGATAGAGGCCTACGCGAACGCCGAGCATGTATTCACCTGGCTCAACACCAACGGTCATACTCGGAGCACCTTGCTCACGTATATCTTCCATCACTACGACAATCTATAAAACAACCTAGCTAGAGAGGGTACTATGGTATGGAGTATGTACTATCGTGAGCGACCGATCTTAGTGACGCTGCACACGAGTGTGTATCTGATCGATTCGTCCATTATTCGTAAGTTATGCATGGTTGTGTGGTGTCTAATGGTGGTTGTCGAAGGCTAGCTGGCGACAAGAGCGGTTGCATGGACGCCTGGTTGTCAATACATGCCGCATATGCTTCAAAGGCTCGTCATCCATGACTTCACACTTTACCACCACGCCAGCATCTGACCGCCCTGGCCTACCGAAACCCCTACCATCGCTAGTGCGTGTTTCCCGCCTGAAACGGTCACCGTCTCTCCAGAACGTCAGTGCCGCATTCACCGGACTTAACTGCAGGTGCAGTTGGTGTGTCACTAACATGCGGGCCAGATGCCTGTTGGGCCCACATGTCAAGAACTCCAACGCACTGCAGCTAAGTCATCAAGCGTCCGCATTCACGCCCAACGAACCTACTCCGGCGCCAGCCGTCCATCGTCTGACGCGGCTCATTGCCATTCGCCCGCTATATTAACTTGAGCCACAGCTCCCAGCCATAGCCAAAGACCCACACTCATTCTCCTCCGGTCCCTTCCTTTTGTCGGCACCACTGCAACCATGGCCTCCTGGCGCTCCAAAGCTCTCTTGGACGTACTGTCACAGGAGCAAACGAGGGACATCGGCGGCTCCGCTCCGGGCGCGCTCCAAAGCTCTCTTCGACGTACTGTTGCAGGAGCAGACGAAGGAGATCGCTGGCACCCCCCGGCTGCCCTCCGTCGCCACGACCACGAAGCCGGTGCATGCGCGCACGCAGCCGGCAGCGAGGAAGAGTAGTACACGGTAGGTCGCCACCGCTCTGGTCCCAGGAAGGCCACCGCTACTCCACTCAGTCGACGCCAAGCTTGGTGGGGTAAACATTGGTGGCCGATTAGCCGCTTGACGGCGACGTGGAGGCAGAAATCTTCAGAACCTTGTGCTCCGGAGGAGGAGGTTATCGAGGCGGATGAGGAGGAGGCAAAGGCAATGGCCGGCTTTCTCGGGTTCATGGCCGGACATGGTTGTCGGGCGCCGGAGATCATTTAGATTAGGTTTACAGTAGGTTTTAGTACGGTTTGTGCGAAATATGTAATGAATTTTGTCCAGTTTGTAGGAAAAGTTTTTGAAATGTAATGAATTTCATCCGATTAATTTGAAATTTGCTTTGTTTGCATGAATTTCATCCAGTTAGTTCATATAGTTGTCGAAAGGTATGTGGGCAAGCATCGGATGGCATCCATCAGTGTCCTCAAACAGATGCCGGTGTAAATTTGTGGGCGAGCGCTAGAGATGCCCTAACTATCATGCTATAATCACTAACAGTGCTCCATTATTTGGCAGGGAACAGTTATCCCTCGATCAAAATCAGACCTGCGGTGTTTCACACTCCTCCCACGTAAGAGTGTAAACTCTTGCTTACATAAAAATGGAGCAAGTGGACGACACTGTAGCACGTCATATCACTCAAACTAGCCTGCCTAACGAGCGGGAAAGCACCGCCCTCATCATTTTATTCTGAATTTCTATCGATCGATCGCGCCAAATGTTACGCTTTGCAAGTTCTAAAGGAAAATGCGGCACACTTACGACTCGTACGCGTCACACCCCCGACAGTCCGGCTCGCATGCCGCTCACCAGAGGGGACACGTGTTGTCTTGCAATTTCACTGACATGTGGGATTGCAATTGAATAAACCGTCGATAGCCGAAATTTAATCGCTCGGCGGGCGTTGGTTGAGAAGAGAGAGACGGGGGAGGGAGAAGAGATCGCCACCGCCACAAGACGGACTCCAAGAAATATATGGTGATAATGTGAGGTGGGCCATGCGGGAGTCTGGACCGCTTCCAAGCCCGCTTCTGACCGCCCTGGCCCCTCAGACGCTAGCTGCCCGCCGCATGCATGCATAGCAAGTACTCCAGTACCAGTAAAATACTGGGGTATAAGCCCGCTTATGTGGAGGAGAGAGAGGCATTGACAAAGTCAAGGAGTGGGCTCTTCAAGATCCCGTCTCTACACATGCTCCTAGGTATAAAAAATAATTCTCAAAAAAGAGGCATAAAAACAATTCTGTCTAAAAAAAGAAAGGTAAAAAAAATTTGAGAGGAAATAGATAGAGAGAAAGTGAGAAAAAGTTGTAACCTTATAGCCAACCTTATAGTCAATAAAGATGGTAGTATTACATGAGGAAGGAGGGAGGTGCACATGCCAAGTTCACTGGCTGTCAGTGTTTCACACTCCTCCGTCAGAATAAAGGGAGACAATAGCTTTCATCGAAAATAAACAATAAATACTTGTTGTTCGTCCTCTATATCGGAAAGAATACTTTCATTCGCCGACATGTGGGACGTAGACCATCCTGGTCCACCTGCCATGCACAAAATTATCCTGGTCTACCCCGATCAGATCGCAGAGGCCCAACCTTTCCCATCGTAAGTTGGTCGGACGAAGGAACCATCATGACTTCGTTGAATTCCGCTTCTTCAAGAAAACTTACATCGCATAATACTGCTACCACACGCGAAGACTGTTCGGCACTGTACCACGTCATATCACTGAAACCCACTAGGCCATCCTAAAAAAAACCACTAGGCCAAACTAGCCCGCCTATAGGTCATCTATTTTGGAACGGAGGGAGTAAGTCTCTGTACTGCTATGATTTTGTGTTGTACATCTTTGTACTTTTGCTACGGTTTTTCTAACCTATGAACCAAATGAGGCCTGAATGTATCCGTGTCGACTAAGCCTACAATTTTAGGAGCTTGGGCTATTGGCCGATCGACGACGGATAAGTATAAGCGTACCACGAGCTCATCAACCCTAACATTTCTCTTCGGTGAGTGTTTTGCAAGTACTATAGCTCGCACAGTAGCTAGCCTACTAACACCAAGAATCATCAAAAAAGCCCTGCTGATATGATAAACATTTCAAACTTACATCTAAGCATGCCATATATTACATCAAAAACTGGTGAGGATACATCTGTTTCCATAACTTGGAGAGGGCTCACATGATTCACTATCAAACAAAAGTCGCAAGTACCGCCCACACAAGACAGTGCACTAGCCCTAAGATGGTTTGATAACACACATCGTTCTGGTAATTAAACACAGGGAAATGCAAAATACCCTAAAGGATTAGCGCGACCAGCTATTTCTTGTCATCGATCTCTCGGGCAATCACCACAGCACGGACAGCGGCATGGGAATCGATCTCTGGGGCGATGTCCATAGGACTGACCGCGACATCGGAATCGATCTCTGGGGCGATGTCCACAGGATGGACAGCGGCATCGGAATCGATCTCCGGGGCGATGGCAATAGGACGGACCGCGACATCAAAAACGATCTCTGGGGCGTTGTCCATAGGACGGGCCGCGACATCGGAATCATCAAGGACGTCCACCGGCACCTGCACAACCCTAACATATTAGCAAGCACATTGCAAATACTCAAAAACCACAACTATGGTAATAAGCCATTATTTTTTACCTTGTGCAGCTCACCAGGGGATCCCATCCCTTCGGGGGCCATCTCCTCATCCTCGATGGGGGCCATCACCTTGCCAGGGGAATACTGCTTCTCAACCGCGACTATCTCCTCAAACTCGGCCTTGAGCCTCGCATAGGTGGCCATCGAGTTTCGGTAGGCACTGGGGCCCTTGCTATTCTTCCAACTTTCTTTGAGGAGTTCGTCCGCCAACGCCGCCAACTCTTTGGCTAGTGCTTGTTTCTTGGAGTTCTTCATCTTCATGGGTTGGCCCGCCAACATGGTCAACTCGTTGGTCGGTGCTTGCTTCCTGGAGATCGCTGTCTCCAGTGGGTTGTCCGCCGGCAACTCTTCGCCTAGTGCTCCAGGATCCATCAATGAACTGACAAACAAAAAGCAACCGAAAGGAAACCACAATCGCAATGAAAATGGGAAAAGAATAGGCTGTGAGAATCGATCGGTGCTTCGCAAAAAGAAGATTCTTGGAATGAAAATATAGCTGCATCACTGATTCTCCCACCTTTCCTTCGTTGGTACAGAAGAAAAATGGCAGAAGTGAGTATCCTGGAGTGAGGTTTTCTTCAAGAAAGGGGAGAAAGGGCTTCAACGAGCATTCCAGTGAAATGATGGTTGCTTCGTCCAGTCCAACTTCGAGGCCACTTTACCAATGCTGGTAAAGGTGTGGGTTTTGTGATATGACGGGTCATGACGGCTGAGGGAGTCCCGGATTAGGGGGTGTCCGGATAGCCGAACTATCACCTTCGGACGGACTCCTGGACTATGAATATACAAGATTGAAGACTTCGTCCCGTGTCCGGATGGGACTTTCCTTGGCGTGGAAGGCAAGCTTGGCAATACGAATACATAGATCTCCTACCATTATAACCGACTCTGTGTAACCCAAACCCTCTTCGGTGTCTATATAAACCGGAGGGTTTTAGTCCGTAGGACGAACAACAATCATACCATAGGCTAGCTTCTAGGGTTTAGCCTCTCTGATCTCGTGGTAGATCTACTCTTGTACTACCCATATCATCAATATTAATCAAGCAGTGAGTAGGGTTTTACCTCCATCGAGAGGGCCCAACTCGGGTAAAAACATCGTGTCCCTTGTCTCCTGTTACCATCCGCCTTGACGCACAGTTCGGGTCCCCTACCCGAGATCCGCCGGTTTTGACACCGACATTGGTGCTTTCATTGAGAGTTCCTCTATGCTGTCGCCGTCAGGAAGGATGCCTCATCCCGTCTTTAAAGACGGCACTGTTGTTAAGGAGCTTTGGCCATCGCCAAACCCTCCGCTAGGCGGATTTCTTATGACCGCTCGTTCGTCCGCTACCGATGATGACTTCTCGGGTCATCGAAAGCAATCTTCACGTTAACTCGGAACTCGTCGAGCAGTTAGATCCGATGGAGCTCTCCTACTTAAACGAGCTCTTGGATCGCATCGCCGCCCTGGGAGTCGCTACAGACTACGATCAAGTTGGGCCTAAACCCGATCCGAGAGAGGTCAACTCTCCCCAGGCTACCCACCACGTTGCTGTGGTAGAGGAGCAATGCGGCGACCCTTCTTCTATCTTAAGGACTAGCTATGTCTGGATTCCCGACCCCTCTATGCCGGATTCCCGCGAAGGGACGGACGTCACTCAAGCCCTGAACCTAAAGTCAGGAAGCGGGCTAAATTCATTGGACAACATCCAAAAACCCAAGCTTCCAAGTTCGGAAACTTCTTGGCCCCTGAGTCTTAGACTGGGCGGGGCTCCGAATTTAATTCCACCCTCCCACCCAAACATGAGCAATCTATCCCAAATCCGGCAAGAGCCCGCTGAAACAAAGACACCATTCTTTGGGCCAGATTCCTCTTGGTTATGGATGTGACAAAGGATTGCCTTGAGGAGGACGCAATTTCATTCTTCTTCAATAATTGCACGGACATGGGAATCCTAAACGCCATAAGTCGTCGTGAAATCACATGCTTTACTGACTTGGCGTCCATAGTACAAAAGTACTGTGCGATGGAGAGCACCTGGAAAACCGAAATCAAATTTTGGGATAATCCGCCCCAAAACAACCCTAGTCCGAAATAAAAGGGTGCATCATCACGTGCACCTGGTTAAATACCAAAAGCAAAAACCCTCTAAAGGGCATGGAACCGTCGAGGGATGGCTCAACGGACCTGCAAAATTCATAGTACAGAGGGCGCCACTCCAACTCATAGACTCAGAACATGTTGGATACTACGGCAGGTGGCCAAAAGTGGCGAAGAGCTTCTAGCTCCAGAGCACCAGCCCAAGGATACCAGTACGGTATTAACAGTCTTTGAGACTTTCGCATCAAATAATATGCGAAAACGAACACTCCGCAGCCTTGCCGAAGTTTACCAAGTAGCAACAATAAACCCATGGAGTGACACGGCTATTACCTTTAATGCCAAAGGATTTAACCTAAATTCGAACAGCCCGAGCACCGGCCGCATTGGTCCTCGGTCCAATAGTGGATTTGCTTTCGCCTTTACCAAGGTACTCATGGACGGCGGCAGCGATTGAACCTCATTTACGAGGAAACCCTTCAAAATGGAAATAGACTGGAGCCGCATTGAGCGAAGCAGCACAACCTTTAGAGGAATAATCCCTCACGGAAGCATGTTGTACAGGAAAAATCACACTGGATGTGGTATTCGGCATGCCGGATAATTACAGGTCCGAGGAGGTCACGTTCCAAGTGGCCTCGTTCAGCAGCGGATATCACACTTTATTAGGGCGAGAGGCATTTACAATTTTTCAAGCTATACCCCATTACGGGTACATGAAGCTCAAAATGCCCGGGCCCAACGGAATCATCACTCTTACAAGTGACCTGGACATAGCACTCCGCACCGAAAACAAGATAGCCGCACTGGCCCTTGAGGCACTATCCAAAGCCCTAGCGGCCGAGGAACTCACCGCGCTGCGCTCCACGGTGAACAGGGACGATGTGATACTCGATAAGAGATCCAAGTCCACCTCTTTTAAACTGGCGGACGAAATAGTCACATTCCAAGTCCATCCAATGGACCCTACAAAAACGACCTCCATCGGGGCACAATTAAACCCTGATGTAGACGCCGCACTACGGGAATTCCTACGCGAAAATTGGGACATTTTTGCCTAGCACCCTTCAGACATGCCAGGAATCCCACGCCGGCTGGCCAAGCACAGCCTAAATATCCTAAAAGGATTCAAGCCAGTCAAACAGGCTCTTCGGCGTTTTTCCGAACCCAAGAGACAGGCCATGGGAGAAGAGCTAGCCAAACTATTAGAGGCCGGATTCATCAGAGATATAAAACATCCGGACTGGCTAGCAAACCTGGTGATGGTACCAAAGAAGGACAAATCCTGGCGCCTGTGTGTCGATTTCAAGGACCTTAACAAGGCTTGCCCAAAGGATCCTTCCCCCTTCCCCGCATCGGTCAAATTATCGACGCTACCGCAGGACACGATTCATTGTGCTTCCTGGACGCATACTCCGGCTACCACCAAATTAAGATGGGAGAGCCAGACCAAGCCGCAACGGCATTCCTCACTCCATACGGCCCATTCTGCTTCAATACAATGCCCTTCGGGCTCAAAAACGCCGGTGCAACATATCAGCGCATGATTCGTATATGTCCGCAAACCAAATCGGCAAAACAAAGGAGGTATACGTAAACGATGTGGTCGTCAAATCCAAGCATGTTGAAACTCTAATAGACGAATTGAGGCTCACATTCGATAATCTCCGAACATATGACATTAAGCTCAACCCGGAAAAATGCGTTTTCGGCGTACCAGCCGGAAAGCTCTTGGGCTTCATTGTATCCGGTAGAGGAATTGAAGCAAACCTAGCCAAGATCCGAGCCCTGTCACAATTGGATATCCCAAAAGACCTCAAACAAATACAAAAATTGACTGGATGCGTGGCGGCTCTAAGCCGCTTTATCTCCCGTTTGGGAGAAAAGGCATTACCCCTTTATCGCCTCCTCCGGCGCACTGAACACTTCGAGTGGACGGATGCCGCCACGGCCGGACTCGAAGATATCAAAGCCATATTGACAACAAATCCGGTCCTGGCCGCGCCCAACATGGGTGAACCAATGCTATTATATATCGCGGCAACCCATCAAGTTGTAAGCGCGGTGCTCGTTGTCGAACGAGAAACGGACGGACACAAGTTCCCCCTTCAAAAACCAGTTTACTACGTGTCCACTGTCCTAACTCCATGCAAGTCCCGGTATCCGCATTATCAAAAGATAGCGTACGCGGTGTTCATGGCATCCTGGAAGCTGCGACACTACTTTCAAGAGTGTTCGATAACAGTAGCCTCCGAAGTACCTCTTAATGACATTATAAACAACCGCGACGCGACGGGCCAGATTGCCAAATGGGCCATCGAGCTCCTCCCATTCGACATAACCTATAAGCCACGGCGAGCTATTAAGTCGCATGTTTTGGCCGACTTCATCGCCGAATGGACTGAAGCCGAGCTCCCTAAAGAGTACGGCGCATATTCCAATTGGATCATGCACTTCGACGGCTCCAAAATGGTGGCTGGCCTAGTGGCTGGCATCGTTCTGACGTCCCCAACCGGAGACACAGTTCAATACGTACTCCAGATAATGTACACGGACTCCAACAACGCAGCCGAATATGAGGCCCTTCTACATGGCCTCCGGATGGCAGTCTCCATGGGCATTCAACGCCTAGAGGTGCGCGGGGATTCGAACCTCGCGATATCCCAAATAAATGGAGACTTCGATGCCAAGGATCCGAAAATGGCAGCTTATCGCAACGCCATCCTAAAAATGTCAGCTCGATTTGAAGGGCTCGAGTTTCACCATATAGCCCGGGATAATAACCAGGCGGCAGACGTATTGGCACGCATTGGCGCAAAGCGCGATGCCATACCTCCCAACATCTTCCTGGAGCGGTTGTTCAAGCCATCCGTACTATGGGAGGGGGAGTCCGGAAACAACAATCCGGCCCCAACCGTACTGCCCGACACCAAACACTCTGACACAATTGGTGGGTCTGCCAACGAAGTAACACCTTTAGCCCACGAAATAATGGCAGTCATTGCCCCATGGACGGAACCATTCCTAGCCTACCTAACCAGGCAGGAACTCCCCGAGGACCAAAACGAGGCACACTGCATAGTGCGGCGCTCTAAAGCCTATAAAGTCCACGAGGGAGAGCTTTATAAGAAAAGCACAACCGAGTCCTTCAAAGGTGTATCTCCAAGAGGAAGGGCGGAATCTTCCGCTGAAATTGCGTGCTGGACTGGGTGGGCACCATGCCGCAGCCCGGGCCCTTGTAGGCAAGGCCTTCAGACAGGATTTTATTGGCCAACGGCCCGGCAGATGCTCAGACTTAGTCCAACGATGCGTCGGTTGCCAGCTCTTTGCTAATCAAAGCCACATGCCACCCACCGCCCTCAAAACTATACCCATCACCGGCCGTTCGTCATGTCTGGGGGCTTGACATGGTTGGACCCCTTAAAGGAGGAATCCACAAGCAAAAATACCTATTGGTCATGGTGGATAAATTCACCAAATGGATAGAGGCCAAGCCTGTTAAGACGGCCGAATCCGGACCGGTGATAGACTTCATATCAGGGGTAGTACACCGTTACGGCATCCCCCATAGCATCATTACTGATAACGGCACGAACTTCACGGCCAACAAGGTTAAACTCTGGTGCAAAAACATGGGAATCAAGCTCGACTACGCTTCAGTCTATCACCCTCAAACTAACGGTCAAGTCGAGCGAGCAAATGGTCTAATCATGAGCGGCATTAAACCCAGACTAGTGCGGTCCCTCAAGGAATCTAACATGCACTGGGTAGAGGAGCTCGACTCCGTACTCTGGGGGCTGCGGACCACGCCGAATCGCACTACCGGATTCACACCATTTTTATGAGATACGGCGCAGAGGCGCTTACGCCTGCGACATAATTCATGACTCACCTCGCGTGCGCA
The DNA here is from genome assembly GCA_021605145.1 of Aegilops bicornis. Taxonomy (NCBI): domain Eukaryota; kingdom Viridiplantae; phylum Streptophyta; class Magnoliopsida; order Poales; family Poaceae; genus Aegilops; species Aegilops bicornis. Next base: position 508,248,633 of record CM038673.1, read on the forward strand.
TGTACGAAGAAAGAGAAGCCGAGCTCGATCGGCAGGACAGTTTGGACGCCTTGGAGGAGGAGCGAGACGTGGCAAAAGCTCGTTCCATATTCCATCAACAGCAGGCTCAAAGATATCAAAGCAGAGAAGTACGGGCCAAAGCTTACAATGTTGGCAAATTAGTTCTACGCCTGCCGGACAAGAAAAAGGACAAACTCAAACCGAAATGGGAAGGTCCCTTCATCATCGACTAAGTCCTGACTGGCGGAGCGTACCATCTGCGAAACGCATCGGATAACCGACTCGAGCCGAACCCATGGAACACAGCCCGTCTCAGAAGATTCTACGCCTAGCGCCAGATTCTGAGTTTGTCTCCTTCCTCCGTCTATATTTTATATGTTAGCTGTCTTTTATTTCTCTCCTTCTCCCTCCCTTTTCTTGCAGCCTTTGGAGGCTCGTCTGCGCATTGTTCGCACACACTTGACGCGCTACCCGCTCATTATACTCGGGGCTTCTTTAATGGCTTATTAATACGGGCTTTATGCCCAACACATGTGTCACACTTTCGCATGTACCTTTTATTCACCATTATATGCATCGATATGACTTAAGTTTTGGCCAAGCTGGGTTGCCTGGCTCCTATGCTTACCCCTCGCTCCCGATTGTTCGGCTAGGTGGTAAAGGGAGCACCTCTGCGATTGTTCTTGTCGGGTCACCGGATGTGTACCTCGTGACTGGGTGAAGCCGAAGCTAGCGTTCTTAAGGGAATATTCGGTCGGTGAACTAAAAGACGATTTCTTACCTATTCATTTACCTGCCCCGGATATTTTTCTCGCTCTTTTTCGCAGTCCGGACATGCACTTTAGGGCATGCCTCCTGTGGAAAGGAACCCCTAACGGAACTATTCTCCCTGGAAGATGTTTCTTACTAACCATGTAATATAACATAACTAGTTGGGCACTTGTCTGATAGAGCACTAATGACCCCTACGCCTGGTCTCCACGCATGCCCCAGTTTTTATATAACTGCGAGGGTATTCGGACACACACCGGACTATTGGGTCCAGAGGTTGAAGCGAAAAGGTCCGCTACGATAAACGATCTACAATCCGGCTAGAAGGCATTTTACATGTCATCTTACATTATATAGTCAACTTGACTGATTGTATTCCTCTTCAATGCCATCTAATAGGCTGTCTAGTTTACAGTCCTGCTGGGAATACTTTGCGGCCAATTCTACTTGGCCGTACTCTAAGCTCACAGGGATCTCCTTCCCATCGGGCCAGCAGTCCGACCTCGCCATGTGGTTTGGGTCAGCCTTCGTGTACTGCTGCCTTCACCATGGCCCAGCCTCCTCGGCGCCTTTGACGGCAGGCCGATATCTTCCATAACCGAAAGCGCCGCCGTGCTCCCTGAAGCCTCTCTGCAAGCTCTCCAAGGCCTTCAGGCAGGGAGATAGATGGCCACAAGGCCTGGGCGACACCTTTCATCACCGCCGAACTTCGTTCGCGATTCTTGCAACTTCGAAGAAGGTCACCCGTAGAAGCGGGCATTTCCTCCGCAGGACGACCTGTGAGCATACCTACAGACATATCTCTGTTAGTCGACTTCCTCGCCGAACTCTTTTTCAAAGTTCGTTCAAGCACTTACTAAAAATGCCGCGACGAAGCCGCCGATTCTCCTTAACGGAGTCAGACAGCTGGGCACGAACATCCTTTAGTTCCTCACCCAGCTGGGTGTTGGCATCTTGGAGACTATTTTTCTCTTGCCTCACCCTGGTAAGTGTAAGTGCATCTAGTGCCCCTTAGTGATTTTGGTGGATTGAAGACTTATAGGTTAAGGAACTAATGCGTTTGTGAGTGTACACAGGTCTATAAGTCTATGAGGAGTTTGATATTTACAGAGAAAGTCGACCCTAAAAATGAAGTTCTTCGACTGAAGACTTTGATATTCTGAAGACTTTCTGAAGACTTTGAAAGTGAAGAAATTGGTGTGACCTTGAAGACTTGGTATTCATTTGAGGAACATGAAGCGTAAAGACTAGTTTCGTTTTTCTCTTTCTTGAGTCATAGGAAACACCATACTGTTAAAGGGGGTCGAGGAAATACTAAGGAAAAATTTCCATGTGATGCTCAACTCAAAATCCTACACCTACCAATCCCTTCGAGTGAAGCTTTTGGAAATCTCATACAGCTCAGTCAATTTCTTCAAAGGATGTGAGACGAAGTTCTTCCGGTCATGAGGAATTTGTTCGACAGAGGAGTTAGGAATTCGCCAAAGGCGGATTGCCTACACAAGGAGGAACATGATAGCCCCGAGGAAGTTGAGATTCAAATTTCCGACCGTTCTTTGTCAAGCCGCCACCTGTCCCAAAATATCTTATCCACCTAACGGTCATATCATTGAAGGGCATTTATGTCTTATCATGTCGGGCTGCTCCCTAGGCTATAAATAGCCGCCCCCTACAACCACTAGCTGGTTGGCTGCTCCAAGAGAACTTGACACTTGTCATTTGAGAGCAATCCATCCTCCGAGGACTTTGAGCAAAAATCATCGAGTGAGGAAAAACCCAAAACCAAACCCCTACAAACCCAAAGTGATTGAGCATCATCAAGAAATTGATCCTGCATGGATCCGACGCTTGTTACCTTTGAAGACTGTGCTTCTTCCAGACGGTTAGGCGTCATGGTCTAGAGCATCCAAGAGGAATTGTGGATCGCCGAGTGACCAAGTCTGTGAAGGTTTGGAAGTTGCTCAAGACTTACCACGAAAGTGATTGGACGAGGTCTCGTGACCTTAGTTCAAGGAGAATACGGTGAGGACTTGGTGTCCTGAGCTGCGTGCTTTCAGCGATCGGGTGTCCGGACTGTGTGTCCTCGAGTTTAAATACTCACCGCTCCAACCAGACGCATAACCGAGACAAAGCAGCTGGAACTGGTCTACCAAATCATTGTCTTCACCAACCTAACTAGTTCTATTTCCTCAACCCTTTCATTTCCTCATTCTTTGTGTTGAGTGTTTGTTCATATCTGTGTTTGAAGACTTTGACTGAAGACTTTCTCAATTTCCTCAGTTCAATTTCTTCAGTCTGTTTGTCTTCATCTTGTGTTATCCTGTGATTACGCTTTCTGTACTCTGTGCTAGTCTTCATTTCATCACGATGACCATGCGTGTATTCTGTTATGCTTACATCTGAGTACTTATTCCGCTGCAAGTAGTTCTTCATAAAAATCGCCTATTCACCCCCCTCTAGTCGATATAACGCACTTTCAATTGGTATCAGAGCAAGGTACTCCCTTGTTCTGTGTGATTTTGGTTTAACCACCTGGAGTTTTAGTTATGTCGACCGCAGGTATGAAGAAAGTGACATGCCCTATCTTTGACAGTCACGATTATCCCAAGTGGAAGGCCATGATGAGGAAGCGCCTCATGGCAATGGACAGCGAGTTGTGGACCGTCACTGAAATTGGCCTTACTGATCTATGCAAGACGACGAACGCAGATGATATTCGCAAGTACACTCGACTTGACATCATGGCGAAGGATATCATCTGTTCCTGCCTATCTAGAGATGAATTCAATCGCATTATGCATCTTTGCAATGCGAAGCTTATCTGGGACCGAATCTCTGACGTCTATGAAGGTCATCGAACCCGTCATGATCCCTGGCTTGAGGACTTCAAGGAATCTCTCAAAACGATGACTTTCGAATCAGAATCATCATCTTCTGCATCATGTCTCATGGCAAAGGGTGTCGAGGTAACCGAATGTTCCTCATCTGAATTTAGTGACTGTGGATCTGATGATGATGAATCTGATGATGATATTGAACTTAGCTATACCAAACTTGTTTGCATTGCCACTAAACAGCAAACGACCTTAGAAAAGGTTCAAAACATGTTCGGTAAAAGTGATGATATGTTAGGTGAAGAAATGGATCGCACTAAAGCCCTGACTGAAAATCTTCAGAGACTTCAGTCTAGGCTTGACAGCCTTCAAGGTCATCATAACACTCTCTTATCTGATCATGAGAAACTTTCTTATGAATTTCTTCAAAGAAAGCAAGATCTTAAGAAGCTAAGAGTGAGTTATGAAGATCTTCGTAGGAGCGTGATTCATTACTTGCTCAACAAATCAGCGCTTCCTGTGAAGAATTTGTTCCTCCATGCTTAAAGTGCATTGAACGTGAATCGCTAATTCTTCACCGAATGTTCAAATGCTTCAACTGTTACAAATTCTTCACCTGCCTCGCTATCACTAATTCCTCATCCGAGGACATTGCTAGTATCACCGATGATGCAGGGTTGAAGGAATTGTACATGACAGGCATGTACAAAAGCCTCAAAGGGCATCGACTCTTTGTGATGTGCTTAAAAAGCGAGATCCTCAAGAGGGAACCCTAGGAAAGAGGGTATTGCCTTTGAGAGGAAACTCAATGCTGATGGAACATATTGGAAGCCCGAGCAAGATCCCAAAACCTCATGGGTTGCTGCAAAGGGACCTCCAGCTGATCCATCTAACTTATCTGGCTTTTCATGCTAATCTCCTCATTCTTCCGATGAGTCATTTGACTCCAACTATAAACTGTTCAAAAATCAGAATGGTGAAGTATTTGCTAGATATGTTGGCACTAATCGCAGGAACGGTTCCCCTATGAAGAAAATCTGGGTTCCCAAGAAATGCCTTGAAAGTCTTCAGGTGAATGTCCTCATGACACCACCTGTGAAGAATAGGAATCCCAGATCAAATTCTTCATTTGGACCAAATTCTTCATATGGATCCAAGTCCACATACGGACCAAATTCCTCCCGTGGATCAAATTCCTCAACAGGATCAAAGTCCTCATATGATTATCATCGTATAACAACTCGCTTCGCAGGTAGAGCTAAGGGCTATGAATATGTGCATTATTCTTCAAACCAATATGTTCATAAGTCCTCGAAGAATTTCTCTCGCTTATTCATATGCTTACCCTAACCCCTCTTATGTGAAACGAAATGGATTGGCCTCTATGCCACCATTCTCGTATGGTGCTCGCAGAGTGATGAACTCTCTGCCACCCCTTCAGATGTGGGTGGTGAAGAAAAAGAACTAATCTCTTCTGCAGGGTCAGGTCTCCAGACGTGCCTTTAACGCCCTCAAGAATTTGATGGGGACCGACAAAATGCCCGAAAAGGACGCAGGCTAATCATGATGAAATGAACTTTCATTTCACACGCCCTCATACTACTTATCTGAATCTTGGTCGATGAAATTCATCCGATGAACTTGATATCATATTCTTCATCGATGAAGTATATGAGATCGTAAGTTGTACTAATTCATCCGCAGGATGATCAACCCAAAGCCACCGAGTGGGTTCTCGATAGTGGATGTACAAATCACATGATCGGTGACAAGAATCTATTGATGGATGCTCCCTTATCACCGCCACATCCGAAGCATATCATCTTTGGCCGACAAAGGCAAAAGTCGTGTATTGGGCCTCGGTAAGGTTGCGATCTCTAAGGACATACACATGGACAAAGTCATGCTTGTTGAGTCCTTAGGATACAACCTCATGTCAGTCTCAATGCTTTGTGATCTTGATATGGTAGTTATCTTTGGCAAGTATCGTTGTGTTGTGATTATGGAAGTCGACAATTCCAAAGTCTTCAAGGCTTTAGGAGAGGAGACTTGTATATTGTTGACTTCTCTACAGGACCACAACCAGCCGTGTGTCTACTTGCAAAAGCTTCGTATATTGGCTATGGCATTGACGACTTGGTCACGCAGGCATGAGGAATTTGCATACGCTTGCAAAGAAGAAGCATGTCATTGGCATTGAAAATGTCAAATTCCTCAAGGATCACTTGTGCGGAGCCCGTGAAGTCGGAAAATGACCAAGGCCAAGCATCCAAGAAAGACTATCATGACCACTACTCGTCCTTCGAATTGCTTCACATGGACCTCTTTGGTCCCAATCATTACTCAAATTGTCGTTAATGATGCATCTCTATATGGCTTTGTTATTGTTGATGATTACTCTCGTTACACATGGGTACACATTGTTACTTACAAAAATCAAGTGCGTGAAGTCTTCAAACGATTTTCCTCGAGGGCTTCAACTAACTTTGGTGTGAAGATCAAGCACATCAGAGTGACAATGGAACTGAAGTTCAAGAATTCCGGTCTTGATGCCTATATTGATGAACTTGGTATTACTCATGAGTTATCCGCTCCTTATACTCCTCAAAGAAATGGCGCCGTGGAGCGCAAGAACAGAACTCTTGTTGAGATGGCTCGCACTATGCTTGATGAATACAAAACGCCTAGTCGTTTTTGGATTGATGCAATTGATACTACGTGCCACATCATCAACAGAGTATATCTTCACAAATTCTTCAAAAAGACTGTCTATGAACTCCTCACTGACAAGAAACCCAATGTAAGTTATTTCAAAGTCTTCGGTGCTAAATGCTGGATTAGAGATCCTCATCACAACTCTAAATTTGCACCGAAAGCACATGAAGGTTTTATGCTTGGTTACGGAAAGGACTCGCACACCTACAGAGTCTTCAACATCACTCTTCACAAGATTGTTGACACTGTAGATGTGCGCTTGATGAAACTAATGGCTCGCAAAGAGAGCACCTACCTTCGTGTTAGATGAACCAGACCGAGGAATCTATCAAATTCAAGGCAACCGAGGATGTCATACCAATCAAGAAACTGCCAAGAATTCGTTCTCAGACGCCAAGAACGTCGAAATGATGCACTCAAGATAATATCAAGAAAATGGTGCCGAGGAAAATGATCAAATTCCTCGACGACAACCAGCTCATCCTCGCGTTGCAAAAGAAGTGCAAGTGGAGAAGATCATCGATGACATTAAAGCGCCAGGTCCTCTCACACGCTCAAAAGCTTCACGTTTATCTAACTTTTGTGGGCACTATTCTTTTGTCTCTATCACAGAGCCCACTAAGGTAGATGAAGCATTTCTGGAGCCGGAGTGGATTCAAGCCATGCAAGAAGAATTACTTCAGTTCGAGCTCAACAATGTCTGGGAACTGGTCAAACGTCCAGATCCTCGCAAGCATAATATCATTGGCACAAAGTGGATCTACCGCAACAAGCAATATGAAAATGGCCTTGTGGTTAGGAATAAGGCACGACTAGTAGCTCAAGGCTACACACAGGTTGAAGGAATTGATTTCGATGAAACTTTTGCACATGTCGCTAGACTTGAGCCTATTCGCATATTACTCGCCTATGCTAACCATCACAATATCACTTTATATCAAATGGATGTGAAAAGTGCATTCCTCAATGGTAAGCTTGAGGAAGAAGTATATGTTGCTCAACCCCTGTGTTTTGAAGATCCAAAGAATCCTGACAAAGTCTTCAGACTCAATAAGGTCTATGGCCTCAAGCAAGCCCCTCGGGCGTGGTATGATACATTGAAGGAATTCTTCGTGAAGAATGGCTTCACACCCGGTTCACTCGACCCTACTCTCTTTACTAAATCTTAGGATGGTGAACTGTTTGTGTGCCAAATATATGTTGATGATATTATCTTTGGTCAGATCGACCAACGTTATAGTGATGAATTTGCCTATATGACGAGTGAAGAATATCAAATGTCTATGATGGGAGAGTTGAAATTCTTCTTAGGTCTTCAAATTTGTCAACAACACAATGGCATATTCATATCTCAGAGAAATACCTCAAAGATGTCCTCAAGAAATTCGGCATGCAAGATTGCAAAGGCGCTAAAATTCCTATGCCCACAAATGGCCATCTATGCACTTATGAAAATGGTATTGACTTCGATCACAAGGTATACCGCTCCATGATTGGTTCTTTTTTGTACTTATGTGCATCTAGGCCAGATATAATGCTTAGTGTTTGCATGTGTGCCCGATGTCAAGCTACACCGAAGGAATCACACCATAAGGCTGTGAAGCATATTCTTCGATATCTAGCTCACACACCAACACTAGGATTATGGTACCCCAAGGGCTCTACTTTTGATCTCATTGGATATTCGACTCGACTATGCTGGTGATCGTGTGGACCGCAAGTCAACATCTGGTACTTGTCATTTCCTCGGACGATCTTTTGGTATGTTGGTCCTCGAAGAAATGTAACTGCAGTATCACCGCCCATCGCGGAAGCTGAATACATTGCTGCTGGATCGTGTTGTGCTCAATTGCTGTGGATGAAGCAAACTCTCAAGGACTACGGCATCAACGTGAAGAATGTGCCTCTCTATCGTGACAATGAGAGTGCCATCAAGATTGCTCACAACCCGCTTCAGCACTCGAAGACAAAGCACATTCAAATTCACCATCATTTTCTTCGTGATCATGTGTTGAAGGGCGACATCTCCATCGAGCATGTGAAGACTGAAGAACAGCTAGCCGATATCTTCACTAAGCCCTTGGATGAGAAGAGATTTAGCAAGTTGCGGTGTGAGCTAAATATCTTAGAATCTTCGAACGTTCTTTAAAAAGGACACACATCCTGACACTTATGCAAAATTGATGACTTAGATGTGCAACACATGAAGAAACGTTTTTCTTCAATCAATGAAGAATAACACTCTTAGTGTGAAGAAATTAATGAAGAATTTGATTCTCAGAACCCTACGACAATTGTACACGGTTTCTGAAATCATCATTCTTATACGGTGGGTCACGCCACCACCAAAGTTGAAAATCTTCAATTTGAGTTTTTCTTCAGTTTTGAAATTCTTCAATTTTTCAAATTCTTCAACTTTGCAAAATCTTCACTGTTTCCGTCGTCTTTCTTCATTGGCTATATATATGTTTTTCAAATTCTTATATATGTTTATGTCCTCTACAGCATTCACTTATGGCTATTTCTTCACGTCGTTTTTTTTCTGCTAAGTGAATGTTCTCGGACCCTTCCCCCTCTATGCTATACTCAACCCAATCTATTCGTAAATTCTTCATGTGCGTTCTATTTTGAAACTCGTTCAAAACATTCACTGTGTCCTTGACAGCTGAAGAAATTGCGAACGGAACTTTAAAACTGATCTTATCCAAACTTTCGGTTTTGCCGCTCAAACCGTTCCGCATCCCACGATGCATTATTTTACTCATCCAAAATCGTACACGGTCTCCACTACACAGTACGTGGATGACACATGTCGTGAGAAGGGAAATGGTCAGGGGCACGTTTGTCCTAAATCTTCGGGCGATCCGTTTTTCACCGTGTCTATAAATACCCCTCTTCCCTTCCTCACTTATTTTACTCCGCTCGACCTCCTCAAACCCTAGCGCCGCCGCTACTCCATCGTCGCTGGTGAGGAAAAGCTTTACTGCCTCGACCTCGTCGCCGACGTACTCGCGCCGACCGCGGAAATCCTCACTCCGCCGCCGTCGTAGCTGTCTTCCTCCGCCAAGTTAGGGCGTGGAAGATCTGAGCTGACGAACTTCCCAACTGTTCTTCTCAGTTCGTCGTGTTCTTCACTTCGGGTAATTAAAAGTTACTTTTATTACTTGCTTTGATTCTCAAACCTTCCTGAAAATCTTCAAAGGTGTTTATTCTTCAAATCTTCACACATATGAACACCTCAAGCAAAATATGCTCTTGATTCGTTTCTCTAAGCAATGATTTTCTTCATGATTCCTCAATTGTGTGGATCCTCGATCTGTACAACTCTGGAACCTAAGACAAAGAACGCTTAGTGAAATTCTTCAAGGCTCATCTGGTCAAAATCCTCAAAACTTGTTCTTTTTGAAAAATCTTCCGAGAACGATATGACCTCTTCAAATTCCTCGCAACTATACTGCTCACAGGTACACATGTCCGCTGCTGAATCACTAGGTTCTCATCAACTTAACTCATTTGTAGCGTTCCTCGAAGAAAAACTGCATACTTCTTCAGGGAACTCAATTGTTCAAATTCCTCAACTGAAGAACATGGAAGGCGGTAAGAAGCCACAGAAAGGAGGAAAGAAACCTGAGGTTATGACTGCGTTTGAAATCCCTGAGGAAATCTATGCTGACTATTGCACACCTGATGAAGAAAACAAAAATCAGCGCAAGGTGCGTATTCAGAAGATTGAACGGAGATGGGCACGGGAATGGAGGGAGTACAGATATGTGACTCCAAAGTACATGAAGAAATTCGCTCTCAATCCTCCATGCCCAAGAGCTCCATTGGCACCTGGCCAAGTAGCTGATCCCACAAGCATCAAACGTGGTGAGGACTTTCCTGATGAATGGGCTAAGCGCCAAGCTAAATTGGCAAAACAAGCCAAGTAGGCAGTGAAGAAATTCAATGAGGATTCTACCACTGCTACTGCTACTGAGGTCTAACGCCCTCGATGCGGCTATATCTCCCACGTGTCGAAGCACGACTTAGAGGCATAACCGCATTGAAAGCAATGTCGCAAGTGAGGTAATCTTCACACAACCCATGTAATACATAAGGGAAATAGATACATAGTTGGCTTACAATCGCCACTTCACACAATACATAAATAAACATCCATCGTCCAGATTACACTCAAGGTCCGACTATGGAACCAAAATAAAAGAAGACTACCCCAAATGCTACACAGATCCCCGATCGTCCCAACTGGCTCCACTATCGATCAATCAAACGAAACAACACAATGAACAATATCTTCATCGAGCTCCTCCTTGAGCTCAAAAGGCCACCTGCATGGTTTCATCGGCACCGCAAACTGGTTTTGAAGTATCTGTGAGTCACGGGACTCAGCAATCTCACACCCGCGAGATCAAGACTATTTAAGCTTATGGGTAGGAGAAGGTAGTGAGGTGGAGCTGCAGCAAGCGACTAGCATATCTGGTGTCTAACATACGCAAAATGAGAGCGAGAAGAGAGGGCAAAAGCACGTTCGAACAACTATGATGAAGAAGTGATCCTAGAAAAACCTACGACAAGCATAACTCCAACACCGTGTTCACTTCCCGGACTCCGGCGAGAAGAGACCATCACGGTTACACACGCGGTTGGTGTATTTTAATTAAGGTCAACTTCGGGTTTTCTACAACTGGACATTAACAAATTCCCATCTGCCTCATAACCGCGGGCACGACTTTCGAAAGATAATACCTCGCAGGGTGTCCCAACTTAGCCCATGATAAGCTCTCACGGTCAACGAAGGATATTCCTTCTACCCGGAAGACCCGATCAGTCTCGGAATCCTGCCACAAGACATTTCGGCAAGAATAAAACAAGACCAGCAAAGCCGCCTTGATGTGCCGACAAATCCCGATAGGAGCTGCACATAACTCGTTCGTGGCACACCGGATGAGCAAGACGTCGGGTTGGCATAGACCTGATTGCCCAGGGCGCCGGACATCGCCGGTTTGGGCCAGACTCAAGGAGCACCGTCCGGGGTTAAATAAAGATGACCCTTGAGTCTGCAGTAACCCAAGGGAAAAAGGCTTAGGTGGCAAATGGTAAAACCAAGGTTGGGCCTTGCGGAGGAGTCTTATTCAAAGCGAATCGTCAAGGGGGTCCCATAAATCACCCAACCGTTAGGGACGCAAAATCCGGGAACATAATACTGATATGACGGAAACTAGGGCGGCAAGAGTGGAACAAAACACTGTGCTTAAGGCCGAGCCTTCCACCCTTTACCAAGTATATAGATGCATTAATTAAATAAGATATATTGTGATATCCCAACAAGTAAACATGTTCCAACAAGGAACAACATCTCCATGTTCCAACAAGGAACAAACTTCATCTTCACCGCAATTCAACAACGCTATAAGAGGGGCTGAGCAAAGCGGTAACATAGCCAAACAACGGTTTGCTAGGAAAGGATAGTTAGGGGCTTGACATGGCAATATGGGAGGCATGATAAGCAAGTGATAGGCATCGTAGCATAGGCATAGCAAAAGAGCGAGCATCTAGCAAGCAAAGATAGAAGTGATTTCGAGGGTATGGTCATCTTGCGTGAAATCCCGCAAGGAAGAAGAACGAGTCCATGAAGAAGACAAACAGACGTAGTCGAACGAACCCTCACAACTCCGGAACGAAACCGAAGCTAACGAGAGAAGCAACCCGGAAACAAACAAACAACATAGTAAACAACCATCACATAAACATGGCATGATGCGCAAACAAGTATGATGCATGTCCGATTAAATGATTCATGGCATGGCAAAGTGCAACAAGCAATACTACAAGTTAAGTGGAGCTCAATATGCAACGAGTTGCATGTTGACGGGACACCACATTGAATTATTTAGTTCTCTCTCGTTTAGGAACACAACAATATTAAATGTTGTTAACCATGGCAAGAGGTGAAACCTAATTAAACTACCTATTTAGGCAAGTTTAAATGAGGCCGGAACAACAAAACAACAAGTCCGGAAACTCCTCATATGCATATATTAGGTTTGGTACTGTTCTGACCTAAACACAATTTTAGAGTTATTAAACAGCAAAAATAAAGTGCACCATGTTAATCTATGCATTTTTCTACCCCATTTACATATAAAGTTTATTTAAAACCGAGCTACGGTTATTTAGTTATGAAATAAATCATTTTAACATGGCATTTGAGCAAATTTAATCAAACAGCATTTTAAACATTTTAAACATGGATGAGAGTGGCATATTATTAAACTACACAAATTTCTGAGCATTTTACATATCTAAAACATTTTAATCCAATGCACGGTTAATTAGTTATTACATGCATGAACATGAGGGGTTTTCAGAAACAGGTTTCGTGGATAATGCTAAAATCGCAGACATGTGTAAAAAACTACATGGGGCCGAAATCTGCCGGGAGCTGGGCTTGGGGTGGCTCACCATGGGCTAAGCCTGTGTCGATGGAGCCGGCTGGACTGCTGGGCTTGTGGTCGGGCCTTGGAGGTCATTGCCTAGGCGTGGTCGACGCCGGAGGTCAACGCAAGGCCGACCGAAAGCGGGCGAGACAGAGGATAGCGGGCGCGGTCCTGCTCAAGAAGAACCAGAGCAGCAGCTGCCTGGAACTTGCGCTACGGAGGCGGGGACGGGCCTTGTCGGCCGGATCTGGCCGGAACAGTAACGGCGGCGGAGGCCGGCCGGATCTCGTGGTGGAGACGAGGTTCACGGCAGCGCTGGCAGCAGGGGTCGGGCGGCTACGAGGATCCTAGACGGAGAGAGCGGGAGGTTAGCTAGGGAAGAGGAGAAAGGGAGCACGGGAAAAAGGAGAAGGCAAGGGAGAAGCTTGGCTCACTGGCCTGGGTCTTTGCCGGGCGGGCATGCGCGATGGAGCCGCTGGTCCGTGATGCTCCGGCGAAGAAGGAGGGCGATGAGGACGAGTGGAGGCACGCACGGAGGACCTCGGAGGGCGCCATGGGATCAGGTTGCATGCTCGAGCTCGAGCAACGAGCTCCTCTCGCTCGGACGCGGGCGTAGAAGATGGAGCTCGGGCTCCTGGTGCTGCGGACGGAGAAAAGGAGTGGCTCTGGGCGTCTCGCCTGCCCTGAGGCTTGACAGCTCGGGAGGTCGAGGAGGAAGGGGCTGGTTCGGGCGGCTTGGGGAAGAAACAGAGGAGGAGCCCGGCTTGCTCCGGTCTGGTGGCTGCGCTGGTTGGGTGGACGACGGGATCTGTGGGAGGCCGGTTGGTTGGGCGTGGACACTGACGAGGAGCTGGGCGGCTGTGGTTGGTGGTTGGATTGGGAGGGGGATCCCAAGGAGGAAGAGACCGTGGGCTGGCGGCGGCGGAGGGGTTCGGAGGATGGGACAGCTCTCCTCATTTTTAGGGTTGGTCAAAATATATATCTCAGGGAGATTAGATTAGGGGCTATTTGGGCCCTCCGATTTAAATTGGACGATCGAGAAAAATAGGCTAGGAGAGTCCAACAAAGAAAACGGTGATGTTTTATAGATGTTTGGGGATGATCCGGATCCATCGGTAACGACAGACCGGTTCGGGTTCGGGACAGCTTCGGACGCGCACACAAAGGGGGGGGGTCAAGAGAGGTCAACAAGGACAAGAGCCTGACAAAATGACAACGGAGGCAAAGAGAGAAAGGGCAACTGCGAACGGCTACAAGTTTTATGAAAACATGTAAATGCAATGCGCATGATGCTATGAGATGAGATGCATGACATGAACACAAAGCAAAACAAAAGACAAAACCCAACCACGGAGGAAATAACATATCACATAGCCGGAAATGGCAAGAGTTGGAGTAACAAATATGGAAAGTTGTATCCGGGGCGTTACATGAGGCCTCGGTCAAACCGAGGAAATCCATGCCAAAGAAGCCTGCTCATAAGCCAAGTGCTTCACCGTCAGCGCCCTCACGGCCAAGTTCCTCAGCAGCACCCTCAAAGCAAATTCCTCACACTACTGCTGCTCCACCAAAGTCCTCAACAGCTCACAAAGTCTTCAGCCTCGTGGCACTGCTACATGTCAAAGGACTGCTGGCTTCTCAATTGCCTCGGCGCTTCGCAAGTTCCTCAAAGAGCTCCAATTTCATCATCCGCCCGACTCACCGAAGACCAAAGCAACAGCTGGATTTAGATCCTCGGCCAAGCCCAAAGAAGAAACAGGTTGCATTCCATGTGCCTTCGATGATGAAGCTTCGATGATGAACTTGCGGAAATCATCAGAGACCGTCAAGAAAAGGCCGCTAGAGCCAAAGGTACGTTTGTGCCACTGCTGTTGGATCCGAAGAAAGTCCTCGACTATATTGATCTCTGGCACAAGGATCCCAATACCCCTATGCCTGACTTTCATCTAACACCTGGACAAATTCATATGTTGACTCACTTCATCGCTGAAGAAAAATGGAAGTTTGAGAAGGCAAGAGAAATCAAAAAGGCTCAATACAGAAAGTAGAAGTTCCTGAAGAAAAACGTTGTCAAAATGACACCTGAGGAGCTTCTCAAGGTCCAGACTGAAATTCAAGACCTCGGCAAAAACTTTGATTCCTATTATGCTGATTGGCAAGGAGCCAAGGTCGATTCACAACCCGACGAAGAAATTCACAAATGTTGCTGCCCCAAAGGTAACATGAAATTCCTCAGTCAAGCCTCAAATTTCAGCAGACTCGAAGAACATGCCAAGACTACCGATGACGCTCAGCTGATGAAAATGCTAGTTCCGTGGCTGATGATCCCATTCCAAATTACCGAAGAAATTGCCGTGGCATCCACTAGTGGTGCGCTCAAGAAATCAAGAAGTCGTGGCAACTACATCGGTTGTGCTCAAGAAAATCAACCAAATTCCTCAGCTCCTCCGTGCTAACTCCAACTCCAATTCTTCCATCCGCCTCGATGTGAAGAAAACCAAGGCTGCAGAATCGAGCTGCTGTGAAGAAAAGGAAAACATCACCAAGCGCCAGATTCTTCTGCGAAGAAAATGAAGCCTATGACCAGCTCATTCAAAATCCAATTGATGTTGTTCCAATTTCCTCCGTGCCATCAAAGGACCTTGTTCCTTTGAGAAGACTATGAGATCCCAATCGGATCTCGATGAAGACCATCATTCTGCCGCTTCGTCAGAGCAGATTGATGAAGAAATTGAAGTGGACGCCATCCCTTCAACCCCGCCATTTCCTCACCTATGCCTCAGTTCATACCAAGAGGCTGGTGTTGAGGAAATTGAAGATGAAGATGTGGATATAGGATGCACCACACCGGTGATGAATGATGACTTTTGGGAAAGTCTGCGTCCCAATACTCCTCTCTTCACCCCGCTCCAACAAATTCCTCGCCCCTCGCACAAACAAATTCAAATGGACTCAAGAAACTCACCCCACTTGCTCGCAGGCATGAAGAAATTCCAGCCACTAGTGTCGATGAACTCCGTCACTGCTGATCCTCGGGATCGCACTCGTTGAGGAAGAAGAAATTCTCACCAAGAACCTGAACTTGTGATTCCCGAGGTGGTGATGCAACTCATCGACACCCTCTCGCCCAAGCAAAAGAATCCGTTCTCAAGCAAGCAAAAGTTCAAGGCTGATGATTTCTTTGCCGAGCACGTATTCTTCACTGACTATAATCCATATGATTCTGCTCGCATTAGGAAGAGGTGTTTCTATACTGCCAACCAAGCCAACTTCTATTCCTCAGTGCTCTTCAACAAGGATAAAGTCTTCGATCATGCTCATATTCCTCATGTGGACATGGAGTCGCTGCCAGGCTTTGAGCCACCCTCGTTGTTCTTCATGACGCAGACTTCAATTTCTGCACCGATATCTCGTGGATCGAATGAGGAACTAATTCTTCAATTCTATGCAACGCTGCACATCACCGAGATGTCAAGACGTGAACTCATGGGTATTAGACCGGATGTCCGAAATACTCACTACAAGGCACCAAAGAATCGAATTGCTTCGTGCTCTACCACTCGCCCTCCACTTGATGGTGCTCGTTGTATCTACAACGAACCGTAACTTTCACATCACTATATGCAAGTGCCGATGAAGCCTTTGAAGCCAAGGCAGCCCCAAGAACCAAATTCCTCGTCAAGGAATTATTATATGTGCCTCGGACCGCCTACCGGATTCTCGACGAAGACAATGAGTCCTATCAAAGGCCACGACCGAATGATGAAGAAGTCGCTGGCATCATGAAGAATATGCTTTTCAACATCATCCATGGCGCTCTGGCCAACTTCCATGATTTCTTCATGAGGACTCGCAAACATTGCTATGTCACCATTTGAGCTGAAGCCTTATGCGCCTTTGGATAATGAGATTCATCAGACAAGGTCTTCACTCAATTACAAGGTCGATACTTTGAACCACCGCAGCTACTTGCCCTCGATTGAAGTCCTCAAACGGACATTTACCTCACCGATGACAAGGGCAAGGCTATCACAGGATCGATGAAGGCATTCGCCGCTTGATGGACAGCCAAGCAAAGCAGCATCTTACTCCACCAATGATGACTCGCCACACATGACTCGCCAAGAAATACCTCACCAAGCAAAGTCCTCAAGCTATCGCACCTGTGGTGATGACTGATCGTGAGTTACTCCTCAGTCTTCATCAGAAGGTTGATCGTAATCATAAATGGGTCAAGCGTTAGTTTGGTTCATTTCTTCACAACATGACCACAATGCAGTGAAGAAAAACCACTACTACCTCCATGAAACCTTCAAACGCACCTGGGCTGTTCTTTCACATGTCTACAGTGCAGAAGAACTGACGACAATGGGACTCAAGGAAGAATTTGACTGGTCTGCACCTCCTCCGAAGAAATACAAGAAGGTCAAAGTTCCTTCCTTGGTGGCCAGCTCCTATTCTTCATCGCGCGACATCGATGAAAATGAAGACTTGGACGACACCGCTGCAGGTCCTACTACAACAACCGACCCCAACAACGCCGGGCGCTCCTTCTTCAACTTGAAATTCTTCAGAGCGTTAGTCCTCGCCGATCCTTTTGGTCATTCGATGACAAAGGGGAGAAATTTGAGTTAGTCTTCAAGCCGGTCTAGTTTATTGCCTATATACAGTATTTTATTCTTGTTAAGTTACAACTCTCGCTCTTCCTCAAACTTTTATTGGATCGAGTTGTAACCTTAAACCCGATGGTGCTTTGATACTTTTGATGCATTATGCTCTTGCACTATGCTCTGATTCTCTTGAGCTCCTTGAAAATCTTCATAGCAAATCTATTTGAGCTCTGATACTCTTGATGCGTTACTTTGCATGCTTGTTCCTCATTAATGTTATCACACGCATGCTGAATAACATCAAGCACCATATTTCATCATGCATTTCAAATTCTTCATATTATATGTAAAATGCGTGTATGAATTACAAGATATAGGGGGAGATCTCCATGATTCAACTCTTCAAATGTGCATTGCCTCAAAAGCAAATTCCTCACTATGCACATCTTCGTGGGGAGTTCTTCTATATCTTGCAATCAAATTCCTCATTATCAAGATTTACACTTCATATGTTTATCCTCGTTGAAAACTTAACCTATATTGTCATCAATCACCAAAAGGGGAGATTGTAAGTGCATCTAGTGCCCCTTAGTGATTTTGGTGGATTGAAGACTTATAGGTTAAGGAACTAATGCGCTTGTGAGTGTACACAGTGTCTATAAGTCTATGAGGAGTTTGATATTTATAGAGAAAGTCAACCCCTAAAATGAAGTTCTTCGATCAAGACTTTGATATTCTCAAGACTTTCTCAAGACTTTGAAAGTGAAGAAATTGGTGTGACCTTGAAGACTTGGTATTCATTTGAGGAACATGAAGCGTAAATACTAGTTTCGTTTTTCTCTTTCTTGAGTCATAGGAAACACCGTACTGTTAAAGGGGGTCGAGGACATACTAAGGAAAAAATTTCCATGTGATGCTCAACTCAAAATCCTACACCTACCAATCCCTTCGAGTGAAGCTTTTGGAAATCTCATACAGCTCAGTCAATTTCTTCAAAGGATGTAGACGAAGTTCTTCCGTCACGAGGAATTTGTTCTGACCGAGGAGTTAGGAATTCGCCAAAGGCGGATTGCCTACACAAAGGAGGAACATGATAGCCCCGAGGAAGTTGAGATTCAAATTTCCGATCATGTTGCGCGCTACCACCTGTCCCAAAATATCTTATCCACCTAACGGTCATATCATTGAAGGGCATTTATGTCTTATCATGTCGGGCTGCTCCCTAGGCTATAAATAGCCGCCTACAACCACTAGCTGGTTGGCTGCTCCGAGAGAACTTGACACTTGTCATTTGAGAGCAACCCATCCTCCGAGGACTTTGAGCGAAAATCATCGAGTGAGGAAAACCCAAAACCAAACCCCTACAAACCCAAAGTGATTGAGCATCATCAAGAAATTGATCCTGTGGATCCGACGCTTGTTACCTTTGAAGATCGTGCTTCTTCCAGACGGTTAGGCGTCATGGTCTAGAGCATCCAAGAGGAATTGTGGATCGCCGAGTGACCAAGTCTGTGAAGGTTTGGAAGTCGCATGAAGACTTACCACGAAAGTGATTGGACGAGGTCTCAGTGTGACCTTAGTTCAAGGAGAATACGGTGAGGACTTGGTGTCCCGAGCTGCGTGCTCAAGAATCGGGTGTAATGGACTGTGTGTCCTCGAGTTTAAATACTCACCGCTCCAACCAGACGCATAACCGAGACAGCAGCTTGAACCGGTCTACCAAATCATTGTCTTCACCAACCTAATCGGTTCTATTTCCTCAACCCTTTCATTTCCTCATTACTGTGTTGAGTGTTTGTTCATATCTGTGTTTGAAGACTTTCTCAATTTCCTCAGTTCAATTTCTTCAGTATGTTTGTCTTCATCTTGTGTTATCCTGTGATTACGCTTTCTGTACTCTGTGCTAGTCTTCATTTCATCACGATGACCATGCGTGTATTCTGTTATGCTTACATCTGAGTACTTATTCCGCTGCAAGTAGTTCTTCATAAAAATCGCCTATTCACCCCCCTCTAGTCGATATAACGCACTTTCAGTAAGCACACTCTCGCCGGCCTTTAACTGGCACAAGAGTTGTTGCTTGTCCGGATCTATCCCGGCGCCATCTGCAATATTATTGTCAGATTTATACACAAGCCGCACTTCACAAACTACTTATCTTTTGAAGCATATATTACCAGAGGGGGTCTTTGTGGCTTCCCCTGTAGCGGCTAGTGCGGCCTCAAGTTGGGCCTTGCACTCTTCAAGCTCCTGGGACAGTCGGGTATTCTTTTCTCAGAAGATCCTCAGATAACAAATGATCCTTAAATCAGTTATTCTAACTATTTTAAGTCTCGGGGCCACCGCATATATAATCACAAAATTCCTCACCCGTATGTCTTTTACATACCGCCCGTGGCTCGCTAGACCATCTTGAGCGGCACGGAGGTGCGCATCTCCGAATTAAAGGCATTCAATGCCTCTTAGGAGAAACATGTGTCACGAAGAACTGTCCACGGCGCCTGTGATTCATGGCACTCTCCACCTCGTGAGTTGGTGGCGGACAATCTGTCGGCATCCTCCGTCGGAGGAGCATCCGACGCACGCCTCGTGTTCGCCTCCGCTTCCGGACCTGGCTTTGGAGCCTGGCTGGCGGAGGCTCGATTGGCAACCTCTCCGGACATAGTCCGGCGAGCACTCTTTTTCCTGAAAAGAGCACAAGTGTTAGTATGCCTTCCAGGAATCAAACCTTGAAACACGGTGGCACGCCATACCGTTGCGGCGGCGTTTCGATCCGGACCGCACTTCTTTTTTAGCCTGTTGGGCCGTGTTGCCCCTTGTTGGCCAGCCGCCGCGGGCTCAGCTTCCCGCCTCAAAGGCACCCCCTACGAAACACCATTGGTATACGGTGATCAGAAATAAGCATGGACGGGTCATTGTCAGGGTATTGGGACTTCGGTCGCAGTTACCTGTGAGGCTGGAAGTATTCCGGGGTAATCGGCCGTAATGGCGACCAAGGCATTGTCGATGCTAAGTTGGTGAAATACCCCATCGATCAGCTCCACCTTTATGTCCGGGTCCTCTTGGGAAGCCGGATCGAGGGACCGTTCCGGATCCTCGGGTTGTGGAGACGAGCTGTTTATATCTTTTACGGCCCGGCGCAGTTCCTGCGTCGAAATCACAAAATGAGATACTTAATCATGGGAATATGGATCGGATGGGCAGAAAGAAATGTCCGCTTACCCAGCTTCGAGGATTGTTCATAGAAAATCCGTTCAGTGGACTAACGCGGAGAAAATCCTCCTCTTCCACTTTGTACAACGCGGACAAGATCTTCACCAGATCGGCGACCGATCCCGGCCCCTTACGGCCGTGACGGGTGGCATCATCCTCCCCGTTGAAATCCCACACGGGGTGGCCCCTATACTGGAGCGGCTGTACCCCCCGCATAATGCATGTGGCCATGACCCCGATCATGGTTAGTCCGGAATGAGCTAACAACCTTATTCGGCTCATCAGGTAAAGGACGTCCCTGTCATTTTTCCTCTGGGCTCATGGACGCCAACTTAGGCGCTTTTAAGGGAGCGCATCAACTCCGGAGGCCGATCCGAACAGGATCCGACAGCCGACATCTTCTATATAAAACCATTCCAAGGCCGCCTTGGACGCCTTCTTCGGGTTCCGGATAGATATCCGGTCCCGGCGACAAAGATAGCTCGCTCCGCCCACTTGATATATTGACCCCTCGTGAGAGCGGGGTACAAGGCAGAACAATCTCTTCCACAGCACGAAATGAGCCTCGATGCCCAAAAATAGCTCGCAAAGGGCCACGAAGCCCGCAATATGCAAAACGAAGGCAGGCGTGAGGTTGTGCAATCGAGGTCGAGAACTCCGTGAGCCCCGGAGAAACGGATGAATTGGAAATCCGAGCCCTCTTATCAGATAAGAGACGAAGCATACCTGCTCTCCTTTGGAGGGATCGGGGACGCTCTCCGCTTGCTTTCCGCCCTTATAGGTGGTGAGTCCGGCTCGAACCGGAACCATGAAGGCTAGGGGAAGAAATCCCTTGGTTTGGAGCGTCACTAGCTCGCTATGCGGGACTGAGCATCTCTCCCAATCTCCGGGCTGAGGGCTGGGAGCGTGAGAGGAGGAGCCGCGTCGAGTGTCCATGATGGAATGGATTTTCGTCAGAGGCGCACCGATGAATGCTCGCGGAGGGAGGATAGTGTGATTCGGATCTGGGTCCTCGTCTCTTTTATAGGTGGCTCATTTGTGCAGCTAGGGGGGTAAAAGTAAAAATACTCTGGCTTTTCGCATTCATTCAACACGTGGAAGATGGCCACTATTGGGCGTAGAAGCCGAGGAGCGTGATATTTATGAGAAGCCGGACACTATTCAACAGGTGCACAGGATTTGGAGAAGAACCCGCCTTGCAATGCCGAAGACAATCTACACGCCGGACTCATCGTCATTGAAGCCTGGTTCGGGGGCTACTGAGGGAGTCCCGGATTAGGGGGTGTCCGGATATCCGAACTATCACCTTCGGCCGGACTCCTGGACTATGAAGATACAAGATTGAAGACTTCGTCCCGTGTCAAGATGGGACTTTCCTTGGCGTGGAAGGCAAGCTTGGGGATACGGATACGTAGATCTCCTACCATTGTAATCGACTGTGTAACCCTAACCCTCTTCGTGTCTATATAAACCGGAGGGTTTTAGTCCCAGAGGACGAACAACAATCATACCATAGGCTAGCTTCTAGGGTTTAGCCTCCGATCTCGTGGTAGATCTACTCTTGTACTACCCATATCATCAATATTAATCAAGCAGGAGTAGGGTTTTACCTCCATCGAGAGGGCCCGAACCTGGGTAAAAACATTGTGTCCCTTGTCTCCTGTTACCATCCGCCTAGACGCACAGTTCGGGACCCCCTTCCCGAGATCCGCCGGTTTTGACACCGACAACAGCCACACCGGGGTGACCGGTGAGTCTCGACTGTAGAACCTCGCTGTGATTTGGTGGATGGCACGCGGGCCCGGATGCTTTGATGCCGCACATGTAGATAGAGCGGCTAGTCATATACGGAGTGCTCAATATTGTGCACCACGACCAAGGTGGAGAGGAAAATGGGAGAACTACATAATTAATGCATGAGTTTAATTAGGGTAGTTTTGTAAAGTACGAGATACATTCCTCCAATCGCAAAATGCCTTGGTTGATGAGATTTGAGATTTGAGCCTTATAAACCGGGAGGGAGGGAGTACTGCACGCGGTGTAGTCTAGTCACTTGTTGAAATCTCTAGAAAGGCAAATACTCCTTTCCGGTTTATAGGGCTATACTAGCAAGTACTAGCACTACAATAGTGGGCTCAAATAACAATTTTGTCTCATGCAAGAGCCTGGCTATATGCGTGCTCCAAGGCACCGCACAACGCCCCACCCCTACACAAAGACTGCCACGCGAGCGTTCGCAACTGCCATGTTCGGGTTGCGCTTGGCTCTTCGCCTCTTCGAGAAGAAGAACAATGATGTTACTCCTACTTCTACAGTATCGAATCCACTAATGCATGTCCGTCCACCTCGTGCGGGAGAGATAACGTGTAGCAAAAGCTTCTACTAGTCCTGCCAGCCACCATGCTCATGCGTGAGGGAGGGACACAGCTTCATTGACTTACTGCTCCTGCCTTTGTGTCTATGACAGGTGGGCCCAACAGGTGGTTGGCCCACGTGTCATGCAGCCAAAGGCAGGTGCAGTTAAGGCACCGGAGCTCAGTCCGCGAGGGAGAGGGCGTTGTAGTAATCAAACTTCTCGGTCTTGTACGAGTTGACGCGACACATCAAATCACTGCACTTGATATAAGTCTTTTTACACATTTCAAATGGACTACAACATACGGATGTATGCATACATATTTTGCTTCGTATGTAGTCACTTGTTGCAGTATCTAAAAAGACTTATATTTGGAAACGAAGGGAGTACAACGCATGCATGCATGCCGTGACTTTCCTTTTGATACTTGCATGTGTTGATTTGATGCACCTTGCCAAATTTTGACTATAAGTTTAACTAACCAAATTTTCATGCATGTCACAAAAAAATTACGGGCTATTAGGATTGTGACTATGTTTATCTTATGTTGCCACATTATTTTTCCCACACTTGCCACACTTGCCTAACTTGAGTTGCTCAAATTGTTAGACACACTTTGGCTCGCCTAAGGGAATCTTGCCACACTTTTTGTGTCTATGACATGTGGGGTTCACTGCTAATAAAAAAAATCTTGTCTTAGGTGTGGCTAATAAAAAATACTTATATTTAGGAACGGAGGGAGTAGAAAATATAAATAATAATGCATGTTGGGGCAACCCACGTTTCCGATAATTTTAGCCGTGGGCTTGTTCACAATTTTTACGCGGGGGTGGTTGTTCATTTAATGGAGGGACTTGTACCAGACTTGAACGATACAAAGTGCGACCTGGCACACCGTAACACCACTTGGAACAAGCGGGTAGCTATCACAAAAAAAGATCAACAACTAAAAAAACGGTGACCTGGCACATAGTACACAATTTTAAATGATTGTTTTGGAGTGAAAAAGGAAAACTACCCCACTACGTTATATATAGGCCGGAGCCTCCGCTCTTGCTTGCTAGGGTTGCTCTATTCACGCACTCTCATCCTCTCCAGATCTAAACAAGATAGGGGTGGTAACACTATCTTTCTCCCTTCAAAAAACACTGTCTTTCTATCCTCACCACTGGTTACAAACCCGGACGTATCCCTCCGCCAAAGGAAAGGGAGGAGGGCAACATTTAGGCCGCCGTCGACAGCTGGAGGAGACCCACCGTCGGTCGAACTGCTATCTTTGGCCGAAGGCTGCACGGGAGGTCCTCCGATCCCTTCTGCTGTTGCCCTAGTGTGGGCGGATCCGCCTCCCGCCGCCCACCTATCCACATCCCGATGACCTTCGTGTATATCTTCCTTTGAAACCGCTTTAGTTTCTACTTCCCCAGCTCCCTACGCCGCTGCATGTGCATCATTTTCTACCCTCACCCCTCTCGATCGGATGGTCCAACGTCACCTATTTTTTTTCTTCTATTGTTAGAGGTAAAGCTACTTCATGGAGTCGAATCTTGTACTTGGTTCAAACAAGAAATAAAGTGGGGTGGGGGAATTTAGTATGTACATTGGACTTGGTACAAACAGGAAGGAAAGGGGTGAAAGTAGTACAGATCGGTCATCCAACCGGTCTCTTGGTCGAAAAAGGGAAATATAGGGGTAACGATGTACACAAAGTGGTATGACCAGGACTAGATTTGCTATGCACACATAGGAGTAGGTGGCTAGAGTGAACGAAAATGGGACCAACCAGATATGTTTCTTGGATGTTTGTTTCTCGGGCAACAAACTATGAATCGCCACTTTATGCCCCCTGTTTAGGTACATGGTGCCGGATCATTGGTGCACCCACCGTCCCATGCCCTTATACCAAATATGTAGCTGTTCTTAATCTAATGCCCTCGGTAAAATGAAGCCATGCCACTGTTATAAGCCATGACAAGTTTAGCCAAATGTTTTTGCTCAGAATTGTTTGAGAATCGACTGTTTCCTCTCAGAGCTTTTTGTGCAAACAGAGATATCCATTTCATCCGGTTTCATAGACCTTTTGGTGCATCGCACAAAACTCTTCTTAAAAGAAGTGACGCTTTTGTTGTTTAACCGAATGTCGAATGGAACAATTGGTTCATTTCGTGGAACTGCACAAAGGTAGATCTGTGTTCCAATCCTCATCATCCATATTACGCCCATAACCTTCCTTTAGGTAAGAATGATATTTAATGCATGTGTTCATCTCTATTTTATGCATCGCCATGAGAAAATAATGTTATTTTTTACTAGTACACTAGTACTCCCTCACTGACAAAACCAATTCTGAAATAGAAGGACAATCATGTACTTGGTTTCACCAACTGGTGAGGAGAAAGAGAAACAGAGCATGAAGAGGAAGAAGAAGAAGAACAAACAATGCCAAGGCGATCTTGCTGAAGCCAGAGGCCTCAGTCGAGGCCATTCAAGGGCTCCGGCAACGACTACCTTACATGTGAGACGATCCTCCAGGGAGCCCTTCCAATTCTGATGTCTCACTTAATTAATTAGGAGTACTTAAGTACCACTAATTTATTGCTGCCTAATTTTCCTATCGGAGTTAAACAAATCTTTAGTAGCACCCTATGTTGAATCATGTATGTGTGTATGTTTGTCTATGGAGGTGAATCATGTGGTGGAGCGGGAAGGGAATATTATTAGTGTCATGACATAATAGTGTTATTGTTTTGCATGTCAATTTATTGCCATTGGTTCAATGAGGCAATGTTTTGTGTATTGTCCATCATGAATTTGATGCTACTGTTAGAGTAATATGCTAATGTATTTCTATCCTTTCTCACTAAGCTAATGAAGGTTTCACCTTGTTCCTACTTGTGCAAACAGGTATCATGTTGTGCCACCATACACTTTAGTGGAACTACACAAGACAATACAATGAACTGTATCCTAGCCAAAGTTGCTTTAACTCTCATTGAAGTTCTTGATAATCTTTCGATATAATCTCAAAGACTGGTAAACAAGAGTGATTTCAACCATACATTTGAAGTGCACAAAAATATATACTATTGAGTGATTCCAAAGGAGTGCTTTGTCATCTCTTATGGGACTACATGAATAAGCTTTTTTCCTCAGTTGGTATGGGCCTAAGGCCTTCATCCATATTAGTGTTGTCATCTCTATTTGTATCGTACATCATCATGAGAAACTCCTTTATCTTTGCACATTAAAGTTTTGCAACCTATGATACATGGCAATGCTTTGAGTGGAGCTAATTGGCACCGATTAAATAAACTAATACCTCTCTTTAAGCAAGACTACTATGTTGCTAACTTTACCCATTAAGATAATGAGGGTGCTTCTATTTGTTAGTGTATGTTTCATCAACTAGTCCCACTATTATAGTAATCTCACTCTCTCATTGCCTCGACAGCTTCCGTCCTTTCCTGTCACTCGCTAATCTGGGCCTGCTTTCTTCCTTTCCTGTCAGTCGCGTCGCTTATCTCGGCTTCCAAATAAAGGAAATAGTAATTGATATGCTACCTCACGTGTTGGTACTGGTCTTTATCCTGATTATTGTGCTTGTCATGTATTGGTAATTTGGTATTGTGCTACTGTTTTCCGATTTTATAAAGGAGTAACTTGGAGCCTGAACTCGCAGGCAAATCGTTGCATTGGGTGATTTCCGTAGAACTCCACAAAAAGATCAGATGGACAAATACTTATGTTGCTGCTATGTACTCCAAAGTTCACTCAAACAAGCATCGATGTTGACAAGAAGTGTCTATATCCGCTCGAGTATCAACCAGCGTCAACCAGTTGTCAAACTCCAAGTATTAAGAGAGTGAGTGCCAAAAATATTGCGTGGCGCATAGGACAGAAAAACACAGTCCAGTCTTTGGTCCCAACTTGTGCCTTTTGGTTATCGGCAGATATGGTAGCGAACTGTATGGCATGGAGTCTAAAGATTCCAGTCAAGTTGGTTGACGTGTATATTCATCTCAAGACTTAATCGATGCACACGCCAGGTGCTCCATTTCAATTGAACTGCACAAAAATTTGGGTGGTTCATTTTCTCAACCGCCTCCTTTCTCGCTCTGCAATGTAGAATTTTGGTGAGCTACAGGGACCAAGATGAGCCAAGAATTAGTTGGATGAAAGTAGTGGCCAAGTTGCTCAAACCTCCTCGCACGAGGCCACTATTTGAGGATAAACCTACAAACGAAGTTCAGATTGTCTGTGCTACCTCTTATGTACTCGAAAGTTTACTTGTACAAGCATTAATTTTAGCAAGAAGTACCTCCGACTGAATACCATTTACCAGTCTGTACCCTAGGTAATTAAAGTTCGTCCATGGATCATATTGGCTGTGATCTCAATCATTTGGATGCATAAACATACTGAACATGTGTATATCTGAATCTTTTGTGAATTATCTATGAATATTGTCGTGTGATCTATCAATCATTTGGATGCATAGACATGCTGAACTTGTGTATATATGAATCTTTTGAGTTGTTGATAGTGAATGTTGGCTATGAATATGAACGTGTCCTGTGAACCTGAGTTTGATACAAATGTTTACCTTTTTTGTTGTACTTGTGTGTGAACTTGTTAGTATGCCTACTGTGGGGTATGTGATGTGTGGGTGTCAATGGCACACCTTCTTCCCGAGAAGAATTGCACCTGCTTTGTTAGGGTAGCAACGACGCATCAACTCTTTTTAATCTTTTTGCTCTGTCTTCCCCCTCCCCCACTCAACTCCTGCCGTAATGTTTTAGGCCTCAAAACAAACATAGTACTGCGTTTTTTGGGGGGCTTGATGAAAAATCGAGTGCTGGTTTCTGTAGGTTGGCCCGCCCAGCAAATGGGTTGCTGGTCCACCGCGGACTGGGAGGCTAAAAATACAAGTTGTATGGTGCAAAGGAAAGTAAAAAACGCCATCGAGAGCCATCCACTGAAGAAAAAAAATTGCTCCTAATGTGCTTCTTCAGTCGTGCCGCCGGCCCCCTCTTTAATCCAGTTCGCTCGGGGATCTGGTATCATTTTTTCCAGAGGGCAAACAAGTATCAGCTAGGCCTAGGTTTTTTATTTTAACATGCGTAGCCCACGACATACGGAGACAGTGGTTTCAACTTATTTTTTGAGGTCCATACCGGCCTATGGGCTTTTTCTTAAAGATCGGCAGCCCAATGTATTTTTTTAATAAAACACAGGTCTTTGTTCTATTTATCTATATATAAGAATAATAATGTTGTGTCCAATTTATGTTTTCCCTTCTAACCACATTATATATATTTATATTATTACTATTATGATATATTTTATAGAGAATTATATATACATTATAAAACATCCCACGTGTTATTAACTTATAGAAGTAAATGTTTAATGTAAGTTGGCAAGGAAAATCCTGGTTGTTTTTGACTCACGGGCAAGGAAAATCCTGGTGATTGCGTACAAAAGCTTGCGAAGATTTTAAGGACCAATGTAATAATAACACGCTCATTTTTATTTTGAGCAATAACTCGCTAATTTTTTAATTTTATATATATATATATAATGTGCCTCTCCGGTTTATTTTTTGATATTAATTGCTCCTTCTAACATAACATTATATATATAACAAGCCCAGCTAATTCGTGTATTTCAAGGAAGTGCAAATGGGCTGGGATTTCTTAGAAAATATAAATGGGCCGCATTGACGCGAAATTATTTGTTCATCCAGCCCAGCAAATGGACTGTACATTCAAGAAAACATGGGTTAAATATATGCCACATTTTTGCAGGCTGACATGTGGGCCAATAGGTCGAAGCATACGCAGGGCGTTGCCAACTTGGTCAACAAATTATTATGACATCCACGGCCATTGGATTTCTATCCAACGGCTGGCATGCACCTTGAAGCTCTCGTCTTCTTCCTCCAACGTCGCCGGGACCGCCTCGTCCGGCCTCCGGCGGTTAGCGTCTCTGCTTAGCACGCATCGCTACGAAGCGCTACCCCACCGCCAGCCAGGCTATCCCTCCACCCGTCCACACCTCCTGTTATTCTCCATCGACTGCAGCCCCACGCCGCACAGAACCAGTTATAACCCTTGTCCTCCTCTCAATCTGTGACTCCACTGCCGCCTTCCCATCTCCGAGTCATTCCTTGCTCTGGGCCTCGCCGTCGTCCACCGCCTCGCTGCGCTCGGTGTGGCGTGGTCAACAAACGAGAGTCATCGGAATAGGACTGTTCATGGAGAGCCTGACGGTTGGGACCCATGAGGTCCATGGTCACACGCAAGGAAAATTCCTACTTATTAAGCTGGAAAAAATGTTTCCTCCACCTGACAGCTGGGACCCACCGGCTGTATCTTCGCACGGAAGGAAGTGCCTCCTTGTTATGCGAAAAAAATTATTCCTCCCGTTGATACCGGGATCCGCTGATTTGGTGGCTGACTTGTGGGCCTACTAAGCGGACGTGTACGCAGGGCTTTGTCAACTTAATCAACAAATGATTCTAGCAGCAGGACCGTTGGATGTTAATCCAACAGCCGTGCTCCTTCTTCAACCTTTGTTCTTGCTCCTGTCTCCCGTGGGCGGCACTGGGTCAGGCCGCCGCCAAGACCCAACCAGTCAAGTTTCCCGCCTCTCCATCTGCGACTCCACTACCCCGCCTTCCCCATCTCCGTGTTGTTCCAGTTTTGGCTCGCCGTCGCCCATCGCCTTGGTGCGCGCCGCACAAGGTGGCCAACGTGGTCAACAACCGAGAGTCAGTGGAAGATGACTGTACCTGAGAGGCTGACAGTGGGGACGCACCACGCCCATGGACGCATGCATGCAACGGAATGCGGTGTGGTCAACATGGTCAAGGAACGACTTCCATCGGAAGTGCACTGTACGTGGAGAGGCTGATAGCTGGGTCCATGGCCGCAGCAAGGAAGTGCCTCCTTATTACGCGGAAAATAATGATTCCTCCACCTGACAGCAGGGAGCCACTGCACAGGCCACCATATTTTGCAAAAAAATGTTTCCCCCCTGACTGCTGGGACCCACCGGACGGGCCACCGTATTTCACGAAAAACTGTTCCACCCGCTATCAGCTTGGACCCACCGGAAGTGCCTCCTTATTACGCAGAAAAAATGAATACTCCCCCTGCAAGCTGGGACCCACCTTGGTGGGAGGCTGACTTGTGGGCCTACTAAGTTGACGGGGACGGAGGGCTTTGTCAACTTAGTCAATATGAACCATTCTAGCTCTAGTAACCGTGATGATGTCCATCCAACGGCCGTAGTGCTTCTTCAACCTCCGGGTCTTCTTACTCCAAATTACCAAACCAAAGGTTTGGTCGTGGTTGCGTGCTCGCCTCCCGTGGTCGGTCAGGATGTCGCGGAGGCCTCACCGCCCCCTACTACTCCCACTGCTGGCCAGGCCATCCCTCTACTCACCCACACCCCCTGTTATTCTGCGGCGACAGCAGCCTCACACCGTAGCCGAACCAGTGAACCCTCATACTCCTATACGTGTGGACATCCACTACCGCGTCTTCCCCGGGTCCACGTTGTCCCCTTCCTAGGCCTCACTATCGTCCACCGCCCTGGTGCTCTCGGCGCGGCGTGGACAATGTCGTCAATGAACGACTTCCATCTAAGAGTATCAGACGCTGATAGGTCGACAGTTGGGTCCACGGCAGCCGCAAGGAATTGGCTCCTTATTACGCGCAAAATAATTATTCCTCCACCTAATAGCAGGGACCTACCGGACGGGCAACCATATTTCACGAAAAAAACATTTCCCCCTGACTGCTAGGACCCACCAGCTACATCTTCGCATGCAAGGAAGTGAGTCCGGGCAAAAAAAATGATTCGCCCCCAGACTGGTGGGACCCACCAGCTACATCTTCGCATGCAAGGAAGTGTCCGATACCGGGACCCACCTGGTCGAAGCATACGTAGCGTTGTCATTCTGGTCGCGAACGTGCACGTACATACTGGTCGATGTAGAGGCGCACACGTGTCATAGTAGAGGCGTGCATGTAGCATGTACACGTATGTACAGCGGCCAGTGTGCAAGAAAGAAAATACAGCCACGTACGTACATACGGGCGGGGTCTCGAATGCCTAGTCACGCATACGTACAGCCAGGGCTCGTGTACATGGCTGGGTCAGAACGGAGAAACAGCGTCGTCGTCGTGTTCATGGGGAGCCAACCGGTTGGGCCGGAACGGAATGCTCGTCGTGTTCATCGCGAGGGCTTGGACGGAACAGCCGATGGAAACGAGGCCTGGCGTACTGCACAACGGAGGAAACGGCCTTGTGTTCGAAACGGGATCATGTTCATCGGGAGGGGTCTGGCGTACCGCAAAACGGAGGAAACGAACTTGTGTTGGACCTCCTACGGTCGAAACAGGGTCCTATTGATCAGGAGGGGTGTGGCATACCGAAAAACAGAGGAAACGGACTTGTGTTGGAGCGCTACGGTCGAAACGGGGGTCCTGTTCATCGGGAGGGGTGTGGCGTACCGCAAAACGGGACTCCACGGGATATTGTTCATCTCCACCGTCGACCTCCTCCAGCCTCCACGGGCCATCGCTCATCCACCGTCGACCTCCTCCAAAGATCCACCGCGATCGCTCATCCACGGGCTCCTGTTCATCTAGCCTCCACCGCCGTTAGTCCACCGCCATCGCTCAACCAACCCTCTCGGTGGGCTCCTGTTCAACCACCCCTCCACAGGCTACTATTCATCCAGCCCTCCATCGTCTACTGTTCATCCAGCCCACCATGGGGCCGTCCTATTCATCCAGCCCTCCACGGGGTCCTGTTCATCCAGCCCCAACCAGCTCGATCGATCGGGGTCCTGTTCATCCAGAGGCAACACCACGGGGTCCTATTCATCCACCCCCATCGGGAATTGTTCATCCAAACCCCCCAGCAACGCTCACTGTTCATCTAGAGGCAACATCAATCGGCTTCAGTTAGCAGCAGTAGCGAAGGAATCGCTCGATCGGGTTCGCCATCAGCCATCAACCGATCGCCGGGTTCAAGAACACGTAGTTCGCAAAGGTAATCGCCGGGTTCGCTTAGAGCCCAACGCCGCACTCCACGCTGCCAGACGTGCACGAGAGAAACACGCAAACCTCCGTGCATCGCCGCCCCGAACACCCACCATAACCGGAACAACCCGATATTTTCCTCGCCTCGCTTCTACCACGGTTTTTCCGTCATGGACGGCTCAAAGAATGTCATCCAGCTACGTCTCCGGCCCGCCCAGGACGAAAAGCCCATTTTCTTTCATGATTTTTTGTCATAGAAGTAGGAGCCCACCACATCTATGATGATACCAGGCTTTGTCACAATTATTGTCATAGAAGTGTCATAAGTATGACAGGAAAAAAATTCGTTCGACCCAAAATGTCATAGATGTGTCTTTTTTTGTAGTGTTGTATGTTTGCACCGGAAACTTGATTAGATACATCATATTCAGTCAGTTCAGTATTGATTGGGGGAGTTATAAAATAAGCACAAATTGGTTTCGTTTTCTCATAGATTCCCTACATACAAGCAGTTTTACAACACCGTCAGGTTTAACTTTTGGCCAGAAATTGAACTGTTGAATTAGATATAATCAGGGATGTGATGTACCTGCTCGTTGCGCATGCTGCTCTTGCAAGTTGCGACGGTCTATTTGCGCAAGCTCGATGCCATGCCCGTGTTGCCGCTGCTGCCTCCCATGCAGGCTACACACAGGGTTGGATCTTCATCTTCTTGTCCTTCCATTCGCTTGAAGCCCGGCGACCGCCCTCCAACGAGGACGCGAGGAAGTGTTGTGTCGGTCTGTCCAGTGGCGGCTAGGTTAGGAGCGAACCAGACTGGAGGCTAGAGCGAACGAATTGGGATTTTTCCTGCTGTCAATCGATATGGGAGGCGCTCGTTTGGGCCATGAGCCTGCTATAGGGCCTGCTTTGGACTAACGTTATTGGACCATCCAAATTTAAACGTTTTTCTTCATTTTTTACATTGCCTGCTCGTGCGTTGGGACGAACAAAACTAGCCTGCGCCAACCTGGACGACTCAAACTAGGTGCGGTAGTGAAAAATATTCCATTGGCGCTTTTGATTTACCCACATAATGGTTGAATTGCTTCTTTCTATGAACTGAGTTCGCCAATAATGTGAAGGATGTCAGTATTTTCATCCTACTGTAGATTGCTTAGATCTCGATATGTCAAATGTAATCGCGTGAAATATACAGTTAAAGCCAGTGTGATGTGTGTGGCTACAACTAGTTTGACTACACATCCTCATATAACATATCAAGGACGCACCATCTTACCAGATTAACTATTTGACTTACCAATGCAGTGTGGGAAAAAAGAAGTATTGGGACTGCGTATCCAAGCAACTGATGCCATGGACTCCTTCGTAGAACCTTGTAAGCGAAAAAGAAGTTGCAGTGTGCTGTGCATAAAGAGCTAGCGTAAGTTTAGTTACCTACTTCTCGGAATTTTAGTTAGCCATTTATTGCAAAATTGTTCAATTACGTTGCTTGGCTTAATTTAGTTTGCTACTAACTACATAATGCCATAGCCTGTTAATCCTATTATAGACTGCGCCTATCTATGTGTTTTGATACTTACTGTTAAGAATTACCTTTTTGCCTGAACTTAAATAGCTACTTAAGCACGTAGATAGCTGGTCATATGTACTTCTAGGGTGCAATAGAATTCACGTGTAATTTACATTCTGATACCCTGTTTGTTTAAATGGTTTGTTGTTATCACTTGTTGCACTAGTAATGTTTGCATCTTCATAGATAGACAACTGTCAGGTTTATATGAGGGACACCGTCTTCTTCTCTACTCTTATAAAAAAACAGAGTTGGTGTTGGTGGTGTGCCTGCCATCCTGCAATATAGGCCGTCCAATTTATATCTGACGGATAGGAAGATAACTATCGCAATTTTGCAAAAAGATACCCACATCCCTCTCCACATTTGCAAATAAGGCCTTCCCTCGTTCATCCTTTTCTCTCACAAGATAAACTACTCATAGAAATGCATCTTGATGTTCCGCGCAACGCATGGGCATCTTGCTAGTAACTTATATATGTGTTAGAATCATTTTGCTTACATCAAAGAAATTTACAGATGTATGTGTTGCTGGTAAACGGTACCGACTTGTTACTTTAATACGTTGCCAAGAACTTGTTAGTTTTACTAGTCCATGTGTAATTAAATACGTTGCCAAAACTGGTTAGTTTTACTAGTTTGTTGTTAGTTTCTTATGGCTCTTGCAAAACTTTATTTATTGATTGCTAACATTCAAGTTTGTAGGATCCAACTGAAACTCCGTTGGCACAACAGGTATGTTTTCGTAAACTTCTTTGTTTACTCGGTTTGTCATTGTAACTTGTTGCTGTAATCATCTTACCAACTTCAAGTTTTCAGGATCCAATTGGAAGTCCAATTGCACAGCAGGTACATTTTCAAAAATATATTTGTGTAACAGATTTGATGATGTAACTTGTTGCTCTAATCAACTTACTGACTACTCAACTTTTTAGGATCCAAGAGAAACTCCAATGCCACAACAGGTTCCTTTTGCAAAACTTGTTTGTTTAACTGTTTTGCTGCTGCAACCGGTTGCTCTAATCATGTTACCGCTACTCAACTTTTCGTGATCCAAGAGAAACTCCAATGCCACAACAGTACCTTTTGGAAAACTTGTTTGTTTAATCGCTTACTGCTGCAACAACCGTTACAATGATGTTAATAACTACTTTTCAGCATCCAATTGAAACTCTTTAATTCCTTGTTTGTGTAACTGTTTTGCTGTTATAACTCCTAGTTGAGATGTTTTGCTAACTTCAACTTTTCGGAATCCAATCGGAACCTCAATGGCAAAACAAGTTAGCCCAAGATCAAAGAGCGAGGTCCCCATGGACGCTGTATCATCCCACAGCTGTGGCACCGGCCCAATCGTACATCATAAATTGCCAACTGTTGATGCTCTAGAGGCTAAACTAGTGGTAGAAAGAGATTCTGCTTCTGCACTTAGAGATGAAGTTGACATGTTGAGGAAGCAAACAGCACAATCACAAGAAGTACTCAAGACAACCATTAAATATTTGGTGGATTTCAAAACGAAGCAAGCTGAGACTGACCGCATTATTAAGTTCCTGAAGGAAAAAATGCAATTAAATTCCCACTTAGTAAATCATAGGTGAAATATTCTTTCCATCGTTGAATAACCTTTGTGTTGTTTGTTCATGTAATCGATCAAACCATTTGTTTTAGAGATCATGTAATAATTGTTTTGTTTTTTGGTTTTAATTTTATTTGAGCACAAGTTTGTATTTGTTGATAAGACTCGGAGACATTTCATTTTGATTGTTGTGCCAGACCTACAAATATGGCAATCGGGCTGAATGTGCATTCAACAATAATAGTAGTATAGATGGACCATAAGTGGCATGCATCGGAAAGGGCCAAGATGTTGTACTAGCTTCGCTAGAAAAAGGATGCTCTTCTAGCAAAAAAATACAGCGGCATGGCTTATGTATGTTAGTTGATTATTATTTATCCATATCTATAAGTGTTTATATGTCTGTTAGTTTTGTACACTCTTGGTTGATTGACTCGTATTTGAATCTTGATACATCGCTTGTGTACATATCTAAATGGGAGTACACATTATGCTACATGTGACATTTGAGTTGGACATAAAGTGTTCCAAATATTCGAAGTCACCTTAAACTGGATTCTAGCTTCTGAATTCGAGTATCGGCATTTGTAAATCATATTCACATATGACAGCGGAATACATCTTTGTCGTGCTTTTTGAAGATATATAAAAACACATAGAATGATTTATAAAGATTCGTATAGGAATACAAAATGGATTCGAAATTAGTTGCCAGGGTAAACGTGGATGCTTATTGCCTCAAGATTCGAAAGAAGCGGCAAAATGTTCACTCCCATGTCAGCTGCCCGAAACCAAGTGTTTGGGAGATGGAAATTACTGTCTACCCCTTACATGCATATTCCACGGGCCCGATTTCCACCGCTCTCAATAGGGGTAGGTTAGTAACTTCAATTAGGCGTGGCACGACCGCCTCTGAGCCCATTCCGACACGGTGGGCGCCAAACATGGGCGGCAAAACACATTTGATTCAAGCTCGTCCGAAAGACCTCTGTTTCTCCCTCCATTTCCCCATTCATACACGGTGGGCGGCAAAACAAACTCGCCTCGGCTGAAATCGATGTAGGCAAATATTTTCAATAGGGGCAGGTTTGTAACTTCACTCAGACGTGACACAACCGCCCCTACCGTCAGCCCCTGCTCATACACCGTGGTGCCAACCATGGGCGCCAAAACACCCTCTCCTCGCCAAATCGCCTGGGCAAATATTGGCGAGATGCGAGATTACCATCCTATCCCCAACCGATGGGACGTCCAAATTTTAAACGGGGCTAAGTTCAGAATTTTCCCATATTTCGCATAAAGCGCCCCAAAAACATGGTTCCCCGTACCTCTCCCTCCATTTTCCCATTAATACACCATCGGCGCTAGAACACCAACTCCACACCAGCCTCCTCCATCCGCCATCCCATCCATCGCCGCTGTCCTCCACCCCATCCATCGCCACCGTCCTCCACCATGCCGGAGTGCCTACCAAGACCGTGTCGTCCACTTCTAGAGATGGACGTTTCTCATCCCCGGCGACGGACTAAGATCCTTGTATCGCGTACTCTCGCTTCATCGGCACCGTCGTCCTCTTTGCCGGGGCTGCTCACATGACCTTCTCTTCCACCGCAATGGGACTTATCCCCCGATGCACCCATCTACGCTCGCAGATCTGCTTCAACGCCACTGACAGCCATCGCACCCCCGATGCCTACACGGCGCCGCAAGAGAGGTGGTACTTCATATCTCCGCAACTTTTTGATCTCAACCAGAAAATAGATCGTAACTTGGTTACTATACTTTCTTTTCAGCTCTTAGAATTTAGTTCTTAGTTCGAAGCAAAAATGGATGCTAAATAGCATTTCTCCGGTTTGCAGCTTTAAATCTGCCATGGCACAGTCATAATAGGGTTTAACTGATCATGCTTAGGGTTTAATTGATCATGTTGGTTCCGTGGTGGTTTCTTTAATAGAAATCGGAGGGGAAACCCTATTTTGCTCAAAAAAAACTAGCATAAGAACACTCGGGTGTGTGTCTCTACAGGGTGCCCACGGTAGGCCCCGGCCCACCCTGGGATTTTGGGTCGGCCCAGGCCCCGATTCCCCTTTGTTCTGCTGCGCGCTTCCGATCTCTACTCGCCCCAGCCGCCTGCCTCACCGGTGACTTGCCGTCCCCGGACGGCATGACTCTAGGAGGAGACACCGGACTAACAGGAGGTCAGGAGCCGCTCGCCCAACAGCGTCACCGCTGCCCGGGCATGCTGCCGCGCCTACCTTCCCAGTTCATTCAGGGCTCAGGCATGCAGCACCCACTAAGCCAACCCATTTATCTTGAGCTACATCCTCAACACTCAGCAACCACTCATTGTCGGTGTCAAAACCGGCGGATCTCGGGTAGGGGGTCCCGAACTGTGCGTCTAGGCGGATGGTAACAGGAGACAAGGGACACGATGTTTTACCCAGGTTCGGGCCCTCTTGATGGAGGTAAAACCCTATATCTTGCTAGATTAATATTGATGATGTGTGTTACAAGAGTGGATCTACCACGAGATCAAAGAGGCTAAACCCTAGAAGCTAACCTATGGTATGATTGTTGTTCGTCCCCACGGACTAAAACCCTCCGGTTTATATAGACACCGGATAGGGTTAGGGTTACACAGAGTCGGTTACAATAGTAGGAGATCTACATATCCGTATCGCCAAGCTTGCCTTCCACGCCAAGGAAAGTCCCATCCGGACACAGTGATTTAAGTCTTCAATCTTGTATCTTCATAGTCTTGGAGTCCGCCGATGATGATAGTTCGCTATCCGGACACCCCCTAGTCCGGAACTCCCTCAAGAGTCTCTTTAACCGGGCTTCAGCGACGACGAGTCCGACGCGTATATTGTCTTCGGCATTGCAAGGCGGGTTCTCCTTCAATCTTCATGTTCCCGTCGAATAGTGTCCGGCTTCTTTACGAATGTTGCGCCCCTTGGCTCCTACGCCCAATAATGGCCTTCTTCCACGTGTCGCATTTAATGCGAAGGGCTGGGATATTTTAACATTATACCCCCTAGCCGCGCGAACGAGCCGCCTATAAGAGAGGCGAGGATCTAGATCCAGCTCACACCATCCACCATCCGCAAGTTCTCTTCTAAGCGCCTCTGACAGAAAGCCATTCCATCATGGATAGCCGACGCGGCTCCTCCTCTCGCGCCCCAGCCCTAAGCCAGGATATTGGGGAGATGCTCAGCCCACACAATGAGCTAGTGGTACTCTAGACCGAGGGATATCTTCCCCCAGCTTTCATGGTTCCGGTTCGAGCCGGACTAGCCACCTACACGGGTGGAAAGCAGGCGGAGGGCGTCCCCAACCCTTCCAAAGGGGAGCGGGTATGCTTTGTCCCCTATCTAATAAGGGGACTCGGAGTTCCCATACATCCGTTTCTTCGGGGGCTCCTAGAGTTCTACGGACTCCAACTTCACCACCTCACGCCCGCCTCCATTTTGCACATCGCGGGCTTCATAGCTTTTTATGAAGCTGTTCTTGGGCATCGAGCCCCATTTTTCCCTCGTGGAAGAGATTGTTTTGTCTCGCACTCGTTCTCATGAGGGGTCGATATATCAAGTGGGCGGAGCCGAATATGGCGCATCGCCGGACCGGATATCTATCCGCACCCGAAGAAGGCGTCAAGACCGGCCTTCTAATGGTTCTACATGGAGGACGCCCCTCTGCCGGATCCAGTCCGGATCGGCCTCCGGGAGTTCAACAATGTTCCCTTGAAGAAACGCCTGAGTTGGCGCCCGCGGAGCCCTCAACGGGAAGATGATAGGAGCATCCATTATCTGATGGGCCAGATTAGGTTACTGGCCCACTCCGGATTGACCATGATTGGAGTCATGGCCACGTGCATTATGCGAGGGTGCAGCCACTCCAATATAGGGGCCACCCTATGTGGGATTTCAACAGGAAGACGATGCCACCCGTCATGGCCGCAAAGGGCAGGCTCGGCAGCCGATCCGCAAAGATCATGTTCGGCTTGTACAAGGGAGAGGAGGAGGACTTCCTCCGCAAGAATCCGTTGAATGGATTTTCTATGAATAACCCTCGGAGCTGGGTAAGCGGATGTTCATCTACCGGATCCATACTTTTTTAAAGTCAAGTATCTTACTCGGCGATTTCGACGGAGGAGCTGCGCCAGGACGTGGAGGGCATACGAAGCCTAACTCCACAGCCCGAGGATCCGGAACGATCCCTTGATCCGACCTCCGAAGAGGATCCGGACATAAAGGTGGAGCTGATTGACGGGGTGTTCCACCAACGTAGCATAGACAATGCCCTAGTCGCCATTACGGCCGACTACCCCGGTTTGTTTCCGCCTCCTGTGATTATGACCAAGGTCTTGACACCATAATTTGATCCGCTCAATTCTGACCATCCCATACCGATGGTGCATCGCAGGAGGTGCCTTTAAGGGGAAGCCGACCACGCGGCCGGACAACAAGGGTCATCCGCCCAGCAGAGGAAGAGGAGTGCGACGCGAACCGAAACGTTGCCGAAACGGTACGGAGCACCGCTATTTTTAATGGAATGATCCCTAGGAGGTATATTAAAGCTCATAACCTTTCCAGAAGAAGGCCACGGACAGGTCCGGAGAGGTTGCCAATCAAGCCTCGCCGCCATGCTCCAACGCATGGTCCGGAGGGGAGGCGAATACAAGGCGTGAGCGGACGCTCCTCCGACGGAGGATGCCGACAGCTGTCCGCCACCCGTCCGAGGTGGAGAGTGCCATGAATCACAAAGGCCGCCGGACAGTTCTTCGTGGACGCGTGTTTCTCCCGAGGCGCCAAATGCCTTTAAAGCGGAAACGCAGCACCTCCGTGCCGCTCAAGATGGGTTAACCAGAGCCATGGAGCAAGATGTGAAAGACATACGGGTAAGTAATTTTAATAGTTATATATGCCAAGAGTCTGCGAGACTTAAAATAGTTGAAATAACTGATTTAAGGATCAATTATCATGCAGGTCTTGCGGAGAAGAATACCCATCTGTCCCGTGAGCTCCAAGAGTGCAAGGCCCAACTTGAGGTCGCCTGCCGCCACAGGGGAGCCACAGAGACCCCGCTGGTAAGACGATTTTGAAAAGATAATTATTTAGCAAAGTGTGGCGTGAATCGACAATAATATTGCAGAGGTCGCCGGACTAGATCCGGACAGGCAACAGCCATCTGCGTCAGCTAAAGGCCGCGAGAGGGTGCTTATGAAGGTGCAGCAGAGAGAAACAAGCTCCAAGATGCCCACAAGCCAAAGAAGGAGAAGAGCTGAAAGGTGTTCGGGCCCAGCTGTCTGGCTCCGTGAAGGAGAATCAGCGGCTTCGTCGCGGCATTTATAGTAAGTGCTTGAACGAGTTCCTTTGAAAAGAAGAATTCGGCGAGGAAGTCGATTGACAGAAATATGTCTTCAGATGTGCTCACAAGTCGCCCTGCGGAGGAAATGCCTGAGTCAACGGGTGACCAACTTCCCGAGCTAGTGTAATTGCTCGAACGTGTTCGGCAGACGATGAGTGGCGTCGTTCATGCTTTATGGCCATCCGTCTCCCTACCCGAGGGCCTTGGCGGGCTTGTTGAGAAGCTTCAGGGAGCACGGCGACGCCTCCGTTTGTGGAAGATATCGGCCTGCCGTCAGGCGCCAGGAGGCTCGGGCCATGGTGAAGACATCGCTACCAAGTCTGACCCAAACCACATGGCCGAGGTCGGACCAAGGGCCTGATGGGAAGGAGATCCTGTGAGCTTGATGTACGCCAAGTAGAACTGGCCATGAAATATTCCCAACATGACCGTAAATTAGACAGCCTGTTAGATGGGATTGAGGAGGAGTACAATCACCGGTTTGACGATGTAATTTGAAATGACATGTAAAATGCCTTCTAGCCGGATTGTAGATCGTTTGTCTTTGCGGACCGTTTCGCTTCAACCTCGGGACCCAACAGTCCGGAGTGTGTCCGAATACCCTTACGGTTATAAAAGAACCGGGGCATGCATGGAGACAAGGCGTCGGGGTCATAGTTGCTTTATCGCATAAGTGCCCAACTAGTTATGTTATATTACATGGTTAGTAAGAAACATCTTCCAGGAGAATAGTTCCGTTAAGGGTTCCTTTTCTCGGGAGGCATGCCCTAAAGTGCAATGCCGGATCGCGAAAATAGCAGAAAAAGCATCCGGGGCAGATAAATAAGTAATTGATAAATCATCTTTCAAATCACCGACTGAATATTCTCTTAAGAACGCTTAGCTTTGGCTTCACCCGGTCTGAGGTACACATCCGCTGACCCGGCAAGAATAATCACAGAGGTGCTCCTTTACCTCCTAGCCGAACAATCGGGAACGTAGGGGTAAGCACAGAGCCGTGCAACCCAGCTTGGCCAAAACTTAAGTCATATCGATGGATATAATGGTGAATAAAAGGTACATGCGGAAGTATGACACATGTATTGGGCATGAAGCCCGTATGAATAAGCTTCTGTTAAAGAAGCCCCCAGGTATAATGAGTGCCAGGAGCACATCAAGTGTGTGCGAACAAAGCGCAAATTGGCCCATAAAAGGTATTGAGAAAAAAAGTGGGAAGAAGGAGGAGGACGAGAGACAAGAAAAAAGGTGGGACGGGAGTGAGACGAACCCGAGTCCGGCGTTAAGCGTAGAATCTTCGGAGACGGGCTGCATTCCATGGGTTCGGCTCGAGTCGGTTGTCAGATGCGTTACGTAGATGGTATGCTCCGCCGGTCGGGACTTGGTCGATGATGAAGGGGCCTTCCCACTTGGGCTTAAGTTTGTCCTTTTTCTTATCCGGCAGGCGTAGAACAAGTTCGCCAACATTGTAAGTTTTGGCCCGTACTTCTGCTTTGATATCTTCGAGCTGCTGCCGATAAAATGCGGAACAAGCCTTTGCCACGCCCCGCTCCTCCTCTAAGGCGTCCAAACTGTCCTGCCGATCTAACTCGGCTTCTCTTTCTTCGTATACGCGCATTACCGAGGTGAGTCATGAATTATATCGCAGGCGTAACTGCCTCTGCGCCGTATACCATGAAAAATGGTGTGAATCCAAAGAGTTCGGTTTGGCGTGGTCCGCAGCCCCCAGAGTACGGAGTCGAAGCTCCTCTACCCAAAGGCGTGTTAGATTCCTTGAGGGACCGCACTAGTTCCGGGTTTGATGCCGCTCATTATTAGACCATTTGCTCGCTCGACTTGACAGTTAGTTTGGGGTGATAGATCAAGCGTAATCGAGCTTAATGCCCATATTTTTGCACCGAGTTTAACCTCGTCGGCCGTGAAGTTCGTGCCGCTATCGCTGATGATGCTGTGGGGGACGCCAAAACGGTGTACTACCCCGGATATGAAGTCTATCACCGGTCCGGATTCTGCCGTTTTAACCGGCTTGGCCTCAATCCATTTAGTGAATTTGTCCACCATGACCAATAAGTATTTGTGCTTGTGGGTTCCCCCTTTAAGAGGTCCAACCATGTCAAGCCCTGCATCGCGAA
The DNA here is from genome assembly GCA_021605145.1 of Aegilops bicornis. NCBI lineage: Eukaryota > Viridiplantae > Streptophyta > Magnoliopsida > Poales > Poaceae > Aegilops > Aegilops bicornis. The sequence goes on from CM038673.1 coordinate 508,291,270, forward strand.
CGGCCAGGTAATGGGTATAGTTTTGAGGGCGGTGGGTGGCATGTGGCTCTGATTAGCAAAGAGCTGGCAACCGACGCATCGTTGGTCTAAGTCCTGAGCATCTGCCCGGGCTGTCGGCCAATAAAATCCTGTATGGAAGGCCTTGCCTACAAGGGCCCGGGCTGCAGCGTGGTGCCCGCCGAGTCCGGCATGAGATTTCGCCCTTCCTCTTTGGAGATACACCTTTGAAGGGCTCCGGTTGTGCTTTTCTTATAAAGTTCTCCCTCATGGACCTTGTAGGCTTTAGATCGCCGAACTATGCAGCGGGCCTCATTTTGGTCTTCGGGAAGTTCCTGCCGCATTAAGTAGGCTAGGAATGGTTCTCCCACGGGCAATTACTGCCATTATTTCGTGAGCTCAAGGTGTTATTTCGCTATCGACCCGCCGATTGTGTCGTAATGGTCTGAGTTGGGTGATGCAATTGGCTCCATTGTTATTTCCGGACTCCTCTTCCCATAATACGGATGGCTTGAAGAGCCGCCCAGAAGATGTTTGGAGGGACGGCGTCTCGTTTCGCGCCGATGCGTGCTAACACGTCTGCTGCTTGGTTATTATCCCGGGCTACATGGTGGAATTCTAGTCCTTCGAACCGAGCTGACATTTTTAGGACGGCGTTGCGGTAAGCTGCCATTTTTGGATCTTTACGCCAAAGTCTCCATTTACTTGGGATATAGCGAGGTTTGAATCCTCACACCTCTAGGCGTTGAATGCCCATGGAGATTGCCATCCGGAGGCCATGTAGAAGGGCCTCAGATTCGCCGCGTTGTTGGAGTCCATGTACATTATTTGAAGTACGTATTGGATTGTGTCTCCGATTGGGGACGCCAGATTTGCGAGGCCAGCCCCCAAGCCAACCAACATTTTGGATCCGTCGAAATGAATGATCCAGCTTGAGTACGCGCGCATTTACTCTTTAGGGAGTTCGCGGTCCATTCGGCATTTAAGTCAGCCGGAACCTGCGACTTGATAGCTCGCCGTGGTTTTTAGGTTATGTCAAATGGTAAGAGCTCGATAGCCCATTTTGCAATCCTACCCATTGCATCGCGATTGTTTATAATATCATTGAGAGGTACTTCGGAGGCCACCGTTATTGAACGCTCTTGAAAGTAGTGTCGCAGCTTCCGGGATTCCATGAACACCGCATACGCTATCTTTTGATAGTGTGGGTACCGGGATTTGCATGGAGTTAGAATAAAGGATACGTAGTACCTTTGGTTTTTGAAGAGGGAATTTGTGCCCTTCGCTTCTCGTTCAACGACGAGTACCGCAATGACGACTTGATGTGTTGCTGCAATATATAATAACATAGGTTCGCCGGGTTAGCGCGCCGTAACCGGATTTGTTGCCAGTGATGGCCTTTATTTCTTCGAAGTCCGTTCTCGCAAAGCATCCGTCCATTCGAAATGTTCGGTCGCCGGAGGAGGCGGTAGAGGGCGAGCCTTTTCTCCCAAACGGGAAATGAAGCGACTTAAGGCCGCTACGCATCCGGTTAGTTTTTGTATCTGCTTGAGGTCTTTTGGAATATCCAATTGTGACAGAGATCGGATTTTAGCCGGGTTTGCTTCAATTCCTCTACCGGATACGATGAAGCCCAAGAGCTTTCCGGCTAGTACGCCGAAGACGCATTTTTCCGGATTGAGCTTAATGTCATATGCTCGGAGGTTGTCGATTGTCACCCTCAAGTCTTCTACTAGAGTTCCGACGTGTTTGGTCTTGACGACCACATCGCTCACGTATGCCTCTACTGTTTTGCCTACCGGGTAGCCGGACATGTTTGAATCATGCGCTGATATGTTGCGCCGGCGTTTTTGAGTCCGAAGGGCATTGTGTTGTAGCAGAATGGCCCATATGTAGTAATGAATGCCGTTGCGGCCTGATCTTTCTCCGCCATCTTGTTTTGATGGTATCCGGAGTATGCGTCAAGGAAGCACAATGAATCGTGTTCGCGGTAGCATCGATGATTTGGTCGATGCGAGGGAGGGGGAAAGGGTCCTTTGGACAGGCCTTGTTAAGGTCTTTAAAATAGACGCAGAGGCGCCAGGATTTTTCCTTTTTTGGTACCATTACTAGATTGGCTAGCCAGTCCAGATGCTTTATATCTCTGATGAATCCGGCTTCTAAGATTTGGCTAGCTCTTCTCCCATTGCCTGTCTTTTGGGCTCGGAAAATCGCCAAAGAGCTTGTTTGACTGGCTTGAATCCTTTTAGGATATTTAGGTTGTGCTCTGCCAGCCTGCGTGGGATTCCTGGCATGTCTGAAGGGTGCCAGGCAAAATGTCCCAATTTCCCGAAGGAATTATCATAGTTCGGCTACGACATCAGGACTTAATTCTGCCCCAATGGAGGCCGTCTTTGTGGGGTCCGTTGGATGGAACTGAAATTTGACTCTATCGTCTGCTGGTTTAAAAGAGGTGGATTTGGACCTTTTATCGAGTATCACATCGTCCCTATCCACCGTGGGAGCGCAACAGAAGTTAGTTCCTCTGCCGCTAGGGCTTCTTGGACAATGCCTCTAGGGCCGTCGGGCTGTCTTATTTTCAGTGCGGAGTGATGTATCTGGCTCACTGGCGAGAGTGATTATCCCATTGGGTCCGGGCATTTTGAGCTTCATGTACCCGTAGTGGGGTATAGCTTGGAAGATTGTGAATGCCTCTCTCCCTAACAAAGCGTGATATCCGCTGCCGAATGGGGCCACTTGAAACGTGACCTCCTCGGACCTGTAATTGTCCGGTGAGCCGAACACTACATCTAGTGTGATTTTTCCCGCAGCTGCATTTCTCGACTAGGGATTATCCCTCTGAAGGTTGTGCTGCTTCGCTCAATGCGGCTCCAGTCAATTTCCATTTTTTGAAGGGTTTCCTCATAGATGAGGTTTAATCCACTGCCGCCATCCATGAGTACCTTAGTAAGACGAAAACCGTCCACTATCGGACTGAGGACCAATGTGGCCGGTGCTCTAGCTGTTCATAATTTAGGTTAAATCATTTGGCGTTGAAGGTGATAGCCGTGTCGCTCCATGGATTTGTTGTTGCTACTTGGTAGACTTTGGCGAGGTTATGGATTGTTCGTTTCCGCATGTTATTTGATGCGAAAGTCTCAAGACTGTTAATACCGTCTTTGTCTTGTTGGGTTGGTTGCCGGGGCTAAAAAGCCTCGCCACTTTTGGCCACCTACCGTAGTATCCAACATGCTCAAGGCTGTGTGTTGGAGTGGCGCCCTCCGTCTTGTGGATTTTGCAGGTCCGTTGAGCCAACCCTCCAAAGACGGTTCCGTACCCTTTAGGGGGTTTTGGTTTTTTGGTATTCAACCCAGGTGCTTGATAATGATGCACCCTTTTGTTCCGGACTAGGGATGTATTCGGGGCCGGATTATCCCAAAATTTACTTTCGGTTTTCCAGGCGCTCTCCATCACACAGTACTTTTGTACTATGGTCACCAAGTCAGCAAAGCGTGTAATTTCGCGACGACTTATGGCGTTTAGGATTCCCTTGTCCGTGCAATTATTGCAGAAAATTGGGATTGCGTCCTCCTCTCGGCAGTCCTTTATCCTGTTTCTAACCAGGAGGAATCGCCCAAGAATGATGTATCGTTTCAGCGGGCTCTTGCCGAATTCGAGAGAGATCGCTAATGTTTGGGTGGGCGGGTGGAACTAGATCCAGAACCCTGTCCAATTCAGGACTCAAGGGCCGAGAAGTTTCCGAACTTGGAAGTTTGGATTTTTGAGTGTTATCCAATGAGTCCAACCCGCCGCCTGACTTTAAGTTCAGGGCTTGATCGACGTCCGTCCCTCTGCGGGAATCCGGCATGGAGGGATCGGGAATCCGGACGCAACTAGTCCTTAAGATACAAGAAGAATCGCCGCATTGCTGCTCTATCACAGCAACATGATGGGTAGCCTGGGGAGAGTTGATCTCTCTTAGATCGGTTTTAGGCCCGATCCGGTCGTAGTCTGTAGCGACTCCCAGGGCAGCGATGCGATCCAAGAGCTCGTTTATGGAGGAGAGCTCGATTGGATCTAACTGTTCGGCAAGTTCCGAACTAACCTGGAGATTGGTTTCGATGACTCGAGAGGTCATCGCTTGCGGTGCGATGGCGGATGGCGGTCATAAGAAAACCACCTAGCGAAGAGTTCGCCAGCGGCCAAGGCTCCTTTGGCGATAGTATCGCCTTTAAAGACGAGATGAGGCATCCTACCGACGGCGGCGACATAGAGGAACTCTCAATGAAAGCACCAATGTCGGTGTCAAAACCGCGGATCTCGGGTAGGGGGTCCCGAATCGTGCATCTAGGTGGATGGTAACAGGAGACAAGGGACACGATGTTTTACCTGTGTTCGGGCCCTCTTGATGGAGATAAAACCCTACGTCCTGCTAGATTAATATTGATGATGTGTGTTACAAGAGTGGATCTACCACGAGATCAAAGAGGCTAAACCCTAGAAGCTAGCCTATGGTATGATTGTTGTTCGTCTCACGGACTAAAACCCTCCGGTTTATATAGACACCGGATAGGGTTAGGGTTACAGTCGGTTACAATAGTAGGAGATCTACATATCCGTATCGCCAAGCTTGCCTTCCACGCCAAGGAAAGTCCCATCCGGACACAGGACGAAGTCTTCAATCTTGTATCTTCACAGTCTTGGAGTCCGGCCGATGATGATAGTTCGGCTATCCGGACACCCCCTAGTCTGGAACTCCCTCACTCATCATCACCAATTTTCTAATTGATTCATTACTCATTAGGTAGGACTGTCGTTAGGGTTTGTTGTGTGCTGAGTGCTACCTACACTTAATGGTTCAGATGTATTTCAGAAATCTTTAGTACCTGTAAAGTTCACAGGGTTTCAAAATTCCGGCCCTAGGAACAGACACTAGTCATTTTGGATTGTTGGTCGTAGTGACATTGACCCAGATTACTACTGCAGGCCAGGTTTGTTGAAAATATTACTTGTCTTTCTTACTCATTCGATATGATATCCAATTATTCACGTCGATTAGGTGCAAACAATAAGTGCTAGACAAACTTCTTGATTCAGATTTTGGACAGTCTCTTACTGCACTTACAATTCTGCATACTTGTCCTAGTAAGCTCACAAGTAAATGATTGATTCACTACATCTATGCTTGCCTTGTCATATTTGTTGTCAATATTCTTTTAGGGTGGACCACCCCGTTTCAAAATACTGGAACCATAGACATGAGTGAATAGTATTTCTCTGTGTGATCTCTTCCATCATGTGTGGGCAACGAACATTGAATTGTATAGAAAGAAAGTGTCATTTCCAGCTTTTACATAGACTACAATCTTTTATATGGAATACAATCTGCCTACTTGCTATGCGTCGCACTACCAGCACTCCAACCTTGAAGCTAAACATTATGCCACTCATAATTCCTTAGTTTATTTGTTCATATACGAATTTGATATGATTCTAATGTTCCTACTTCAGTTTTGAAATGTGTGCCTGCCTGTTATAGAGACATAAGAGGTTTGTATTTCTGTGTGGTCTGGTCAGCACGGTTGGGGGGTGAACTTTGCATATGTAGGGGTTTATAGGGAGACACTCTTCGAGTTGAATCTGCAATGCATTCCATAGATAATCTAACTACCTTTTATGTTTTCATGAATCTCATATTCTGAACAGCATCATAATGATTATGAGCTTGCGCGCATGAAAAGAATAAAGTAGAACAATGCCATGGCTGTCAAACTTGGCATTAAGGGACTGAAATCAAGTCTGGATGCAATGCAATGCAGGCGCTCTCCATTCTGATTCATGCTCGAGAATATGATCCTAACAGTGATTACGAGCTAGAGGGAGACCTAAGTCAATGTAGCTCCCTTAGTGGAGGAGTCGAGGCAAATGCTCTATCTTATTCACCCATCAAGGTGCTTGCTCTAACTTTCCAAGGTTATATTGGTCGCACATATCTTGCAACTGATGCTTTGCATTGCTTCTACTTTGTTGCACTGCCATTAGCTTAGTTTACACATTGTGTATGTGAATACGCCCTGCCTATCCATTTTCAATGCATGTTCTTGTGTATCATACGTTCAAAAGGAAGAGGGCGATTGCTGATCGCGGAGAAGCACGAGCAAAGTATTTGGAAAAGGTAGTGACACCTGATAAATCAAATAGCCCATTAGGTGTAGTTGCAATATCACCTGAAGCACAAAACACCCCAACTCTAGCAGACTCTAGCCCTACTATACTGGTCATTTCTGATTCCCCCACTCAGCAGACCCCAACCGCAGCAAACAGTATGATGATGCCAGTTGACATAGCACCAGCTCTACGACGCAAGACCCCCATTCCAGCAAAGTGTACACCAAATCCAGTTGCTAAATCCCTTTTCGAGCCACAGAGAGCCCCAATTGCAGCAAATAGGACCCCTGTTCCATTTCTTCCCAGTTTAGAAGACGAAGCATATATTGTTGTCAGGAACTTTGTGCGCATCTTTCCTTCATGGAAAGATTATACCGCACACACAGAATAATTTCCAGTCTTCCTCCGCAACTTACGCGTAAGTAATGTACTAATGTTATTCATGGTAATTACTGCATATGTTTCTGCTGATAGAAGACATAAGATTTCAGTATTTTAAATAGGCGAGGACCAAATTGGATTGTCAAGACGAGCAAGGGTTGGTTGCGCTTTTCAAGCACTCGTTGATGAAGTATCGTTCCTACCTGAGGCAAGCGCACTTTGATGGCAAGCCTCTAAATGAAATTTCTGTAAAGTCTCTGGTGCTACATTTATCAGACAGTGACTGGAATAATCTTGTTACACATTGGTATCATCTGCAGCGTAAGGTACTGTCTATGATATCACATCACAGTTTGAACTACATTTCTGCATTTGCCTTAACGTCTCACTTGTACAAAAACTATTAGCAGAAGAACACTCATTCTCAAGGACCACAGAATCTCGCAACTATACTGCACACTGCATTGCTCTTGTGAGTACCTCTTGCCCTATATGACCATACTTACTTTCATAGTTGTTTGATTATGTAGCATCACTGCACATGTTAGCCTCATTATCGTCCATTTGGTGGACATTATAAGATCCGTATGGACTCTTACATAAATTTAGAATCAACCCAATGCTTTTGAAGAGGTTTAGCTCTGCAGTCCTCTTGTAAGGACTGAACGTCGTCTATCACTGTACTTACATTAACAGCTACTCCCTCCGTCCCATAATATAAGAACGTTTTGTACAGTACACCAGTGTTCAAAACACTCTTGTATTTTGGGAAGAGGGATTGGTTCATGGTGTAGCATTCTGCATGTTATTTCCCTCGCCCACCATTTACTAAAAAATATCATATCTATATTTAATCTTACCGAAAAGTTGAATACACAGACAATGCCAGTGCAGAAGTTTAGCCCATTGCTCTTGTCAGTACATTTTGTCCTCGTAACGCTTGTACTTCCGAGGATTGGTAGTTGATTATGTAGCATCAATCTGCATCTTATCTTCATTATCCTCTATCCCTTCCAGTATTATCATATCTATAATTACTCACTACAAAACATAGAGTACAGGCAATGCTTATGAAGAAGATTTTGTGCTGAAATTATTGAGTTATCCTTCCCTTGACATGGAGAAGGGCATTATAAAGCCGATGTTAACTGTTAATGTAAGTCAGTCCTTCTGAAGCCTTTATCCTCAATTGATGTTTAATTTGCTCATACTCCCTATCATTTACTGCTGTTTAGTTTGTTGTTTCTATCAAAATGCATGTTTGCAAGAACCGTAAGTTCCAAGTTTTACTTGTAAAACCAAATTCCTTATTCATACCATGCACATTACTCAATACTCTCTATATGTATGCTTGTTTTTGTGGATCTATAATCCAGTGTGTGGTGAAGCAGCCCACATTTGCACCTTGTCATCTCTTGTTTTATCTTACTGATGTGGCTGATGATATGAACAACATGCCATGCACATTAACCAAAATAGATACAATGATTGTCTTTTCCCTTCATCTATGCTTGTTATGTTGACATGGTAATCTAGTAGTGTGGGGAAGCTCCCCGCATTATGAACAATGCCAAATTATACTATTGATATTTTGAACTTACTCTTTATTTTATAATTTCAAATTGGATGGAATTGACAAAGACAGCTTATCATCTTTGTTTATACACGTGCAAAACCTATCATCTCTCTCGCTTGTTTCAGGTGATATGCCCGATGGCATGAACAAGTCTGCTGAAGGCTGTGAGACAAACCCAACATATATTGCAGCAAAAAAGGCAAAACATCTTGAAGATAGCGAGACAACCCCAAAGTCTTGTTTTGATGAAGTGTTCAAGTTACTTGAGACTAGCAGTCAGACAAGCTCACAGAATTCGCTGTCTGAATCAGTTCAACTTCTTCAGTCCAAGTTCTAGCAGAAAGGCATTCTGCAACTCAACTTTGACTTGAAGTCCTATCTCTAAGAAAGATTGCGGAGAACACCAATGAGAACATCATTGCTAAACAACTACACCTGGAAGCTATGACCGACATGCTAGGCCGGTCTCACAGCCTTTGTTTCACAGCTTCATGCGCAGTTCCTCAAGCAAGCCTAACCTTTCTTGAGCTGTCTTGGAAGTGGTCTCGGTTTAGTATTATTTTGTTACGCTGCAATGGTGCCCAGCTTTTGTAATCTGCTTCTTCGTTGCGCTTTTATGATCACCTTTGGTGGCGAACTTGATGCCCAAAGTGGTTGTAATATACCATAAATCCTTTACTGTATAGTGTAGGTTTATTCTAAGTTACTATGCCGTAATTTCTTTATTGTATAGAGTAGGTTTGTTCTTAATTCCTACTAGTTACTGCCATCATTCGCTATCTAAAAAAATCTGATGTAGTCGACCGGGCCGAAACATTCGCCTCTAACGGGCCTGGTTTTTAGTGGGCCACAATTGGACCAGCCTGCATCTTACTTGGGCCCTAATGGCCATTGGGGCCTTCACACTTTGCGCCAGGCCCACAACTTACTCCGGCCTATATTCGGCCCAAATTTTAGTTGGGCCTTTTGTGGACCCAGCGCTTAGTTTGGCCCATGTAGCGTTGGGCCATTAACTGGCTGAATATGCTGTTGGCATGTTACGGCCCAGAAGAAACCATGGTCCTTTAGCAGGCCGAAATGCATGTTGGGCCTCAATTTTCACTAGTCGTCGACGGGCCTTCATCAGGATGAAATGTAGACCGGGCCTTTTTCAGCCCAGTTATATGACGAGCCATTACCAGGCCGAAACATATCTCGAGCCTTAGTTGGCCCACTGATATCATGGTCCTTTAACAGGTCGAAAGCTTAGTACAACCATCAACAGGCCGAATTATACGACTGGCCTTAAACAGGCCCAAAGTCACGTTGGGCTGAACTGTTGCCACCTTTATCACGGGCCGTTAGTGGGCTGGATGTCGCGTCGGACCATGTATGGCCCATGGGCAGCACGGGTCATTCCCAGGCTGAAAGACACACCGGGCTGAAATGGGCCCATGTCTACATCGGGCCTCTAACAGCCGAGAGTCCTTTGGGATGTAATTGGGCCCAAATATTCGGTGAACAATTAACGGGCCAGATCTGGCTTCGGGCCATAAATGGGCCTTTATTAAACAGGCCATTATTGGGCTGGCCCACTATTACCTGAGTAAGTACAAGGGGCCTTTGACTGAGCCGGCCTTTTTAACCTATATGGGCCTCTGTTGGGCCATGCCACGTGTCGACGTATCATAGGCGCATCCTGTCCAATGAATGGATGACATCTGTCCCAACGGTGAGCCAACACGTGTTTCTTCCGGCCAATGAGAATTTTACACGTGGAAAATCCTCATTGGTCTGGGCTGTTAGCGGGTTATTGGATCCAAAACCGGACCCGGTAGCTTAAGGGCGACCTGTTACGGTGGATGCCACGTGTCGGTCACCCTTGACGAAAGCACTTCCATGACGCGGCATTTATCGTCATGGAAGTGGACACTTCCGTGATGATAATTTTTGTAATGTCATGGAACACTTCTACGACAGCACAGGTATGACTATCTTGATTCTGTCATAAAATTGTCATGGATGTACATGCATGACAGAAAACGTGACCTACTGTGACAAACACGTCTCATCACGGAAGTGTATTATTTTTGTAGTGTTGGCTCCTTCAAGCAGAAGTATTCTCGCAGGATGGCGCACGGCGCGTACGCCGAGTACCTGGAGAAGCTTCAGGAATGTGCCGACATGTGAGATGAGATGTGGGATGGATCGAACTATGTACGCTTGAGTATGCTTAATGACGGTTGAACTATGTACTTATGGTTGAACTATGCTTATGTATGTGTACGCTTATTATCTATGTTTGAGTATGTTTAATCTATGTTTACTTATGTCTAACCATGGGATATGGATGCAACCACTTCGGTTGATGGAATCTACCTCCGTCTTGGTTTATTGGCCCCCTTTGTAATTTGTGTTAAATTTTGACCAAAGGTTTAACTGACAAAATGTTAGTGCAGGTCAGCAAAAATTATATCGTTGGATGGGTATTTGAGCATAGTATTCAATGATATAATTTTTGGTGACATGCATAAACATTTCTTAGTTAAGTATTTGGTCAAAAATTGGTAAAAAATACAAAGGGGACCAATAAACCAGATTTGAGGTAGTATCGTCAATCACACACGGTTCCCAAAATTGGAACCGTGTGCAATGACTTTCATTTTGCCTGCTATATCAATCACACAGTTCGCTTCTAGCAAACCGTCGCCTCCAAAATTCTTTGTGGAATAGCAAACCCCCACCGCCCAATTCAAAAAAGAAAAAAGAAAACCCTCACCATCCCCACATCACAAAAACCCTCACCCCGCCCGCCACCCCCTCCGGTCCCCATTCACACCTGCACAAGCTCCTCCGCTTCTAAGCCATGACACCGCCTATCGCAGCGGTAAACACTTAGCTCGACGCCTACCGCCGCTAGGCTGCCGGCAAAGCCCACCGCATTTCGCCACTTCCGCTTGTTGCCGCCTATCGCCATCGACTTTCTCGATGGTGCTCGCGGTCAACCCAGCTCCGCTTGGTTGGGGAATCTGTCGTACTGAGGGTCCTTTCTCATGGACAACAAGGTAACTAATTTAATGAGATATTATCTCATCTCTTATCCCAGTTCATCTGTCTCCTTTAATCACCCGGCGGAAATCGCCGTGAATTCATTTTTATTCGAGCTGATTTGAGGGTTTTCTTTCATTCATAGAATTTACAATGCGCCAACACATCAGGACTTTGCGACCTCCGCCAGAGATTCCATCTCACCGTACCAGATCACTTGAGGACGCGCGTGGTATGTTCAATCTCACCCTAAATCGGTTGGCATGGCCTACTTTCTTGAACATATTCTAAATATTGCTACATTTGGATAAAAGGTGCCACATGCACCATATACGTCAAAGGGGATTTTCCCCTCTTCTTTCTATATTAGGAAAATTAATGATATATTGTTCTTTCGATTACTCTCATATTTCCATGACATCATGTTTACCCTATCTATTTAATTATAGATTTTTGTCCTTCAATTTCAACTATTGTACAGTTCTTTCAATTTGGGCCCATATTTGCATGTTACCATATTTTCGTTAACAATCCTACCATTTTCTGCAGCGCATCCCTTGCTATGCAATAGATTGTGTAGTGCACAATCTTTCCCTTTACATAGATCAAGTGCATGGATCTCATACTGCACACAAACCGCGGATTTACAATCGTTGCTACTGTAAGACTTGATGAACGTGGTGACTCCTATTTTGGCACTAGCTTTTGGAAAGAAATTTCTAAGTTTTATGTACTGAAAGCTGGCACTAAAATTGCACTACACATAAAAGGGCCTGGTCATGAGATATATGCTAACTTCCCCAACAAAATCATCTGTCTGCACTTTCTTCAAGTAAGTTTTCTTTCAACTATCTCGCATGTTGACTTACCCAGAATGTCAAATGAATTGTGTAGTATTCAAGCAACCAATTGCTATTCCCTTTTCTTACTATATTCCTACCTAATAACTTATAGTTACCAATACACTTTTCTATTGCCCTATTATAACTAAATATTCCCTGTACTCCCATTTCTATCAGAAAGCGCCGCTGACAAGGAGACTCCAGAGGTGGAGAACGGGGCTTCCAACAAGCGGAGGCTTTGCGAGCTAGAACCGCAAGTGACTCCAGCAGGCCTAGACTTCATCAGCAGCCTCCCCGATGATATGTTGACAGTCATCATCTCCCTCCTCCCAATAAAATATGGGGCGGGGACAACCGTACTTTCCCGGCGGTGGCGCCTCCTATGGAACTCCAACCCTCTCGACCTCATCGACACCCATGAGCTCTGCCATGGCTATCGCAAAAGCTTGGATGTGTTCTCCAAGATCCTTGGCAGTCACCTTGGCCCAACCAGAGGCCTTAGAATGGGCAAGTTCCATTCCAACGGCAAGGACCGAGCCAAGCTTCACGACTGGTTCCGATCCCCCGCCCTAGATCAGCTCGAGGAGCTCACTTTTGATGATGGTCATATGCGGTCGTTGCCGACGTCTGCACTCCGCCTCGCGCCCACGCTGCGCGTCGCCAAGTTCAGGAACTGCCATTCCCCCCCATTATTGACGCGCCCGCTCTTATTCTACCATGACTAAAGCACCTCGAGCTCGTCGTCGTCTGCCTCTCAAACGGTGACATGGAGCACCTGCTCCGTGGTTGTACTGCACTCGAGTACCTTCGCATTCAGGCGACCAATAGGTTGAGTACCTTCCACATCACCTCCATGACTCTCTGGACTATTTATGTGTGTTGCTGGTGTGGCAGGAAGACAACACAAGATGTGTACCACGGTATGGTAATTGAGGACACGGCTGCACTTGAGAGATTACTAGTAGTTGATCAAGAAGGTCCAACAAGAATCAATGTCATTTCTGCGCTGAAATTGACAGTGGTGGGCTACTCGTCTGACAAATACTCCGAACTTGTTATCGGATCCACACCCGTTCAGGTACAACGGCTGCCTTCTACCTCTCCTTCTACAAATTAATATTATTTCTAATTTTGAAGATGTTTGTTCATCTGTCATTCAGAAAATGATTCCGACAAACTTGACCCCGAAACTGCGCACAGTGAAGGTCTTGGCACTAGAATCTATCGGCCCCAACCTGGAGCAAGTTGTCAGTTTCCTGAGATGCTTTCCATGCCTAGAGAAGCTATATATCGAGGTGATGTTCCTTTCCTGTTAAATGTTAACCATAAGGGAGTTCAATTTGTGACACCTTTTTTCAAGTTTACAATGACAATGTACTACTCCCTCCATTCCCTTATACAAGGCCACTATGAAAAATACATTTTGCATCTATACAAGGCCACTAACAGTAACCGAGGCAAAATTTAATGATGTTTTCTCGTACTAGCAACTTATTTAATACTTGCATGCATGTAGTCATAATGACACTGTGTTACTTACTTCTCGTTCCTTCCTTGCATGCATGCGGGCGTATTAATGATCCCAGTTAACAAGAAGAAAAGTTAGCTTACAAAGTAGTCATTAAATTTTACCTAGGTACTGTAATTTGAGTTTGTGACCCTGTATAAGGGAATGGAGGGAGTACGATTTCTGAAGGATTCTTTTGGAGGATTTCAGTACATACATGCCCCCCCCCCCATATTGGTTGCTTGATCCATATGGTTACAATCAATAAGCATTTCTCCTTTGGATTCATCTGTACTAGTTTTCTTAGGGAACTTTTCGTCAACTCCAACCTCTTGTGAAGAAGGCTACATTTTTCTAGAATGTAATCAAATGCCATGTTAATCATGTCAGATCGAAGATGGCATGTTAGTGCATTTTACAAATGCTGCAAACCAAATAGGCCTGTAGTAATGTTCAAAATTGCATGTAGGCACTAACACGTTTTCTTCTTTTGCAGATAAGATTAGGCCCAGTGGTGGATAATGTGATAAAATATAACAATCACGTCGAATGCCTAGATCTGCATCTCTCAGAAATTACTTTGAACTCCTACCGAGGGACCTTACCAAAGATTATATTCGCCAGGTTCTTTGTTCTCAGAGCAAGGGTGCTGAAGGAAATGAGGTTTGCCCTACATTTATTTTGCAAAAATGAATGGTTTCTTGATCAGCGTCGGCGCCTGCGGCAGAATGGAATAGGCTCCAAAAATGCTAAATTTCGTTTTGGAACTTCAGATGACAGAGTAATCAAAAGTCATCGTGTCAACCCCATACATGACTTCTCAGTGGCTGACCCCTTTGCAAAAATTGTGAGGTTTCGAAACCAGACTTAGAAGTGGTAATATTAGTTTGAATCTCTCTGATATGCATGTTCAATGGATCAGCGAAGCGTTTGCAGCTGATGAGCTGAATTTCATTTCTAATATCAGTTTGAACCTTGTAATCTTTGAATTTGAGCCATATAACTCTAGAATTCAAACCTTGTAATATTTCGAGCTTTTGTGGTACAATCGTTGAAATGGCATCGTATGAGACTCGTATATTGGTAGCACTATTTTGACCTTAATATGCAATGGTCTTAGATTTTATTAACCATTCTTGAATCTGTTTACCTTGTCGATCTCACAGCACACGATCTATATAGCTAACTCGACTGTGATCTTCGACATTATTGCACACAGTTGGTTTCTTCCACCGTGTGCCCTGTAGAGCGCAGAATTAATTATCGCACTCGAGTGTCCATCATTACCCTTCTGTGTAACTTTGACCTTATCACCCACGGGTAAACTTATGACCGAAGTCATTCCACACACTTCATTTTTACAAAGATTTTTGCCAATAAACGCCCACAATTTGTCCCTCTTCTAGCCGACGTGTGGCCAAGCTAGCCGGGCGGGAACCTTGTGCTGTAAAATGTGCGGTAGCACGGGAACAGGCTCACCGACGATACATTTGGCGCCTCTTCGAGCCCACGTGTGCGGTGCGATGTTTTCAAGCGTGCACTGGAGCCCTCCGCTATGAACGTCATGACAAGATGTGACGATTACAGGTCGGCCGGCCCCCATTTATTACAGCGGCCAACCTTTCGATCGCGCCCCACCGTTGTAAGAAGCACACCCACCACGAGAAATTCTTAGAGGGTATCCTGCGCGGCTCCAATGGCGCTCCAAGCGGCTGTCGATGAAGAGCAGCAGTTCACCATGCGTGCCGTGGTGGACACCCACAGAAGGTTCATGGACCTCTCGGTGGTGTACACCAACGACCCGGTCTGGGTGGAGCACTCCATCCACATCATGGAGTTGTTGCTTCCCGAGGAGAAGTACAAGGTGGTTGGGTTCAACCTAGAGTACACCCGCCGTGTCGGATCTCATCCCAAGGTTGTCGCCACCCGGATGTGCGGCGCCACCACGTCCTCGTCTACCACTATTGCCTGGCCACAAGGCCTTGCGAGCGTTTCGCTGGGTTTGTCAACAGCCCCCACTACATGTTCGCTGCGGTGGACATCACCAACGATGTAAAGGCGCTCGAGAATTCAGGCATCACCTGCTAGAAACTTGTCGACATCCAGGGCCAATACAAGATCTGGTGCAGCAAGGAGCATGAGAAGGACTCACTGGTTCACCTCACCGAGGCCATCATCGACCCCTACTACAGAGACATGAAGGATTCATGCAACAAGGACAAGCGTGCCTGGCACTCGGCCTGGATGGAGAAACTCGACAAAGCTCACGTCGTGTACGCGGCCAAGTAGGCGTACACGAGCTACGACATGTATAGGAGGATCGTTGACATGAGGAAGTGCCTCCTTCCCCAAAACGGCCAGGGATCTAGCCGGAAGCAGAGCAATGGAAAGCATCGTCGTAACAATAAGTAGTTGATTAGATCCTCATTTCTCCTACTTTAGTATGCATGTAATTGCTTACTTTGGTGTGTGGAAATGTTATGTGTGTAGTCACTTGTGTAATTGTATGCTTAATTTGGTTAAGCAATGTTGTCTTTTAAGTATATATGTTGATGCTCAGAGACAGCGAGCGTAGATGTTGTGCTTGGACAAAGAAAATCACATCGCACACGGACTAAACAATGGAACCCATCGGTGATGTTTTCATCAATCACTCACAATTGTATACCAGCAATCGCTTTCTCACAACACACGGCTTGTTAGCAGTAATCGTCTGTGTTGTTATCGGTCTTCGCACACGTTTCCGATTACAGACCTGTTTGCCGCGTATCACAAACATCTTGTTAAGTTGATCCATTTATATTCTCATGTCTCAACGCATTTAGTTCATCTGAGTGAACCGCATGCCGTATATCGCACACACCTTGATCTGGCTTACCATTTCTTTTGTGTTGCCTAATCACAAACAGTTCATCCGAGTGAACAGTATGTTGTACATCGCACACACCTTCATCTGGCTGCCGTTCCTTTTGTTCCTCCTCATCGCAAACAGTTAATTGAACTGGACAGTATGCCCTGCCTCGCACACGCAACTAGAATCTGAACCATGTTTGATGCATCCTCCATCGCAAACGTTTTGCACCTTTTTTGACGGTTTTTTACACCATCGTTTGCGATTATGGCATCACACACAGTTTCGTCGAAGGGTCTCTGATCATAGTGTCACGTTAGCAACATCCTGCAGTAGTGGAGGGTTTTCCTTAATGGAGAGCTAGACGAGGATATTTACATGCAACAGCCAGATGGCTTTGTAGTAAATGATCAGGAAAGAAAGGTGTGCAAGCTATTGAAATCTTTGTATGGCTTGAAACGATTGCCTGAGCAATGGCATGACAAGTTCAACACAACTTTGACATATGGTGGCTTTGTTGTCAATGAACCTGACAAATGTGTATACTATCGCTATGGTGGCGGCAAAGGAGTTATACTATGTCTGTATGTCGATGACATACTGATATTTGAGACCCACCTCAAAGTAATTGAGGAGGTCAAGGCTTTTCTATCTCAAAACTTTGAGATGAAAGACCTGGTGTGGTTGTTGTTATCTTGAACATCAAGCTACCGAGAGATACTGAGGGTGGAATTACACTTTGCAATCCCACCATGTTCGGACTGCAACACCATATGATCCTAGTGTGCGAATTCGGAAGTTCAAAGGCACGGTTGTAGATCAATTGAGATACTCTCAAGTGATTGGTTCACTGATGTACCTAGCTTGTGCTACTCGACCTGATATCTCATTTGTTGAGCAAACTGTGTCGGTATGTTTTGAATCTGGGAGATGTGCACTTGTGTATTGTTGAGCAAGTGATGTCTTATTTGCAAGGTACTGTGAACTACGGAATCCACTATTGTGGGAACCCGACGGTACTTGAGGGGTATAGTGATTCAAATTGGATATCTGATGCTGATGAGATGAAAGCCACAAGTCTTCACCCTTGGTGGAAGTGTTGTTTCCTGGAAGTCTTGCAAGGCATTTATCTTAAGGAGATCGACTACGGAAGCATAACTCAAAGCGCTAGACACATCATGTGTCCAAGCAGAATGGCTTCGAGAGCTTTTGATGGATTTGCCAGTGGTTGATAAGCCAGTCCCGGCTATCCTTATGAACTGTGACAATCAGATCATGATTGCCAAGGCTAAGAGTTCAAAGGACAACATGCAATCCAATAAGCATATAAGAAGAAGATTGAAATATGTCAGGCAATCAAGCATATTACATCTAGACGACTAAGAATCTGGCAGATCCCAACATGAAAGGGCTATCATGGATTGTGATAGAAAATGCATCGAGGGAGATGGCATGAGACCCACGTAAGTGTTGGAAATATGCCCTAGAGGCAATAATAAAATGGTTATTATTATATTTCCTTGTTCATGATAATTTTCTATTGTTCATGCTATAAATGTATTAACTGGAACCGTAATACATGTGAATACATAGACCACAACATGTCCCTGGTGAGCCTCTAGTTGACTAGCTCGTTGATCAATAGACGGTTATGGTCTCCTGACCATGGACATTGGATGTCATTGATAACGGGATCACATCATTAGGAGAATGATGTGATGGACAAGACCCAATCCTAAGCATAGCACAAGATCGTGTAGTTCGTTTGCTAAGAGCTTTTCTAATGTCAAGTATCATTTCCTTAGACCATGATATTGTGCAACTCCGGATGCCGTAGGAATACTTTGGGTGTACCAGACGTCCACAACGTAATCGGGTGGCTATAAAGGTGCACTACAGGTATCTCTGAAAGTGTCTGTTGGGTTGGCACGAATCGAGACTGGGATTTGTCACTCCGTATGACTGAGAGGTATCTCTAGGCCCACTCGGTAATGCATCATCATAATGAGCTCAAAGCGACTAAGGAGTTAGTCACGGGATCATGCGTTACGGAACGAGTAAAGAGACTTGCCGGTAACAAGATTGAACGAGGTATGGGGATACCGACGATCGAATCTCGGGCAAGTAACATACCGATGGACAAAGGGGATTGTATACGGGATTGATTGAATCCCCGGCATCGTGGTTCATCCGATGAGATCATCGTGGAACATGTGGGAGCCAACATTGGTATCTAGATCCCGCTGTTGGGTTATTGGCCGGAGAACGTCTCGGTCATGTCTGCATGGTTCCCGAACCCGTAGGGTCTATACACTTAAGGTTCGGTGATGCTATAGTTGTTATGGGAAATTATATGTGGTTACCGAAGGTTGTTCGGAGTCTCGGATGAGAACCTAGATGTCACGAGGAGTTCCGGAATGGTCCGGAGGTGAAGATTTATAAATGGGAAGTCATGTTTCAGTCGCCGGAATGGTTTCGGGGGTTATCGGTATTGTACCGGGACCACCGAAAGGTGTCCGAAGGTCCACCGTGCGGGGCCACCTGCCCCGGGGGACTTAATGGGCTGAATACGAGAGGGAACCAGCCCCCTAGTGGGCTGGTGTACCCCCCCCCCCAAGGGCCCAAGGCGCCTAGGGTTTGGAAAACCTAGGGGAGGGGCGCCTCCACCTTGCTTGGGGGGCAAGTTTTCCCCTCCTGGCCGCCGCCTCCCCTCTAGATGGGATCTAGAGGGGCCGACTGAGGGAGTCCTGGATTAGGGGGTATTCGGACAGCCGGACTGTGTACAACGTCCGGACTATTGAAGTATGAAGATACAAGACTCAAGACTTCGGTCCGTGTCCGGATGGGACTTTCCTTGGCGTGGAAGGCAAGCTTGGCGATCCGGATATTATATTTCCTTCCTTGTAACCGACTCCATGTAAACCCTAGCCCTCTCCGGTGTCCATATAAACCGGAGAGGTTGGTCCTTAGGAGGCCAATGACAATTACAATCATACCATCATAGGCTAGCTCTTAGGTTTTAGCCTCTATGATCTCATGGTAGATCTACTCTTGTACTACCCATATCATCAATATTAATCAAGCAGGAAGTAGGGTTTTACCTCCATCGAGAGGGCCCGAACCTGGGTAAACATCTATGTCCCTTGCTTCCTGTTACCATCAGCCTTGACGCACAGATCGGGACCCCCTACTCGAGATCCGCCGGTTTTGACACCGACATTGGTGCTTTCATTGGAGTTCCTTTGTGACGTCGCCACAAGGCTCGATGGCTCGTCTCATTATCAAGGATGACATTACCTCGGAGGGGGCTCTGGCTCGGCAGCTTTATCATGGCCGCCCCATCGGCGGTGGCGCCGACGATGACTTCTCGGGTCATCAATCATAACCTTCGCATCAGTTCGGAACTTGCCGAACAGATGGATCCAATGGAGCTCTCCTCCCTCAACAAACTCTTGGATCGCATCGCCGCTCTGGGAGTCAATACATACTACGACCGGATTGGGCTTAAACCCGACCAAAGGGACATCAGGTCCCCGCCAGCCACCCATGAGATAGCGATAGTGGAGGAACCACGCGCGGATTTCCCCTCAACCTTGAGGACAAGTTATGTTCGGATCACCGAATTCCTTGAGCCGAAGACCTGCTCAAAGGAAAACCTGACCCAGGTCCCGGACTTAGAATCGGGCATTGGGCCGAAGAAATTGGGCACTCCGGATTCTGAGCTGTTGAGCTCGGGACCGCCCGCGCCCTTGGGCGTTAGATTGGATCAAAATCCGGACTCTAAACTGGACCTAAACTGTCTCTCCCGCATCAGGCAAGAGCCCAGGAAACCGTACATCGCTCTTTGGGCCAGATTACTCCTTGCGCTTAACAAGGTCAGGGACTGCCGCGAAGAGAACATGGTCTCACTTTTCTGCAAAAACTGCACGGACGAGGGACTCCTCAATGCTATAAGCCGCCGCGACATAGTGTGCTTCGCGGACTTGGCAACCATAGTACGGAAGTACTGTGCGATGGAGAGCGCTTGGAAGATCCAAAAAGAATTTTGGGATGGCACAGCTCTCACCAAAACCTTTGTCCGAACTAAACGGACGAACTCTCGTAAGTCGTCCGACCCAACCCCCAAGAAACCAAAGCCCACCCTGTATGGGATCCGTATTGGAAGAATGGCTCGACGGGCCATGTAAGCTCTACAGTACTCCGGATACAACACCTACTCATAGCCTTAAGGCATGTTGGATACTCCGGCAAGTGGCAAAAAGTGGCGAGGATCTTCTTGTGGGCCATAAAGCGAAACAACATCCTGCCAGCGAACACAATACGGTACTAACAGTCTTCGAGACTTTCGCCTCGAACAATAGGCGCAAGCGAGCTCGTCGAAGCTCCGCTGAAATTTACCATGTGGCAAAAATAAACCATTGGAACGACACTGCTATAACTTTTAATGCCAGTGATGAACCTCGATTCCGGACTGTCCGGGCACCAGCCGCTCTAGTCCGTAGTCCGATCGTAGATGGATTTCGGCTCACTAAAGTACTCATGGACGGCGGAAGCGGATTAAATCTGATTTATGAAGAAACACTCAGCAAGATGGAGATTGATAAAAGCCGCATTGAACAAAGCGGCACGACCTTTAGGGGAATTATCCCTACTCGGGAAGCGCGGTGTGCGGGAAAAATCACACTCGATGTGGTATTCGGCACCCCGGATAATTATAGGTCCGAGGAAATCACATTCCAGGTGGCTCCTTTTAGCAGCGGATACCACGCCCTTCTAGGGCGGGACGCATTTACAAGCTTTCAAGTTGTACCCCATTATGGGTACATGAAGCTTAAAATGCCCGGACCCAATGGACTCATCACTCTAGCTAGTGATCCGGACGTTGCACTTCGCGCCAAAAATAAAACCGCAGCTCTAGCATTAGAAGCATTATCTGAAGCCCTAGTAGTCGAAGAGTTAACAACACTGCGGGCCACCATGGACAGGGACGACGTGATACTAGACAAGCGACCCAAGTCCACCTCATTTAAACCTGCAGACGAGATAGTCAAATTCCAGGTCCATCCAACGGACCCCACGAAGACATCTTCCATCGGGACACAGCTGAGCCCCGCAACTGACGCCGCACTATGAGATTTCTTACGCGAGAATTGGGACATTTTCGCCTGGCACCCATCGGACATGCCAGGCATCCCACACAGACTGGCCGAACACAGCCTCAATATTCTAAAAGGATATAAACCAGTCAAGGCATCCTAAGGTGATTCTCGAGCCCAAACGACAAAGTTATGGGGGAAGAGTTAGCCAAGCTACTCGAGGCGGATTCATCGGAGATATCAATCATCCGGATTGGTTGGCAAATTTGGTGATGGTACCAAAGAAGGACAAATCCACGGCGCCTATGCGTCGACTTCAAAGACCTCAACAAGGCTTGCCCCAAGGATCCCTTTCCCCTCCCTCGCATCGATCAAATCATCGATGCCACAGCTGGACACGACTCGTTGTGTTTTCTCGACGCATACTCTGGATAACATAAAATAAAGATGGCAGAGTCTGACCAAGCTGCAACAGCTTTTATAACGCCATATGGCCCTTTTTGCTTCAACACTATGCCCTTCGGGCTCAAGAATACCGGCGTAACCTATCAACGCATGATTCAAACATGCCTGGAAAAACAAATCGGCAAAACAGTGGAAGCATATGTGGACAACATGGTCATAAAAACTAGACACGTCGAAACCCTGATAGATGACTTGAGGCTCACATTCGACAACCTCCGGACATATGACAATAAGTTGAATCCGGAAAAATGCGTCTTCAGCGTCCCATCGGGGAAACTGCTGAGCTTCATTGTTTCCAATAGAGGAATTGAAGCGAACCCGGCAAAAATCTGAGCTCTGTCTCAGTTGGCTATACCAACAGACCTCAAGCACATCCAGAAGCTAGCCGGATGTGTGGCCGCTTTGAGCCGCTTTATCTCCAGGCTAGGAGAAAAGGCATTGCCTCTTTACCGCCTCCTGCGGCGCCGAACACTTCTTATGGACGGATGCAGCCGGCGGACTCGATGAAATAAAGACCTTCTTGGCCAAGAATCCAGTCCTAATAAAGACCGACACCGGCGAGCCTATGCTATTATACATAGCGGCAACACACCAAGTTGTAAGCGCAGTACTCGTCGTCGAACGAGAGGTTGACATATACAAATTCCGCTCCAAAACCCGGTTTATTACGTATCCACAGTCCTCACCCCATGCAAATCCCGATACCCACACTATCAAAAAATAGCATACGCGGTCTTCATGGCATCCCGGAAGCTGTGACACTACTTTCAAGAGTGTTCGATCACAGTAGCCTCCGAAGTACCACTCAATGACATAATAAACAACCGCGACGCTACGGGCCGGATTGCTAAATGGGCCATCGAGCTCCTTCCGTTTGACATAATGTACAAACCACGGCGGGCCATCAAGTCGCAAGTACTGGCCGACTTTGTCACCGAATGGACGGAAGCTGAACTCCCTAAAGAGTACGGCGCATACTCCAACTGGATCATGCACTTTGACGGCTCTAAAATGCTGGCCGGATTGGGAGCAGGTGTAGTCCTGACATCCCCCACCGGAGACACGGTCCAGTACGTCCTCCAGATATTATATACATACTCCAACAATGCAGCCGAATATGAGGCTCTGTTGCATGGTCTTCAGATGGCAGTCTCTATGGGCATCCAACGTCTGGAAGTGCGAGGGGATTCGAACCTCGCAATCTCACAAATAAACGAAGACTTCAATGCCAAGGATCTGAAAATGGCGGCCTACCATAATGCCGTCCTAAAAATGTCAGCGCGGTTCGAGGGGCTCGAGTTCCACCATGTGGCTCGAGAAAATAATCAAGCGGCGGACGTCCTCGCCCGCATCGGCGCCAAACGCGACCCTGTCCCACCTAACATATTCCTGGAAAGGCTGTTCAAGCCATCCGTAGTATGGGAAGGGGAGTCCGGCAATAACAGCTCGGACCCGAATACAAACCCAGATATCGAATCATCAGACACAATCGGAGGCTCTGCCACCGAAATAACATCCTCGGCCCACGAAATCATGGTCGTTATTGCCCCATGGACCGAGCCTTTCTTGGCCTACCTAAATAGGCAGGAGCTACCCGAACACCAAAATGAAGCACGCTGCATAGTCCGGCGTTCTAAAGCTTACAAAGTCCATGAAGGGGAACTCTATAAGAAAAGCGCGACTGGAGTGCTCCAAAGGTGCATCTCCGAAGAGGACGGGCAGCAACTCTTGGATGAAATCCATGCCGGACTGGGCGGACATCATGCCGCGGCTTGAGCGCTAGTCAGCAAAGCCTTGCGCACAGGCTTCTATTGGCCGACGGCCCGAGCAGACGCACATGACCTTGTCCAACATTGCGTCAGTTGCCAGCTCTTCGCCAATCAGAGTCATATGCCCCCTACCGCTCTCCAAACAATCCCCATAACCTAGCCGTTCACGGTCTGGGGGCTGGATATGGTTGGACCCCTTAAAGGGGGAAGCCATAAGAAAAAATACTTATTGGTCATGGTGGATAAGTTCACCAAATGGATAGAAGCCAAGCTGGTTAAAACGGCCGAATTCGGACCAGTAATCGACTTCATATCCGGGGTCGTACACCGATACGGTGTCCCCCATAGCATCATCACTGATAATGGCTCAAATTTCATAGCCGATGAAGTGAAAACTTGGTGCGGCAAAATGGGCATTAAGCTCGACTATGCTTCCGTCTACCACCCCCAAACAAACGGCCAGGTCGAACGGGCAAACGGTCTCATCATGAGCGGCATCAAACCCAGACTAGTGCGGTCTTTAACAGAATCGGATACGCACTGGGTGGAGGAGCTCGACTCCGTACTCTGGGGGCTGCGGACCACACCGAATCGCACCACCGGCTATACACCATTTTTTATGGTGTACGGTGCGGAAGCAGTACTACCCTGCGACATAATACATGATTCGCCGCGCGTACGCATGTACGAAGAGAAGGAAGCTGAGTTAGATCGGCAGGATAACTTGGATGCCCTGGAGGAGGAGCGCGATGTCGCAAAAGCCCGTTCCCCATTCTATCAGCAGCAGGCTCGACGATATCAAATCAGAGAAGCGCGGGCCAAAACTTACAATATTGGCGAGCTTGTTCTACGCCTATCGGAGAAGAAGAAGGACAAGCTTAAACCCAAGTGGGAAGGCCCTTCACATCGACAAAGTTCTCACCGGAGGAGCGCATCGCCACGTAATGCATTGGACAATAGACTCGAGCCGAACCCATGGAACGCGGCCAGACTCCGGAGATTCTACGCCTAACGCCGAACTCAGCGTTCGTCTCCCTACTCGCCTCTTTTACTTATGCTCCACCCCTTTTCCCTTTCTCGACCTTTTTTTACACAAAGTATTGAATACAGTGCGGATTGCCGGATCACTCTGGCCGCACTAAGCGTACCTGGGGGCTTCCTATACGGAAGCTAAAAATAATTACTCACATGGCTTTCTGCCCATCACATATGCATTCTTTTTCCATATGTGCCTTTTCTTCACCATTATATGCATCGACATGACTTAAGATGTTGCCAAGCTAGGTTAACTGGCTCTTGTGTTTAATCCCCACGTTCCTGTTAATTCGGCTAGGGCATAAGGGGAGCACCTCTGCGATTGTTACTGCCGGTTCAGCCGGATGTGTACCTCAGACTGGGTGAAGCCGAAAGCTAGCTTCCTTAAGAGAATATTCGGTCGGTGAACAAAGGATGTGTTCGTTTATTACAACGTAAATCCCCAGAATTCTTGTATCCTGCGCCATCATTCGCAGTTCGGGCATGCGCATCGTCGCATGCGTACCCGGGGAAAGGAACCCCTAACGGAACTATTCTCCCTGGAAGATGTTTCTTACTATCCATGTAATATAACATAACTAGTTGGGTACTTGTCTGTTCAAGCACTTATGACCCCTACGCCTTGTTTCCACGCATACCCTGGTTTTGTATAACTGAGTGGGTATTCGGAAACACCCTGGACTATAGGATCCGGGTGCTGAAGCGAAAAGGTCCGCCATGACAAATCATTTTAATCCAGCTAGGGGCTAATCATGCCCATTAAATTACACAGTCATTTGGACTGACTATATTCCTTCTCTATACTGTCCAACAGGCTATCTAGCTTACAATCCTGTTGAGAATACTTAGCGGCTAACGCTACCTGGTCATACACCAGACTCATGGGAATTTCTTGCCCATCGGGCCCCGCCGGTCCTTCTTCGGCCATATGGTTCAGGTCCAGCTTGGTGTAGCGCGTCTTCACCATAGCCAGGCTTCTCTTGCGCCTTGTCGGCAAGCGGACACCTTCCAGATTCGGAAGCGCCGCTGTGCTCCTTGAAGCATATTCACAAGCTCCGCCATGCCATTCGGCAGCAAGCTTGATGGCCATAAAGCCTGAGCAACACCCTGCATCACTTGCCGAGCTCGCCGTGCGATTCTGAAAAGGTCTTGCAGTAAACCACTTGCAGATGCGGGCATCTCCTCCTCATGGCGACCCGTTAACATTCCTGCAAGCAAAATTCTTTCAATATACTTCCTCGCCAAACTATACTACAGTTCGTCTAGGCACTTACCGTAAATGCCGCGTCGAAGCCTCTTGTTCTCCTTCACGAAGTCCGCCAGATGAGCGCGGAGATCTTTTAACTCCACGTCCAGCTGGACTTTGGCATCTTGAAGATCGTTCTTCATTGCCTAACTCGCGTAAGAATGCGCTCGCCAGCCTCCAGCTGCTTTTTGAGATGCGATGCGTCCTCTCTTAAGCCCTCCGGATTCACCCCGGGATTGTCTGTAGAATTTTCTATTAGACTTGTCACATCAGCCATTTACTAACTGGTGCATCTTCGTGCAATTGTGACAATTGTTACCAGATGAGGGTTTTTGGGGTTCCTCTAATTTGGCAACTGCGGCCCTCAGTACGGCCTTGCATCCCTCCAACTCCCGAGACAATTGCTCGTTCTTCTCTACAAGGACCTGTGCATAGATTGATCCTTAAAACTGTTGTTCCAACCGTTTCAAGTCTCAGGGGCTACTTCTATACATACTTATCAAAAATTCTTACCCGTATGTCTTTGGTATACTGGTTTGTCGCTTGGGCAAGCCCGCCCCAAGCAGCTCGGACGTATGCGTCCGCCGAATTGAAGGCATTAAAAGCCTCTTCGGAAAATATGTTGTTCTGGAGCACGGCCCTCCGGCGCCGATGATTCATGGTGCTCTCCACTTCGGAGTTCGTGGCCGAACACACATCCGCATCCTCCGTCGAGGAACTATGCGGTGCTGGCCCTGTGTCCGCCTCCGCCCCCGAAGCCGGTTCTGGAACCCGGCTGGTGGAGGCGTGATTGGTGGGGTCTCCGGATATAGTCTGGTTATTCCTCTTCCTGCCAGACACAAAGGGCGCTGTCACATTTCAAATTCTATAATTACAGGATAGATTACTACTTTACCTCTGTAGCGGTGTGTCAACCCTCACCGCCTTCCTCTTGAGCCTGCCCGATCCGGACGCCCGTTGTTGACGAGTCCCTAGGGGCTCGGCCCCTCGCTTCGGCCGTCGTTTCTGCAAATAGAACGACGCCTCATGGGGGAGGAGTCCTCTTCGAAGGATAGGGTTTTTTAGTTCGGCTTACACATGACGCGGGGAGCAGTCCAGGGTAGTCGGCCGTAATGGCCACTAGGGCGCAATCCCAGCTCGCTTGATAGAATACCCCGTTGGATAGCTCCACAGTGATATCCAGATCCACTTTAAGTCCCGGATCTAGGGCCCTTCCAGGGTCCTCTGGTTGCGGGGAGGGGCTGAAGATTCCTTCTGGCCCTCCTCGGTTCCTCGCCGAAGCATTGATGCAAGTAATCTTAGCGGAAGAACGCTAGAGTAAGTAAAGCGAGGAAAAGAATGGCAACTTACCTGGCTGGGGTTGTAGATGGAGAATCCGTCCCGTGTTTTGATGCGAAGGAATTCCTCCTCTTCCCCTTTGTACAAATCGGACAATATCCTTGCCAAAGCGGCAGTGGAGTCCGGACCCTTACGGCCGCAGCGGGTGGCGTCGTCTTCCCCGTTGAAATGCCACATGGGCTTCCCCCGATATTGGAGTGGTTGCACGCCTCGCCTTATGCATATCGCCATAACCTCAACTATCGTCAGTTCGGATTTGGCAAGTAACTTTATCCTGTTCATCAGGAGGAGTATTTCCCTTGTGTCCTCTTCTTGAGGGCCCCGGGGGCACCAGCTTAGGCGTGCCATCGGCGGGGCGTTGCTGAACTTGGGGAGACCTGTTCAGACTGGATCCAGAAGGGGAACGTCGTCTATATAGAACCACTCCGAAGGCCAGTTTTCTGGTGCCTTCTCAGGAGTGCCGGACAAGTATCCGGTCTCGGCAATGCGCCATACTTCGGCCCCGCCCACTTGGCATAGGGACTCCCCACAGGTGCGGGGGCGAGGCAGAACAACTTCCTCCATAATTCAAGTGTGGTTCGCAGCCTAAAAATAGCTCGCAAAGGGCAACATACCCCGCTATGTGCAGAATAGAGGCAGGGGTAAAATTGTGTAACTGGAGGCCGTAGAACTCCAGGAGCCCGTGAAGAAACGGGTGGATAGGAAATCCGACGCCCCTCAACAGATGCGGGATGGGGCATACACGCTCCTCTAGAGATGGATCAGGAGATCCCTCTGCTTGTTCCCCTCTGTCATAAGTGGCTATTCCAGCCCGGACGGGGACCATGAACGCCGGTGGGAGAAACCCTTGGGTTTGTAACTCTATCAAACGGCTATGAGGAACTGAGAACTCTCCCCAATCCCCGACTTGGAGCGAAGGGCGAGCAGAAGAGCTGCGACGGCCGGCCATGCTGGAATGGCTTTTCGCGGAGTGCTCTGTTGGATGCTAGCCCTGGGAGGGAGAGTGAGGTTTGCATCTGAGAATCCCCGTCCCTTCAAATAGACGGTTCGCCCGGAGGATTGAGGGTGGCAAATGCAAAAATGCCTCGACTCCTCACATTCGCTCGACACGTGGAGTTGGTCAGTACTGAAGCTCTGAAGCCGAGGAGCACAACATTGATTGGAGGCCGGACACTATTCGTCGTAACAGGTACTTTGGAGTATTCGGAGAAGGAACCCGCCTTGCAATGCCAAAGACAATACTGCGTGCCAGACTCATCGTCATTGAAGCCTGGTTCAGGGGCTACTAAGGGAGTCTTGGATTAGGGGGTATCCGGACAGCCGGACTGTGTACAACGTCCGGACTATTGAAGTATGAAGATACAAGACTCAAGACTTCGGTCCGTGTCCGGATGGGACTTCCCTTGGCGTGGAAGGCAAGCTTGGCGATCCGGATATTATATTTCCTTCCTTGTAACCGACTCCATGTAAACCCTAGCCCTCTCCGGTGTCTATATAAACCGGAGAGGTTGGTCCTTAGGAGGCCGATGACAATTACAATCATACCATCATAGGCTAGCTCTTAGGGTTTAGCCTCTACGATCTCGTAGTAGATCTACTCTTGTACTACCCATATCATCAATATTAATCAAGCAGGAAGTAAGGTTTTACCTCCATCGAGAGGGCCCGAACCTGGGTAAACATCTGTGTCCCTTGCTTCCTATTACCATCAGCCTTGACGCACAGATCGGGACCCCCTACCCGAGATCCGCCGGTTTTGACACCGATACCGGCCCCCTCTCCCCTTCACCCTATAAATAGAGGGGGGTGGGAGGGCTGCAACACCCCTTCCCCTGGCGCAGCCCCTCCCTCCTCCAACACCTCCTCCTCCTCCGTAGAGCTTGGCAAAGCCGTGTAGGAAAATCCACAAGCTCCACCACCACGTCGTCGTGCTACCAGAGCTCTCCCTCAACTTCTCCTCTCCCCTTGCTGGATCAAGAAGAAGGAGACTTCCACGGGCTGTACGTGTGTTGAACGTGGAGGTGCCGTCCATTCGGCGCTAGATCGGATCTTCCGTGATTTGAATCTCCGCGAGTATGACTCCATCATCTGCGTTCTTGTAACGCTTCCGTTTCGCAATCTTCAAGAGGTATGAAGATGCACTCCCTCTCTCTCGTTGCTAGCATCTCCTAGATTGATCTTGGTGATACGCAGGAAAATTTTGAATTATTGCTACGTTCCCCAACAGTGGCATCATGAGCTAGGTCTATGCGTAGATTCTATGCCTGAGTAGAACACAAGTAGTTGTGGGTGATGGTTTGTTCAATTTGCTTACTGTTACTAGTCCTATCTTGGTTCGGCGGCATTGTGGGATGAAGCGGCCCGGACCGACTTTACACGTATGCTTACGTGAGACAGGTTCCACCGACTGACATGCACTTGTCGCATAAGGTGGCTAGCGGGTGTCTATCTCTCCCACTTTAGTCGGATCGGATTCGATGAAAAAGGTCCTTATGAAGGGTAAATAGCAACTGGCATATCACCGTTGTGGCTTTTGTGTAGGTAAGAAACGTTCTTGCTAGAAACCCATAGCAGCCACGTAAAACATGCAACAAAAATTAGAGGACGTCTAACTTGTTTTTGCAGGGTATGCTATGTGATGTGATATGGCCAAAAGGATGTGATGAATGATATATGTGATGTATGAGATTGATCATGTTCTTGTAATAGGAATAACGACTTGCATGTCAATGAGTATGACAACCGGCAGGAGCCATAGGAGTTGTCTTAATTTATTCTATGACCTGCGTGTCATTGAGAATGCCATGTAATTACTTTACTTTATTGCTAACCGTTAGCCATAGTAGTAGAAGTAATAGTTGGCGAGACAACTTCATGAACACACGATGATGGAGATCATGATGATGGAGATCATGGTGTCATGCCGGTGACGAAGGTGATCATGCCGCGCCTCAAAGATGGAGATCAAAGGCGCAAGATGATATTGGCCATATCATGTCACTTTATGATTTGCATGTGATGTTTGTCATGTTTACATCTTATTTGCTTAGAACAACGGTAGCATAAATAAGATGATCCCTCACAAAAATTTCAAGAAAGTGTTCCCCTAACTATGCACCATTGCGAAAGTTTGTTGTTTCGAAGCACCACGTGATGACCGGGTGTGATAGATTCTAACGTTCGCATACAACGGGTGTAAGCCAGATTTACACATGCAAAACACTTAGGTTGACTTGACGAGCCTAGCATGTACAGACATGGCCTCGGAACACAAGAGACCGAAAGGTCGAACATGAGTCGTATAGTAGATACGATCAACATGGATATGTTCACCGATGATGACTAGTCCGTCTCACGTGATGATCGGACACAGACTAGTTGACTCGGATCATGTATCACTTAGATGACTAAAGGGATGTCTATCTAAGTGGGAGTTCATTAAATAATTTGATTAGATGAACTTAATTATCATGAACATAGTCAAAAGGTCTTTGCAAATTATGTCGTAGCTTACGCTTTGGTTCTACTATTTTAGATATGTTCCTAGAGAAAAATTTAGTTGAAAGTTGACAGTAGCAATTATGCGGATCGGGTCCGTAAAATCGAGGATTGTCCTCATTGCTTTACGTATGATTATGTCCTTAATGCACCGCTCGGTGTCTTTGAACCTCGGCGTCGTCTGTGGATGTTGCGAACATATGATATACACGTTTTGATGACTACGTGATAGTTCAGTGCGTGATGTTAAATGGTTTAGAATTGAGGCGTTGAAGACATTTTTGAAACGTCGCGGAACATATGAGATGTTCCAAGAGCTGAAATTGGGATTTCAGGCTCGTGCCCACGTCAAGAGGTGTGAGACCTCCGACAAGTTTCTTAGCCCGCAAACTAAGGGAGAAAAGCTCAATCGTTGAGCATGTTCTCAGATTGTCTGAGTATTACAATCGCTTGAATCAAGTGGGAGTTAATCTTCCAGATGTGATAGTGATGGTTCTCCAAAGTCACTGCCGCCAAGCTGCTAGAGCTCCGAACTATAACATATCAAGGATAGATATGATGATCCTTGAGCTATTCGCGACATTTGACACTGCGAAAGTAGAAATCAAGTAGGAGCATAAATTGTTGATGGTTAGTAAAACCACTAGTTTCAAGAAGGGCAAGGGCAAGAAGGGATACTTCATGAAACGAAAAATCAGTTGTTTCTCTAGTGAAGAAACCCAAGGTTGAACCCAAACCAGAGACTAAGTGCTTCTGTAATGAGGGGAACAGTCATTGAAGCAGAACTACCCTAGATACTTGGTAGATGAGAAGGCTGGCAAGGTCGATGTATATATTGGATATACATTATATTAATGTGTACTTTACTAGTACTCCTTGTAGCACCAGGGTATTAGATACCGGTTCGGTTGCTAAGTGTTAGTAACTCGAAATAAAAGGCTACGGAATAAACGGAGACTCGCTAAAGGTGAGATGATGATATCTGTTGGAAGTGTTTCCAAGGTTGATGTGATCAAGCATCGCACGCTCCCTCTACCATCGGGATTGGTGTTAAACCTAAATAATTGTTATTTGGTGTTTCCGTTGAGCATAGACATGATTGGATTATGTTTATTGCAATACGGTTATTCATTTAAGGAGAATAATGGTTACTCTATTTATTTGAATAATACCTTCAATGGTCTTGCACCTAAGATGAATGGTTTATTGAATCTCGATCGTAGTGATACACATGTTCATGCCAAAAGATATAAGATAGTAATGATAGTACCACCTACTTGTGGCACTGCCATTTGAGTCATATTGGTATGGATCTTTCGACTCACTCGTTTTTTTGAAAAGTTTCAGACATGCGAACCATGTCTATTGGTGTATATGCATGAAGAAACTCCGTGCAGATGGATCGTTTGGACTCACTTGATTTTGAATCACTTGAGACATGCAAATCATACCACATGGGCAAGATGACTGAAAGGCCTCATTTTCAATGAGATGGAACAAGAAAGCAACTTGTTGGAAGTAATACATTTTGATGTGTGCAGTCCAATGAGTGCTGAGGCACGCAGTGGATATCGTTATGTTTTTACTTCACAGATGATCTGAGTAGATGCTGAGTATATTTACTTGATGAAATAAAAGTCTGAATTATTGAAAGGTTCAAGTAATTTCAGAGTGAAGTTGAAGATCATCGTGACAAGAGGTCTATGATATGATCATAGAGATCTGAGTTATGAGTTTGGTATACAATTAAGACGTTGTGGAAATTGTTTCACAACTAATACCACCTGGAACACCATAGTGTGATGGTGTGTCCGAACATCATAGATGCACCCTATTGGATATGGAGCATACCATGATGTCTCTTATCGAATTACCACTATCATTTATGGGTTAGGCATTAGAGACAACCGCATTCACTTTAAATAGGGCACCACGTAATTCCGTTGAGATGACAAAGTCATTTAACTATGGTTTAGAGAAACCTAAGCTGTCGTTTCTTAAAAGTTTGGGGCAGCGACGCTTATGTGAAAAGGTTTTAGCTTGATACGCTCGAACCCAAAGAGGATAAATGCATATTCATAGGACACCCAAAACAGTTGGGTATACCTCCTAATTCAGATTCGGAAGCAAAAGTGATTGTTTCTAGAAACGGGTCCTTTCTTGAGGAAAGGTTTCTCTCGAAAGAATTGAGTGGGAGGATGGTGGAGACTTGATGAGGTTATTGAACCATCACTTCAACCAAAGGTGTAGCAGGCACGTGAAGTCGCTCCTATGGCGCCTACACCAATTGAAGTGGAAGTTGATGATAGTGATCATGAAACTTCGGATCAAGTCACTACCAACCCTCGTAGGTCGATAAGGATGCGTACTACTTCAGAGTGGTACGGTAATCCTGTCTTAGAGGTCATGTTGCTAGACAACAATGATCCTACGAGCTATGGAGAAGCGATGGTGGGCCCGGATTCCGACAAATGGCTCGAGGCCATAAAATCCGAGAGAGGATCCATGTCTAAAAACAAAGTGTAGACTTTGGAAGAACTACTTAATGGTCGTAAGGCTGTTGGGTACAGATGGATTTTAAAAGGAAGACGGACAATGATGGTAAGTGTCACCATTAAGAAAGCTCGACTTGTCGCTAAGATGTTTTCCGACAAGTTCAAGGAGTTGACTAGGATGAGATTTTCTCACCGTAGTGATGCTAAGAGTCTGTTGGAATCATATTAGCAGTTGCTGCATTATTTATGAAATCTTGCAGATAGGATGTAAAAACATTGTTTCCTCGATTATTTTCTTGAGGAAAGGTTGTATGTGATACAACCAGAAGGTTTTGTCAATCCTAAAAGATGCTAAAAAGTATGCAAAGCTCCAAAGAATCCTTCTAAGGACCGGAGTAAGCATCTCTGAGTTGGAATATACGCTTTGATGAGATAATCAAAGATTTTGGGTTTATACAAAGTTTATGAGAAATTTTTATTTCCAAAGAAGTGAGTGGGAGCACTATAGAATTTATGATGAGTATATGTTGTTGACATATTGTTGATCGGAAATGACATAGAATTTCTGGAAAGCATATAGGGTTGTTTGAGAAGTGTTCTTTCAATGGAAAACCTGGATTAAGCTACTTGAACATTGAGTATCAAGATCTACGAGGATAGATAAAAAATGCTTAATAGTACTTTCAAATGAATACATACCGTGACAAGATTTTGAAGGAATTCAAAATAGATCGACAAAGAAGGAGTTCTTGGCTATGTTATAAGGTGTGAGTATTGAGTAAGACTCAAGACCTGACCACAACAGAAGAGAGAGAAAGGATGAAGGTCGTCCCCTATGCTTTAGACGTAGGCTCTACAAGATGCTATCAGTGTACCGCTTTGAAATGTGCCTTGCCATGAGTCGGTCAAGGGGTACAAGAGTGATCCGGGAATGGATCACAGGACAGCGTTCAAAGTTATCCTTGGTAACTAGTGGACTAAGGAATTTTCTCGATTATGGAGGTGGTAAAAGAGTTCGTCGTAAAGGGTTACGTCGATGCAAACTTTGACACTAATCTGGATGACTCTAAGTAGTAAACCGGATTCATATAGTAGAGCAGTTATTTGGAATAGCTCCAAATAGCACATGGTAGCTGCATTTATAAGATGACATCGAGATTTTTAAAGAACACACGGATCTGAAAGGTTCAGACCCGTTGACTAATAACCTCTCTCACAAGCGAGATATGATCAAACCCCATGGGTGATGGATTCATTACAATCACATAGTGATGTGAACTA
Source organism: Aegilops bicornis (assembly GCA_021605145.1). NCBI lineage: Eukaryota > Viridiplantae > Streptophyta > Magnoliopsida > Poales > Poaceae > Aegilops > Aegilops bicornis. Next base: position 508,325,821 of record CM038673.1, read on the forward strand.
GATTATTGACTCTAGTGCAAGTGGGAGACTGTTGGAAATATGCCCTAGAGGCAATAATAAAATGGTTATTATTATATTTCCTTGTTCATGATAATTGTCTATTGTTCATGCTATAATTGTATTAACTGGAAACCGTAATACATGTGTGAATACATAGACCACAACATGTCCCTGGTGAGCCTCTAGTTGACTAGCTCGTTGATCAATAGATGGTTATGGTTTCCTGACCATGTACATTGGATGTCATTGATAAAGGGATCACATCATTAGGAGAATGATGTGATGGACAAGACCTAATCCTAAGGATAGCACAAGATCGTGTAGTTCGTTTGCTAAGAGCTTTTCTAAAGTAAAGTAGCATTTCCTTAGACCATGAGATTGTGCAACTCCCGGATACCGTAGGAATGCTTTGGGTGTACCAAACGTCACAATGTAACTGGGTGGCTATAAAGGTGCACTACAGGTATCTCCGAAAGTGTCTGTTGGGTTGGCACGAAGCGAGACTAGGATTTGTCACTCCGTATGATGGAGAGGTATCTCTGGGCCCACTCGGTAATGCATCATCATAATGAGCTCAATGTGACTAAGGAGTTAGTCACGGGATCATGCGTTACGTAACAAGTAAAGAGACTTGCCGGTAACGAGACTGAACGAGGTGTGGGATACCGACGATCGAATCTCGGGCAAGTAACATACCGATGGACAAAGGGGATTGTATACGGGATTGATTGAATCCCCGATATCGTGGTTCATCCGATGAGATCATCGTGGAACATGTGGGAGCCAACGTGATTATCCAGATCCCGCTGTTGGTTATTGGCTGGAGAACGTCTCGGTCATGTCTGCATGGTTCCCGAACCCGTAGGGTCTACACACTTAAGGTTCGGTGACGCTAGAGTTGTTATGGGAAATTATATGTGGTTACCGAAGGTTGTTTGGAGTCCCGGATGAGATCCCGGACATCACGAGGAGTTCCGGAATAGTCCAGAGGTGAAGATTTATATATGGGAAGTCATGTTTCAGTCGCCAGAATGGTTTCGGGGGTTATCGGTATTGTATCGGGACCACCGAAAGGTGTCCGGAGGTCCACCGGGTGGGGCCACCTGCCCCAAGGGACTTAATGGGCTGAATATGGGAGGGAACCAGCCCCCTAGTCGGCTGGTGCGCGCCCCCAAGGGCCCAAGGTGCATAGGGTTTGGAAACCCTAGGGGGGGGGGCGCATCCACCTTGCTTGGGGGGCAAGTTTCCCCTCCTGCCCCCCCCCCCCCTCTAGATGGGATTTAGAGGGGTCGGGCCCCTCTCCCCTTGACCCTATAAATAGAGGGGTTGGGAGGGCTACAACACCCCTTCCCCTGGCGCAGCCCCTCCCTCCTCCAACACCTCCTCCTCCTCCGTAGAGCTTGGCGAAGCCCTGTAGGAAAATCTACAAGCTCCACCACCACGCCATTGTGTTGCCGGAGCTCTCCCTCAACTTCTCCTCTCCCCTTGCTTGATCAAGAAGGAGGAGACGCCTCGGCTGTACGTGTGTTGAACGAGGAGGCGTCGTCCGTTCGACGCTAGATCGGATCTTCCGTGATTTGAATCGCCGCGAATACAACTCCATCATCCGCGTTCTTGTAACGCTTCCGTTTCGCGATCTTCAAGAGGTATGAAGATGCACTCCCTCTCTCTCATTGTTAGCATCTCCTAGATTGATCTTGGTGATACGTAGGAAATTTTGAATTATTGCTACGTTCCCCAATAGTAAGTTGCCATGGCGGATAACCCAACCTATGTGATCAGAGATCCCGTGAATTAGAACGTAGAAAAATAATCCAGCGGTCAACTAAGGAGTACCCTTACTAACCCTCTCCGTTAGAGACACAATACTCTCGTAATCTGTAAGGCAAGCTAACTTTGTCTTAATGTGTTCCAAAGCTTGTGTAAGCAAGATGCTATCCTACAGAGCATTCTTTGGAGGAACTCGCCTACGTGAACCCGACTACTGGTCATAGTCTATGAGATTGGGAAATCTCTATGAAGCTCATGATAAGGTAAGGAGTATGACTAATAAGCTCCACCCGTGGGATTTAGCCTTCGGCAGCCACATATCAGCTGACAATAGGCGAAACTTCTGCACGCCAAACTGGCAATTGAAGGCATAGTCTATTGTTCAGTTGTGAAGAAGTCTAATCTTGTTGATCTAGGTAGAAGTTCAACTTAACCGTCTCAACTGAAAATTCTGGTATATCAAACATTGTTTGAAACAGTTGACAAACTTATATGCCTTGATATCTAGTGGGGGATTGTTGGGCTTAGGCCCATATAAGACAATAATCCTTGTTTAATCTGTAAGGCCCATTTAGGAGCATGGCATGTGGTGGCGTTTAGTATAATATTGCTACAGTAAGAAGAGTGAGACCCCTTTATAAGGGTTGTTCTACCACAAGCCATTGGGAGCTTGGGACGAGGAGCTGTATGCGCGCGCTCCTCCTCCTCTGCCGACCGCCTCGCCTCGCCATGCCTCCTCATGATGCGCGCGCCGCGGGTTGTGGGAATGAGCCGAGCTTTAGTTTTGTCGGTCAGGAATAGTTAATTAATTAACGAGTCGCTAACGAAAGTGCCACCGTCCGAGATGTTGGGTCGTGGGTGGGCCTCAGCCCAGGCTCATCTACCTGATGGCCTATATAAGGCGATGGCCTATGGAGTGAACCCCAACTCAGTTCACTCACTCACTCCTGCACAACCCTAGCTGTCATCTACTATTCCTCTCTTTGTGCTGCTTCCGGCAAATCCCATCCGGACGACCGCGCGCATGGTTGATCGGGAGAGCAGGTGCCTCTGGAGCCCTGTCATTCGAGATCCTGCCCAGGAGAACAACAATAAGGTTTTTGGGGCGCATCTCAACGTGACTGTTCCCGTCTCCTTTCACCTCTGCTTCCACTATTTCCAATGCATCAACTCCATGGCTGACGACAAAGCCGCCAAGAAGAAGGCCTCGGCTGATGCCGAGGCTGCCGCCGCCGTGTTGGCCTGGATAACGGGAGGGTATGACTCGTTCATCCCCTATTTGCTCGTTCATGTGTCGGCCGTATATACAGTGGTCGATCCAGGAATTGTACTTAGCCGGGGCGAAACATTTAAGGTGTAAATTTTTTATGGACAAATGCAAGTCCGCTCAACCAGAAGTCATAAAATTCAAATATGAAGCAAGATGCATTACAAAATTAACATAACTAATGATTCGGAACAGTTCAGGATTCTCAACAACTAGGTGATGTAACCACCAAAAATCACAAAATACAACATAAACGTCACAGAGAACTACTAACATGGAATCTTGTTGCTTGAATCATTCATTCCTTGGCCCAAAACGTCCAACTCTAGGACTGTTAGACACTTCATGTTCATGAACATAAGCTTCTAAAGTGTTTGCATTAATTAGAGGCTTCAATGGTCACTTGAGAAGTTGAGATTCAGTAGTTGGGATAGTTCCAAAATAGCCAACATTACATGATCACCATGTTCAATAATTGGCTAGAAACGAAGGTGAATACCAATAAGAAAATGAATTGGACTGTCCGTTGGTGTGTACCTGCTGGCAGCGACGGCTAGGTTACACTCGATGTCTGCCTCGCTCGATACCTGATTGGGGCCATCCTAGGGAGCTATGGGCTACAACTGGGCTGGGGTGTCACCGTATATGTATCGGCCCATGTATACAAAACTAATCGTATATTTGCATACGTGATTCCGGCTACCTGGCGGTCGACCATACTCGCCCCTACCCTGGCACTGCCATTGCGTATATATAATGTTCATTGATGTTTCGGTTCTATATACTGTACGTGCTCACATGCTTAGGTATCGGTATATACCATATTTGCCATATTTACTGTATACTCAAGGATTAGATTAGTTAAAAAAATGCTGATATTTCCAAACAGCTTCTACGTGTATTTGTTTGCCCTTCGTATTTGTAGTCGGTGAAGTGTGGTTGTTTGCCCTTCGGATTTGTAGTCGGTGAATGATCGCGGCCGGAGCTGGCCGGATGTTAGGCTCTTTTGTTGATGTTTATGGTCAAATTTGTTTGCTTATCGGCGAGGTAACCATTCTTTTGTTGTCCGCTTTATTGTACAAGGTAGGAATATTAGAGGGTGCTTGGATACGTTTTAGTCCCGTGACAAAAAGTAGTGGGACTAAAATTTGCTAGGCTCATCTATGCTTGGATCCAAATACTAAAGAGACTAAAATCAAGTTATTGAGCATTTATTATCCTCCAAACCCTTCAATCCAGAACTCGCATGTGTTAAAAGAGAGGAATTAAATGAGGAGAGAGAGGGCTAATACATATTTTAGTAGGTTTCCTATGACTAAAAATTTTTAGCGGCCTCTCTTTAGTCAGGGGTGCTTGGAATTTTAGCCTCTAAAAGAGACTATTTTTAGTCAGACTAAAAATAGTCCTTTGAATCCAAACACCCTCTAAAAATGTCTCTCGAAATACCCCGAAGAATGTCTCTCGAAAAAGATGCCTGATTCACTGTCGAGGATTGAGCTGGTGGCATTGTGCGTGTGGATACAGATAATAGCACGAAGGAGTTATTTGTGAATCAGGCTAAAGCGGACAACTATATTTCCTAGATACTATTTCTGCGGGCTATATGTGCTGTTTTTACAATCATGCATTCCAGTCGACTAGACAGCAGGACTAAAAGGCCGACAGAGATAACAAGACATGCCATCCAGCCAGACGCAGCGTTCCAATAGTGGGCGTCACAGTAGGTGATCCGTCCAAACGCAAGGGTCTCAAGGTCCGGGCAGCTCTCAAAAATTGCCAGAACACGCAAAGGCAGATAAAGCCAAGGACATACACTAAGAAAATAGTCCAACCACGAAATACAGCAACATCTCAGCCTGTACATCTGCAACAAAAACAGGTCCTATTTCATACTCCCTCCATTCCAAAATAGATGACTTAACTTTGTACTAACTTTAGTATAAAATTGGGTTATCTATTTTGAAACAGAGGGAGTATCTCGTCAACAAGATATCACATCACACACAACCAAATAACATGTACTCCCTCCGTTCCAAATTAGATGACCCAACTTTGTACTAACTTTGTACAAAGTTGGGTCATCTATTTTGAAACGGAGGGAGTAGTTCCTTTTTAGACCAAAGTATATAACTCAGAAAGAGATGGTACAATTCATTTAAATGGTTCTAGCCGTCTAGGCTAAGGACTGCCCATAAATTAAAAGTGATTGACTGAGTGCCATATCCAAGTGGATACAAGAGATGTAACTGCAGAGGATATTTCAACACCAACTAACATAAGTTGTGCCTACAGCAGCTCAAACCCATACAACTCCAACAAATCAGTAGCAAATAACTGCCCATATCCACGTGCTGCCCCTCGCCACTCATCCCCATAGGAGTTCTGAAAATGCCAGAAAGGACAAGTCGCTTGTGTGTAGCAACCTGTGATTTTGCGGAAACAATGTAAATCTCGTCACCTTCAGTTTCCCCATATTCTATCATGTCACGTCCACAGACAGAGAAGACACCAACCATTGGTCCTTTACTCATATATTTAAGCAGCATCCATTTTTGTCCCTTTGAATCTTTCATGCCAACAGAGTTGTACTTTACTCTGTATCTCACCTCAGGATCCACAGTGGGAGCACCGTTACTCTGCATTAACTTAAAAGCAGTAGTAACAAGAGATTTCTTGGGCAAATCAGGATCATTTTGCAGACCTGTGACTTCGTTATCCAATTCATCAATTGATATTTCAGGACCTTCTACTGAATTCAACCTCTGATGAGCACCGACAACATTTGATATGGTATAATAAGCACATCTCCCTGCAACAAAACAAACCAGCAATTAACAAAATGCAAGTGACTGTATTGTCAGTTTCACCGTTGCACTAAAATCACTCGGAAAATATGTACCTGATTTTGGATCTTTTCTTTGATTTTTACAAGGTCCAAGAACAGGCATAGCATCATCATCACGAACGTATCTATGTTTCCAGGTAAAGCGACAGCGGGAAGACTTGTACTGCTTGAGGCCCATAATGGTACTGCACATGCATATTTAAACAAAATGAACACAAGAGAACTGGTAGAAATGAATACAGATACACTTCACTATGTGTAATCTCCAACACCTAATGGGAATCCATCTAACTATATAAACTCTAGTAAGTAAGGAAAAGATACAGAACTTACAACTAAAGGCCCTTGCTTTTGCCAGAAAGGAATTTTGTAGGTTCTTGTCAAAGCAGGTTTTCATCAAAAAACACATGAAATATATAATTATCACTGTATGCATAGGCCAAAACCGCTGCAAACACTAATATATATTGCAACTGCAAACACACATCAATTCACAAATATAAAGATATCAACATCAAGAATGCCTTCGCTATACTTTCCATTCCACAAATCGAGAGCAGACATTCTCAACAAAAAATAAAATAAAATACAAGATCTGTAGTTCTGTACAGCAAGGTTGACCTTATAATTATCCAAGCGCACACACTGACACACACATGAGGAACATGCTAGATCTGCACGCATGTACAGATGTAACCAACAGAATAAGTGACGAACGCGGGCATTCAAGCATGAGCTTCATCCACGAAGAAAATGGAGCGCGACAAGCTTGTTTCTTACCGGCGTACGAGATGCCTTGCCGCAGCCTCAACGTAGTCGCACAGTAGGTCAGCGGGCTGACGACGCCTAGACGAGCGGGAGGACGGCGACCCCGATTCCGAGTGGGGAAGGAGATCCGCGGCCGTCGATTCGGGGGCGGGGAAGGCGTGCCGCCGCCGCTACTAGCGCCGCCTCCGATGCGTGAGAGGTCGCGTGCGTATGCGGGGATTAGGGTTTTATGGGCGTTGCTATAGGCCGCCTGTAGCCTCCTGAAATGCGCACTGGGCCTCGACTCACGAATCCTGAGCGTCTCCTCCTATTTGAGGTACAACTGCGCGTCTCCTCCTATTTGAGGTACAACTGCGCGTCTCTTCCATAGAGCTCGGTTTTGAAATATCATTTTTCACACGGCAAAAAAATCAAAACTTTTATCAACAAACATACGCATGTATATTACGTATTTTTAATCCGTCTCAAAAAAACGTATTTTTAATTGTCGTAACACTATACTTTCACACGTAAAGTACAAAAAAAAAGGACAAATATGCATTTTTCAAAATGGGCCGACATTTTTTTGTTGGGCCAGAATTTGTTTTTTTGTACAACATACAAATCATAAAATTTTGAAAACAATTTTTTCACACCTTTGTGCGCAAAACATATAAGTTTCCATGATTTTTTCTAAAAACATTTTGAAACTTTAAAATATGATTTTTCTTTTTCGCAAATGTTAACGCTCACACGTGTGGCACGAAGCAACATGGCACAAATGCCTCCATTACCATTCATTTGCCACGTCAAAACAGATGACATCAGCGAGAATCTTTTTGGTTTTTGGTTTAAAAATGTTTATCTCCTAATTAAAAATCCAACTAAAAATCCGTTTTTACCATTAAATCCGTCTCGACGAGATCTTAAAAACTAGATCCCATGTTGATAAGTTTCGACAAAAAAAAAATCCTGAAAATTGCCATGATGTTTACAACGTATAAGTCATAGTGTTTGCACTAAAGTTGCCATGTGGCAATTTTAGTTTATAGAGCATGACAATTTTAGTATTTTGACCATGGCAATTCCAGTACTTTGACCATGAAAATTATTTTTTGTATGAACCATGGCAATTTAAAATGCATGTATCATGGCAATTTTAGTTTATGGTTCATGACAAGTCTAGTTTCTTAATTCTCCATTTTATAAAATATCAAAATTATTTTTAAATGTAGAATAAAATAGCTGAAACATATAATGGCCAATTCAGTGTAAACGCCATGGCAATTCATGTGCAATAGACATGACAACTTTTAACCCCAAAATGTCATCGAAACATATTGATATGAGATCTAGTTTCAAAGATCTCGTCGCGATGGATTTAAAGGTGAAAACGGATCTTCAATCAGATTTTTCATTAAGAGATAAACCATTTTAAAAACTAGAAAACAAAAAAGATTCCATATGCATGTATGCAGTGACATGACGCAATATGCGTGTTATAAGATGTGTGGGCGGATATCGCTCCCACCACATGTGTGGGCGTTATCAGCGTCCTTCTTTTTCTTTGGAAAAACGGGTTGCATAGAGCCCGGCCTCCAAAATTCCCACTCTCGCGCCTACCCCTCCCAGGATCTCTCGTCCTCTGTATGAGCCAACCCAACCCGGTTTTTTATCCACACCGGTTTTGGGAAGGTTCAACCTTCCCTGAACTTGCTTTTTCTTGATTTTTTTTTCTTTTTTCTCTTTTGCTTTTATGTTTTTTCTCTTTCTTCTGTTTTTTATTTTTATTCAAACACACAATTTTATTTCTAAAATCTTTTAAATTCATGAACTTTTTCCCAATCCCCCTAAAAAATCAAACCATGCGCATTTTTTAAATATGCGAAATAGTAAGCATGCACGTACACCACATGTCTTAAACAAAATGAGTTCACATGGTATAATACTAAAATATTTGGATGCCTACAAAATGTTATCATGTCACTCAAAATTGTAATTTCAAAAGTATGACATATTTGTGATCCGACGCGTGTATCATAATCTACAATAAAATACATCTATTATAATCAAATTTTATTTTAGTGGGTTTTTTACCGAGCCATTGAAATGTGTCTTATGCCCAACGATATGAGTGCGCGTGTAACACACGATCCAGAAACATGTCTCCGCGTAGAATTCACGATCACATAATAATTGTATTATAATTGTTACAACAAATATTTTAAAACCCACAAATAAGCAAGTCTTGAAGGTCCATCTTTTGAAGCAATGAAAGTCCATCTATAGATGCGATTTATGATGCTTTGTTCAATGGACTGGATATTGTTTTGAGCTTCATTCTCTTCATACTTCAAAATATGCACCAAAAACAAGAAATGCTAAATAGAGGCTGAGTTCCATGGAGCTCTTTATTTCAAAAATAAAATAAAAATCACATCTTGAAGTTTCAAAAAAATCTTAAAAAATCATACGCATTCATACGTATGTGTAATACATGTGTGTAAAATTTGAAGATAATATACATTACGATGAGAGCTACACAAAAGAGACAAATCATGATTTTTCAAATGGTGAGCAAAACACACACTGTTCCCGATAAAAGTGCACGAATTTGTCTTTTTTGTGCAACCGTCACCATAATGTATTTCATCGTCAGACTTCACACACATGTAAACACATCCATATGAACTTGTATGATTTTTTCCAGATTTTTTCAAAACTTAAAAATATGATATATTTTTTTTGAATTTTTCAAATAAAGAGCTCCATGGAGCTCGTCCTCCAAAATGCTGCACTCCACCAAAAATTGCTTCGTCGGTTCAAAATCATCCTACATATGCATTATACAACATTGTTATAACAAGTTGCATGTGTAATCTGTGTACAAATAAGCATGATGTAAATACTCACCTAGAGTATAGGAAAATATAGCTTTTCATCGTGCAATGAGTGCATGAAATTAAAAACCAAATAACCCGACAAGGCACTCCATGTATGAAATATTACTTTGTGCGTTGAATGAATCAAAAGAAAAATACGGGAAAAACTTCCAATCTATTCATCTTCAATCATAGTAGTACAACGAACACTAAAAATAATAAAAATTACATCCAAATCCGTAGACCACCTAGCGACGACTACAAGCATTGAAGCGAGCCATATGAGTTTGTCGGAACAACAGGAACTTTGCAGTCCCATTCAGAGATATCGTTCTTGAATGCGGGGTTTGCAGCTTGGAGCGCAAGGTTTAGGTTGTTGACCACATGTTTAAATATATTCTTCCCCAAAGCAGGTATTGGTATCGGATTCAAAACTGAGACAATCTTTTTATTTTGATCCAAGACAAACAATAGAAATAGCCCAAAAATATCCCAAGACAATAAAATCTGCAATGACACATATGTTTAGAAATACATGAAAAATTAACTAAGACCACATAAACCAATATTATAAATGAAAAATTAAAATCTTACCATATCACATTGTGAGATGTAATACTCCTTGTTGTCAGGCCAGCTATCTTACAACCGTTTCAACGTAGCAAAGTCCATATTTTCACGATGACTTGAGTCTCATGTATAGTAGAACATCGACTAAAACAAGAATAAGAAAACATTAGGGCTACGAGGGAAAAGGTAATATGGGATTATAGTAACTTATACAAAAGTTTAGATCCCTGTAGTGAGATGGAACGTCTCTGGGAAGTTGGACTTCGTGGCGCGCTAGTATCCGCGAGCCATATTAAAACAATCAACACCCATGTATTCATCATTGTTTAATATGTTTTTATTTATCTCAAATTTAAGCTAATAGGATAAGCATTAGAGCTTTTCACCCATTCGCTCTTGAAAATTGGAATTCTCTCATTTATAATGACATCAGAGTAGATTATTAGAATACAAAATGAACTAAAAAAATATGGCTTACTCTATTATGACCTAAACGGCGGTTCCATAAAATTCGCAAATATCAAATAATTCATAATCAAGTAATTCCAAAAGTCCATCTCCATGGAGTTTCTTCATGCGCTTTACACCAATATGACCTAAACAGCAGTGCCACAAATATATTGCACTATCATTATCAACTTTGCATCTTTTGGCATCAATATTATGAATATGTGTATCACCACAATCGAGATTGAACAAAAATAGACCACTCTTCAAGGATGCATGACCATAAAAGATATTACTCATATTAATAGAACAACCATTATTCTCTGATTTAAATGAATAATCGTCTCGCACTAAACAAGATCCAGATATAATGTTCATGCTCAACACTGATACCAAATAACAATTATTCAGATCTAAAACTAATCACGAAGGTAGATGTAGAGGTAGCATGCCGACGGCGATTGATACGTCTCCAGCGTATGTACTTTTCCTAACGCTTTTCCTTTTGTTTTGGGCTCTAATTTGCATGATTTGAATGAAACTAACCCCAGACTGACGTTGTTTTCAGCAGAACTACCATGGTGTTGTTTTTGTGCAGAACTAAAAGTTCTCGGGATGGAACGAAACTTTGCGAGGAATGTTTATATAATAAATAAGAATTTTAGGAGCCAAGATCCACCGGAGAGGGGCACCTGGGTGGGCACAACCCACCAGGGCGCGCCCCCCTCTCCTGGCGCTGATACGTCTCCAACGTATCTACTTTTCCAATACTGTTGCCCTTGTTTTGGACTCTAACTTGCATGATTTGAATGAAACTAACCCGGACTGACGTTGTTTTTAGCAGAACTGCCATGATGTTGTTTTATGTGTAGAAAACAAAAGTTCTCGGAATGACCTGAAAATCCACGGAGATAAGTTTTGGAAAATATAAAAAATACTGGCGAAAGAATCAAGACTAGGGGGCCCACACCTGTCACGAGGGTGGGGCGCGCCCTCCCCTGGCGCCCCAGCGTGTCGTGGGCCCACAGAGCTCCATCGACCTCAGCTCCAACTCCATATATTCCGTTTCATGGAGAAAAAAACAGAGAGTAAGTTTCATCGCGTTTTATGATACGGAGCCGCCGCCAAGCCCTAATCTCTCTCGGGAGGGCTGGTCTGGAGTCCGTTCGGGGCTCCGGAGAGGGGCATTCGTCACCGTCGTCATTATCAACCATCCTCCATCACCAATTTCATGATGCTCATCGCCGTGCGTGAGTAATTCCATCGTAGGCTTCTTTGGCGGTGATGGGTTGGATGAGATTTACCATGTAATCAAGTTAGTTTTGTTAGGGTTTGTTCCTAGTATCCACTATGTTCTAAGATTGATGTTCTTTGTGACTTTGCTATGCTTAATGCTTGTCACTAGGGCCCGAGTGCCATGATTTCAGATCAGGACCTATTATGTTTTCATGAATATATGTGTGTTCTTGATCCTATCTTGCAAGTCTATAGTCACCTATTATGTGTTATGATCCAACAACCCCGAAGTGACAATAATCGGGATACTTCTCGGTGATGACCGTAGTTTGAGGAGTTAATGTATTCACTATGTGCTAATGCTTTGTTCCGGTTCTCTATTAAAGGAGGCCTTAATATCCCTTAATTTCCACTAGGACCCCACTGCCACGGGAGGGTAGGACAAAAGATGGCATGCAAGTTCTTTTCCATAAGAACGTATGACTATATTCGGAATAGATGCCTACATTACACTGATGAACTGGAGCTAGTTCTGTGTCACCCTATGTTATAGCTCTTACACGAGGAATCGCATCAGACATAATTATCCATCACTGATCCAATGCCTACGAGCTTTTCACATATTGTGCTTCACTTATTTACTTTTCCGTTACTACTGTTACAATTCCTACAAAACTATTATCTTTACTTTTGCCGCTGTTACCTTTATTATTATACTACTTTGCTACTAAATACTTTGCTGCAGATACTAAGTTATTCAGGTGTGGTTGAATTAACAACTCAACTGCTAATAGTTAAGAATATTCTTTGGCTCCCCTTGTGTCGAATCAATAAATTTGGGTTGAATACTCTACCCTCGAAAGCTGTTGCGATCCCCTACACTTGTGGGTTATCAGGCGCGCCCAAGTGGGTTGTCCCCACCTGGTGGCCCCGCAGACCCTGAAACCGATGCTATAAAATCCTATTTTTCCAGAAAAACATCGAGGAGAGAGAATTATCGCGATCCACGAGATGGAGCCGCCGTCACCTCCCGTTCTTCATCGGGGGGCCAGATCTGGAGTCCGTTTGGGGCTCCGGAGAGGGGGATCTTCGTTCTTCGTCATCACCAACCCTTCTCCATTATCAATTCCATGATGCTCCCCACCGGGAGTGAGTAATTCCTTCATAGGCTCGCTGGTCGGTGAGGAGTTGGATGAGATTCATCATGTAATCAAGTTAGTTTTGTTAGGGCTTGATCCCTAGTATCCACTTTATTCTTAGATTGATGTTGCTATGACTTTGCCATGCTTAATGCTTGTCACTTTGGGCCTGGGTGCCATGAACTCAGATCTAAACCGTTTATGTAATCCTCATTATATCCATGTTCTAGATCCGATCTTGCAAGTTATAGTCACCTACTACGTGTTATGATCTGGTAACCCCGGAGTGACAGAAACCATGACTTCTTCCGGTGATGACCGTAGTTTGAGGAGTTCATGTATTCACTATGTGTTAATGCTTTGTTTCAGTTCTCTATTAAAAGGAGGCCTTAATATCCCTTAGTTTTCAATATGGACCCCGCTGCCACGGGAGGGTAGGACAAAAGATGTCATGCAAGTTCTTTCCATAAGCACATATGACTATTTACGGAATACATGCCTACATTATATTGACGAATTTAACCGAGCTAGTGTCGTATTGCCCTAGGTTATAATTGTCTCATGATGAATATCATCCAACAAGTTACTGATCCAATACCTACGAATTTATCTTATATTGTTCTTGCTAAGTTACTGCTATCATCACTGTTACCGTAACTGTTCCTACTATTATCAAGGGAAAACCAACGCGATTGCTCAACAGTAGCAATTAGTGTACAACCTCTTTGGTGGTGCCGATGAGGCATCAGCTTCATCCGAGGAAACGGTGATGATGCTGCTCTTCCGGTGGTGCCGGTGAAGACAGCGAGGTGGGAATGGAGGTGGCGCGAAAGACGAGGGGAACGTCGGGGCAGCTCCTTGGAGGTGGAGGGACGGATGGCTGAATCGGCGGGACGGCGAGATCAGCAGCGGATCCTCATCCGGTGCGGTGGATGAGGGACGTCGAGGTGTTGCTGTGGACGATGTCATCGGGGAAGAGGTTCGGCTGGGTGGCGGACGGAGGAGGGTGTGGGGCTTCGCGGGTTTCGCGGCCTCGGTGTACGAATGGGTGGGCGGATGGGATGGGAGGGGGAACCATGGCTTAGGGATGCACTTGTCCGATATGTGGGGTAAGTTACAAAAGTACCCCCACCGAATTGAGCCAGGCGGTTGTTTCAGTTCAGGGGTATCACGGGCATTTCGCGTGTCGGGATTTCATAGGAGGTGGGAGTTTTTGCGCATGTTGTAATTTTGGAATACCAAGGCGCGGGTTGAGATGGAGGGAGTTGTCAGAGCACAACGAGACAAAGATATATCTTAAATATTTCGGGGTAACAAGGCGCGGGTTGAAATTTCCGGACAAGCCCAACGTGTACTGTACCAAATCAATTCGCACTTCCGTCGATGAAAAAAACAAAAGAAATCAATTCACAAAGACACAAGAGAGTACTGTACCAAATCAAATTGCACTACAAATGTCGTTCAAAACTTTGAATTCATGTTATGTTCAATTAAAATATTTCGCTATGTGTATAATGCATGCAACCTGCTACTCAAATGAACGTTTTAGTGCATTCCAAATGTATATACTACCGCTTCAATATGAACTAAATTTGAATTCGCTCTCTATTTGAATAAGATCTACAATAATGATTGTTGTGAAGTCAAACCATTTGAATTCGTTTCTCTATTTTAATAAGATCTACAATCATCATTATTGTCAAGTTAAACCATCATTTGTGTATTATCTTCACAACACACCACATGATTACTCTCGAGTTAGATATGAACTATGTGTACTATATGAACTCGAACTCGATTTTTTGAATCCACTTTATGTTGATTCCAAATCACAGTACATTTCAAGCTCTAGCTAGATCTTCATAATCTAAACCATGTCTCATATGTATAATGTGTTTATCACATAATGTATGGTGCCCCGCCCCCTACGCCTACAAGTATTTAGATGTGAGTTGCAAACACCACACATTACCATAAATTCAAATAAAATGTGAGATTGTTCGATATATAGTATTGTTTAGATTGTTCGATATTTAGTTGTAAGCTGCAAACGCATACACATTATCACAAATTCAAATAAAATGTGAGATTGTTCGATGTATAGTATGGTTTAGATTGTTCGACATTTAGCTGTGAGTTGCAAACGCCATGCATTATCACATTATGGTATAACATGTGCAAAACCACATCACGCATATCACCGCTATATTCATGCATGCATACGTTTATAACACTATGATCTCCTATTCCAATATATGAATCCACTTTCATATCAAATTATGATCTTTGTTAGTCTCTTACACCCACACAATCCTCTAACCTTTATAGCTAGCACTAACTTTCTCTCGTGCATGCACACGCCCTCCCCCTCAAAGATTCTATCCATCACGCACATTCATTTTTTTTCTTTAGGTCGTTCTCCCACAGTCTCCACAACTCCTTTCCGACACACATCGATCGATAAACCTCTCCAGCGTCTGCCTACAACATACGTACACACGCATCTTCCATCTCCTCCTTTCTGTGTCCATGACTCGTATCTCTCATACGGTCCCACACACGTGTAAACTCTCGCCCCTCTTTTCATCGATCTCACAACCGCACACTCCTCCCCCTATCTAGCTAGTAGCTCGGCCTCTCGCACCACCTCCTAGCTCCATTATCTCTGTCTATCCATCTCGCTGGGCCTTATTTGCCTCTAACAAATGGATGTACACCGACCAATCTCCCGCTATACATATAGCTAGCTAGGTCCTTATAACTCGTTTGTCCCCACGCGTCGATCGATCTACCTCATTAGTTATGTCTCTCCCTTCCTCCGACAAACAACAATTGATCTACCGATCTAGTTAGGTTTGCTTAGCAAACACATGGTTCCCCTGCATCATTAGTCTTTTCTTCAACTTTAATAGGCGCAACTACTTTTACTTCAATGGGAGGATTATATTTAAACCACTTCTCCTTAGGGAGATCAACATGAGTAGCAAATGGTTCACAGAAAGAAGCTACTATCTCAGAGTCAAGTCCATATTTAGTGCTAAATTCACGGAAAACATCGGTATCCATAAAAGATTTAACACAATCAAACTTAGGTGCCATACCTGACTCCTTACCTTCGTCGAGATCCCAATCCTCAGAGTTGCATTTAATTATTTCCAATAAATCCCATTTGAATTCAATAGTCTTCATCATGAAAGAGCCAGTACAAGAAGTATCGAGCATGGAGCGATTGTTGAGAGAAAGCCGAGCATAAATTTTTTGAATAATAATTTATCTTGAGAGCTCATGATTGGGGCATGAATGTTAACATTGACTTAAGCCTCCCCCAAGCTTGAGCTATGCTTTCTCCTTCACGAGGCCAAAATTTATATATATAAAATTAGGATCACGATGAACAAGATGCATAGGATAAAACTTCTGAAAATTCCAATTTCAATCGGTTGTAGTTCCATCATCCCATATCATCACATAGCCTAAACCATGTCAATGCCTTTCCCTTCAAAGACAAAGGGAAGACCTTATTCTTGATAACATCCTCGGGCATACCTGCAAGCTTAAAAATCCACAGACTTCATCCACATAGATTAGGTGCAAATCGGGATGCAATGTTCCATCTCCTGTAAAAGGATTAGCTAGCAGTTTCTCTACCATGCCCGAAGGAATTTCAAAGTAAACATTTTCAGTAGGTTCAATAGGTTGAGGAGCAACTCTTTGCTCTACTGGTCGGGTTGAAGATACCCCGAACAAGCCCCTCAAAGGATTATGTTCCATAGTAACAAGTGACAGTAAATTTTAGCACACTATATAAATTTTTCCTTACCAAGTTCCACTTACCAAAGGCGCTTCGCTCCCCGGCAACGGTGCTAGAAAAGAGTCTTGATGACCCACATGTATAGGGATCTATCGTAGTCCTTTCGATAAGTAAGAGTGTCGAACCCAACGAGGAGCAGAAGGAAATAACAAGCGGTTTTCGATGAGGTATTCTCTGCAAGCTTGAAATTATCGGTAACAGATAGTTATGTGATAAGGTAGTTTGTAACGGGTAACAAGTAATGAAAGTAAATAAGGTGCAGCAAGATGGCCCAATCCTTTTTGTAGCAAAGGACAAGCCTGGACAAATTCTTATATGAAGGAAAACGCTCCCGAGGACACATGGTAATTATCGTCAAGCTAGTTTTCATCACGCTCATATGATTCACGTTCGTTACTTTGATAATTTGATACGTGGGTGGACCGGTGCTTGGGTACTGCCCTTTCTTAGACAAGCATCCCACTTATGATTAACCCATATTGCAAGCATCCGCAACTACAAAAGAAGTATTAAGGTAAACCTAACCATAGCATGAAACATATGGATCTAGATCAGCCCCTTACGAAGCAACTCATAAACTAGGGTTTAAGCTTCTGTCACTCTAGAACCCCATCATCTACTTATTACTTCCCAATGCTTTCCTCTAGGCCCAAACAATGGTGAAGTGTCATGTAGTCGACTTTCACATAACACCACTAGAGGAGAGACAACATACATCTCATCAAAATATCGAACGGATACCAAATTCACATGACTACTTATAGCAAGACTTCTCCCATGTCCTCAGGAACAAACATAACTACTCACAAATCATATTCATCTTCATAATCAGAGGGGTATTAATATGCATAAAGGATCTGAATATATGATCTTCCACCAAATAAACCAACTAGCATCAACTACAAGGAGTAATCAACACTACTAGCAACCCACAGGTACCAATCTGAGGTTTTGAGACAAAGATCGGATATAGGAGATGAACTAGGGTTTTAGGGGAGATGGTGCTGGTGAAGATGTTGATGGAGATTGACCCCCTCCCGCTGAGAGGATCGATGGTGATGACGATGGTGATGATTTCCCCCTCCCGGAGGGAAGTTTCCCCGGCAGAACAGCTTCGCCGGAGCCCTAGATTGCTTCCGCCAAGGTTCCGCCTCGTGGCGGCGGTGTCTTGTCCCGAAATCTTGCTTATGATTTTTTCCAAGGTAAATACTTCATATAGTAGAAGATGGGCACCGAAGGCCTGCCAGGTGGCCCATGAGGCAGGGGGGCGCGCCCCCACCCTCGTGGACGGTGGGTGGCCCCCCTCTGGTATTTTCTTCGCTCAATATTTTTTATTAATTCCAAAAATAACTTCCGTGGAGTTTCAGGACTTTTGGAGTTGTGTAGAATAGGTCTCTAATATTTGCTCCTTTTCCAAATTTCGTAATTCCAAAGGCATTCTCCCTCTTCATGTAAACCTTGTAAAATTAGAGAGAATAGGCATTAGTATTGTGACATAACGTGTAATAACACCCCATAATGCTATAAATATCGATATAAAAGCATGATGCAAAATGGACGTATCAGTACCTCCTTTCGCCGAAAGTGTGGGACATCCAGCAGTACTACCACCTCAGTAATAATGACCAATGAGCCGTCAAATCACATAGACCCACTAGTAAGTTGGATGGACAAAGCAACCACCACTGTTGAATCCGCTTCTCCCTTCAACGCAGGCGCCAGTGAGAGGTCACGTCCGCTCTGCCCGGGCATGAATGCGGCACCGATTCTTTGGAGCAGCGCTGACGGTTTCAGAGGGAAGGCAGGCCAAGCGATGGAGGGGCTTTGAGTGGGCAGGCTGGTCGAGCGGGCATGGCAGCTATCCCTTTGTCTGACGGACGCCTTGAAGCGAGAGGATGCACCGACTCTCGCGGCTAAATCGTACACTACACACCATCTCTCTATAGGAGTAGGTCGATGTGTCGCTCTCTCTAACACACAAATGTTGTTAAACACACACACACACACGCCAAGGTAAAATGAGTCTATATCTCAATTAATGAAGACTTGCATGTTACCATCCATATGTTACTACCTACTATGAAAGTAGTAACATAGACTAGTAACATATGCATGTTACTAGTCCAAGTTACTCACCACTATGACCAGCCTAGCAATGTAACCAAACGCTCCTTACTCGCCTTGTTATCTCCCGAAACCCAATGCATGGAGCGCAACTACGCGTTGATCAGTCAAGAAATCAAAGTCGGCTTGCATGCGAGTTAATACGTGGCCCTGCATGGTAGCTAAAACGACATCACTTAGTTGTTGTGATTAATTGTTGCGTTTAGAGATAGAAATCAGGGCTTTGATTGGAGGAAGGACCGGTCAAGTTTCTCCTTCTCCTCCAATCTGCTTGCACCTTGGTCCCGCTGCACCTTCTAACGTGACTTATTACACCTAGACGGAGGGAGTAGTACGAGATATGGTGGCACACTAACTTAGGTCGAATATAAGTGGCCAAACTTGTGTGCATGTTATAATAATGATTCACTTAAAATAGTACGTGGGCGAATAGAGGGGTCAATTGGACAGTGTTCACGAGCAGTACTGAGATGTGTGAGGTAATATACACCACTGGCGCTTTTAATTTTTGTTATTAATTTGTTTGTTTCACCCTCTGACTGGTGGGACCCAACGTACTACATGGAGAAAAGTAAGGTGACTTAGGCTGCATTATTTCTGTACTACCAACACTGCTTTAAATCCCAAAATACATTACCACCAAAGCCACATGACACGATTATGATTTAAATCCCAATGACTCCCACGCAAAAAAACTACATGCTTGTCACACGAATGCAGGAATGTATAAAAGGTTATTTTCCTCTCGTTAAACATAACATGAGGGTGGTGTAGCTGGTTAGCCTGTTCGCTCATCAAACTTGAGGTCTCGGGTTCGATAGCTACACTTGAGCATAATTTTTTTTTGTTCAACTTCTTGCTTCCACCCAATGACAGTTAGGCCCCGCATGACAGAGAGAGAAAGTGATCTGGGGCGGTGCCAGGAGGATTCTTTGACTGGTCAAAATGGATGGACACGGAGCTATACGATTTCGTAGTGACCGTATAATCACCTCATCACGTATATGCTACAGCCTCGGCGCTTGTTTTCTAGGGTTTGCACTCTTCACACACTCTCTCCAGTATATATATACACGCAGGAGCCTCAGCGCTTGTAGTTGCTCTCTTCACACTCTCTCACCCTCTCTAGATCTAAACAACACTTCGTTGGCCTCTCTCTCTCCCCTCACTTCCGGTCAAAGAGCCGGCAGGATCCGTCCGCCGGGAAGGGAAGGAGGCTTAATGCTGTCGCTGTCGACGAGGAGGGAATCCACTACCATCAAGTTGTTCTCTTTCACCCAACAAGCGGCGCGGGAGGGCCTCCGACCCCTTCTTCCTCGCCGCCATACATAGTGTGGGCCGAACGGCCTCCGCTCGCCCACCGAACCACACCCCAAGAACCTTAAGGTATAATTTACTTATTGCACATGCATTGCTCTAGCTGCATGTGGGCTTTTTCCGCTTCTGCACTCGAATCTAGGTGTTGGATCAAACAGGAAAGTAGTGGGGAAAGTTGTATAGCATGAATCTAGGACGTGGTTCAAAGAGGAAAGGAAGGGGGAAAGTACTAGTACAGACTGGCTATCCAACACCTACGTTGGTCGAAAAGGCAAAACAATGACAAACGCAGTACGAACATCTGTAATGAACTGATCTTTTGTTTTGGGGGACAAGGTCAGAGTTTGAGCGGGACTAGATTTGTCTGCGCTCACATAGGGAAAGGTGTCTAAAGATAACAAAACTGGGACCAATACAAATATGCTCATTGGTTGTTTTTTCTTTGTTGCAATAGACCGGCATCACCCCTTCATACATCGGTAGATGCACATGGTGCTCAAAAGGCCCATCGCCCATGCAACTCTTTAGTTGTTGTTAATCTAAGGCCATGTTTGGTTAAAAACTCCCTAGTCCCTACCTACTTGGTTCCAGGGACTAAAAATGGACTAGAGGTTATTAAATGACATGCTAAAAACCATGTTACCCCTAGTAATGAACTAATAGAGACAAGCTGCGATGCGGGCGGGGGCAACTGTTGGAAAAAGTCCCAAAAAGACTCTCCCTCTGGGTCTTCTTTCTTTAGTCCCAAATGTCCACTTTTAGTCCCTAAAAGTCCCTCCTGTTTGGTTTAGATGGGACTGACACGGACTTTTTTTAGTCCCTACCAAAATGTCCCTATAAACAAACACCCTCTAATAGTGCCGCTGGAAAATTGATGCAATGCCACGGTTAAAAGCAAATTACATGTTTAACGAATTTTATTGTTAATATAATCTCTCTGTTAATATTAATCGACGCCACCGTTTGAGAAATGCTATTGTCTTGCTTTCTTTCCCATTTAGATAAGTTAGATGCTTCTTTTTGTTGGCTTTTGTGTCATCCACCATATTTACCACTAGTTGTTTCCTTTGCACCTATGTGTAAATAGGGTTATCTACTTCACCTCGTTGCTATTGTGACCTTTTGTTGCACTGCACAAAACACTTTTGTTTTAAGAGTGTTTTGTGCAGTTCAACCAAAATGTCACACCGACAACATTGCTTGATTGCTTGATCTTAGTGGAACTGCACAAGAGGAGATCTTACTTCCTATCCGTGTTGGCAAATTTGGTTCAGATCTTCTTGTTGTGAGTTGTTTGAATTCTGCGTCTTGAGAGGTCAGTACTAGACTTCTTTCACATGATTGTGCAGTGTGCTTTCATATGTTGTGCTACTTGTATGGTAGTGTTGCTTGATTTTAGGGAACTGCACAAATGGAGACAAGACTTCCAATCTGTATGTGCACCGTAATATCCCATTGAGGTAAGATAAGGATATTTCACAACTGTTGGCCTGTATTTTGCCACTTTCATCTGAAAATTAACATTGTTGTTTAGTGCTATACTTGTGCTCCCTAATTGACATGCCAAATCTTACATTGAAGGCAAAGCTTGTCTGTTATTGAACCAAGTGATGAAGGGGAAGAACAAGCAGAAGAAAAACATAAATCAACTCCCGCTGCTGTAATGAAGCACTAGAACTGTGATGACACAAGTAATGATATAGTTTTGCATCTTAATTTATTGCTATGGCTGGAACGAGCAATTGGTTTGCCACTGATTTGATGCCACTCTTAATGTAATATGTAATTATCTATACTTGTGCAAACAGGGATCTTCTTTGAAGATACCATATATTTTAGTGGAACTGCACAAGAAGATGTTGTAAACACTAAACTTATCGAGGAGTATATAGTAAGCATGGCAACCGCAGTAGATAACAACAGATGGTTCTGGAGAAGTGCTTGATTTGTATGCTCTACACAATAAGCCTCCTGACAAAGGTTGGTACTCGCCCACGGATTTCATCCATATGATTAAGCTTTGTCATCTCTATTGGTGTTGTGCTACTGTTTAGATATTGTCATGAGAAAGTGGTATTGTCCTTGAGAAGTGCTTCATCTGTGTTGTTTTAAATATTTCCTTTCCTTTTTTTGAGCAAACAGGGATGCTAGCATTTAGTTGTCCTCTTGTCTTTGCACAACAGGATCATCCTCCTCTGAAGAAGAATATCGAGTACGTGAAGTGCCTAGTTCCGATTATGCCAGGATAAAGAAGCCAAGCCTCTCTTCTTAAGAAATGATCAGTTGAAGGATGGTTACATTATTGCCCACAAGAACAAACTAACTTCATCTCAGAAGGACTCACGGCTCTCCATCTTTGTTGCTGTGATGGCCAGTACAATGTTGTTTTACGATTCCTTCCGGTGAGTTCCATTTTTTTAAATGTGTGCTCTGCATGGATCATGTAGGTTGACTATTTAAATTGTCAATTCATAGTACAATTTGCTTTATACTAATCAGTTTTTTTGTATTATGCAAACAGGGGTGCTCAGCTTGATTTCAATGGGAACTGCACAAAATGTTCATGAATACATCGAATATTCTCGAATCATTCATTTCCACCACAAGAAAGGAGGTGTCGATATGTTCAAGGCATTGCAACATATAAAGGCGAAATCGTACAAGCTACGCACGAATTTGGTTGATTTTGGTGGAACTGCACAAAAAGAATAGCTGGTTTATTTAGCACGAGGTGACTTGTCAATGTCCAAACTGATGGCAAACCCTACCCATTCCACAATCGTAGGTGATAACCCACAAGTGTAGGGGATCGCAATAGTTTTCGATAAGTAAGAGTGTCGAACACAACGAGGAGCTAAAGGTAAAATAAATACTCTTTCAAGTCCCATCGGCCACTAATACGACTATACGCACGCTTGACGTTAGCTATACCTAGAACAAGTATAAAACTAGAAGTACTTTGTAGGTGTTGTTGGATAGGTTTGCAAGAATAATAAAGAGCAAGTAAATAAAAACTAGGGGCTGTTTAGATAAACAAGCAATAAAGTAAATATAGCGAGTGTGGAAAAGTGGTGGTAGGAGTTGTGAAATTGTCCCTAAGCAATTGACTATGTTACTAGACCGGTAATCACTATTGCAATTCTATTTGAGGGAGAGGCATAAGCTAACATACTTTCTCTACTTGGATCACATGCACTTATGATTGGAACTCTAGCAAGCATCCGCAACCACTAAAGATTCATTAAGGTAAAACCCAACCATAGCATTAAAGTATCAAGTCCCTTTATCCCATACGCAAACAACCTACTTACTTGGAGTGCATTAGCTTCATCACTCACGCCACCCACCATAAGCAAATCATAAAAATATTGCAAACCCTACAGCGGGAATCCCTCACGCTTGCGCGACACGGAGGGTACAATAGGACAGCAGCAATAATAAAACATGAAACTGAAACCAATCATAGCAATTCATCAATCACCGATAGGACAACGAAAATCTACTCAGACATCATAGGATGGCAACACATCATTGGAAAATAATATGAAGCATAAAGCACCATGTTCAAGTAGAGGGTACAACGGGTTGCGGGAGAGTGGACCCCTGGATATAGATGGGGGAAATTCAAAATTGGGGAACGTAGCAGAAATTCAAAATTTTCCTACGTGTCACCAAGATCTATCTATGGAGAAACTAGCAACGAGGGAAGGAGAGTGCATCTACATACACTTGTAGATCGCTAAGTGGAAGCGTTCATGAGAACGGGGTTGAAGGAGTCGTACTCGTCGTGATCCAAATCACCGGAGATCCTAGTGCCGAACGGACGGCACCTCCGCTGTTCAACACACGTGACAGCCGGTGGCGCCTCCCACGCCTTGATCCAGCAAGGAGAGAGGGAGAGGTTGAGGAAGACTCCATCCAACAGCAGCACAACGGCATGGTGGTGATGGAGGCGTGGCAATCCCAAGCAGGCTTCGCCAAGCACCAAGGGAGAGGAGGAGGAGGAGAGGCAGGCTGCGCCTGGAGAGGAGAGGCTCTCGTGTGTTATGGGCAGCCCCTAGGCCTCATATATATAGGGAAGGGAGGGCTGCGCCCCTCTAGGGTTTCCACCCCTAGGGGTGGCGGCCAGCCCTAGATGGGTTTTGGGGGCGGCCAAGAGGGGGAGAGGGAGGCGCCCACTAGGTGGGCCTTAAGGCCCATCTGAACTAGGGTTTGCCCCCTCCCACTCTCCCTTGCGCCTTGGGCCCCTTGTGGGGGGCGCACCAGCCCTCCTAGGGGCTGGTCCCCTCCCACACTTGGCCCACGCAACCTTCTGGGGTTGGTGGCCCCACTTGGTGGACCCCCGGGACTCTCCCGGTGGTCCCGGTACGTTACCGATAAACCCCGAAACTTTTCCGGTGACCAAAACAGGACTTCCCATATATAAATCTTTACCTCCGGACCATTCCAGAACTCCTCGTGGCGTCAGGATCTCATCCGGACTCCAACAACATTCGGTAACCACATACAAACTTCCTTTATAACCCTAGCGTCATCGAACCTTAAGTGTGTAGACCCTAAGGGTTCGGGAACCATCTGCATATGACCGAGACGTTCTCCCGTCAATAACCAACAGCGGGATCTGGATACCCATGTTGGCTCCCACATGTTCCACGATGATCTCATCGGATGAACCACGATGTCAAGGACTCAATCGATCCCGTATACAATTCCCTTTGTCTAGCGGTATTGTACTTGCCCGAGATTCGATCGTCGGTATCCTATACTTTGTTCAATCTCGTTACCGGCAAGTCTCTTTACTCGTTCCGTAACACATCATCCCGTGATCAACTCCTTGATCACATTGTGCACATTATGATGATGTCCTACCGAGTGGGCCCAGAGATACCTCTCCGTTTACGGAGTGACAAATCCCAAGATCGATTCGTACAACCCAATGTACACTTTCGGAGATACCTGTAATGCACCTTTATAGCCACCCGATTCGTTGTGACGTTTGGTACACCCAAAGCATTCCCTACGGTATCCAGGAGTTTCACAATCTCATTGTATAAGGAAAAGATACTTGACATTATAAAAGCTTTAGCATACGAACTACGATCTTTGTGCTAGGCTTAGGATTGGGTCTTGTCCATCACATCATTCTCCTAATGATGTGATCCCGTTATCAACGACATCCAATGTCCATGGTCCGGAAACCGTAACCATCTATTGATCAACGAGCTAGCTAATAGAGGCTTGCTAGGGACATGGTGTTGTCTATGTATCCACACATGTATTTGCGTTTCCTATCAATACAATTATAGCATGGATAATAAACGATTATCATGAACAAGGAAATATAATAATAATAAATAATTTATTATTGCCTCTAGGGCATATTTCCAACAGATGGAGATGTTGGTGAAGATGACGGTGGTGTTGGTGAAGATCGCGGTGATGATGATGGCCCCCGGCGGTGTTCCGGCGCCACCAGAAGCAAGGGGGAGAGAGCCCCCCTTCTTCTTCTTCTTCCTTGACCTCCTCCCTAGATGGGAGAAGGGTTTCCCCTCTGGTCCTTGGCTCCCATGGCTTGGGAGGGGCGAGAGCCCCTCAGAGATTGGATCTATCTCTCTGTTTCTGCGTTCTCAAATTCTACCCCTTCACAGTTTCTTAAATATCCGGAGATCCGTAACTCTGATTGGGGTGAATCTTTCGCCCAGATTTTTCTCATAAAATTAGCTTTCTTGCGGCAAAAGAAGAGCGTCAACCGCCTTACGGGTGGCCCACGAGAGTCCAGGGCGCGCCCAGGGGGGAGGGCGCGCCTGTCTCGTGGGCCACCGGACATCGTTTCTGCTGATTCTTCCTCGAAAAATCCCAAATATTCCAAAATAATTCTCCATCCGTTTTTATCCCGTTTGGATTCCGTTTGATATTGGTTTTCTCTGAAACACAAAACATGCAATGTAGACGAGGCCGACCTTTGGGCCTTTGGATCAATATGTTAGTCCCAAAATAATATAAAAATTTGCCAAAAATATATGAAAGTTGAATAATATTGGCATGGAACAATAAAAAATTATAGATCTGACGGAGACGTATCAGCATCCCTAAGCTTAATTCCTGCTGCTCGTCCTCGAGTAGGTAAATGATAAAAAATAATTTTTGATGTGGAATGCTACCTAGCATAATCTTGATCATATGTCTAATCATGGCATGAGTATTAAGACACGAGTGATTCAAAGCAATAGTCTATCATTTGACATAAAAAACAATAATACTTCGAGCGTACTAATAAAGCAATCATGTCTTTTCAAAATAACATGGCCAAAGAAAGTTATCCGTACAAAATCATATAGTCTGGCTATGCTCCATCTTCACCACACAAAATATTCACATCATGCACAACCCCGATGACAAGCCAAGCAATTGGTTCATACTTTTTAACGCGCTTCAGCCTTTTCAACCCTCACGCAATACATGAGCATAAGCCATGGACATAACACTATAAGTGGAATAGAATATGATGATGGGGGTTATGTGGAGAAGACAAAAAAGGAGGAAGTCTCACATCGACGCGGCTAATCAACGGGCTATGGAGATGCCCATCAATTGATGTCAATGCGAGGAGTAGGGATTGCCATGCAACAGATGCACTAGAGCTATAAGTGTATGAAAGCTCAAACTGAAACTAAGTGGGTGTGCATCCAACTTGCTTGCTCATGAAGACCTAGGGCATTTGAGGAAGCCCATCGTAGGAATATACAAGCCAAGTTCTATAATGAAAAATTCCCACTAGTATATGAATGTGACAACATAAGAGACTCTCTATATGAAGAACATGGTGCTACTTTGAAGCACACGTGTGGAAAAGGAGGATTGTAGCATTGTCCCTTTTTATATATTTTTGCGGGCTTCTTTGGCCCCATTTTTTATTTAGGCTTCTTTGGCTTTTACTTTTCTTCTTTTTTTTCTTTTTTTTCTTTTGGGACAATGCTCTATAAATGATGATCATCACACTTCTATTTACTTACAACTCAATATTACAACTCGATACTAGAACAAAGATATGACTCTATATGAATGCCTCCGGCGGTGTACCGGGATGTGCAATGATCTAGCGTAGCAATGACATCAAAAAACGGGCAAGCCATGAAAACATCATGCTAGATATCTTACGATCATGCAAAGCAATATGACAATAAATGCTCAAGTCATGTATATGATGATGATGAAAGTTGCATGGCAATATATCTCGGAATGGCTATGGAAATGCCATGATAGGTAGGTATGGTGGCTGTTTTGAGGAAGATATAATGAGGCTTATGTGTGATAGAGTGTATCGTATCACGGGGTTTGGATGCACCGGTGAAGTTTGCACCAACTCTCGAGGTGAGGAAGGGCAATGCACGGTACCGAAGAGGCTAGAAAATTGTGGAAGGTTGAGTGTGCGTATAATCCATGGACTCACATTAGTCATAAAGAACTCATATACTTATTGCAAAAGTTTATTAGCCCTCGAAGCAAAGTACTACTACGCATGCTCCTAGGGGGATAGATTGGTAGGAAAAGACCATCGCTCGTCCCCGACCGCCACTCATAAGGAAGACAATCGATAAATACCTCATGCTCCGACTTCATTACATAATGGTTCACCATACGTGCATGCTACGGGAATCACAAACTCCAACGCAAGTATTTCTACAATCCACAACTACCAACTAGCATGACTCTAATATCACCATCTTTATATCGCAAAACTATTGCAAGGAATCAAACATATCATATTCAGCGATCTACAAGTTTGTGTAGGATTTTATGATTAACCATGTGAATGACCAATTCCTGTCATCTCTCTAAATAGACATAAGTGAAGCAAGAGAGTTTAATTATTTCTACAAAAGATATTCCCATGCTCTAAAGAATATAATTCAAGCAAAAGAGCATTCTACAAATGGCGGTTTCCTATGTGAAGAGAAACAGACAATCCAAACTTCAAATGATATAAGTGAAGCACATGAAGCATTCTATAAAGCCATACTCAAAAGATTTAAGTGAAGTGCAATGAGCATTATATAAATCAACCAAGGACTATATCATACCATCATGGTGCATAAAATAAAAGTGAAAACTAAATGCAAAAGATGCTCCAAGACTTGCACATAATGCACGAACAAAACGAATTCGAAAACATACCGATACTTGTTGAAGAAAGAGGGGATGCCTTCCGGGGCATCCCCAAGCTTAGACGCTTGAGTCTCCTTGAATATTTACTTGGGGTGCCTTGGGCATCCCCAAGCTTGAGCTCTTGCCTCTCTTCCTTTTCCTCATATCGAGACCTCCTCGTTTAGACACTTCATCCACACAAAACTTCAACAGAAAACTCGGTAAGATCCGTTAGTATAATAATGCAAATCACCACTCTAAGTACTGTAGCAAACCAATTCATATTTTGTTTTTTCATTTTTTCTACTGTAATATAACTTTTCCATGGCTTAATCCACTAATATAAATTGATAGATTCATCAAAACAAGCAAACTATGCATCAAAAACAGAATCTGTCAAAAACAGAACAGTCTGTAGCAATCTGAACATCCACCATACTTCTGGTACCCCCAAAATTCTACCAAAATTAGGAAAAATAAAAAATTTGTATATCAATACAGTACAAAAGGAATCAGAACCAATTGACGTTCCAGATAAAAATGTAAAATCGCTCACTACAGCCAAAGTTTCTGTCCTCCACCGTACAAACCAACAAGCATTGTAAACATCCTAAAGGCAAACCTTGGCACATTATTTTTATAATACAATGGAATTGTACAAGGGGATAATTATTTTTGTTGAAAAGTTTCTGTAATTAAGATTCACAAAGTTTTCGTGAGCATGAACAAAGTTCAAGGAGCTCTCCCACTTCAACAATGCTTGTCTTTCTCACTTTCACTTTCCTTTTTGAAAAGTTTTTAGGTTCCCCTCTTTATTTTTATTTTGTTTTTAAACTATATGAAAGCACTCAACAGAAACAAATGACTCTCTAAAACTTCCGGGTTGTCTCCCTGGCAGCGCTTTCTTTAAAGCCATTAAGCTAGGCATATAGTGCTCAAGTAATGAGTCCACCCATATCCCAAGGTATATCAAAGCCAATTTTAATTAACAATGATTTGTAATTTAGTAGTGAGCACAAATTAATATATATCAAGCAATAACTAAGTCTAACTCTCTTCCTATGCATCGACATGTCATAAAAGAACAATTCATGCACACCAAGTAAAGGCCAATGCATAGTATAAGCAGTTTCTTGCAATTCTATCGGGTGGGAAACATAGAGAGGCGGAGATATAGTTCCTCTCTCATAATAATTGCAAGTAGGAGCAGCAAGCACATGCATATTATATCTATCAAAATCATCATGTGCAATGGTAAAAGGCAACCCATCAATATAATCCTTAATAAGCACAAACTTCTCCGATATAGTGTAGTAGGGAGAATTCAAAAGATAATAGGACTATGATGCATGGGTGCAATAGCAACAATTTCATGTTTAACATAAGGAACTATAGCAAGTTCATCTCCATAAGCATAATTCATATTTGCATCTTGGCCACAAGCATAGCAAGCATTATCAAAAAGGGATATTTCAAACAAATTCAAGGGATCATAGCAATCATCCTTCGATAAGCACGAAGGGGAATTAAACAATGTATGAGTTGAAGAGTTACTCTCATTAGAAGGTGGGCACGGGTAGCTAATCCGCTCTTCCTCCTTTTGTTCTTCGCTCTCCTCATCATCTTTTTCATCCAATGAGCTCACAGTTTCATCAATTTCTTCATCCATAGCTTCCTGCAAAATATTAGTCTCTTCTTGGACAGCGGAGACTTTCTTCATAAAAGCATTAATATAATAATTGTATTCATAATTTTCATAGCAATATCTAAGTATAGCAAGATTTTCAGGCCTATAACCATCATCATCAAAAGCTTCATACTTTTCAAACAAAGCTTCAATTTCATAAGCAGCCTTAAAAGCAACAAATTCTTCTATTTGTTCCACATCATAGTAATCATATATACCATTAGCATAAGAAGCTAAGGTTTCATTATCATTAAATTGCATGAAAAGGGAAGGTGTGGAGCCTTCATCCTAGAGCAACAAGTAATATCATATCTCAAGCAGAGATTCCAGGCATACCAACGCAACATAATAAATTGATCCCATAATAGTTTCCCTTTTTGTGTTGAGCGATAATCCCTAAAGTATTCACGTTGATCCAATGTGTCTCCCATTATAAAGTTGAATGGGGTTTTCTCAGGATTATCAAAGTAGTACATAATATCTTTCACATAATGAGAATCGGGGGTTTTAGGAGTTATCCCATCTACATGAGTAGCAAGTACATCTAATTTTTTTGGTATTTTGCATTCCATATCCATAACTAAACTTAAAGAACAACTAAGAACAGCAAATAAAAATTACTTAGTGATAAAGCAAACAAGCACACACGAGAATATTCACCCCACGCTATGACTCTGACAGCGGCGCCAGAAAAAGGTCTTGATAACCCACAAGTGTAGGGGATCGCAACAGTTTTCGATAAGTAAGAGTGTCGAACCCAACAAGGAGCTAAAGGTAGAATAAATACTCTCTCAAGTCCTATCGGCCACTGATATGACTATACACACGCTTGACGTTCGCTATACCTAGAACAAGTATAAAACTAGAAGTACTTTGTAGGTGTTGTTGAATAGGTTTGCAAGAATAATAAAGAGCACGTAAATAAAAACTAGGGGCTGTTTAGATAAATAAGCAATAAACTAAATATAGCGAGTGTGGAAAAGTGGTGGTAGGAGTTGTGAAATTGTCCCTAAGGAATTGACTATGTTACTAGACCGGTAATCACTATTGCAATTCTATTTGAGGGAGAGGCATAAGCTAACATACTTTCTCTACTTGGATCATATGCACTTATGATTGGAACTCTAGCAAGCATCCGCAACCACTAAAGATTCATTAAGGTAAAACCCAACCATAGCATTAAAGTATCAAGTCCCCTTTATCCCATACGCAAACAACCTACTTACTCGGTATGTGCTTCCGCCACTCACGCCACCCACCATAAGCAAATCATAAACATATTGCAAACCCTACAGCGGAATCCCTCACGCTTATGCCGACACGGAGGGCACAATAGGACATCACCAATAATAAAACATGAAACTCAAACCAATCATAGCAATAAATCAATCAACGATAGGACAACGAAAATCTACTCAGACATCATAGGATGGCAACACATCATTGGAAAATAATATGAAGCATAAAGCACCATGTTCAAGTAGAGGGTACAGCGGGTTGCGGGAGAGTGGACCGCTGGATATAGATGGGGGAAGGTGATGTTGGTGAAGATGACGGCGGTGTTGGTGAAGATCGCGGTGATGATGATGGCCCCCGGCGGCGTTCCGGCGCCACCGGAAGCAAGGGGGAGAGAGCCCCCCTTCTTCTTCTTCTTCCTTGACCTCCTCCCTAGATGGGAGAAGGGTTTCCCCTCTGGTTCTTGGCTCCCATGGCTTGGGAGGGGTGAGAGCCCCTCCGAGATTGGATCTATCTCTCTGTTTCTGCTTTCTCAGATTCTACCCCTTCACCGTTTCTTAAATATCCGGAGATCCGTAACTCCGATTGGGGTGAATCTTTTGCCCAGATTTTTCTCATAAAATTAGCTTTCTTGCAGCAAAAGAAGAGCTTCAACCGCCTTACGGGTGGCCCACGAGAGTCCAGGGCGTGCCCAGGGGGGAGGGCGCGCCCCCTTGTCTCGTGGCCACCCAGGACACTGTTTCGCGTTGATTCTTCCTCTGGAAAATCCCAAATATTCCAAAATAATTCTCCGTCCGTTTTTATCCCGTTTTGATTCCGTTTGATATTGGTTTTCTGCGAAACACAAAACATGCAAATGACGAGGAACCGACATCACAATCGGATCAATATGTTAGTCCCAAAATAATATAAAAAATTGCCAAAAGTATATGAAAGTTGAATAATATTGGCATGGAACAATCAAAAATTACAGATACGACGGAGACGTATCAGTAGGCATTTGATATTTTGGAATGGGAAAACCTTGTCAAAGTTTGACCATTGATGTACGCAAAACGACACGCATTTGAGATTTGGGAATGGGACAACCTTGTCAAATTTTGCTCATTGATGTTAGCAAGAAGACATGCGTTTGATATTTTCGAATGGGACGCCCTTTGCTGTTAGCGGCATCGATTTTCTTTATTCTTTAGTTGTGAAGTAAATATTGGCTCTGACATGTGAATCACTAAGATGCATAATCATCAATTATTTTGAATGTTCTCTATGAATTGCCAGGCCTGTGTGCTGACTGCAATGTACAG
This sequence comes from Aegilops bicornis, assembly GCA_021605145.1. Taxonomy (NCBI): domain Eukaryota; kingdom Viridiplantae; phylum Streptophyta; class Magnoliopsida; order Poales; family Poaceae; genus Aegilops; species Aegilops bicornis. The sequence continues at coordinate 508,358,348 of CM038673.1, forward strand.
GAACGCTAAATTTTGTACTCCCTCTGTTCCTTTTTACTTCGCATATTAGATTTCTTTCAAGTCAGTTGAATTTATATTGTGAATGTTAATACTTTTTTCTATAAGATTGGTCAAAGTAGAGATACTTTGACTTGGAATAAAAACTTATATGCGTACTAAAAAGGACCGGAGGGAGTACATGTGAAACTGCTGCAAAGCGAGGTGATCACCACAGGAATAATGCTAGTACGTATTGTTTTGTATGTTCATCCAATGCCAGTGATACAAGAATTCAAACAAATCGAACTAAATTCATTCATACACTGCCGGATTTCATATAAACATGCCGGATTTCATTACATTTCATAGATTCTTCAACTAAAAAGAGGTGCGCTGGAGGTATAATTAATTAACCGCAGCACCCATGTCCGGCTGAGCCGAACAGAAGCTTCTTCTTGTAACATCCCAAATTTTCAATTTAGCATGTTATACATAGGTCATCCATGCATATCTGCATTTTCGTTCGCAATCCTCGAAATCCTAAGCAGCTCAAGGACCCTCGGAGAGAGTTGAGGAATTTTCCAATTTTCATATTTGAATTTTATCAAATAATGAAGACGAGGATTTTGATTTTAATTATTTTCTCTCCGGAAAAATATTTCATTTTTAAAATAATAAATGAGGGGAGATAATATGACTTCTCCAAAACAATTGAAATATCAGAGGAAAAAATGTTAAAATCATTATTTGGTTTTTATTTGATTTTATTTGGAATTTTATTTGCCCTAGAAAAATTTGAATGTTTTAAAAATTGCATTTTAGGGGCCAAGAAAAGTTCATTTCGTTCTAAATATTTCATTTAGACGGAGAAAACTTGTTTTGGTATTTTTAGATTTTTATTTATTTTTCTAGGATTTTTCTAAGTTTCGGTGGAACGTTTAAAAAAAAGAGACCCGCGCCTGGGCCTAGGGCCCAAAGCAGGCAGCCCAGCCGCCGCCTCCTTCATCTTGTGCGTGCCCGCCCGCCGACCCGGACTCGAGTCCGAGGCCGGACTCCGCCCGCGCCTGCCCTCCTCCAAGTCGCCCCGCCCCCTTTATATACGCCGCCATCCCCTCTAGCCACCACCACCGCCGCCTCCGGGCAGGCCAAGCCCGAGCCCGCCGCCCTAAGCGCCGCCGCCGCCTCTAGCCGCCGCCCCCTCCGCCGCCACCCAGCGCCCTCGCCGCCGCCCTGCCGCCCCTCACGCCCGGAGTCGCCCCGTCTCGCCGGACGACCTCGCCGAAGGTAGCCGCCCCGCCGCCCCGTTTTTTTAAAGAAAAACCCCTTCGACTTTTTTAGAAAAAAACCCTAGTTCGTTTTTTTATATAGATCCGTTTTATTTTCTGGTTTTTTTTCTTAGCGAGCGTTCGCTCGTTCGTTCATTTTAACAACGTTTTCGTCATTTAGTTTCTGCTAACGAACGTTCGTTCGTTAAGCCGTTCTCGTTTTTCTTTTTATCGGATTTATTCCGCGATTTTCCTGATCGCGATTTCTGATCCGATGTTCGTACTAAGTATAACTTTTCGCTCGTTTATCGTAATCGTGATTCAAGCGCTGGAGTGTCATCTCGAAACCCTCTTTCCGAATAATCAACTCAAACAAGTTTTTGTCTCTGTAAAATTTGACCCTAGTTCAGATAACAATCAGATCTTATTTCTTCCGCCGTTTGAGTTTCATTGCTCCGTTTGGTTTGATTCTTTTTGAGAACCGGAGTTCTTAAGTTGAACTTTCTGGTCGGCCTCTTTCAGTTGAAGTTTCGTTTGTGCATCTTTGCATGTTGCTTATGTATGCTATTGTTTGCTTGCGATAGAATTCCCGGTCTGCGGCGTGTTACTACGAGTCTCTAGGATTCACGGATCGTCAGCAAGGCAAGTAACACTTTGATCATACTCTTTTCATACCCAGTTTTTATGCATTAGTTTCAACCCTCAAAAATTGCATGATTAGGATGTCATTAATTTGTGGGTTGGGAAGTAGATGATGAGGTAGGAACCTATTGTCCTGTTACTGTCAAACCCTTGGGAGTTACTTCTATGTATTGCTTATATTGCTATGCTATGCTCGTAGACGTGGATTGGGTTTGAGTGTTCTCCATGATAGATGTGAGATTGTTAATTAAAGGTTTAACTTAAGGTGGCAATTCTAATACACATCTGGGTGGATTGAGGCACCTGGGGAACCCAGTGTTGTTTGTTTTATTTCTGGAAATCCCGGGGAACCCGTGTGATCTTCCTATGGACCGCTGTTGCGACCCGACCTCAGACGGTCAAGCCTCTGTGTTACTGTGCCATCCCTGGATCAAGATCTTTGGCTTTACACAGTACATCAATGTATATATCAAAGTGCAATCATATGTATAAATAACGTAATATGATATATTCCTCATTATTATCTGCGGATACAATCAATCGGGTGTGGAGTCCCATCAACTCCATCGGCAGGTTGAGTGTAGACCGTAACCCTGTATCGTAACTCTTACTCGTCGAGGAAATATCTGCAACATGATACGTTGCAGCCGTGTAGGTCAGTACATTGAATGTACCGGCAAGATCACAATAAAAAGAACAGATGATAAAACTATACTATATGCAACATGGCTTTGTGGCTCAGATTCGAATTTTTGTTTGCGTAAAAGCTGGTTTTATTTTACCTACATCAAAGGCATAAATGGAGTCTGTACTATGGAGTTTTCTATCATGACATGGTTCCGCCAACCGATGTCTCATAGCCCAAAATTCATCATATGTTGCCCACAATTAAGTTATCAATCCGGTGTTGAGAGTTCCGAGATAGATCCAAGTCCGGATGCTCAAATTGTCCGTAATCGGGACACGGCTAATCGATTAGGTTTAAACCCTCTGCAGAGGTTTGTACATTTTACCCGCAAGATTTGATCCCTCTCTTTACGTTCTCGCACTTCGTGGTGTTTGAGAACAAGATGACCGAAACATGGTCTTCCAAAGAGTTCCTCGACCACCGTCCGGTACTCAACCCATCCTACCGTAGTTCTACATCTGCTAGTACCGTCCCAGCCAGAGTCACAACTAAGGTCAACCAAGCCAGAGCCCATAATGACTTGCGGTTGCAGGTAAGCTTCCGGCATGAAGTATTCTTCCGTCTCTTTGAGTCTGGGTGAAGCTTTCCGCAAGATGTCATGGCGCTTCTCCATGCATCCGGCCAACCACTGGTTTCTCCAGGGGCCCGTCAACCGTCCTTCACCCAGTAGTGTGTATTGAATTCTTGTCTCGAGTCTTGAAGTCTTGAGGCCTTGAAGATGCAGTCCTTGCAGATTCCATCATGGAGTTGTCGTCATTGACGTAGATCCTCCATTCTCACACCACTCCTGAGCACTCATACCAACCCCGTCTACTATAGCGTAGCATTAAAAATAAATAACGTCCCGGGCTTGGTAACAGGGTGATGGGTTCCTACCTCATGCATACTACTCAACTACAAGGATTCAATATCACTACTGGAGGGATTGTTGCGAAGATGACACTAGATGCAATAAAACACATAGGTATGAAAAACATGGTCAAAGTGAACTTGCCTTGTTGACGATCTTCGAAAAACTAGGGTTTCGTAGTAGCAATCTTCGCACTCCGGAAATTCTACCGAGGCAAACAATAACTATAATAAGCACATAGCATAACATAACATAACAAAGTAACACACCAAAACCAACAAAGCAAAACCCAAAGGGAAAACTTAAAGAAAAACAACTCAAAGTTTTCCTACTTCAAATAACAACAAAAAATAGTTTTATATAACAAAAATTTCTTAACATCACCTAATCATGGTTTTATGTTAACTAAACAGAAAATATTTCATTAAGCAACTAGGAGCAAAAAGAATTAAATAAAAATCTATTATGAAACTCCCGAATAAGCAAAACAAGCTTTAATTCAAATCTGATCTAACTTAATTTTTATAAATCCAAACATAGACAAATTATATATTTTTGGAAACTACAAGAAAATTGTGATCTAACGCAAAAAGAATCAGCATCATTGGACTTCTAGATCAAAAGTTATAAGCTAAACAAGAACGGAACTAAATCTGTTACGGGAATAAATCTGAAAACGAAAATGGAGTTACAGACGTGAGGCAGAGATGGCAGGAAGGAGGCAGCGATGTGGAGGGCTGCTCGGCGAGGGGGCGAGGTCGCCGAGGTGAGGGTGGCGGAGGAGGGTCGGCGCTTGGGAGGTGGCGCTGGGCGATGGGGAGGTTCGAGAGCTCCCGGTGAGCGTTCTAGGCAGGACAAGGAGGCCGGTGGCGAGAAGGCTACGGGCAGGGCGGGGGCGTGGTGATGGGAAAAATGGAAGGAGGCGCGGGCGCCCGACGGATAGGCGGTCTCGGGAGGCGCTGAGATGGAAAGACGAGGGAGATCGGGAAGGTGGAGATTCCTGTCTCCATGGATATGGAAAGCTTCTAACGTGAGAGGAAACAGAGGAAGGAGATGATCTCTTGTTGGGCTAGAATAGGAAAGTGCTTAATGGGCCAGGTTTTTTCCTAATAAAAACGATTCCATTCCTATTTTTAAAATTAGGAAACTAAAACAATAAAAAGGGAAAGCAAATCAATTCGGAAAAAAGAGTTTTTATATACTAAAATTATCAAAAAAATAAAATGTAGGTGATGAGCATTATTCCACGGCCAAAATAAAAACTAAAAAAAATGTTTTTCAGAAAATCCCTAAAGGCTTTATTTATTTTTGCAAATAATTTTTAAATAAAAACTTTGGTTTTTCTTGGCTCAAATATTTTCAAAAATGCCCCTGATTTTGGAGGGTCATTTTCCTCCGCTCTTTCTTGCTTGCAAGAATTTATTTTTCGGGTATTTCTCGGGGAAGAAAAATAGAAGCAAGTGCAAATATTTGAAAGAATTAAATTGCAAAACTCCGTTCAAATTCTTTATAGTTGAAGAAGTCATGTCATCTTCTCTCATTGATTTTAATGGGATGAATTTGAATTTACGGAGAAGGGAAAGTCATTTTATTCCCTCTCTTTCAAAAGTTTTTGAAAAGGTTCAAATTTCACTCAAGTTTAATTCACTCAAGCAAACAAACAAACAATTCAATTAATTATATTAACATTCCAAAATTTGGGATGTTACAAACCTACCACACTTAAAATGAATCTCGTCCTCGAGATTCAAGAGGCTAACAAGAAAAGGTTAGGGTTGGGGTCTTCTAGCAAATGTCTTGGTTAGAAAGGTCGGGGGTGCTACCACACTTAAAAACAAGGTCATGGTTCCAATAAACTCAGATATTTCTTCCGGAGGGCTGACAATGTATGTCTCTTCACATATCTTACAATAGCTCCTTCATTAAAGCTCTTACATCGGAAGCATAGAGTTTTCCTCAAAAGCTTGGGTCGGTTCGTCAAAGTTGAAGTTCGTCCGAGACCGGATCTTCTTAGCTGATGGAGTGCATGTCCATTCTAAACAACTATCGAAATACTCATGGTGGTCTACAATTTATGGTTTTCTCCTGCAGAAAAGCGGGTGCAGGTTGAACCTCACCGTATAACCTACGTTTGGCAACGGTTGCACATAATGAGGTTCCATCGTCCTACCATTTTATGGTTTTATGGCTTATTGCGTCGACACTCTTCTAAGTTTTTCAAGGCTCTCTGATTTTCCATCAACATATGATAGTTCATGATAGAAGTCTTCGGTATGGGGGCCAATCCATCCCGTACTTGAATCATTACCACATACGTAAATATCGAATCACGTATTCTAACACTTGGGCATACTCACAAGCATTGCAGAATTTCTCTTGTCCTCGAATTGGGTTCGAGTAAATCCATGGTTTCTGCAAGCCAAACAAGACATCTATCGTTACTTCACCACTCTTAGGTTTTAGCGTAATCTCCTACGAAACGTAGGCTGATTGGATCACAGATTCTTCCAAATTTATTCCTTTATCAAGGTTACAACGGTTCCTTCTCAAAATCCACGGGCACGTGGGTTATGGCCCACTTCAACACTAGTGCAGCTTTAACTCATCCTTGGAGTAACTCTCTTGTTACACCTCCTTTAAATCTAGTAGTACTCTGTTTCTTCATACCATCATATCAAAAGCAAAATTTCAACTTATTTTGTCCAGCTTCCTTCTATGGACCGTCATGGATAACACATTTCTTTCTTCATTGATCCTGTGGTTTTACAGAGTACTATGACCAAAATAAATGCACAAGTTTATCCATAACATCTCATTATTCTCATATCAATCTTTCATTACATCCTTAATCATTTTTCGTGAATCCAAATTCCAAAAAGTTTATTACAAATGCTGCCACCCACATGGTTCGGTATGGTCAGACATTACTTCCAACTTTATTCATTTTTCCTCCTTGAGGATTCTTCAGTCCCACTGGAATTGTGCGACATGTGCCTTGAATTCTTCAATCTTCTGTTTCATCGTGGTGGCCTTGAGTTTCACCTCCATCATCTTTGTATGTACTTCACTTAGGTATTCCTGAGTATAACGGAGTCTTGCTTCAAGTATTTCTCCGATCTGGTGTATGGCTTCCATGGCTGCTTCACGAACAGCGTCGAAGAAAGTTGCTTGTGGCACACGTGAGATGAAAAAGTAATGCCCCATCCTCTTTGGGCAAACTCCTTTCAAGCGGTGGAGGTGTACCTCCACATACCAAAGTTCCACTCCCTTTTGCATGAAGGGGTAGCCTTTGTAGACTGTATCTCCTTCAAGGTGAATATGCTTCATCATGTCCTTCAAGATCTTCGGGTAATCATGATCACTGGTCAGGTTCATGATCGTTTCAGGGCCCTTAAGGAAAGACTCATAAAGGGTTGTCATCTGCATGTGTAGGATAGGAGGGTGCTCAGAACAAGGAATGTATCTCCATGGGGAAATTGCAATTGTCTCCAGAAAAGTTTGGTATTCAGTTGTCCATGGGTTCAAGATTCCGGGGTTTGGTTGAGATAGAAAGAGAAAGCAATTACCCACTCATCAACAAAATTATCGTTTGTAATGGGCCGTTCTACTATGGTTTCGTTTCTAAGTCCTCATTTCTTGTGTCTTCAATGCTCGGAGTTTCCAATTCACGATCTTTGTTCCCATATGAAGGCCTTCTACCATTCTTCCGTAACTTACGTCTCTCATGGTTGAAATAAATACAAATCTACGTATATCGCATCTATCCAACCATTCAATAAACACACAAAAATAATAGCAACCAAGCATTCATTTATTCAATCAATACTACAGATCGCCACCCACATAAGTTGGTATGGTCGATACTTAAATCGAGGAAGCGTTCATCTTTATTTCTCTCATGGTGGGATACTACTAAGCTAATTTATTAGGAACTTGGTCATTGTCCCCACTGGGCTTCTTCGTGTGGACTTGATCTCCTCCAGCTTCTTACGCTAGATTTTCTCTGTCGACACGGAGTTTCTTGTGACGACCACCTGTATGTCCCAAGTTGTTCCTTGAGCTTGGATCTCAACATCCTTTGCATGAGACATGGTCCTGCTGTTCTTGATTCTGGCGCATTCTCGAGATCTCGAGGTTCTCCTCCTCCAGCTTGTTTACCTTGATCTACGAGTCTTGACCTCTTCTCGTAGTGCTTCATTGTCGAGCAGGGCTTCCAGGAGGTCCATCGAAGATTCTTGACGTATTGTTCCAGATCCTGATTGTACACTAAAAGTGGGGAGAACTTCATCTTTTGCGCTTCCGTCAAGGCAATAGTTGCTCCATCGGACTTCCGCCATCCAACCTTTCCAAAGAAGTGTGAGTTTAGTGCGCACGATGGCGATAGCATAAGCGTGCAATAGCATCATGGACGGTAGTGTTGATGCCCATATCACGATCACCATTTATAGTTCAAGGCTGATGTCTGCAGTCTTGGGGGCTTCTTTACGACCAAAAACTTGGGTCTTGACTCCCCATGATCTGGGCGTCCTCTTAGTTGCCTTGATCTCGTGTATCGGTAACTTCAAAGCTGACTAGCTCCACAAGGAAGGGGCCTCCAAGAACCTTCTCGTAGTGTTCTCTTTTTTTAAGAATGTAGCTCTCCATCTATAGTTTGAGATAAGGAAGGTTCAGTAAAAGGAATGAGGTGTTACGAGAGTAGTACAAAACAAAGATCATTCCAATTGGGGGTCTTCATATTACTAAGTCATTTTCTAGGGTCACGTTCTACAGCCAACATGTGCTCTGATACCATTTCTGTTGCGACCCGACCTCGGGCAGTCAAGCCTACGTATTCTTGTGCCATCCTCGGATCAAGATGTCTTTGGCACACACAAGACATCAATGTATATATCAAAGTGCAATCACATGTATAAATAACGTAAAATGATATATACCTCATAATAATCAACGGAAACAATCAAACGGGTGTGGAGTCCCATCAATGCCATCGGCGGGTTGAGTGTAGACCGTAACCTCAGATCGTAACTCTTACTCGTCGAGGAAATATCTGCAACATGATACGTTGCAGCCGTGTAGGTCAGTACATTGAATGTACCGGCAAGATCACAATAAAAAGAACAGATGATAAAACTATACTATATGCAACATGGCTTTGTGGCTCTGTATCTGAATTTTTGTTTGCGTAAAAGCTGGTTTTATTTTACCTACATCAAAGGCATAAATGGAGTCTGTACTATGGAGTTTTCTATCATGACATGGTTCCGCCAACCGATGTCTCATAGCCCAAAATTCATCATATGTTGCCCACAATTAAGTTATCAATCCGGTGTTGAGAGTTCCGAAATAGATCCAAGTCCAGATGCTCAAATTGTCCGTAATCGGGACACGGCTAATCGATTAGGTTTAAACCCTCTGCAGAGGTTTGTACACTTTACCCACAAGATTTGATCCCTCTCTTTACGTTCTCGCACTTCGTGGTGTTTGAGAACAAGATGACGAAACATGGTCTTCCAAAGAGTTCCTCGACCACCGTCGGTACTCAACCCATCCTACCGTAGTTCTACATCTGCTAGTACCGTCCCGGCCCAGTCACAACTAAGGTCAACCAAGCGAGCCCATAATGACTTGCGGTTGCGGGTAAGCTTCGGGCATGAAGTATTCTTCCGTCTCTTTGAGTCTGGGTGAAGCTTTCCGCAAGATGTCATGGCGCTTCTCCATGCATCCCGGCCAACCACTGGTTTCTCCAGGTGCCCGTCAACCGCCCTTCACCCAAGAGTGTGTATTGAATTCTTGTCTCGAGTCTTGAAGTCTTGAGGCCTTGAAGATGCAGTCCTTGCAGATTCCATCATGGAGTTGTCGTCATTGACGTAGATCCTCCATTCTCACACCACTCCTGAGCACTCATACCAACCCCGTCTACTATAGCGTAGCATTAAAATAAATAACGTCCCGGGCTTGGTAACAGGGTGATGGGTTCCTACCTCATGCATACTACTCAACTACAAGGATTCAATATCACTAGTGGAGGGATTGTTGCGAAGATGACACTAGATGCAATAAAACACATAGGTATGAAAAACATGGTCAAAGTGAACTTGCCTTGTTGACGATCTTCGAAAAACTAGGGTTTCAGAGTAGCAATCTTCGCACTCGGAAATTCTACTGAGGCAAACAATAACTATAATAAGCACATAGCATAACATAACATAACAAAGTAACACACCAAAACCAACAAAGCAAAACCCAAAGGGAAAACTTAAAGAAAAAACAACTCAAAGTTTTCCTACTTCAAATAACAACAAAAAATAGTTTTATATAACAAAAATTTCTTAACATCACCTAATCATGGTTTTATGTTAACTAAACAGAAAATATTTCATTAAGCAACTAGGAGCAAAAAGAATTAAATAAAAATCTATTATGAAACTCCCGGAATAAGCAAAACAAGCTTTAATTCAAATCTGATCTAACTCAATTTTTATAAATCCAAACATAGACAAATTATATATTTTTGGAAACTACAAGAAAATTGTGATCTAACGCATAAAAAGAATCAGCATCATTGGACTTCTACATCAAAAGTTATAAGCTAAACAAGAACGGAACTAAATCTGTTACGGGAATAAATCTGAAAACAACGGAGTTACTCAGACGTGAGGCAGAGATGGCAGGAAGGAGACGGTGATGTGGAGGGCTGCTCGGCGAGGGGCGAGGTCGCCCGGCGAGGTGGGGGTGGCGGAGGAGGTTGGCGCTTGGGGAGGTGGCGCTGGGCGATGGGAGGTTCGAGGAGCTCTGGTGAGCGTTCTAGGCAGGAACAGGAGGACGGTGGCGAGAAGGCTACGGGCAGGGAGGGGGCGTGGTGATGGGAAAAATGGAACGAGGAGAGGGAGGGAGTTTTATAGGCGGTCTCGGGAGGCGCTGGGATGGAAAGACGAGGGAGATCGGGAAGGTGGAGATTCCTGTCTCCATGGATATGGAAAGCTTCAGAACGTGAGAGGAAACAGAGGAAGGAGATGATCTCTTGTTGGGCTAGAATAGGAAAGTGCTTAATGGGCCAGGTTTTTTCCTAATAAAAAGCGATTCCATTCCTATTTTTAAAATTAGGAAACTAAAACAATAAAAGGAAAGCAAATCAATTCGGAAAAAAAGTTTTTATATACTAAAATTATCAAAAAATAAAATGTAGGTGATGAGCATTATTCCACGGCCAAAATAAAAACTAAAAAAATGTTTTTCAGAAAATCCCTAAAGGCTTTATTTCTTTTTGCAAATAATTTTTAAATAAAAACTTTGGTTTTTTCTTGGCTCAAATATTTTCAAAATGCCCCTGATTTTGGAGGGTCATTTTCCTCCGCTCTTTCTTGCTTGCAAGAATTTATTTTTCGGGTATTTCTGGAAGAAAAATAGAGAAGCAAGTGCAAATATTTGAAACAATTAAATTGCAAAACTCCGTTCAAATTCTTTATAGTTGAAGAAGTCATGTCATCTTCTCTCATTGATTTTAATAGGATGAATTTGAATTTACCGGAGAAGGGGAAAGTCATTTTATTCCCTCTCTTTCAAAAGTTTTTGAAAAGGTTCAAATTTCACTCAAGTTTAATTCACTCAAGCAAAAAAACAAACAATTCAATTAATTATATTAACATTCTAAAATTTGGGATGTTACAACCGCCACCCAGGCTCATAGGGAACTGAGATTATTCATGCTAGAAACTTCCGTGTGCAGCCACAAGCTATTATGGGCTCTAGCATAGTTGAGTAAGTTATGTGAAGCTCTTGAAGAGGTAGATCAGCAGGTAGTGGGTTTTGTAGGTTTGGTATGATCTACCGGAGTAGAGAGTTAATGTTTCTGAAAGACTGTGTCTCGGTCATCCGTTTCTCAAACACCATGTAGTGCGAGAAATCAACGGAGGCGATCGAGTCTTGTGGGGAAAAGTGCGCAAACCTTTGCAGAGTGTACAATCTAATCATGGTTAGCCGTGTCCCCGGTTATGGACAATTCTGAGTATCTAGTACCTAAGTATTCACATGTATCTCATCACTCCTAACTAATATTGCTGGGATGTTAATTACCTTAATTGGGATTGAGTTGGGGTTATACCTTCTCAATGATGTTTCAACCACCATGATAGTTAAATTAAAATTTATTCCTTTGATGTAGGGAAAAATTGGCTTTTCGCAAAAACTCTAACCAAATATGCATGTAGTGGTAGCATTATTCTGTTATTACTCTATTGTGTTACATTGCCAGCATATTCCATGTGCTGACCCGTTCTCGGGCTGCAACGTACTATGTTGCAGACTTTTCAGACGACGAGTAAGGTTCGATAGGTCGTTGCCGTGCAGCTCAACTATGCCGTTGGAGTTGATGGACTCACTTTATCTTCCAAGCCTTCCGCTGTTATCGCATTAGATGGCCTTAAGCCATATTATTGTAATAAGTTCTCTTTCGAGACTTTCGGTGTAATAAGTGTGTGATTGCTACTCTATTATAAATCCTTCGAGTACTGTGTGTATCAGCATTACTGATCCAGGGATGACATGGAAGCACAAAGACTTGACCATCTGAGGTCGGGTCGCTACAAGATGGTATCAGAGCACACGCTGAGTGTAGGACACGACCACTAAGATAAACCATAGGTCACTCTTCTCTACTCATTTCTGATTCCTCTCCATTTTTCCACTCCTTAGGATGACGGAGATGAAGAACAAGTTTGCACAACCGGATGAAGACACACCTTTTGGACGCCCACTTGAAGGAAGTCACTAGGTACCTGAATATTGGAATACCAAGCTTCACCGGACGTACAAAGCAACTTTACCAGAAGAAATTTGGATGATTCAAGTACAAGTTCCGGGAAGGACATTCTCGCCAACTTCCAAGCCCATAGAGTTTTCTTTCAAGCACCCACCGGAGCCTTGGCAAGAGTATGGCAGCTCACATTACCATGGGACGCGTTGGAGAAGTCTACAACAGGGAGCTTAAAGACACCATATATCAAATATGTGGGCGCCGAGACGAGCAATGGGAAGTAATCGGCACCAAGAAGGATAGATCCATTGCAGCTTGCATCCAGGAGCTAAACCAGACATTCGACGTCAGAGAACCAGATGTCTTGTGAGACATGATGGAGATGAAGAAGGCGAAAACTAGGATCATCGAGCTGGAGGAAGAACTCAAGTTTACACGCGATGGATATGAGGAGGAAATCAAGGCACTACTGGAGAAGAACGACGACCTAGTCAAGAAGATCGGATTCTTCATGGGAGGATCAGCACCGGAAGAAGAGGAAGAAGATCCCACTTGTCCGAACAACTACATCATCATCGACGACACTGATTCCGATCCAAGTGATGATGACTACGAAGATGAAGCTGGAGCAGACATCATGGAGTCTTCCACCGATCAAAATTTCTAGATGACCACAGTAGTATTCCCCCCATGTAACTAGTAGTAGTTGAACACTTTTGCGATAGTCCTAGACCGTCTGTATGCCCTTGCTTGATTGATTGAATGAATGATTGTGTTTGCCTCATATGCATATGGGTAGTGTTTTCCCCTAGATCTCTTTCTATTCTAATCTCTTCCATCTAAAACCCTCAGATGCCTTCGAGACGTGACCCCGGTTTTGTTTTTCCACCGGAGCTCACCCAGTTGATCCAGCAGCAGAATGCCTTGATGCAATTGCTAGTTCAGAACAAGGGCAATGCCAACAACAACCCGCCGCTAGTGGACAATTTAACCCGTTTCCTGAGGCTACAATCGCCGGTGTTTTCCAGTAGCACCGAGCCAATAGTTGCTGACGATTGGCTACGCCGTATTGGAAGGGAGTTAACCACCGCAGGATGCACGGATGCTGAGAGGGTGCGCTTTGCCGCACATCAATTGGATGGACCAGCAGCCGCATGGTGGGAGAATTACACGACTACATTTCCTGTAGCCAATGTCACTTGGGACCAGTTCCAACAAGCTTTTTGCACGGCCCATGTCTCAACTGGAGCCATGCAGATGAAGAAACGTGAGTTTCGCAACTTACGCCAGGGGAACCGTACTGTGGCTCAGTATGTGGATGATTTTAGCAAGTTATCATGCTATGCCCCTGATGATGTGGCCACAGATGCCGCGAAGCAGGAGAAGTTTATGGAAGGGCTGAATGATGAGATGAGTATGCAGTTGATGGTGGCAACTTTCAACAACTAACAGGAGTTGGTAGATAAGGCCTTAATGATTGAAGGAAAGCAACAGCAAATTGAGAGCCGTAAGAGGAAGTATGGACAAGGGAAGTACAACTCAGGAGCTCACCAGAAGCCTCGCTTAACCCCAAACTCGGGAGGACTTGTTCATAACCATGGAGGTCATAACTCTTTGGAGGAGGATCGCATAATCAAAATGGTGCGAAGAACGTGAATGTGAATGGAGTCATCTTTAATCAGAATCGCTCTAAAACATCTTCTCCCGCCATGAGGGACTTAAGCCTTGTTATTTGCTTTAAGTGCAGGAAGACAGGGCACTACGCCAATGACTGCCCTAAAGGAAGGAATGGAAACAGAAATGGGAGCGCTGGAAAGAAGCCCAATCCATTCAACAAAGGACAAGTGAACCACGTTAACGTGGAGGAAGTCGAAGAGCAGCCGGACGCGGTAATAGGTAAGTTTTTGGTTCAGTCATTTACCGCTCTTGTTCTTTTCGATACTAGTGCATCGCATTCATACATATCAAGGGAATTTGTGGATAAGTTTATGTTACCAACCCAAACCCTTAGGACCCCTCTTTTAGTGAGCTCGCCTGGAGCAGAGTACATGGCTAGCAGATGGTGCACCCAGATACCCCTAATCATTGGCACGCATGTTTTTCCGTCCAACCTAATCATCTTGGAGTCGCAAGGATTGGATGTGATATTAGGTATGGATCGGATGTCGAAGTATGGAGGAAGTATTAACTGTGCTAGCAGGTCAATTTATCTCACCACCCCGGAGGGAAAAAGGATTGAGTATGTATCTAGGCATGTGCCTAGGAGGAGCCAAGTGAATGCCCTCACGGGAGTTGTACAGGAGGAAGTACCTGTAGTAAAAGATTTTCCGGATGTTTTCCCAGAGGAGTTACCAAGCATGCCACCGGATCAAGACATCGAGTTCTTGATAGAGCTATTGCCAGGTACAGGGCCAATATCCAAGAGACCCTATCGGATGCCCGCAAATGATCTGGAGGAAATCAAAAAGCAGATCAAGGAGTTATTGGAGAAAGGTTACATTCGTAGAAGTTCATCACCTTGGGGAGCACCGGTACTTTTGGTGGAGAAGAAGGATAAATCCCTGAGGATGGTTGTTGATTACCGAGCTCTGAATGAAGTAACGATAAAGAACAAGTATCCCTTACCGATGATTAATGATCTGTTTGATCAGTTGCAAGGAGCTAAGGTGTTTTCGAAGATTGATCTACGGTCAGGATACCATCAGTTGAAGATCCGAGAGAAGGATATACCAAAGACAATGTTTACCACACGGTATGGACTATATGAGTATACGGTCATGTCATTTGGACTGACTAACGCCCCAGCCTATTTCATGAGTATGATGAAACAAGGTGTTCATGGAGTATTTGGACAAGTTTGTTGTGGTGTTTATTGATGATATTATGGTATACTCGAAGAACGAAGAGGAGCACGCGGAACACTTGCATTTGGTTCTCGAGAAACTCAGGGAACACCAGTTATACGCCAAATTCAGCAAGTGCGAGTTTTGGTTGAAGGAAGTTGATTTCTTGGGCATGTTATATCGAGAGAGGGTATAGCAAGAGATCCCAAAGAAGGTTCGATCGATCCTTTGAATAGTTGGCACCCACTTCAGTTGGCGAGATCCACAGTTTCCTTGGACTGGCAGGATATCATCGGAGATTCATTGAGAATTTTTCCAAGATTGCTAAGCCAATGAATGAATTGCTAAAGAAGGATAATAAGTTCAAATGGACAGAGGATTGCGAGACAAGTTTCCAGGAGTTGAAGAAACAGTTGACTACAGCCCCAGTGCTAACATTGCCAGATATACATAAGGAGTTTCAAGTGTATTGTGACGCCTCACGCTTGGGACTTGGATGTGTGCTTATGCAGGACGGAAAAGTTGTTTCATATGCCTCACGACAACTGAAGCCTCATGTGTTGAACTATGCCACGCATGATTTGGAATTAGCGGCCGTAGTGCATGCATTGAAGACCTGGAGACATTATCTCATTGGAAAGCGTTGTGATGTGTACACGGATCATAAGAGTTTGAAGTACATTTTCACATAGAAGGAGTTGAACCTCAGACAGAGGAGATGGCTGGAACTTATAAAAGATTATGATATGAAGCTACACTATCATCCAGGAAAGGCCAACGTCGTAGCAGACGCTTTGAGCCGGAAGAGTTACACTAATATCCTTGAAAGTAAAGGATTGCCAAAGGAGTTAGCTGCGGAGATCATGGAACTCCGGTTGGAGATTGTTCCAAGAGGTTTCCTTGCAACAATGGAGGTTCAGTCGACACTGTTGGACAAGATTCGAGAAGCTCAGAAGGAGGACAAAGAGATTGCTGAGATAAGAGAGAAGATGGGCGAAGGTAAAGCCAAAGGTTTTCGCGAGGATGAGCATGATACCTTGTGGTTTGAGGACCGAATTTACGTGCCCAATAATTCGAGATCGGAAGTTAATACTTCAGAGGCCCATGACTCACCATACTCGATTCACCCGGAAACACCAAGATGTATTTGGACTTGAAGGAACATTTACGGTGGACTGGTATGAATAAGGATATTGCCGAGTATGTAGCCGTATGTGATGTATGTCGAGAGTGAAGGCGAGCATCGGCCGGCCAGGACTGTTATAGCCTATGCCAATACCCGAATGGAAGTGGGACAAACTTGGCATGGACTTTATTACCGGATTACTCAGAATCAAGGCAGGATATGATTCAATATGGGTAGTTGTGGATCGTTTGACCAAAGTAGCTCACTTCATCCCAGTGAAAACAACTTATACAAGTGCAAAGTTGGCCAAGATATATATGTCCAGGATCGTATGTTTGCATGGAGTTCCGAGGAGCATCGTATCAGATAGAGGACCGCAGTTTACTTCAAAGTTTTGGCATCAACTACACGGACCTTGGGTACCAGATTGGAGTTCAAGACCGCTTTCCACCCACAGACGGATGGATGCACCGAGAGAGTCAATCAGATTCGGAAGACATGTTGAGAGCTTTGTGCACTAGATTATGGATCTAGTTGGGATGACAATTTGCCGTCTGTGAGTTCTCATATAACAACAGCTACCGAGCCGGTTTGAAGATGGCGCCGTTCAAGCCCTGTATGGACGCAGATGTAGAACACCATTGATGTGGGATGAGGTAGGAGACCGTCGATTGTTTGGACCAGATTTGATCAAGGAATCGAGAGGAGAAGGTTAAACTGATCGAGAGCAGACTAAAGATTGCTCGATCAGCATGTAAGAGTTGTGCAGATTCAAAATGCAAGGAAGTAACCTATGAATTTGGAGACAGAGCCTATCTGCGAGTATCACCCTTGAGGGGAGTGAAACGCTTTGGAGTTAAGGGAAAGTTAGCCCCAAGATTTGTAGGACCGTATCGTGTTTTGGAACGGATGGGAGAAGTCGCCTACAAGCTGGAGTTACCTGAAGGATTGTCAGGAGTTCACGATGTGTTTCACGTATCACAGCTGAAGAAGTGCCATGCTGAGATGGCCGATATACCGTTAAATGTTACAGTGCCCTTGGAGGCGATTCAGCTAGATAGTAATCTGACCTATGAGGAGAAGCCAATAAAGATTCTTGATTTTGACAGCCGAGTCACTCACAGCAAGGTTATTAAGTTTTGCAATGTTCAGTGGAGCCACCATACCGAGGAAGAAGCCACCTGGGAGCGAGAAGAGGATATACGCAAGGACCATCCGCACCTATTTTCTAGCCAACCCGAATCTCGAGGGCGAGATTCATCTTAAGGGGGGTAGGTTTGTAACATCCCAAATTTTCAATTTGGCATGTACATAGGTCATCCATGCATATCATATTTTATTGCATTTTCGTTTGCAATCCTCGAAATCCTAAGCAGCTCAAGGACCCTTAGAGAGAGTTGAGGATTTTTCCAATTTTCATATTTGAATTTTATCAAATAATGAAGACGAGGATTTTGATTTTAATTATTTTCTCTCCGGAAAAATATTTCACTTTTAAAATAATAAATGAGGGGAGATAATATGACTTCTCCAAAACAATTGAAATATCGGAGGAAAAAATGTTAAAATCATTATTTGGTTTTTATTTGATTTTATTTGAAATTTTATTTGCCCTAGAAAATTTTGCATGTTTTAAAAATTGCATTTTAGGGGCCAAAAAAAGTTCATCTCGTTCTAAATATTTCATTTAGACGGAGAAAACTTGTTTTGGTATTTTTAGATTTTTATTTATTTTTCTAGGATTTTTCTAAGTTTCATGAATGTTTTTTAAAGAGACCCAGCGACCGGGCCAAGGGCCCAGCCGCCCGCCGCCGCCTCCTGCGTGCGTCTTGCGCCCGCCGCCGCCGACCGGACTCGAGTCCGAGCCGGACTCCGCCCGCCCGCGCCCCCCTCCTCCAAGTCGCCGCCCGCCCCCTTATATACGCTGCCACCCCCTCTAGCCACCACCACCGCCGCCTCCGGGCCGAGCAGCCGAGCCGCCGCCGCCGCCCAGTCGCCGCCGCCTCTAGCCGCCACCGCCCCTCCGCCGCCACCCAGCGCCCTCGCCGCCGCCCTGCCGCCCCTCACCGCCCCGCCGGAGTCGCCCCGTCTCGCCGGACGACCTCGCCGAAGGTAGCCGCCCCGCCGCCCCGTTTTTTTAAAGAAAAACCCCTTCGATTTTTTTTAGAAAAAAACCCTAGTTCGTTTTTTATATAGATCCGTTTTATTTTCCGGTTTTTTTCTTAGCGAACGTTCGCTCATTCGTTCGTTTTAACGAACGTGTTCGTCGTTTAGTTTCTGCTAATGAACGTTCGTTCGTTAAGTCGTTCGTCGTTTTTCTTTTTATCGGATTTATTCCGTGATTTTCCTGATCGCGATTTCTGATCCGATGTTCGTACTAGTATAACTTTTCGCTCGTTTATCGGAATCAGGTGATTCAAGCATTTGGAGTTTCATCTCGAAACCCTCTTTCCGAATAATCAACTCAAACAAGTTTTTGTCTCTGTAAAATTTGACCCTAGTTCAGATTAGCAATCGGATCTTATTTCTTCCGCCGTTTGAGTTTCATTGCTCCGTTTGGTTTGATTCTTTTTGGGAACCGGAGTTCTTAAGTTGAACTTTCTGGTCGGCCTCTTTCAGTTGAAGTTTCGTTTGTGCATCTTTTCCTGTTGCTTATGTATGCTATTGTTTGCTTGCGATAGAATTCCCGGAGTGCGAAGCGTGTTACTACGAGTCTCTAGGATTCACGGATCGTCAGCAAGGCAAGTAACACTTTGATCATACTCTTTTCATACCCAGTTTTTATGCATTAGTTTCAACCCTCAAACATTGCATGATTAGGATGTCATTAATTTGTGGGTTGGGAAGTAGATGATGAGGTAGGAACCTATTGTCCTGTTACTGTCAAACCCTTGGGAGTTACTTCTACGTATTGCTTATAATGCTATGCTATGCTCGTAGACGTGGATTGGGTTTGAGTGTTTTCCATGACAGATGTGAGATTGTTAATTAAAGGTTTAACTTAAGGTGGCAACTCTAATGCACATCTGGGTGGATTGAGGCACTTGGGGAACCCAGTGTTGTCTGTTTTATTTCTGGAAATCCCGGGGAACCCGTGTGATCTTCCTATGGACCGCCACCCAGGCTCAAAGGGAACTGAGATTATTCATGCTAGAAACTTCCGTGTGCAGCCACAAGCTATTATGGGCTCTAGCATAGTTGAGTAAGTTACGTGAAGCTCTTGAAGAGGTAGATCAGCAGGTAGTGGGTTTTGTAGGTTTGGTATGATCTACCGAGTAGAGAGTTAATGTTTACGAAAGGCGTGTCTCGGTCATCCGCTTTCTCAAACACCATGTAGTGCGAGAAATCAACGGAGGCGATCGAGTCTTGTGGGGAAAAGTGCGCAAACCTTTGCAGAGTGTACAATCTAATCATGGTTAGCCGTGTCCCCGGTTATGGACAATTTTGAGTATCTAGTACCTGAGTATTCACATGTATCTCATCACTCCTAACTAATATTGCTGGGATGTTAATTACCTTAATTGGGATTGAGTTGGGGTTATACCTTCTCAATGATGTTTCAACCACCATGATAGTTAAATTAAAATTTATTCCTTTGATGTAGGGAAAAATTGGCTTTTCGCAAAAACTGTAACCGTAGAGCTTTCCACCAGCCAAATATGCATGTAGTGGTAGCATTATTCTGTTATTACTCTATTGTGTTACATTGCCAGCATATTCCATGTGCTGACCCGTTCTCGGGCTGCAACGATTATGTTGCAGACTTTTCAGACGAGGAGTAAGGTTCGATAGGTCGTTGCCGTGCAGCTCGGCTATGCCGTTGGAGTTGATGGACTCACTTTATCTTCCAAGCCTTCCGTTGTTATCGCATTAGATGGCCTTAAGCCATATTATTGTAATAAGTTCTCTTTTGAGACATTCGATGTAATAAGTGTGTGATTGCTACTCTGTAATAAATCCTTCGAGTACTGTGTGTGTCAGCATTACCGGTCCAGGGATGACACGGAAGCACAGAGACTTGACCATCTGAGGTCGGATCGCTACACTTCTCCAGCGGACTGAGCTTCAGTGACATAACAGCAAGTGCAGTTGCGTCACTTACATGTGGGCCAAATGCCTCTTGGGCCCACATGCCAGTGACCCAACTACACCTGCAGTTAAGTAACTGATGCATCATCCTTCCCCAACATAGCTCTCCGACTCCATGTCGCTG
The DNA here is from genome assembly GCA_021605145.1 of Aegilops bicornis. Classification (NCBI taxonomy): domain Eukaryota; kingdom Viridiplantae; phylum Streptophyta; class Magnoliopsida; order Poales; family Poaceae; genus Aegilops; species Aegilops bicornis. The sequence continues at coordinate 508,378,706 of CM038673.1, forward strand.
CCAAGAAGCTAATCGGCCGTCAATGGTTAACCCGCCTAGCTTGGCTTCAACCGGAGGGTAGCAGCGGTGGCCTTACTTGGACCCGAGCGGCGGTGACCTACCGTGTTCTACTCTTCTTCGTTTTCTGTGTGGCGCAACCTCGTTGGCAGCGGGGCAGGGCCTCGACGGAGATGGTGATGTCCTCTGTCTCGTTGTCGACGGGGCGGCGCCTCGGCAGAGCGGGGGAAAATCCTCCCCCTCATTGCCGGCAGGGTAGGGCCTCGGCTGAGCCCGGCGATGCCCTCTGCCTCGTTGTTGGCGGGGCGGGGCCTCAGCGGTGTAGGGCATCCACCTCGGTGCCGGCGGGGTGGGGCCTTGGTGGATCCGGCAGTGTCCTCTGCCTCATTGTTGGCGCCGCGGGGCCTCGGCGGAGTAGCGCCTCGATGGGGACTGGTCGGAGTCGGCATTGTCCTCTGCCTTGTCCTTGGTCTCGCCAAACAACGCCTCGCCCGCTTCATCGCCCTCTTTGTAGGAGGCCGCAGCCTTCGCCACCCGCATGCAGTTCCGCCAGCGCTCAAGGTGGCCCTCGCGGGCGGTGCGGTATGAGTCGAGCAACGCTTCGTGCTTCGCTCGCTCCGCGGCGATCTGCTCCTCTGCCTGCAGGTGCTCCTGAAGGAGATGGTGGCCGTAGGCGGCGTCGGCCTCCGCCTCCCGAAACTGCTCCTGACACTTCTGCCTCACCGTGTCCATGTATTGGGCATGGGCCTTGTCAGTGTCAAAACCGGCGGATCTCGGGTAGGGGGTCCCGAACTATGCGTCTAAGGTCGATGGTAACAGGAGGCGGGGACACGATGTTTACCGAGGGTTGGGCCCTCTCTATGGAGGTAATACCCTACTTCCTGCTTGATTGATCTTGATGAATATGAGTATTACAAGAGTTGATCTACCACGAGATCGTAATGGCTAAACCCTAGAAGTCTAACCTGTATGATTATGATTGCCTCTACGGACTAAGCCCACCGGTTTATATAGACAACGGAGGGGACTAGGGTTGTACAAGGTCGGTTATAGAGAAAGGAATCTTCATATCCAGGCGCCAAGCTTGCCTTCCACGCCAAGGAGAGTCCCATCCGGACACAGGTGAGAGTCTTCGGTCTTGTATCTTCATAGCCCATCAGTCCGGCCCATGTCAATAGGTCGGACGCCCGAGGACCCCTTAATCCAGGACTCCCTCAGTAACCCCCGAACCAGTCTTTCAATGACGATGTGTTCAGGCGCAGATTGTCTTCGGCGTTGCAAGGCGGGTTCCTCCTCCGATTACTTCAAAGTACCTGACTTAAAGAGCAGTATTCAGATTTCCATTTAACATCGCGCCCATCGGCTTCCACACCTTCATGATTTCAGCTTCCACGTGTCTAGCGAATACGAGAGGTCGGGGTATTTTTGCACATATCACCCTGGGCATGTAGAAAAGGCGTCTATTTAAAGAGATTGGGATCTTCAGATCCATTCCGCCCCAAGCGAGGAATCCACAGAGCTTTCTAGGAGAAACCTTTCCAACATGGCTAGCTCTCCCAGCTCTTCCTCCCGTCCCCACGGCCCCGGAAAAGGCGATTGGGAGAAATGTTCCGTATCCCATAGTCAGTTAGCGAAGCTGCAGACACAGGGATTTCTTCCCCCTGCGGATCTAGTCCCCGCTCGAGCAGGATTAGTTTCCTCCCACGACGGGGCTCAGGCAGAGAATTTCCCCAATCCATCCAGGGGGAACGAGTGTGCTTCAATCCCTACTTGTTGAGAGGCGTTGGATTTCCAATCCACCCGTTCCTCCGAGGGCTTCTGGAGTATTATGGCCTCCAACTGCACAATTTCACTCCTGCCTCCATCCTGCACATCACGGGTTACGTTGCTCTTTGCGAGCTATTCCTGGGTTGTGAGGCCCATTTTGAATTTTGGAGGAAACTATTCTGCCTCGACCCTCGTAGCCAAGAGGGATCAATATTTGAAGTGGGAGGAGCCGAGGTATGGCGCATCGCCGGGACCGGATACCTATCCGGCACGCTGAAGAAGGCATCCGAAGAGTGGCCTTCTGAATGGTTCTATATCAAGGACGTCTCCCTTCCCGACCCAGTCCGAATGGGTCTTCCCGAATTTTCAAGCATTTCATTGAAGAAACGCAACAGCTGGCGCCCTTGGAGCCTCGAGGGGGAAGATAGCGCGAAGGTCTGTCAATTGATGAGCAGGATAAAGACGCTCGCCCAGTCCGGATTATCAATAGTCAAGGTAATGGCGACGTCCATAGTACGAGGGGTTCAGCCACTCCAATACAGAAGGCTTCCCATGTGGCACTATAATGGGGAAGATGACGTCTCCCGCTGCGGTCGAAGGGTCCGCACACTCCCATCGCTTTGGCCAAAATACTGGCTGAACTATACAAAGGGGAGAAAGAGGAGTTCATTCGTATTAAGCGCCGAGACGGATTTTCCATGTACAATCCTCCTAGCTGGGTGAGTTCCAATCCCACTACTCTACTCAATCTACTCCCTCGGCCACTTTCCATGGACATTAATCCGTCCATTTATAACAGGAATGGCGGAAGATCACCAAGGGGCTCCACAGCCCCGCCCCATAGCCGGAGGACCACAACTGGGACCTTGACCCCGGATTCGAAGAGGATCCAGATATATTCGTGGAGCTCGAGGATGGGGTGTTCTACCAGGCAAGCTATGACGGCACGGAAGTAGCCATCACCGCCGACTATCCCGGTCTTCTCCGTGCCTCACACATAAGTAATCAGGAGACATTTCCTCCGAAAGAGCTTCCTCATTCTGCCTCACCCACTGCACTATCTCGTGCTCCAAAGGGGAGGCGCTCGGCGCGTCATCCTGCACCAGAGGCGACTCCAAAGAGAGCGGCGCCCGCACCGGGCAAGCTTTCAAAGAGGAAGGGAGGTGAAGATGCATCGGAGCGGTCATCAAGGAGGTATGGCTTTGTAAATATGCCCTTGGTCAGTCACATCCAACTGTGACATTATCCGTTCGCGTCTTATCAGGAAGAGCGTTAGTCCGGCAGTCCTGCCCGTCACACTCCCAATAGCCAGGTTCCAGACCCTGCCGTAACGACAAGGGCTGATACAGGAGTGCCGCCGGATTGTCCTTTGGCAGAGGATTCGGATGAGGTGTCCGTCACAAATTCGGAAGTGGAGAGCGCCATGAACCATCAACGCCGGAGGGCCGCTCTTTGCGACCCCGGCTTTACAACAGAGGCATTCAATGCCTTCAGCTCGGGTGATGCGTACATCCGAGCTGCTCGAGATGGGATTGCCAGAGCCACAGACCAATATTTGAAAGATATGCGGGTGAGCTCACATTATATACCAGTAGCCCCCGAGACTTGAAGCAGTTGATTCAACTGATTTAAGGTTCATTGTAAAACCAGGTGCTTACGGAGAAGAACAACCTGTTGTCTCAAGAGCTGGAAAAGTTTCAAACCCAGCTAGCTTCTGCGACAGCCAAACTGGAGGAATCCAAGAAGGCATCGCCTGGTAATGTGTCCCTCCATCGAGAAAAACCGAATTATATACCAGCAATGCTAACCCGGTTGCATATCTTATGGCAGGATCGTCAGATCATCCGGGAGAGGCACCGGAATCCGCACAAGCGGGTGAACAAGAAGCCAAAAGGCAACTGGCCGCGGGCGAACGTATACTGACACGGGTCTGGGAGGAGAAAAACAAACTCCAGGATTCCAACACACAGCTGGGCGGAGAACTGGAAGATGTGCGGGCCCAGCTGGCTGACTCCGTAAAGGAAAATAAGAGGCTGCAAGGCGGCATATTTAGTATATGTTCAAAGTTACCTTCGCGTAATTCGGCAAGGAAAGGAACTGATAGAGTTATGTCTGTAGGTATGCTGACTGGCCATCCCGAAGAGGAGATGTCCGGATCTTCGGGCGATCTGCTACAAGAGCTGTCGCAAATGCACGAGCGAGCTCGACGGGCGATGCGAAGTGTTGCCAAGGCCTTATGGTCATCCTCCTCCCCTCCAGGAAGTATGGAGGAGCTCGTACAACTATTTAAAGGAGCACGGCGACGCTTCCAGTTATGGAAGATATCGGCCTGCTGGGAGGGTGCATGAGAGGCCTGGGCCATGGTGAAAACACGGTATACCAAGCTTGATCCGATTCATATGGCTAGGGTCGGACCTTTAGGGTCAGATGGAAAAGAAATTCCCGTTAGTTTGGTATATGACCAGGTAAAAGTAGCCGCAAAATATTCTCAACAGGATTGTAAGCTAGACTACCTGTTGGACGGCATAGAAGAAGAATTTTTTTAGTCCAAGTGACTATGTACTTTCCTTGACATATTTGTCCCTAGCCGGATTGTAAAACAATTGTCATGGCAGACCTTTTCGCTTCGACCTCTATACCTGAAGGTGCGGAGTGTTTCCGAATACCTGAGCGGCAAAATAAACCGGGGTGTGCGTGGAAACCAGGCGTAGGGGTCATAGTTGCTTGAAGAGACAAGTATCCGGCTAGCTATGTTATATTACATTGTGATTGTAAGAAACATCTTCCAGAGAGAATAGTTCCATTAAAGGTTCCTTTCTCTGGGTGAGCATGCGTTAATGTGCATGCCCAAACTGTGATTGAAAAATCGCAGTATACATAACATCTGGGGGTTCATAGTGTAATGAGTAAAAAACATCACTACTAGGGAAAAGCTTATACACAGACGCTTACTAGTAGTGCGGGTTTATACCCCTCGCTACTGCTACTTACTAGTAGCGCGTGTTTTCACCCCTCGCTACTAGTAAGTTGATAGTAGTAGCGCGGGTTTTTAACCCTTGCTACTACTAAGCGGTCTCTACCGTGCCCCCCTCGGACATGCCATAGTAGTAGCGAGGGTTATAAACCTACGCTGCTACTTTGTGAATAGTCATGGCCGGGTCGATGCCCATGCTGCTGGTATATTCCCACACCACCCACCCCCGATCCACCCCACCAACCGTCCCACTACCCACCACTGTTTGTCTCAAAAAAAAGAAAAAAAACCCCAACCCTCGATCCAGATCCCCTCCACCGCCGGCCTCCCTTCCACCTCCTCTCTTCTCCCCCTCCTCCCCCGCCCCGCCGATCCCAATGGCCTCCACGCACCACCGCCCCCTCCACGCCCTCACGCACCCTCGCCCAGTCGCAGACCTGCTCCTCCGGAGGCGGAGGAACGCCTCCACGGCAGCCGTCGCGGGCGCCACGCACCCAGTCGCCTAGTCGTCGACCTACTCCTCTGGAGGCGGAGGAACGCCTCCGCGGCGGCCGTCGCGGGCGCCATGCACCCTCGCCCAGTCGCCGACCTGCTCCTCTGGAGGCGGAGGAACGCCTCTGCGGCGGCTGTCGCGGGCACCACACTCGTGTGGTTCCTCTTCGAGCGCGCCAGGTACAGCCTCGCATCGGTCCTCTCCAACACCGTCCTCCTCCTTGTCGACATCCTCTTCTTCTGGGCCAAGTCCGTCTCGCTGCTCAACAGGTCCGTCCCTGCGTTTACTCCCCACTTTGCTCTGCCTGGCGCCCGGCCTGCCCTGCTACTCCAGTCCAGACTCCACAGTAGGAGCAGCTCTCGTTCAAGATCTGATCTAGAACTAAACTGCTCCCCTATCTTCCTATGGTCGTACGCTCTGTGTCTACTGACGAGTATCGGATACAGATTAGGACAAAAATCGGAGTAGGTTCAGTCACGCAAATGTTGTATCACTTTGTCCAAACTAAATTCATGCAGTCGGTTTGCTAAAATTTATATTGCTGTACTTCGGAAGTGTTGTAGAATTTGGGCCTGAGCACTTTGGAGTTTGGCTATAGTTTGAGATTAATCTTTGGGAGATGTTAGATTGGGTTCAAGGATGGATCTGCCCATTCAGTGTGCAGAGGATTTTCATATTTAACACTTGTACACTAGTACATTAGTTGAACCTACATGCTCCCTTCTCTACGAAGCAAAGACTAAGGACTAGTTTGGCAACACAGTTTTAAGAAAATTGTAGCAATTCAACAAGCAATTGCGTTTGGCAAAAGACTAGTTTTTCTCTGTTTTGGCAAAACAGCCTATGCGTTTGGCAAGTGCTATTTTACCATAGTTTTGAATCATTGCACCAATCTCAGCTACAATCAATTAGATGATCTGTGTGTAGAAACACCCGCCCAATGCAAACATCCATGCCATGCACGTGCGTCAAGCATACAACCGACAACTAGCTAGCTTTTAGCCTGCTGTGTACGAGTGTGCTTCAACCACGAATTGATCTACTCCACGAGCGAGCTTCATTCGAGTCATGTGTAATGGGCAAACAACGACCGGATATAAGGGTACAAGATCGCTAGAAAAGTAACATGTGCCCAGCCGCCGCCGCCGGCCGTAGAAGGACTAATCACCTAACTGAAACACTAGTAATCAGAAGATAGATTGAACTTCGTTTAACGGATATACACCATATTGAATTATTTTCTATTTGGTCTAATTGATATAATCATGTCTAATAGAGTTCACAATCTTTACTTTGAAGATCTATAGCTAGGCGTTAGAATTGTTGACATGCAAATAATTAACTAACTGCATGTCGTACTTGAATTACAGGTTTTTTGTTTTCGTCACTCCTTTGTTATATGGAAGAAGACTTCATGGTTAGCATTATATATTATAACACATTCATATAAGATTTTCTTGCCACTGTAAGTAGGAAGTTAATTTTTTTTGGTCTGTTTTTTTCTGCAGGGATTTTAAATGCTTTTTCTAATAGTATATATGATCTTTCAATACAGTTCGATATTTTAGAACTAAATCTTCCCCTAATTAAAATGCGTAAACGTGTTTTCTTTCATGATGTCTCGATCCATCGCCTTAGAAACACCAGAAAGGATATTTTTCAGCATGTGTTCTCCACCAAATCAAAATATCAAAACTTTCCTCAGTGCTTTTGAAATTTTCCTCCAAATACATGTCCACCTCTGACTTTGGTAGCGTGTAGGACCTCCTTCTTGACTTGTATTGAGCAAACTATTCTTCCTTCCTTCCTTCTGTCCAAAATCACAGCACCTTCAAACCTGCATGTGATGGACATAATAAAAGTTTCAGAACAATATGACCGCTCAATTAAGAATAGTATGCAAGAACCTAAATAGTTGTATGCTCAATTAAGCATAGATACAATAATAGTTCAATAATAATCAAATATGCTTGCACTCATAAACAAATCGATTTATTTATAAAGATGTAAGTACACATAGGCTGATGATAATTTGTACATCACATCATCTAAAAGAATAAAAATGCAGAAGGGGAAGGAGAGAGAAATTGGCACTTCATCACTTCGTCGTGTATTGTATCTTATTTAATATTTTCGTCATGTCAAAAAAACAACCAAACTGATGTTATAGTTTCTGAATTCATAATGGATACATGGCAGCTGCTACATGCAAATAAGTGAAAGATGTGCACTTCAGAAGAAGAAAAAACTGATGTTATAGTTTATGAATTCATAATGGATGTCCTGTGTCTTGCACTTTCAAAATAGGTAATTAGAAATGATTAGATTTACAGCCAAGTCTATAGGGATTTCACATTTGGTGATCCATTAAGTGAGCTTTCGACACCATCGTGCAGCACGTGTGGTTTTGGTTCGATCTAACCAATTGCATTTTGTTACATGGAACTTACGAGAAGTACAAGGACCAGGGGATGATCTATCTGCATATGATTAGTCCTTGATTTTGAGTTACAATATCTTATGCTAACAATTTTATGGGACTACAGGTTTTGAGATCTTTGCTTTCCCATGCAACCAGTTTGGTGGGCAGGAACTTGGCATTGATAAGGAAATTGTTCAGATTGCTTGCACTCGTTTCCATGTCGAGTATCTGATTTCTGACAAGGTAAATGTGTGCCTGATACTTCCTCCTTTTTTGGTGTCTCTGTTTCAAGCTGGAAGAAACGATTGCTTTAGTGTAAAATGTACACTATGACTGCTTCCATAACAGTTACTATATTTAACTGAGGAAAACGGATCCAGCATGTCTTATCTATTCATTGCTACTTCGTATGTGCCTTATGATATGTCCTCATATATGTTTGGACTGAAATATGAGTGTCTTGGTCCTTCTTATATTATTTTTTTATGATCTCAACAGCCTCTTTCGCACCCATTGTGTCGAGGACCAATGCCAGTATGTTGATTTTGATGTCATTTGATTTGTGAGTAAATAGAAGTTAACCTGATTATGTGGTTGCATGATTTGACTGATTCTGTGTTTCTTTTGGGCTTTATGTTTTTCTATGCACTTATCAAATCTATATGATTTCTTATATAACTATTCTCTGCACTTTTCACTACTAGGAAATAGCTTATAGCTTCAGTTGTGCATTACGGCTTAAATAAGAATCTCTAGAAAAAATGTTGCACATTGGCATCTACATGTACCGCATTGTTTTTTCGTGCCATTCTTCTCAAGAATCAAGTTTCGAACCTTTGTTTGTAATGTCTTTGCGGGGTTACGGTGGCGGCGATAATGACGGTCGAGAGGTTCGTGGATGGGACGGTGTAGGCCAGCAGCGCCGCACATTACGATGACGAGTGGTCCAATTTTCGGATCGGGCCATAACAACTTACGTAGGTAGTTGCTTATGTAACTGTGTGATAGAATGGAATTATACATGAGTTGCTGCTACAATGAGGAATGTAGTTGCTTATGTAACTATGCGATAGAATGGAATTATACATGAGTTGCTGCTACAATGAGGAACTGGAGAAGATACGACAACTGTGTGATAGAATGAATTTGGTTGATTTTATTTTTTTTAATTCCTAATAAGTTAGTAGTGGCGTGGGGATAAAATGGCGCGCTACTAGTATTTAGGATACTAGTAGCGTTGGCACTATAGACACGCTACTACTATTTCATTAGTAGTAGCGCGGGTCCATAATAGCAGTAGCACGGGTTGAACCCACGCTACTACTAACAAAGTTAGTAGTAGCACGGGTTCGACCCACGCTACTACTAACTTTTAGCTATAGCGCGATACTAGTAGCGTGGGTACCCGCGCTACTAGTAGTCATTTTATCCGCGCTGCTAGTAGCCTTTTCCCTAGTAGTGCATCTTTAGTCCGCCGACCGAATATTCCCTTAAGAATGCTAGCTTTCGGCTTCACCCAGTCTGAGGTACACATCTGGATGACCCGGTAGTAACAATCGCAGAGGTGCTCCCTTTATGCCCTAGCCGAACTAACGGGAACGTAGGGCATAAGCACAGGAGCCAGGCAACCCAGCTTGGCCAAAACTTAAGTCATATCGATGCATATAATGGCGAATAAAAGGTACATACAGGGAAAAGACACATAGGTGGTGAGCTTTAATGCTCGGAAAATAAAAATAAGCTTCTATACAAGAAGCCCCAGGTATAATGGACGTACATATTTGAGGATGTCTACGTCGTAGGTGCACGGTTTAGCCGCACGAAAGCTTTAGGGCTAAAAAAAGAAAAAGCGAAAAGAGAGGGAAAAATGGAAACAAAAAGGGAGAAGGAGACGAACAAAGAGTTCGGCGCTAGGCATAGAATCTTCGGAATCTGGCCGCGTTCCATGAGTTCGGCTCTAGGCGATTGTCTGATGCATCACGCAGGCGGTACACTCCTCCAGCGAGAACTTCGTCAATGATGAAGGGACCCTCCCACTTGGGCTTGAGTTTGTCCTTTTTCTTCTTCGGCAAGCGTAGAATGAGTTTGCCAACATTATAAGTCTTGGCCCGCACTTCTCTGCTTTGATATCTGCGGGCCTGTTGTTGATAAAATGCGGAACAGGCTTTTGCAACGTCGTGCTCCTCCTCCAGGGCATCTAAGATGTCCTGCCGATCAAGCTTGGCCTCTCTCTCTCTCTTCATACATGCGCACTCGAGGTGAGTCATGAATAATGTCGCAGGGTAACACAACCTCTGCACCGTACACCATGAAGAAAGGTGTATATCCGGTAGTGCAATTGGGCGTGGTCCGCAACCCCCAAATTACGGAGTCGAGCTCCTCGACCCAGTGCTTGTCTGATTCTTTCAAAGACCGCACTAGTCTGGGCTTAATGCCGCTCATAATAATACCATTGGCTTGTTCGGCTTGACCATTTGTTTGCGGGTGATAGACGGAGGCGTAATCGAGATTAATGCCCAGATTAACACACCAGGTTTTCACCTCATCGGCTGCGAAATTGGAGCCGTTATCGGTGATGATGCTGTGTGGAACACCATAACGGTGCACAACACCGGATATGAAGTCTATCACTAGTCCGGCCTCGGACGTTTTAACTGGTTTGGCCTCTATCCACTTAGTGAATTTATCCACCATAGTCAATAGCTATTTTTTCTTATGGCTTCCTCCTTTTAGGGGTCCGACCATATCAAGCCCCCAGACCACGAAAGGCCAAGTGATGGGGATTGTTTGTAGAGCGGTGGGAGGCATATGGCTTTGGTTGGCGAAAAGCTAGCATCCGACGCAATGTTGGACAAGGTCATGTGCATCTGCTCGGGCCATCGGCCAATAGAAACCTGTACAGAAGGCCTTGCTTACAAGGGCCCGAGCCGCGGCATGGTGACCGCCAAGACTGGCATGAATTTCAGCCAAGAGCTACCGCCCCTCTTCCTCGGAGATACATCTTTGAAGTACTCCGGTAGCGCTTTTCTTGTAGAGTTATCTGTCGTGAACCTTGTAGGCTTTAGAGCGCTGGACAATGCAGCATGCCTCATTCTGATCCTCAGGGAGTTCTCGCCTGTTAAGGTAGGCCAAGAAGGGTTCGGTCCATGGGGCAATGACTGCCATGATAAGATGGGCCGACGATGTTATTTCGGTGGCTGAGCCCCCGATGATATCGGTGTGTTCGGAATCTGGGGTTATAGTCAGATCCGTACTGGTGTTGCCGCTCTCCCCTTGCCACACCACGGATGGCTTGAAGAGCCTTTCCAAAAAGATGTTAGGTGGGGCTGGGTCACGCTTGGTGCCGATGCGAGCAAGGACATCCGCCGCTTGATTACTTTCTCGAGCCATATGATGAAACTCGAGCCCCTCGAACCGAGCTGACATTTTGAGAATGGCGTTATGGTAAGCCGCCATCTTTGGATCTTTGGCATCGAAATCTCCATTTATTTGCGATATTGCGAGGTTTGAATCCCACACACTTCCATTCATTGTATGCCAATGGAGACAGCCATCCGAAGACCATGCAATAAGGCCTCGTATTCGGCTGCATCGTTGGAGTCTGTGTATAATATTTGGAGTACGTACATAAACTGTATCTCCCGTGGGGGATGTCGTGGTTCTAAGACTGGAAGTAGAAAGAGGGGTAGGTATGTAGAGGCAAGATCCCAGCTATGGTGAAGGATTACACACAAGATTTACGAGTTCAGGCCCTTCTCGGTGGAAGTAATAGCCCTACGTCTCGGTGCCCGGAGGTGGTCGACTGGATTATATGTGTGTGATGTTAGTGCGAACCCTTGTCCCAGAGGAGGGGGTGGCTTATATAGAGTACGCCAGGACCCCAGCCGCCCTCCATTACAAGGGGTGTAATGTACATAAAGTAGGGGCGTTACTGGTAACGCCAACCTTAAGTGCTATTTATGACCTTAAAGACTACAGAGTGGACGCCTGACCGTTGCAATGCTGAGTGACTCCTGATCTTCGGTAGGTCGAGTGACTCCTTGAGTGGTCGAGTGGTAATAGGTAGGGGTTGCCCGAGTGATATGACTGTCGAGTGAATTTCACACGAGATCTTTGGCTGGGCGTCCCTTGTTGCTCCTTGGAGTTCTTATCTTCCAGGGTAGTGGCCTTGGGTAGGACGTATAGGTCAGGCCTATGACCCTACCCTAGGTCTGTATCCTCATCAGTAGCCCCCGAATGGATTAAGGTTCGAGTGGAAAGTAGGTTGATGTTGAACTTGTTTTGAACTTTGCACCTTACGAGCATTTTCTGCAAGATGGAAAACTCACATTGGTACTTCAGCGTCGATTCAGTCGCCTTGATCCATTCAGAGAGTTGTCGACTGAACTTATAGCATCATCTGCCGAGTGCTGTATTAGAGTGCAAAATCTTTCGCGCGATTAGTTGCAGCGTATCCTGGATTTCACGGGATACGAAATTTCGGGGAAGCGCGTGGGACGGGGAGAGCCGAAGTAGGCGGAGCGGATAAACGGTGATGCCTCAATTTCCGCGCCGCCTTTTTCGCCACATACGTTGTGCGCGACTGTTGCGGGATTTGACAGGATCACCTGGTCCCACGCGTCAGCCACTCGGAAGCAACCCTTTATAAGGTGACGGGGCCGAGGCGTCTGCACTGTGCACGCCTATTTCTCCTTCTTCTTCCTCCGCTTCTCCACCGCACCGGGCTCTTCTGCTCTCGATGACGCCGCTGCCGCCATGGTGAAGGACAAGACGGTGGCGCTGGAGCGTGCAAAGAAGGCGACGGGGGCGGCGAAAGGCAAGAAGCAGAACCACGGGTCGTCATCGCACGCGGGACTGCCGCCGGGCTGGATCCAGGGCGGTTGGATCCGGTCTTCGCTCCGGCAAGAAGATCTGGACGAGTTGGCGGAGTCTAGACTGATCGCTAAGGGAGCAGCAAGGCTACCAGAGGGGGAGATGGAGATGCAACCTCGACCGGGTGAGTGCGTACTGCTCGCCACCCACGTCGACCAGGGTTTTTCGCTCCCTCCGCACCCCTTCTTCCGGGGATTCTTGAATTTCTTCGATGCTCAGCTCCACCATTTTTCTCCCAACACCATCACGTATCTGGCCGCGTTCGTGTCAATGTGCGAAAAAAATTTGGGGTGTCGACCGCACTGGGGTCTTTTCAAACATATCTTCACCATCCGATCCCAGTCGGTCAAGAAAGCCAAAGCGAGTGACTCAAAGACCCATGTCATCCAGATGTGTGGGGGTTTGGGTATTCAGAAGAGGCATAGGAGTTCTTTCCCTGCTATGACTCTCCCCGAATCTGTTAGAGGCTGGCAGTCGACCTAGTTCTACTGCCAGGACGTTGCAACTCCAGGTCAGTCGACTGGCCTTCCCCACTTCACATTCGACCGTGTTCAGACTCCTTCTCCTCTGAAAGTGACTGCTGCTGAGAACGTGGAGACGAAGATGTTGGTGGAGAAAGTGGTCCAACTTATTAATGAAGGTGTCACCGGCCTGGACCTGCTGGAAGTATTCCTCAGTCGACGCATCCAACCTCTTCAGGCTCGTGACCATCCGATGTGGTTGTACTCCGGATCTGAGGACACCGCTTGGATCCATCCAGAGGAAGTGCCACCCAAGACCGTGGCTATGTGGTTGAAGAGTATCACAGGCAATCAGGACAACCCCAGAGGATCCAGGCGAGTCATCCCCTTTAGAGACGACAACCAGGCCGACAAGGTATGCTCTTTATTCCGACTGCCTTGCATATATGTTCCGACTGTACTTGGTGTCGACTGACTCTCACTCGACTTTTGGTCTTGTAGGTTTTCACTGAGATGTATTCGATGCCCAACGGCGAACAAGCTCTGGAGCAGGGCCAGGAGGGAGAGGCCAGCACAGAGGAGAGCGGTGACTGGGAGTCTTCGGATGAAGAGGAGGAGGAGGAGAGTGAGGAGTCGGACGACGAGGAAGAGGTCTACTCGCCGCCGCGCTCCGAACGCCGATCCAAGCAGCACCATGACCCGGCGGGCGGGCGCAGGAAGAATGTGGCTCCGAGTACCCATGCTCAGAAGCGCACTCGGACATCGACTCCGGAGCCGACGGAGAAGGTCGCCAAGCAGCCCAAGGTTGCTCCTCCCAAGGCTCGGAAGACTTTGCCGCGGATCAAGATGGACGTCCCTGTCGCTTCAGGGTGAGTATCTCACTTGTGTTTATGCAGGACGACTGAAATTTCTGTTCTGACCAACTGGATCATGTATCTTTCTAGCCCCACCTCTGCTGCTACTGACATGGACATCGACAAGGCACCAGGAGACGAGGAGGCCACCTCTCGGGCTGGTAAGTCCATTCGACCAGGTTTCATTTAGTCGAGTGGGTCGTCAATCGGCTGAATTTCTGATATTTCTCCTTTTCTGTAGTTCCGCAAGAGATCGTCGTGCTCCCTGATGACGAAGAAGAAGAAGCGCCTCTACAGGAGAGGATGAAGAGGAGTGGGAGCTCAAGCAGGAGTAGGCTTGAAGTTCAAGTCCCTCAGTCGACGCTGGCACTTGTGGCAGTGGTCGAACGTTCCGGAGAACCAGTTCGGTCTAGCATCACATTCGCCAATCCGCTGATGACTGATCGTCCGTCAGGATCGACTGCTCAGACTCCTACCGCTCCAGTGCAACCCCACGTGTCTGACCCAGTAACTGCTTCGACTGCCTTGGAGCCATCACTCTTTGCCGCATATCAGACCCCAGACGACTCGCCGAGTGCCGCCAGGGAGGCTCTTCGCCAGGTGAAGGTGATGCACGAGGCTAGTCAGGTGGCTTACAACGCTAGCACTGCCCTTCAGACCAATGTTCAGGTCAGCCAACTCCAACTGAACTTTTGAATGTTGTTTTATATCCGATCACCCACCGGGGTGTGCCTTTGTTTAGGGTTTAGGAAATCTTCCATTGCACTCGAGTTGAGTCTTAGTAAACTGTCTGGATCAGTGGGGGCAGGCCGAGTGCACCCACTAGGTGTAGTCCCCGAGACCACGGTCGACTGCTGGCAGTCGGCTGAGGTCTTATAACCTTCTCCCTCTCTTTTTTTGACTCACGCTGGGTAGACCCTGCTGAGTATTGATCTGAACCAGTGGGGGCACGCTAAGTGCACCCACTGGGTGTAGTCCCCGAGACTACTGTTGAATATTTGATTCGGCGGTAGTCTTAGAGTAACTTTTCACTGTCATTGTCTCTTATTTCTGTCGACTGACATATCTCCCTCGCTGACTGCAGAGGTCTTGTGATCTTGGAGCTCGACTTTCCAAGTTAAAGAAGAAGCATATCAGCATTGAACTTGATCTTGAACTCGCAAAGAAGAACCTCAAGACTGCTCAAGAAGAGACAGCCATCATGGGAGGTAACCATTCGACTATCTTGCCTACTTAGTAGCTCGCATCTTCCACTACTTTTTCTTTCAGTCTCTTTGAACCGAGTGACTTCACACAAGAAGATGTGCGTAGTCAAAACCGCCAACTTCAGGCTCTTCTGAAGAGTGTTGTTTCTTTAGAGAGAATGAAGGAAGCTTTGGAGAAGAAGGACATGGACCTTGCTGCTGCTCAGAAGGAAGCACGTGAGAAGACAAACGCTTGCGGAACAGAAGCTGGCTTCAGTCGACAAGTTGGAAGAGGAGAACACGAAGTTGAAGACCGCCATCTCAGAAGCCAATCGAGAAGTAGAGCAACTGAAGAAGGACAATGAGAACCTGACCACTGAAGTTGGAGGCCTCAGAGCCAAGACAGGCAAGTTAAAGTCCTATCTGGGACAAATTGCCGCGAAATTAGTTCTGAAGCTTGAAGGTATGGTCACTCGACTGGTTAATTGCATCGATTGAAGTATGTTGCAATATTGTCGACTCATTGTTTTTCGCAATGGAACAGAACTTTGCCAGGACTTTGAAGCTGAAACCGGGCGGGTCGAGACAGGTCTCGACCCCATCAATTGTCCCGTGATAGATGACGTTGCGATGAACTTACTGCGATTGGAATCACGCTTGGACGGCGCTGTTGCCTATGTGGCTCGGCTGAAGGCTGCAATGACCCGAGTGGACACCGAACTCTGACCTCAGGCGGAACTTTCTCAAGACCTTGAGTCGCTGATGACTCGACTCAATCAGATTCCTGGTAGAGTGCAAGAGTGGAAGAAGTCTTCTGCTCGCCGTGGTGCTGATGTCGCCTTGTCATTGGTTCGAGTGCCCTGCAAGGAGGCTAAAGAAGACAAGCTGGCGGCCCTCAAGGTAGTGAATACTAAGAAGCACTCCTTCCAGACCTTCAGAGACACCTTCCTTGAGGCAGCCACTCGTATTGCCGACAGCATCGACCTTGACAGCTTCTGCGATCCGGCCAGCCCTTCTCCCGCCGAGTGACTGAAAAAACATTATGCTTCACCCTCATTTGCCTCGGAATGCCGAGTGATTTTGTAATCGTTAAAAATCCTTCGGGCTTGATGCCAGAGTACTTTAATCTGCGGTTAGGAACCTTTGGTCTTATCTTGGAATATGCTATGTTTATCTTTGAGTGAAATTCGTTCTTCTCTCGGATTGGTTTTTGTATGTTCGATGCAGCTTCTGAGGAAGAATCCGCAGTTGACCTGTTGGACGAGCCTTGAGCAGCATTGATCAGCTCATCAACAAGGCACTCAGCAATGGTCTTGATGTTCCTGTCAGCAGTTTGCCTCGGCACCAGTTGTTGGATGGACCTTTGACAGTGCGCACAATCGTGTCCTTCTTCTTGACGGTGCAGCCCCGGAGGGGGGGGGGGTTGTGGTCGACCCACACCACTCGGTGGGACTGGTCAGCTCATGAAAGCAGCTCGTCTTGGCGCTTAGCTGTTGGATGAGTCTTTGGCAGCATTGATCAGCTCATCAGCGAGGCATTCAACAATGGTTTTGATGTTCTTGAAAGTGGCTCGCCTTGGCAACACGCTCAATCTCGTCCTTCTTCTTGATGGTGCAGCCCCGGAGGGGGGGGGGGTCGTGGTCGACCCGCACCTCGCTATCCTTGTGGATCAGGATGGGGCGTATGGCTAAGTCCCCGAGCGAGAGGATCAGTTTCCACTCGGTAGGATTTTTCAAACCCTGGCGAGTACTGGACCGCAGCTAAGCCCCTGAGTGGGAGGATCGCTCACCACTCGGTAGGATTTTTCAAACTTGGGCGAGTAGTGGACTGATGCTAAGCCCCCGAGTGGGAGGAGCGCTCACCACTCGGTAGGATTTTTCGAACGTAGGCGAGTCTTGGATCAGCCTAAGCTCCCGAGTGGGAGGATTGCTCACCACTCGGTAGTATTCTTCAAACTTAGGCGAGTACTGGACCGCAGCTAAGCCCCCGAGTGGGAGGATCGCTCACCACTCGGTAGGAGTTTTTAAACTTAGGCGAGTACTGGACAACAGCTAAGCCCCCGAGTGGGAGGATTGCTCACCACTTGGTAGGATTTTTCAAACTTAAGCGAGTACTGGACTGCAGCTAAGCCCCCGAGTGGGAGGATTGCTCACCACTCGGTAGGATTTTTCAAACTTAGGAGAGTACTAGACCGCAGCTAAGCCCCCGAGTGGGAGGATCGCTCACCACTCGGTAGGATTTTTCAAACTTAGGCAAGTACTGAACTGCAGCTAAGCCCCCGAGTGGGAGGACCGCTCACCACTCGGTAGGATTTTTCAAACTTAGGCGATTACTGGACTGCAGCTAAGCCCTCGAGTGGGAGGATTGCTCTCACAATCTCGTCCTTCTTCTTGACGGTGCAACCCCGGGGGGAGGTCATGGTCGACCCGTACCGTTTGGTAGGACTTTTTAAACTTAGGCAAGTACTGGACTGCAGCTAAGCCTCCGAGTGAGAGGTTGGCTCACCACTCGGTAGGATTTTCTAACACTTAGGCGAGTACTGGACTGCAGCTAAGCCTCCGAGTGAAAGGCTGGCTCACTACTCGGTAGGATTTTTTTAACACTTAGGCGAGTGCTGGACTGCAACTAAGCCTCCTAGTGAAAGGCTGGCTCACCACTCGGTAGGATTTTTCAAACTTAGGTGAAACGGATTCGCAGCTAAGCCTTCGAGTGAAAGGCTGGCTCACCACTCGGTAGGATTTTTCAAACTTAGGCGAAACGGATTCGCAGCTAAGCCTCCGAGTGAGAGGCTGGCTCACCACTCGGTAGGATTTTCTCTTCGACTTAGGCAAAACAGATTCGCAGCTAAGACACCCACTGGGGGATTTTAGAATATGTAAAAAATGAACAACAATCATTCGGAAGATTGTAAAATCATGTCTTTTGATAATCAAACTAAAAGGTACTTCTTATTACATCTCAACAGTATGAATACTTTAAGAGTAAAAGGGGCGGAGCAGTTCCGCATTCCAAGCGCGTGGCTCATCTTTATTGTGCTCGACGTTGAAAAGATGATACGCTCTGTTGTGGAGCACTTTGGTGATGACGAAAGGGCCTTCCCAAGCAGGAGTGAGCTTGTGTGGTTTCTGCTGGTCCACTCGAAGAACCAAGTCTCCTTCCTGAAATTCCCGACCCCTTACATTTCTGGCATGGAATCAACGCAGGTCTTGCTGATAAATGGTCGACCGGATCAAGGCCATCTCTCTTTCTTCTTCCAGGAGATCGACTGCATCTTGCCGAGCCTGTTCTGCTTCCTCGTCTGAAAAGAGCTCGACTCGAGGCGCATTGTGGAGCAGATCGCTTGGGAGTACGGCTTCGGCTCCGTAGACTAAGAAGAATGGAGTTCGACCAGTCGACCGATTGGGGGTTGTCCTCAATCCCCAAAGTACTGATGGAAGTTCATCAACCCATGCCCCTGCTACATGCTTGAGGTCACGCATCAGCCGGGGTTTCAGTCCTTTGAGAATTAATCCATTCGCTCTTTCAGCCTGTCTATTTGATTGAGGATGGGCGACCGAAGCGTAATCGACCCTCGTGCCTTGGGAAGCACAAAAGGCTCTGAACTCATCAGAGTCGAAGTTCGACCCGTTGTCCGTGATGATGCTGTGTGGAACACCATATCTGAATATCAATTCTCTGATGAAACTCACAGTTGTACTTGCTTCAAGGTTTTTAATGGGCTTGGCTTCGATCCATTTGGTAAACTTGTCGACTGCCACCAGTACATGAGTAAATCCACTCCTGCCAGTCCTCAGAGGCCCAACCATGTCCAATCCCCAGACAGCAAAAGGCCAGACGAGTGGAATAGTCTTTAGAGCTGGCGCATGCTTATGGGGACATGTTGGAGTAAATCTGATAGCCCTCACATTTGTCCACTATTTCTTTCGCCATCTAGTTGGCACGTGGCCAGTAAAATCCAGCTCGGTATGCTTTAGCCACGATGGTCCGAGAGGACGCATGGTGACCACAGGTCCCCGAGTGAATATCGTTGAGGATCATTCGGCCTTCTTCTGGTGTGATGCATTTCTGGCAGACTCCAGTTACGCTTTCTCTGAACAACTGTCCTTTTATCACAGTAAAGGCTTTAGATCATCGGACGATCTGTCGAGCCTCTTCTTCATCCTATGGAAGTTCTTTCCTAAGAATGTATGCGATGTACGGCACTGTCCAGTCAGGAGTGACGACCAAAACCTCCATGACTAAGTCGACCACGGCTGGGATTTCGACTTCAGTCGAATCTGTGGCGCTCTTAGGCTGTGGGGACTCTTCAGTGAAAGGATCTTCCTGAACTGAAGGTGAATGAATGTGCTCGAAAAACACATTGCTGGGAATGGCCTCTCTCTTAGAACCTATCTTTGCCAATTCATCTGCAGCTTGATTTTTCAGTCGGGGTATATGGTGCAGCTCCAACCCTTCAAACTTCTTTTCCAGCTTTCTTACCGCATTGCAATAACCAGTCATGGCTGGGCTCCTAACATCCCACTCTTTCATCACTTGATTAACCACCAAATCCGAGTCGCCGTAGACCATAAGGCGATGGACGCCGAGTGAAATGGCCATACGCAACCCGTATAAAAGTGCTTCATATTCAGCTTCGTTATTGGAAGAATCAAAATGAATCTGGAGAACATAGTTGAGCTTGTCTCCACGGGGGGATACCAATACTACCCCAGTGCCTGAACCATTCAGCATCTTGGAGCCATCGAAGAACATAGTCCAATGCTCCGAGTGAACTTGGGTCGGCAGTTGCTGCTCAATCCACTCAGCAAGAAAATCTGTGATTGCTTGGGACTTGATAGCTTTCTTTGCCTCAAACTTGATATCCAATGGAAGGAGTTCAATCGCCCATTTTGCCACTCGACCAGTTGCATCTCTGTTGTTCAGAATTTCAGATAATGGTGCACCGCTGACGACTGTAATGGAATGATCAGAGAAATAATGTGCAACTTTCTTCATGGCCATGTAGATTCCGTAGACAAGCTTCTGATAATGTGGATATCGTTGCTTGGATGGAGTCAAAACTTCAGAGAGATAATACACTGGGCACTGAACTATTTAAGCCTTTCCTTCTTCTTCTTGCTCGACCGTGAGTACTGTACTGACGACTTGTCCAGTGGCCGCAATATAAAGCAGTAAAGGTTCTTTGCTGATTGGCGTAGCAAGCACCGGCTGGGTGGAAAGCAGGGTTTTGAGCTCTGCAAACGCTGCATCAGCTTCATCAGTCCACTCGAAGTTATCAGATTTCTTCATCAATTGGTAAAGAGGTAAGGCCTTTTCACTGAGACGAGAAATGAATCGACTCAAGGTGGCCAAACGACCCGTAAGCTTCTGAACGTCATGCACACGCACAGGGTGTTTCATTCAGAGGATGGTATCAACCTTTTCTGGATTGGCGTCAATCCCTCATTCTGAAACGAGAAAACCGAGTAACTTTCCACATGGAACTCCGAATGTGCACTTTGACGGATTAAGCTTGATATCATACTTCTTAGGTTGGCAAAGGTTTCTGCGAGGTCAGTCAGTAGGTCGGAACCTTTGCGAGACTTGACCACAATGTCATCCATGTATGCTTCCACATTCCGACTGATTTGAGTGAGCAGGCACTTCTGAATCATTCTCATGAATGTGGCTCTGGCATTTTTAAGACCAAATGGCATGGTGACATAGCAAAAGCACCCGAATGGGGTGATGAAGGCTGTTTTTATTTCATCGTGACCATACAGTCAGATCTGATGATACCCGGAATATGCATCTAGAAAAGACAAGCGCTCACACCCCGCCGTCGAGTCAACAATCTGATCGATGCAGGGGAGAGGGAAATGATCTTTCAGGCAGGCCCGATTGATATGCTTGAAATCAATGCACATACGAAGTGAATCGTCCTTCTTGGGGACCATGACTACATTGGCAAGCCACTCAGAGTGGTAGATCTCACGGATGAACTCTGCTGCTAGGAGCCGAGCCACTTCTTCGCCAATTGCTTTTCTCTTCTGTACGGCGGACCATCGAAGATGTTCTTTGACGGGTTTTACCTTGGGGCCGACACGCAAACGGTGCTCAGCCAGTCCTCTGGGTGCACCCGGCATGTCAAAAGGTTTCCATGCAAAGATGTCCCAGTTCTCACGGAGGAACTGGATGAGCGCTTCTTCCTATTTGCCGTCGAGTGTCGTTGATATATGAGTCGGTGCGGCATTGGGATCGGTCGGGTGAATATGAATCAGCTTCGTTTCACCAGATGACTGAAATGCAGAACTTGTGGCAGGCTTCTAGCTCGGAGCAAATCACTCGGATCTGCATTCTTCTGATATTCTTGAAATTCAACTGCTGCCATTTGCACATCAGTGATACGTCTCCAACGTATCTACTTTTCCAAACACTTTTGCCCTTGTTTTGGACTCTAACTTGCATGATTTGAATGAAACTAACCCGGACTGACGATGTTTTCAGCAGAACTGCCATGATGTTGTTTTATGTGTAGAAAACAAAAGTTCTCGGAATGTCCTGAAAATCCACGAAGGCACTTTTTGGAAAATATAAAAAATACTCGCAAAAGAATCAAGACCAGGGCCCCACACCCTGTCCACGAGGGTGGGGGCGCGCCCCCCTGTCTCGTGGGCCCCCTGAGGCTCCGTCGACCTCAACTCCAACTCCATATATTCCGTCTCATGGAGAAAAAATCAGAGAGAAAGTTTCATCGCGTTTTATGCTACAGAGCTGCCACCAAGCCCTAATCTCTCTCGGTGGGCTGATCTGGAGTCCGTTCGGGGCCCCGGAGAGGGGGATTCATCGCCGTCGTCATCATCAACCATCCACCATTACCAATTTCATGATGCTCACCGTCGTGCGTGAGTAATTCCATCGTAGGCTTGCTGGACGGTGATGGGTTGGATGAGATTTACCATGTAATCAAGTTAGTTTTGTTAGGGTTTGATCCCTTGTATCCACTATGTTCTGAGATTGATGTTGCTATGACTTTGCTATGCTTAATGCTTGTCACTAGGGCCTGAGTGCCACGATTTCAGATCTGAACCTATTATGTTTTCATGAATATATGTGTGTTCTTGATCCTATCTTGCAAGTCTATAATCACCTATTATGTGTTATGATCCGACAACCCCGAAGTGACAATAATCGGGATACTTCTCGGTGATGACCATAGTTTGAGGAGTTCATGTATTCACTATGTTCTAATGCTTTGTTCCGGTTCTTTATTAAAAGGAGGCCTTAATATCCCTAAGTTTCCACCAGGACCCCGCTGCCACGGGAGGGTAGGATAAAAGGTGCCATGCAAGTTCTTTTCCATAAGCATGTATGACTATTTACGGAATACATGCCTACATTACATTGATGAATTGGAGCTAGTTCTACGTCACCCTATGTTATAGCTATTACATGAGGAATCGCATCCGACATAATTATCCATCACTGATCCATTGCCTACGAGCTTTTCACATCTTGTGTTTCGCTTATTTACTTTTCCGTTGCTATTATTACAATCACTACAAAACCCAAAAATATTACTTTTGCTACCGTTACCTTTAGTATCATACTACTTTGCTACTAAATACTTTGCTGCAGATACTAAGTTATCCAGGTGTGGTTGAATTGACAGCTCAACTGCTAATAGTCAATAATATTCTTTGGCTCCCCTTGTGTCGAATCAATAAATTTGGGTTGAATACTTTACCCTCGAAAGCTGTTGCGATCCCCTACACTTGTGGGTTATCAAGACTAATTTATGGCGCCGTTGTCGGGGAGCATAGCTCTATTCTTTGAGTCACTTGGGATTTATATTTGCTGATCACTATGAAGAACTTGAAAGACGCAAAAACTAAGATTTATCCCTCAACTACAAAGGGAGGTAAGGAACTGCCATCTAGCTCTGCACTAGATTCTCATTCTATTTTGAGTAAGCTTGTGACACCCAAACCTGCTACTGCTATGAATTATGATATGTCGCATATTATTGATGATGCCACTTCTGCTATGCATGATACTTATGATGAAACTACTTCTGTGCGTGATACTACTTTGCCATTAGGTGAATTTCTTGATGAACAACTTGCTTGGGCTAGAGAGAATGAAATTATTGAAGATGCTATTGTTGATGATAGTGATGATGAAAGTTCTCCCAATGATTATGAATTGCCTGTTGTTCCTGAGGGTTATGTTATGAATGAAGAAGCTGCTAGAGCTATCTTTGCTTGCAATGATAGATATGATCTCAAAAAGTTATTAGCTAAATGGAAGCAGCAATCTCTTAATGCTAGAATGAAACCTGACCCTGCTTTTGCTACTTCACCTATCTGTTATTCTTGATAAGGATTATGAATTCTCTGTTGATCCCGATATTATTACTTTGGTTGAATCTGATCCTTTTATGGCCTTGAATCAAAACTGTTGTGGCACATCCTACCAAGTTGAATGATATAGCCACCTTGTTTACTCATGATGATAAATCTCGCTATTATTATATCCTTAAGATATTTCCGTTCTCATTAAAGGGTGATGCTAAGACTTGGTACAATTCTCTTGCTCCTGGTTGTGTGCGTAGTCCCCAGGACATGATTTATTACTTCTCTGCTAAATATTTCCCTGCTCATAAGAAACAAGCTGCCTTGCGGGAAATATATAACTTTGTGCAAATCGAAGAAGAGAGTCTCCCACAAGCTTGGGGGAGGCTTCTTCGATTACTTAATGCTTTGCCTGATCATCCTCTTAAGAAAAATGAAATACTTGATATCTTTTATAATGGACTAACCGATGCTTCCAAGGATTACTTGGATAGTTGTGCTGGTTGTGTTTTTAGGGAAAGAACAAACGACGAAGCTGAATTACTATTGAATAATATGTTGACTAATGAAAAGAATTGGACTCTTCCTGAGCCAATTCCTAAGGAAATTCCTGAATCAATTGAGCCAACTCCTGAGCCTATTCCTAAACCCACTCCGAAGAAGAGAGGTGTTTTATTTCTCAGTCCTGAAGATATGCAAGAGGCAAAGAAATCAATGAAAGAAAAAGGTATTAAAGCTGAAGATGTTAAGAATTTACTCCCTATTGAAGAAATGCATGGTCTTAATATACCGCCTGTTGAAGAACCACATTGTCTTGATAACCCGACATAGGTAGTAAAGGTAAATTCTCTCTATAGATATGACAAAGTTGAAATCCCCTCTACTAAATTTCATAGCCCATGCTTAGATGAATTTGATGATTTTATGGCTAGACAAGAAAGTTTTAATGCTTATGTTGGTAGAGAGTTAAAGAATAATGCTTTCGAGATAGGACGCGTGAGCGATAATATGGCTAGAGTTAAAGATGAACTCAAACTCATTCGCAAATATGCTTCTATGTTGCTACTGAAGCTGAGCAAGTACTTAAAGCTCAAAATGATTTGCTTGATGAATTAAATAATAAAAATGACTTTGCTGTTAGACTGGCTACTAGAACTAGTAGAATGACTCAGGAACCTTTGTATCCTGAAGGCCACCCTAAGAGAATCGAGCAAGATTCTCAGAGAAATAATTTAGAGGCACCTAGTTCTTCCAAAAAGAAGAAAAAGAAAAACGATAGAACTTTGCATGCTTCTAGTAAACCTCATCAGACACACACGAGAATCCCAATGATATTTCTATCTCGATGTTGAAACACAATCAGGTGATGAACATGAACCTAGTGATAATGTTAATGATAATGTTCATGTTGATGCTCAACCTAGCAAAAACAATGATGTAGAGATTGAACCTGGTTGATCTTGATAACCCACAATCAAAGAATCAACGTTATGATAAGAGAGATTTTGTTGCTAGGAAGCACGGTAGAGAAAGAGAACCATGGGTTCAGAAACCCATGCCCTTTCCTCCTAAACCGTCCAAGACAAAGGATGATGAGGATTTTGAGCGCTTTGCTGAAATGATTAGACCTATTTTCTTACGTATGCGCTTAACTGATATGCTTAAAGTAAATCCTTATGATAAGTATATGAAGGATATCATTACAAACAAAATAAAGATACCGGAAGCTGAAATTTCCACCATGCTTGCTAATTATACTTTTAAGGGTGGAATACCAAAGAAACTTGGAGATCCGGGGGTCCCAACTATACCATGCTCCATTAAAATAAATTATGTTAGAACTGCTTTATGTGATCTTGGAGCCGGTGTTAGTGTTATGCCTCTCTCTTTATATCGTAGACTTGAATTGAATAAGTTGACACCTACTGAAATATCTTTGCAAATGGCCGATAAATCAACTGCTATACCTGTCGGAATTTGTGAGGATGTGCCTGTTGTGGTTGCAAATGTCACTATCTTAACGGATTTTGTTATTCTTGATATTCCCGAGGACGACAGTATGTCGATTATCCTTGGTAGACCTTTTTTGAATACTGCAGGGGCTGTTATTGATTGCAACAAAGGCAATGTCACTTTTCATGTTAATGGTAATGAGCATATGGTACACTTTCCGAGGAAACAATCTCAAGTTCATAGCATCAATTCTATTGGAGAAATTCCAACTATAATTATTGGAGGTTTTGAATTTCCT
This sequence comes from Aegilops bicornis, assembly GCA_021605145.1. Lineage (NCBI taxonomy): Eukaryota > Viridiplantae > Streptophyta > Magnoliopsida > Poales > Poaceae > Aegilops > Aegilops bicornis. The sequence continues at coordinate 508,404,314 of CM038673.1, forward strand.
CTCCCTACTGTCAAGAAAAAGTATGATATTCTTATTGTTGGGGATGTTCATATCCCAGTTGAGGTAACTTAGTGTTATTCGAAATTTCTCCGGTTCCGTGTTATTCGAAATGACTTTGTTAACAAGACTTGATCAACCTTGTTAGTGGATCCATTTTGATGATCACGAGATGGATGAAACTAGAAGGCACAACCTTATGTACCCACTTTTTACTTCCTGTTATTTATAATAAATAAATCAAAAATAGTATTATCCCTCTATTTTCTGAATTATCCGTGTAATAAAAAAATATCCCGAAAATAAAAGTACTCCAAATGCCCTGCAAATTTAGTATGATTTTTTATGGAATATTTGAGGATTTTAGGCACCAGGCCACGAGAGTGGAGGGCGCGCCCACCTACCCTGGGCATGCCCCCCTGTCTCATGGGCCCCTGGTGGCCCCCTCCACCTATGCCAGCACCCACACACTCCATCTTCTTCCCAAAAAAATTCCCATCCAGCTCAAGCACGAGTTCTAGTCGTTTTGCTGCGATTTTCGATCTCCTTGCTCAAAGCTCTTTCACAAAACTGCTTTGGGAGATTGTAGCTTGGTATGTGACTCCTCCATAGGTCCAATTAGTTTTTTTTTCTAGTGCTTTATTCATTGTAAATTTTTTCTGCATAGGTGACCATGTTCTTGAGCTTGCATCTTAAATTTATGAGGTCCCAAGCAATTCTAGTGCATGATATATGCTCTAGGCACTTGTAGGAGTAGTTGCTATTAATCTTGTTTAGTTTTATTCACTTCTATTTTAAAGTTACTAAAATTTCAGAAATTTTTTAGAAAAATAATTATGCCTAGGAGAATGTACCAAGGTGGTTCCTCGGTAAAGAAAGGACCCAGTATTGCTATATGTGAGCAAGATGTTGAATTACCGAGGGACGCAGATGTACGAGCTTGTGAGTGGCCATCCGATGATTTTATGGTCGAAGCAGGCTTTAAGGAGGAATTTGACGCGTATGTGCGTAATGCTGAGCTGGAGGACTTCTTACAAGATAAGTATCCTCAGTACTATCAATTGACTGATTCCTTTGTGCGAAGGTTTAAATAACTGTACACGTAATTCTCCTAGTGTCCTATTTGATATTTATGATACATCTTATACCATGGACTTAGAGGATTTTACAACTGCTTGCAAACTTCCGTAGTGGGGTAATATTAATGATCCTCACAAATCTGAATTTAGAGATTTCCTTGCTAGTATTACTGTGGGAGAATCCAGGGATATAGCACAAGCTACCATAGGGAGCATTCATTTTCCTGCTATACATTATTTTGCTCTCTTCATTGGTAGATGCATTAACGGTAAAGATGAAGCATGTCATATGTGTGTCCCTGATCTTTGTGTCCTCAAGAGTGTTGTGTTAGGTTATAAAGGGTGTAACTTGGGGGCAATATTTGCACGTAGGTTGCAGAATAATGGTAGAGCTGGAGATTTATTTGGAGGAATTTATGCAACCCGTGTGGCTAATTATCTTGGTATAGCCCCAAGAGAGGGGGATACGATGATACCTCCTGCTTATTTAGATTATGACGCTATGGTCAACCATCATTTTCTTAGGAGGAATGAACAATTCCTCCAATATCGACTAATCTATGACATACGCAATGTCGTCCATGTCACTCTTCCTGCTCCTCTCCTTTTTGATTATCAGGCAAAAGGAAGATTTGTTGTTACCAGGGAGGAAGCAGCTGAACACGAGGGGAGAGCGGAGGCTGCTCGCCAACATGCCGCAGCTCAGGAGGCATTTGCTGCTGCATCTCAGTACGACCCCAGTTTCAACTACGGATATCAGCCAGGTTATCCTTGGTATTAGACCAACTTAGGCCAAAAGCCTAAGCTTGGGGGAGTACATATTTCTCACCGAATTTACATTCATGTTCACACACAATTCTAGTCGTCGGTGCTCATACTCTTTCATTGTATTATCCATGTTAGTTTAAATTTCCTTTTTCTCGCTTTTTTGTGTGTTTAATAAACCTTAAGAAAAACAAAAAAAATTAGTTAGTTTAATTTCCATGCTTGTAGTAGAATTAAAATGAAAACCCAAAAAGATTTCTCGTTCTTCTTCTTACCTTTTGCGAGATTTCCCGTGTAAATAGTTTTCTTTTCTTTTCTTTTCTTTGGGGGTCGAGAAGACCATATTGAAAATGTTTAGTGGCTCTCATATGCATGATTGTTTATTTAACTTAGAGCCCACATTACCTTGTCTTCTCTCTTGAGTTGAATGCTTGCAGATTCCAGCTTAGTCCAATGAACGTGCACTATTATTATTATACACATCGTTCGGTCGTGCAAGTGAAAGGCAATAATGACGATATATGATGGACTTATTGAGATGAGAACAGCTGGTATGAACTCGACCTCTCTTGTTTTTGTAAATATGATGAGTTCATCGTTCCTGATTTAGTTTATTATGAAGTAAACATATTTGCAATGACATTTAGAGATTATAGTTGCTTGTGCCATGCTTGATTAGCTATGAGTTATAATGGTTTACCTTGCGTACAACATGCTATTAGAATCATTATGATGTGGTATGATGGGATGGTATCCTCCTTTGAATGAATTGAGTGACTCGACTTGGCACATGTTCACGCATGTAGTTGAAACAAATCAACATAGCCTTCATGATATTTCTGTTCATGGTGGATTATATCCTACTTATGCTTGTATTCGGTGTGAATTAATTCTAATGCATGTTTATGACTGTTGTCGCTCTCTCAGTTGGTCGCTTCCCAGTCTTTTGCTAGCCTTCACCTGTACTAAGCGGGAATACTGCTTGTGCATCCAAACTCCTTAAACCCCAAAGTTATTCCATATGAGTCCACCATATGTTCCTATATGCGGTATTTACCTGCCGTTCCAAGTAAATTTGTATGTGCCAAACTCCAAACCTTCAAATGAAATTCTATTTTGTATGCTCGAGCAGCTCATGTTTCAACTAGGGCTGCATATATCTTCCATGCTAGGTGGGTTATTCTCAAGAGGAGTGGACTCCTCTCCTCATTCATGAGAAAGGGCCGGTAATCGGGATGCCCAGTCCCATGATCCAAAAAGATCAAAGCAAATCAAAATAATTAAACAAAACTCCCCCAGGGTTGTTGTTAGTTGGAGGCACACGTTGTTTCGAGCAAGCCATGGATTGATGCTTGTTGGTGGTTGGGGGAGTATAAACCTTTACCATTCTGTTTGGGAACTGCTTATAATGCATGTAGTATGGAAGATACAGCCATCTCATAGTTGTTGCGTTGACAGTGAAAGTATACCGCTCAAAATGTTATTCAATCTCTATTCTAAAATCGAGCTCTGGCACCTCTACAAATTCCTGCTTCCCTCTGCGAAGGACCTATCTATTTACTTTTATGTTGAGTCATCATCCCTCTTATTAAAAAGCACCCGCCGGAGAGCACACTGTCATTTGCATTCATTATTATTGGTTTATATTGGGTATGACTTGACTGGATCTCTTTTACCATGAATTACAATGTTTAGTCACCCTTGATCTTTAAAGGTGCTCTGCATTTATGTTTTATGGTCTCGTAAAGGGCCAGCGAGATACCATTTTGTTATATCATGTTATGTTTATTTTGAGAACGTGTTGTCATCCGAGTTTTATTATTATGGCTCGCTAGCTGATTATGCTATTGATATGAGTAATTGTGAGACCTGGGTGTTATTGGGAGTATGGTTAGTTCAAAATATTTGCTGAAATCTGAATGATGGCTTTGCATGTTTACAACAACAAGAGCAAATAGAGTTTGTAAAAGTTTTTCTTTATCACTTTCAGTTTATCAACTGAATTGCTTGAGGACAAGCAAAAGTTTAAGATTGGGGAGTTGATACGTCTCCAACGTATCTATCGGCAATTCTGGAACCCTTCTAGAAGCATTCCTCAGCCTTCTGCCGATTGCCAATAACTGTTATCACACCTCTGGGGCCAGGCATCTTCAATTTGAGGTACACGTAACATGGTCGATCCATAAAACATGCGTAGGCAGGCCTACCCAGAATGGCATGGTAAGCACTCTGGAAATCCACAACTTCAAATGTCAACTTTTCCTTACGGTAATTCTTGTAATCACCGAAAACCACATCAAGGGCGATCTGACCGAGTGATTCGGCTTTCTTTCCAGGGATAACGCCATGAAAACTCATATTGCTCTCACTAAGTTTGGACATCGGAATGCCCATCCCCTTCAAAGTTTCAGCATAAAGGATGTTCAGACCGCTTCCACCGTCCATTAGCACTTTGGTCAGTCTAGTGCCTTTGACCACTGGGTCGACCACCAATGCTTGCCTCCCAGGGGTGGCTATGCAAGCGGGGTGATCAGACTGGTCGAACGTGATGGCTGTCTGAGACCATTTCAGGTATGTGGTCGTCGTCGCCAGAGCGACCATATTCACTTCTCTGTTGATAACTTTCAATCGACTCTTGCTCTCAACATCAGCAAAAATCATGAGGGTGGAATTGACTTTGGGATAACCGTCGTCTTCCTCGTCGTCCTCGTCTTTCTCCGACTCTTTCTCCTTCTCACTGGGTTGTTTCTCTCGGAACTGCTGGATGAGGAGTCAACATTGTCGAGTGGTATGCTTAGGGTAAATCAGATTACCCTCTTCGTCTTTCTTCGTGTGGATGTGACACGGTAAATCCAACACATCATTTCCTGCTTGATCCTTTACTTTCTTAGGGGGCCAGGGCCCTTCAGGTTTTCCCTTAAACTTCCCTTGAGTTACTGCTGCAATCTCACCGGGTGCTGCAGGCTCGGCCTTACGCTTCGCTTCCGATTGAATTACCCCACCGCCTCTTGGCCGATCGGTTTATCTTTCCGCCACGGAGTCGATCTTCTTCTTCTCCGCTATGCATCGTGGCTATTTCCATCATCCGAGCCAGAGTCATATCTCCATTCCGAACGAACTTCAGGACCAACTCTCGGTATTTGACACCTTCCTTGAAGGCACATACTGCTTGATGCTCTGATACATTTTCAACGGTGTGATGCAAAGTGGTCCACCTTTGAATGAAATCTCTTAGAGTCTCACTCGGTTTCTGCACACAATGTTGTAACTCGGTCAATCCTGTTGATCGCTTGGAAGTGCCCTCAAAAGTTCTGACGAACACTCGAGCTAGCTCTTCCTAACTGTATATACTGTTTGGGGCTAACTGAGTCAACCACGCTCGGGCTGACCCTTCTAACATCAGAGGAAGATTATTCATGGCCACTTCATCATTCCCGCCGCCGATCTGCACAGCCACTCAGTAATCCTCAAGCCAAGTTTCAGGCTTGGACTCTCCAGTGAACTTACTGACTCCAGTCGCCAACCTGAAGTTGGGTGGAATCACTGCAGCCCTGATGGCTCTGCTGAAACATTCTGGACCTGTCATGGAATTGTCACGGCAGATGTCCTTAGTGTCAGGACTTAGTCGCGAGGCCAACGCATCTATGTGGTATCTTGAGAGGGGTTGAGCAGAATCAAGAGACGCAACGCAAGACAGGGATTTAGACAGCTTCGGGCCCCAGGAAACATCATTCGGTAAAAACCCTACATGCTGTTTGAGGCTAGGTCTCATTATCATCACGAGGGAGTCGCCGTAAACCTGCTCTCCTCTTTGTGTCTAGCCCTAAGATTGTTTCTTCTTGCTTGTAGCTTGTCCCTCTTTGGGGAGCCCTACCCCTCCTTATATATGTTGAAGAGGCGGGTTACATGTAGAGTCCAACTCGGACTTAAGATTTAACTATTCTAACTTATCTTCATGGGCTTCTTAACATCTTGGGCTTCATAACATCTCGGGCTTCATAACCCCTGACAACCCAGTTATCACAGTTTGCCGGTTTAACATTGTTTGCCGGTTTAACATTGTCTGCCGGTTTAACATTGTCTGCCGGTTTAACATTGTCTGTCGGTTTACCACCAGCCGGTTTACTGTCTGTCTTAGCCATCTGTCTTGACTCTGTCTTAACTCTTCGCCGGTTTACCATCCGCCAGTTTACCAAGTCCCAGCCGGTTTACAACTCCAGTCAGGTCATACCGCGGGGTATATCCCCGACATTAGCCCCCAGTTTAATTTGGATTTATCCATGTTAAATGGATCCTGATACTCTTTAAATCCTTGTCATTTCCTTCCAGAAAATCCGGGTCAATAGGCCAGCTTCATAATCAATTTGCTGACATTGGTTTGTCACAGAGAAATATTGTGAAGAATAACTTCTTTGACTCAGCTCCCAATGCTTAACAAAAATATTGGTCTTTGAAATACTAATCTGATCTTCAGCCGTTTTAAGAATGTAGAACTTTGCCGGTTTACAAATATTGATGGTACCGGATCATAACTATTTGTTAACATCAGCTCTTGAAAATATACCTCTTATATGCCTATCACTTGTAGACCTCAAATCTTAAGAAGGTAACGTAGTAACAGCTTAAGATTTGCTTCAATATGAATGTCACAAGCTTGAAGAAATCCAGGTTGTTCATCTCAATCAATAGCCAGAACTGAGTATTCCACATATGTAGCCCCCAAGTACCGGGTTGTCATGCTTGCAGCAACCTGGGACTTGTAATTTCCTGATGCTCATAAAAACTTCAACCAGTGTAGCCCCCAAGGGCCGGGTCATTATGCAAATAATGAGCAGGGACTTTTGAAAATATGATCATGTAGAATGTAACAGCAACGTGTAGCCCCCAAGGACCGGCTCAGTAAGATAATATTGAGCTGGGACTTTATATATACTTCATTGAGAATAACATTATATTATGGAACTCCCATCATGGGGCGTGAACCCACGTCCACAAGGTTGAGAGCTTTATGCTTTACCAACCGGGCAAAGGATCCTTCAATAATAGATGAAAATTTGTGTACCTTGAATTGTTGACAGGAGCAATTGGTAGCCCCCAAGGGCCGGCTCATTATGATGTGATGAGTTGGGTCTTCAATAAGACTAATAAAAATGACTTTGCATTAGCCCCCAAGTGTCATGGTGCATGCTTGCAACGACATGAGACTTGCATATTTGATATAATCTTAAGTTGAATAATGTAGCCCCCAAGTACCGGGTCGTAAGCTTGCAGCGACTTGGGACTATTCCTTCAATTATAAAATACATCATATCCATTGATAATATAATAGCCATTGCGCTAAAGAGACTTTGAAAACCTTAATCATAGTAATCTTTTCGATAACCATAATAAAATCCAGCCATGTTGGCTATTTCAAGACTTGAATAATATAATCCAATGATTTATGAGCGCATGAGTCCAATGGCGCAATCCAAATATATACTGGCGACTTATAGTCGAAACCAAACCGGGTTGATAGTCTCCGGATTATGATTTAATCGTGTTCCGTCAATCAGAATCGATAGCTTGAACCGGATTTCATAATGTTGGGTGAAAACACAAAAGAAAAATATTTTATCAAAAGAAAATGTAAGCAAAGGCAAAGATAAAACCATTGCAAATGAGGCTTTGAGCCGCTCAAGTGGCATTACCATGGTCGGACAAGACCATGCCCCCAAAAAGGCGTAGCTATGGTTCAAGTCAGCCAGTCCCCAAATGATGCGTTGGCATTACGCCGATCAAGAGGTGTAGCGATTGTTCGGTTCGACCAAAGCCCCAAGTGATGCCGTGGCACTAGGTCGATCAAGAGGCGTGACTATGGTTCGTACATGACCAAGTCCCAAGTGATGCCGTGGCTTTCGCCTACCAAATGGCGCTATATGGTTCGGACACGACCAAAGCCCTCAAGTGATACTGTGGCATTGCACCGATCAAGAGGTGTGACTATGGTTCAAACATGACCAAGCCCCCAAGTGATCAATAATATGATAAGCCAATAAGGCATGCTACCCATGTTTGAACCGCGCATCATGGCAGCAGGTCCTCTTTGGCACCCTTTAACTTTTTGCAAGAGATAAATCCTTCTTGAACCAGACATTAAACCAGATATGGAGAGCTTCAAAGCTTTGTGGGAGACTTCTTTCCCTTGAATCGGATTTTAAACTGGAATCTTCATTTTCAGCCGGAAATTTTCTGACGGCCTTTAAACTCGGACTTGCGAGAAGTTAATTCCTTTTTGAACCGGACATTTTTAAACCGGATTTGAACCAGATACTAAGGGCTTCAGCTTTGTGTGGGATACGGGATTCCCCTTAAACCAGACTATAAACCGGAAACATCATTGTGAGCCGGAATATTTCTGACGGCCTTTAAATTTTCATCAATATAACAGCAGCCTCCGGGACCGGGTTTCCCTTCAACATCCTGGGGCACTTGAATTTGCTGAAACTGGCAAGACTTGCTGCATCATATCATCGTAGCCCCCGGTTCTTAAGATGAGTCAAGGAGTTGTCTTGAGATTCTCTGTACTTTACCATAGCAGAAGGTATATATCATCGGTGTTAATAATGCGATGTAAATCCACAGAAGGTTAAGGTGACTGCTGCGGATTATAGATGATCCCGTATGAGCCGTGGTCAAGAATCTTCGGCCGGTTCCTTCCAACTGGTTATTTGAAGTTGACCAAACTGTAGTGGCAGCGATTTGTACGCATGTCCATTAACCCATCCAGTGCAGACGGCAGTTGAATGATAATTTGCCTCCAATATATCGAAAGAAAAACCGGGGACTAGCTTTTTATTCAATAAATAGCTCATGCTGACAGATGCGGCCCGGTATATTGATGTACACCAGGCCACAGGGACGGCGACTTGCGCACGTTCATTCATCGGGTGATATGACACGGACGAAACATCGGTGCAGTAACGTTCTTTGGCGCGTGCTCGCGTCTGTAATATAATGCCTCATTTGTAATGAACAATTGTCCTGCGTCAAAAAATATCACATGCCAAAGTAATTGTTCACAAAAAAAATTATGTGCTATGAAAACAAACCGGACGGATATCACCTGATTTATCCGCACAACAACAGATGGGCCATGCACAAATCATATATGAAGGCCCTGCAGTATGAATGCGCTATTATTTGATTCTCCGTGAAATTCTACCAGCCCTAATCGTTTCATCCAATTATGAAACGGAGGGGTAGCTTGCAGCTCCACGTAATGTGTATATAGTGTCAAAACATGCCAGCACCTTTGTCCTTTTCTGTTTGACTCTGGTCATCACTTTTTTTTCACCTGAGCACATCTTCTCTGCTTTCTTTCTTTAAGAGTAGCCGGATCAAGGAGTTGGCGGCGCGCAGACCGGACTGCGGGGGTGCCCGGAGCACAAGGCGGCCAAGCGGGACCGCAACCCGATGGGGGCGCGGGGCAGGAGCCGGCCTGGAGAGGTGGAGCCGAGAAACCGAGGTGCAGCTGCAAAGCGGCCTGGCGAGGCGGAGCCGGCGAGGGGCGGGAGGCCGGCTGGACGGGCGCGCGAGACGGGCAATATGGGCGGGCTGACGCTACAAGGCCGAGCCGGGCGTGGGGAGGCGGCGGGGAGTTGCGGCCGGCGCAGTGGGCGACGCGGCAGCGTGGAGATGGGAAATTGCGGCGGAGCAGAGAGGTAAAGTAGAGTGGGGCCAGGGTGGCTCAGGGCCAGGCCGGTTCAACGGCAGCTCGAGGTGAGGGGAGACCCTGGCGATGGTTGAGACCACTCGGCGGCGACTTGGCGAGGCGCTCGGCGGTGACCCGGTGGCGATTTGGCGGGGCCGCTCCATGCTGACCCGGTGGCGATTCAGCGAGGCGCTCGGCGGTGACCCGGCGGCGATTCGGCGGAGCTGGAGAGCCGCGGCGTTGACGGCGGTTTGAGGTGGAGTCCGGTGAGAGAGCGGCTTGGGAGGCCCGGCGCGGAGATGACATGCGGGAGGCGGCGTCGGTTCAGCCCGACCCATCACAAGGCGGGGCCGTAGCCGGCTAGGCGAGCGGATGGTGACCCGGAATGGCCCGGTGCTGGTGCACGGTTGGAGGAGAGGCAACGGGCAAACAGCTTGCACGGAGTCGGCAAGCGGCCGGGTCGGAGGCGGAACCGGCAGGCGGTCGCTGAGCCGGAGGCGGTGATGCGGTGGAGGCGGCGACACGGGCCGGGCGCGATGTGAAGAAGCGGGATGACCCCGGCGCTGCTTTTGCTATTGCGGCGTGGCGAGGCGAGGGCCTCGGTCACTACTCAGGAGCGGCCGGGATGCAGGCGACAGCCGGGATGCGGGGACCCGGCGCGGCGGCTCGCGAAGTTGGATGGCAACGGCTCGGCCACATCGGCGCCGGTTCGAAAGCAACCGCAGCAGCTCATGGCGACTCAACAACTTGGAGGCAGACGCAGTTGGAGGAAGGTGTCGAAGCGCCGGCGACTCGAAGATGGCGGTTCAGAAGCGGATGTTGCGGCAGCTCAACAAGGGCGAGGCCCTCCGGTAAATCGCCGGTCATCTTCTGGCGGAGGCGAGCGGCGGGTTACGGGCCCGGCGGTTCAACAGAGCGGCTTGGCCAATGCGGTTGAGCAGCGAGTTCTGTGGTGACTCGGGGTCAGACATGGTGGGTCGGCGTGTGAGCGAAGGCAACAGCAAGCCGGACACCCGCCAAGTCGGGTCAACGGTGTACTATGAGTCCGTATAAAGATCTCCTTCCGGGTCATAGCGTGTTGTTTTCATGAGTATTATTCCGCCAGATCTTTCTGCCCAACAGCTAGATTATCTACTCCCTCTTTTCCGGTTTATAGGGCTCATCTTAAAATTTTAGTTTTTCCATTTTATAAGGCTCAATTTGATTGTTTCTCATCACATGTTCAGATTCCAAGGTGCATTAAATCATTGCATGCAAGTATTAAGAGAAAATTGACCAATGAACGTAATTTATGCATGCATGCATTGCAATTAATACATTGATAAACATACTTTTTTGAGGAAAACAAGAGCATTAATTGGGTGCTTTTGCAAACTACAAAAAGTATTCCACCACTCACCATCTACCTTGGTTGGTGAGATTTTTGAATTGAGCCTTTTAAACCGGAAAGGAGGGAGTAGTAGATATCCCATCTATTGCAGCATATAACAGTTATCTCCGGATTGGTATAGTGAGTTGCCGCTGTTGATCTGAATATCTCCGGCCGCTACTATTCATTGTAGTAGCCTTGCATGTGTTTGCACATGGCGTATATCAGCCGCAGTAGAACTTTTGTCGGTTTCGGTCGACGCTTGGTCGTAGTTGCAACAACGGATCCGAACGGAACTTTGTCTCGCCGCAGAACTTTTTCCATCTCGAGCGACAAACTTAGAAAAACAAAATTTTAATCTCCAACCGATCGTGCAGGACAGGCTGCACTTCTTCTAAGACCCGGTCTTGTCGGGACCAGTTTCTTTTAGGCCGATTTATACCATACTGTTTCGCCGGAATCTCTCCTTGATGCTTCTCGAGTCCTTACGTGATGCACCCGAGTTTGATCAATCGAAAATTTACTTCTGCATAGAGCTAATGTACTAGAAGTGGTACCTAGTAGTACTTTTTCAAAATCCATCAGATCTCGTGAACCGTGCAACTACTAGTATTTGACTGTAACTTCCGCGAGTGTAGCAGCAGCAATGATTTAATCCTCTCGGAAGTTATGCAGATCCTTCCAATTGGGTTTTTTTATCCGGAAATTTGCAACCTTCTTGATCCCTAGAAAAGATCCCTCCAAGAACTCAACACCACCGTACGTGATCCCCACGGTTAGGGATGGCACCCGCAGGGTTTGGGTACGGGTGGAGTTACCCCATACCCTTACCCATCCCCCTTTAGCTTACCCATTACCCGTACCCATACCCGTCAATGGGTATAATTTTTCCCCATACCCATCACCCGGCAGGATAAATGGGTACCCACGGGTAAAAATACCCACGTGTGCACACATCAACTTTTTTTTGCGGGCAATTCAGAGGGCTTTATTAAGCAAGAGCATTTTCTGGACAATCAGCCAGAAGGCTGGTCATAAGAAAGCTAGGAGTCTCGTCGAGCCAACTTTCAGTCACATTCAGTGTGCACACATCAACTTAAGGAAGAAATAATCATAAAGGACAGCACACAATGCTCATACATACATACATCATAACATCTCTACGTATTGTCTATATACAAAAAAATCTTACTCATCACAAAGAGCTATATACATCATGTATAGGCAGAAATCAATGCTTGTATGGACGATGAGCACTGAAATCATGACGCTCATATATACATCGTAACATCACTACTTATCATGTATATACAAAAAAAATCATATTCATCACAGCACCTATATACATCATATCATCACATCATGTATACATCTACGTACCATCTATGAATGCATCTCACCATCTATATAGAAAACAAAAACTAAAAGATTAATGCTCATATTCATAAAATCATACACAAAAATGAAACTCACCAAGCCAAAATAGCCTTGCTCTTGTTCTTGGTGGTAGAAGAGGATCGACTAAGCGGGGTAGGGCGAGGTGGTCGGCTTGACGTGTTGTGACCCCTGTGCCTTTGGATGCCGAGGCAGGAGGTACATGTCCTTTACATTTTCCGGGCTTGGCCCTTTCCCTACGGACGAAGACGGATGGCACCATCGAATCCATCGCGCCATCGTGGTCGCCATTGCTCGACTTATTCCGCGTGAGCGTGAGCTGCGTCTCCTCCCCGTCACCGTCCACGCGAAAGCTGTGGTCCTTATCCGCAAGGTCCATGGCGTCCGAGCGGCTGGCGCTGGCGACGGCGAGGCAGTGAGCTGTTGGAGCGTTGGCGGCGGCGACTAGCGATGCTTGAGGAGGCAAGGAGACGAGGAGATGGGGAGGATATCAATCTCCGTCTCCCTGAATATGGAACACGATCACGCCAATTATTATTTACCTAAGAAGCTAAGCCTAATCACGTTAATCACGCAGAGAAAGAGAAAGATACGGAATTCCTCCTATCATTCCCTCTATGTTTTTTTTGATCGAAAATCATTCCATGTACGTGCGTGTGTGAGCAAGTCATGTATCTCGTCGGCTACATAGAATGATTTACTGGCAAGTTAGATTAGATTAATGAATGGTGAAGGCCCACTTAACAGATTTTACGTGGGTATATGGGTACATGGGTATGGGTTATGCTGTCCCATACCCGGACCCACAATACCCAGCAGGTTTAATATTTTCCTATTAATATACCCTTGGGTAATTTTTTATCACATACCCTTACCCTAATAGAGTTTTTACCCGCCGGGTACGTGGGTAATGGGTACCCATTGCCATCCCTACCCACGGTGGGCGCCAACTGTCGTGGAATTGTCACGGCAGATGTCCTTAGTGTCAGGACTTAGTCGCGAGGCCAACACATCTATGTGGTAGCTTGAGAGGGGTTGAGCGGAATCAAAAGACGCAACGCAAGACAGGGATTTAGACAGCTTAGGGCCCCGGGAAACATCATCCAGTAAAAACCCTACATGCTGTTTGAGGCTAGGTCTCATTATCATCATGAGGGAGTCGCCATAAACCGGCTCTCCTCTTTGTGTCTAGCCCTAAGATTGTTTCTTCTTGCTTGTAGCTTGTCCCTCTTTGGGGAGCCCTACCCCTCCTTATATATGTTGAAGAGGCGGGTTACATGTAGAGTCCAACTCGGACTTAAGACTTAACTATTCTAACTTATCTTCATGGGCTTCTTAACATCTTGGGCTTCATAACATCTCGGGCTTCATAACCCCTGACAACCCAGTTATCACAGTTTGCCGGTTTAACATTGTTTGCCGGTTTAACATTGTCTGCCAGTTTAACATTGTCTGCCGGTTTAACATTGTCTGCCGGTTTACCACCAGCCGGTTTAACGTCTGTCTTAGCCATCTGTCTTGACTCTGTCTTAACTCTCCGCCGGTTGACCATCCGCCGGTTTACCAAGTCCCAGCCGGTTTACAACTCCAGCCGGGTCATACCGCGGGGTATATCCCCGACAGGACCCGAAACATGCACTCTGTTGCCGGTCGGACGATCTTTGCGAGGGTCTTCTCTATGCGCTCTGTTCCGGTCGAGTTGACCCTGAACGAGGAAAGATCTTGCATCGAAGCCTGGCTCTCTTGGGTCGACTGATGCTCTGCGCTCGCCACTGTGACGGCGTCTATCGTCGTACTGCCGAGGCACATATGACGCACTCCTCAGAGGGGGTGTGGGCACTCGACGACGACTCTCGCGGTCGAGCCGATGATCATACTGCCCACGACCTTCACGCCGCAGGGGCGATCTTGGGTTGTGAGCCGACTGAACTGTATATGCTACTACGGATCTGCTGTGAATCCTATTCCGTGACTGAGACACTACTGAGTTCTGTTCTCCTGCTGCCTAGAGCAAGGCCGGGATCTACATCAAACCTCTGCCAGCCTCCGACTGGGAAGGTTGAATCGACTCTGCTATTCGGGTCGCAGCTGTGAGATTCTGAATCGGAGTACGGTATACCTTAGGCGGAGGTGGGAAAAGTTGTCGTCGACAGGAATCAGGAATCCGCTCCCGAGCACGCTCGTCGAGAGCGCGTTGAAGGTTCTCCAGTCGAGTGTGCTCAGCCAAATTAGCCAAGCGCACCTCTTCTAAGGCCCGAGCCTCGGGTGTTTCTCCAACAATGGGTGTGTGGAGTGCATCCATATTGCGGCGATGAAGTTCCTCCCTCTGCTGCGAAGAGAGGGGTTCGGGATGGTACTCCTCGTGGACGTGTGATGAATCTCCGCCACCATCCTCGCCTTCAGCGCGGTGGAAACTAGGCGGACTACGTGGTCCATTGACCATCAAAACTTCAGCCACAGGGTCGCTGCTATCGCACTCGGATGCGGTCTTCGCGGAGCCAGTCGACAGATCAAATAGGCCGTGGAGAGTTTCGTCGGGCTCGATTGCCACGACTTGATGGGTGGCCGAATGGTGAGCCACCGCGTGTTTCACCCACCGCTGAAGCCGCGACCGACCGGATCGCTTGTGGCGGCGAACAGCGGGGAGGGAAGACACCATCGGAGCCGACCGATACTGAGTCGACGGCTGTTGGAGAAGGACGCCACGAACACACGCGCGAAAGTGCGTTGCCCCTCGGATGGGGAGCGCCTCAACGTCAAGGGGAGCTTCCTGGAGCCAAGCGGAGTCGTCAGCGATGAAAACGAGCGCCCCGAGACGGATCTCGCGGCCCTCAGCCAACCCGCCACCGGAAACCATGATGATGAAGATCGGAAAAATTTGCAACTTCACCAACAAGTGGCTAAGACACCGGCCCCAAGGTGGGCGCCAACTGTCGTTGTTCTAAGACTGACAGTAGAAAGGGGGGTAGGTATGGAGAGGTAAGATCCCAGCTATGGTGAAGGTGTACACACAAGATTTATGAGTTCAGGCCCTTCTCGGTGGAAGTAATAGCCCTACGTCTCGGTGCCCGGACGCGGTCGACTGGATTATATGTGTGTGATGTTACAGGGGGTGCGAACCCTTGTCCCAGAGGAGGGGGTGGCTTATATAGAGTACGCCAGGACCCCAACCGCCCTACATTACAAGGGGCTTAATGTACATAAAGTAGGGGCGTTACTGGTAACGCCGGCCTTAAGTGCTATTTATGACCTTAAAGACTACGGAGTGAACGCCTAGCCGTTGTAGTGCTGAGTGACTCCTGATCTTCAGTAGGTCGAGTGACTCCTTGAGTGGTCGAGTGGTAATAGGTAGGGGTCGCCCGAGTGATATGACTACCGAGTGAGTTGCACACGACATCTTTGGCTGGGCGTCCCTTGTTGCTCCTTGGACTTCTTATTTTCCAGGGTAGTGGCCTTGGGTAGGACGTATAGGTCAGGCCTATGACCCTACCCCAAGTCTGTATCCTCATCAGGGGATGTTAGGACAATACCCGCTCCCAAGCCCGCCAGCATTTTGGAGCCGTCAAAGTGCATGACCCAGTTGGAATATGTGTTGTACTCTTTAGGGAGTTCGGCCTCTGTCCATTCGGCGACGAAGTCGGCCAGTACTTGGGATTTAATGGCCCAGCGCGGTCTGTATGTTATGTCGAATGGGAGGAGCTCAATGGCCCACTTGGCAATCCGGCCCGTGGCCTCGCGGTTGTTTATTATGTCATTGAGTGGTACTTCGGAGGCCACCGTGATTGAGCACTCTTGAAAGTAGTGTCGTAGCTTCTGGGATATGCCATGAAGACCGCGTATGCTAGTTTTTGGTAATGAGGGTACCGGGATTTGCATGGTGTGAGGACAGTGGATACGTAGTATACCGGCTTCTGAAGCGGGAATTTGTGTCCATCCTCCTCTCGTTCAACGACGAGCACCGCACTCACGACCCGGTGTGTTGCCGATATGTATAATAAAATGGGTTCACCGATGTTTGGTGCGGCCAGGATTGGGTTGCTCACTAAAAAGAGCCTTTATTTCTTCTAGTCCGGCCGTTGCCGCGTCCGTCCACTTGAAGTGATCGGTGCGTCAGAGAAGGCGATAAAGTGGCAATGCTTTTTCTCCTAGTCTGGAGATAAAGCGGCTTAAAGCTGCCACACATCTGGCTAGTTTTTTGACTTGTTTGAGGTCTGTTAGCATAGCCAACTGTGACGAAGCTCAAATTTTAGCTGGGTTCGCCTCAATTCCTCTATTGGAAACGATGAAGCCCAGCAGTTTTCCAGCGGGAACGCCGAAAACACACTTTTCCGGATTGAGCTTGATGTCATATGTACGGAGGTTGTCAAATGTGAGACGCAGATCGTCTATTAATGACTCGACGTGCCTAGTTTTGATGACTACGTCATCCACATATGCTTCAACTGTCTTGCCGATTTGTTTCTCCAAGCATGTTTGAATCATGCGTTGGTAGGTGGCGCCGGCGTTTTTGAGCCCAAAGGGCATAGTGTTGAAGCAGAAAGGCACGTATGGGGTAATAAATGCCGTTGCGGCTTGATCGGACTCCTTCATCTTGATTTGATGGTATCCGGAGTATGGTTGAGGAAACACAGTGAGCCGTGTCCTGCAGTAGCATCGATAATCTGATCGATGCGGGGGAGGGGGAATGGATCCTTAGGGCAGGCCTTGTTGAGGTCTTTGAAATCGACACATAGACGCCAGTATTTATCCTTCTTTGGTACCATCACCAGGTTTGCTAGCCAGTCCGGGTGTTTTATTTCTCTGATGAATCCGGCCTCGAGTAACTTGGCTTGCTCCTCCCCCATAGCTTGTCGTTTGGGTTCGGAAAAGCGCCGCAGTATTTGCTTAACCGGCTTATGTCCCTTCAATATATTGAGGCTGTGTTCGGCTAGCCTGCGTGGGATCCCTGGCATATCAGAAGGGTGCCAGGCGAATATGTCCCAGTTTTTGCGTAGGAACGCTCGCAGTGCGGCATCAACGTTGGGTCCAGCTGTGCCCCGATGGATGCTGTCTTCTTGGGGTCTGTCGGGTGGACTTGAAATTTGACTATTTCATCTGCTGGTTTAAAGGAGGTGGATTTGGGTCGCTTGTCCAGGATCACGTTGTCCCTATCCACCGTGGAGCGTAGTGCGGTTAGCTCTTCGGCTGCGAGGGCTTCAGACAATGCCTCGAGCGCCAGGGCTACAGTTTTGTTTTCGGCACGGAGTGCTATGTCTGGATCACTGGCAAGAGTGATAATACCATTGGGCCCAGGCATCTTGAGCTTCATGTACCTGTAATGAGGTATAGCTTGGAAGCGTGCAAATGCATCTCGCCCTAATAAGGCGTGATATCCATTGTTGAAAGGGGCCACTTGGAAGGTTATCTCTTCAGACCGATAGTTCTCCGGCGTGTCGAATACCTCGTCGAATGTGATTTTTCCCGCGCATCGCGCCTCCCGACTGGGAATGATTCCTCGGAAGGTCGTGCTACTTTGCTCAATGCGGCTCCTATCTATTTCCATTTTTTTGAGAGTTTCCTCGTAAATGAGGTTTAGTCCGTTGCCGCCGTCCATGAGCACTTTGGTAAGCCGAAAGCCGTCCATGATTGGACTGAGGACCAAGGTGGCTGGTGCCCAGGCTGTCCTGAATTTTGGTTCGTCACCGACATTGAAAGTTATGGCCGTGTCGTCCCAGGGGTTTATTGTTGCGACTTGGCAGACTTCAGCGAGGCCGCGGAGTGCCCTTTTGCGCCTATTGTTTGAGCCGAAGGTCTCAAAGACTGTCAATACTCTGAGGTCGTCGTCTTCCGTGGGGTGTTGCTCTACAGTATTTTTGATGAGGAGATCCTCGCCACTCTTGGCCACTTGCCAGAGTATCCAACATGCTCTAAGGCTGTGGGTTGGTATGGTATCTGGCATTGTCTGTATTTTGCATGGCCTATCGAGCCATCCCTCCAGAACGGTTCTGCACCCCGTAGTGGACTTCGATTTCTTTACTATTGGATCAGGCGACCCACGAGGGTGCATCCTTTTTGCCTGGATCAAGGGTTGAGTGGAAACTGGTGGCTTCCAAGCAGCTGCCTGAGTTTTCTAGGCGCTTTCCATTGCGTAGTACTTCTGTACTATGGTTGCCAAGTCAGCCAAGTGTAATAAGCGACGGCGGTTAATGGAATTGAGGATTCCCTCGTCCGTGCAATTATTGCAGAATACAGAGATCGTGTCTTCGTCGCGGCAATCTTTAATCTTGTTTTTAACAAGGACGAATCTGGCCCAATAGTGATGGACTGTTTCCTCAGACTGCTGTCGTATGTACATGAGATTGCGTATATCTGGGTGGGTGGGTGGATTCGAATCCGAACCCTGACCCAATTTGGGATATGGAGTTTGAGAAACTTTCGAGCTTAACAGTTCAGGCTCCGGGATATCAACCGATTTTTCAGGTCCACCATCCGACTCTAGGTTCGGAGGATGGGGCATGTCTTTCCGCGGACGGTATCCGGCTCTTCGAGCTCGGAAATCCGAACATAGTTCGTCCTCAATATAGAGGAAGAGTTGTTGCATTGCTCCTCAACTACCACTATCTGATGTGTGATCGACGGAGATTTGATTTCTCTCTGATCGGATTTAAGCCCAATCCGATCGTAGTCTGTAGCGACCCCCAAGGCGGTGATGCGATCCAGGAGTTCGTTTAAAGACAACAACTCCATCGGATCCATCCGTTTGGAGTATTCGGAGTTGACACGGAGGCGATTTTCAATGACCCGAGAAGTCATCGTCGCCTTAACAGCCGAACGGACGGTCATGGTAAAGCCGCCCAGCCGGAGGGTTTGGCCTGAGGCCAGGGCTCCTCCGGAGGTGATATTGTCCATGATAACAAGGCGAGCCATCAATCTTGTCTTCAACGTGACAGCGGAACTCTCAATCAAAGCACCAATATCGCTGTCAAAACCGGTGGATCTCAGGTAGGGGGTCCCGAACTGTGCGTCTAAGGTCGATGGTAACAGGAGGCGGGGGACACAATATTTACCCATGTTCGGGCCCTCTCTATGGAGGTAATACCCTACTTCCTGCTTGATTGATCTTGATGAATATGAGTATTACAAGAGTTGATCTACCACGGAGACCGTAATGGCTAAACCCTAGAAGTCTAACATGTATGATTATGATTGCCTCTGCGGACTAAGCCCTCCGGTTTATATAGACATCGGAGGGGACTAGGGCTATACAAGGTCGGCTATAGAGAAAGGAATCTTCATATCCAGGCGCCAAGCTTGCCTTCCACGGCAAGGAGAGTCACATCCGGACACAGGTGAGAGTCTTCGGTCTTGTATCTTCATAGCCCATCAGTCCGGCCCATGTCAATAGGCCGGACGCCCGAGGACCCCTTAATCCAGGACTCCCTCAGGCCTCGCCGATGGTCATGGTGCATGCTACCTCTTGAGCACTGTGTTGGTTTTCCCTTGAAGAGGAAAGGGTGATGCAGCAAAGTAGCGTAAGTATTTCCCTCGTTTTTTGGGAACCAAGGTATCAATCCAGTACGAGGCTCCACAGAAGTCCCTCGTACCTACACAAACAAACAAGAACCTCGCAACCAACGCGATAAAGGGGTTGTCAATCCCTTCACGGAAACTTGCAAAAGTGAGATCTGATAGAGATAATAAGATAAGATAAATATTTTTGGCATTTTTATGATATAGATTGAAAAGTAAGATTGCAAAATAAAGTAGATTGGAAACTTATACGATAAAAGATAGACCCGGGGCCATAGGTTTCACTAGTGGCTTCTCTCCTGATAGCATAAGTATTATGGTGGGTGAACAAATTACTGTCGAGCAATTGATAGAAAATTGCATAGTTATGAGAATATCTAGGCATGATCATGTATATAGGCATCACGTCCGCGACAAGTAGACCGACTCCTGCCTGCATCTACTACTATTACTCCACACATCGACCACTACCCAGCATGCATCTAGAGTATTAAGTTCATAAGAACAGAGTAACACATTAAGAAAGATGACCTGATGTAGAGGGATAAACTCAAGCAATATGATATAAACCCCATCTTTTTTATCCTCAATGGAAACAATACAATACGTGCCTTGCTGCCCCTGTTGACACTGGGAAAGGACACCGCAAGGTTGAAGCCAAAGCTAAGCACTTCTCCCATTGCAAGAAAGATCAATCTAGTAGGCCAAACCAAACTGATAATTCGAAGAGACTTGCAAAGATAACCAATCATACATAAAAGAATTCAGAGGAGTTTAAAATATTTCTCATAGATAAACTTGATCATAAACCCACAATTCATCGGATCTCGACAAACACACCACAAAAAGAGTTACATCGAATAAATCTCCAAGAAGATCGAGGAGAACTTTGTATTGAGATTCAAAGAAAGAGAACAAGCCATCTAGCTAATAACTATGGACCTGAAGGTCTGTGGTAAACTAGTCACAACTCATCGGAGAGGCCTTGGTGATGATGTAGAGGCCCTCCATGGTCGATTCCCCCTCCGGCGGAGCGCCGGCGAAGGCTCCAAGATGGGATCACGCGGATACAGAAGGTTACGGCGGTGGAATTAGGTTTTTGTGGTGCTCCTGGATGTTCTCGGGGTACGTGGATATATATAGGAGGAAGAAGTAGGTCGGTGGAGCCACGAGGGGCCCACGAGGGTGGGGGGCGCGCCCACCCCCTAGGGCGCGCCCTCCTACCTCGTGGCTTCCTCGTTTGCTGCTTGATGTCCACTCCAAGTCTCCTGGATTGCGTTTGTTCCAAAAAGATCGCTCCCGAAGGTTTCATTCCGTTTGGACTCCATTTGATATTCCTTTTCTTCGAAACGCTGAAATAGGCAAAAAACTACAATTCGGGCTGGGCCGCCGGTTAGTAGGTTAGTCCCAAAAATGATATAAAAGTGTAAAGTAAAGCCCATAAACATCCAAAACGGGTAATATAATAGCATGGAACAATAAAAAATTATAGATACGTTGGAGACGTATCAAGCATCCCCAAGCTTAATTCCTGCTCGTCCTCGAGTAGGTAAATGATAAAACCAGAATTTTTGATGTGGAATGCTACCTAGCATAATTCTTAATGCAATTTTCTTTATTGTGGCATGAATGATCAGATCCAAATGATTCAAGACAAAAGTTCATATTGACATAAGAAATAGTAATACTTCAAGCATACTAACAAAGCAATCATGTCTTCTCAAAATAACATGGCTAAAGAAAGTTCATCCCTACAAAATCATATAGTTAGGCTATGATTCGTTTTCATCACACAAAATACTCCCATCAAGCACAACCCGGTTTCAGCCAAGCAATTGGTTCATACTTTTTAACGCACTTCAGCTTTTTCATCTCTCACGCAATACATGAGCGTGAGCCATGGATATAGCACTATCGGTGGAATAGAATATGATGATGGAGGTTGTGTGGAGAAGACAAAAAGGGAGAAAGTCTCACATTGACGAGGCTAATCAACAGGCTATGGAGATGCCCATCAATTGATGTCAACATGAGGAGTAGGGATTGCCATGCAACGGATGCACTAGAGCTATAAATGTATGAAAGCTCAACAAAAGAAACTAAGTGTGTGTGCATTCAACTTGCTTGCTCACGAAGACCTAGGGCATTTTGAGGAAACCCATCGTTGGAATATACAAGCCAAGTTCTATAATGAAAATTTCCCACTAGTCTATGAAAATGACAACATAGGAGACTCTCTATATGAAGAACATGGTGCTACTTTGAATCACAAGTGTGGAAAAAGATAGTAACATTGTCCACCTTTTTTATTTTCTTTTTTTGGCCTTTTTTTATTTGGCCTTTATTATTTTATTGGCCTTTCTTTTTTTATTTGGCCTCTTTTTTTTTATAAGGGACAATGCTCTAATAATGATGATCATCACACTTCTATTTATTTACAACTCATTGATTACAACTCGATACTAGAACAAAATATGACTCTATATGAATGCCTTCGGTGGTGTACCGGGATGGGCAATGAATCAAGAGTTACATGTATGGAAAATTATGCATGGTGGCTTTGCCACAAATACGATGTTCTTTTATGTATGTCGACTGTAACTTTCGAATTTCCCAGGACTTCCTATTTTGGTAGGATTTTTAGAGTTCCAGAAGTATTCGAATTCTTTTTGCGGTGTGTTTGTCGAGATCCGATGAATTGTGGGTTTTTAGAGTTCCCAGGAACTCTAAACTTTCAACAGTATGTAGCAATCTGTAACTTTTGAATTCTTTTTGTGGTGTGTTTGTCGAGATCCGATGAATTGTGGATTTATGATTAAGATTATCTATGAACAATATTTGAATCTCCTCTGAATTCTTTTATGTATGATTTGTTATCTTTGCAAGTCTCTTTGAATTATCAGTTTGGTTTGGCCTACTAGATTCATCTTTCTTGCAATGGGAGAAGTGCTTAGCTTTGGGTTGAATCTTGTGGTGTCCTTTCCCTGGATGTTAGGGCAGCAAGGCACGTATTGTATTGTTGCCATCGAGGATAAAAAGATGGGGTTTATATCATATTGCTTGAATTTATCCCTCTAGATCATGTCATCTTGCCTAATGCGTTACTCTGTTCTTATGAACTTAATACTCTAGATGCATGCTGGATAGTGGTCGATGTGTGGAGTAATAGTAGTAGATGCAGAATTGTTTTGATCTACTTGTCGCGGACGTGATGCCTATATATCATGCCTAGATATTCTCATAACTATGCACTTTTCTATCAATTGCCCGACAGTAATTTGTTCACCCACCGTAATACTTATGCTATCTTGAGAGAAGCCACTAGTGAAACCTATGGCCCCCAGGTCTATTTTCCATCATATAAGTTTCCGATCTACTTTATTTTGCAATCTTTACTTACTAATCTATATCATAAAAATACCAAAAATATTTATCTTATTATCTCTATCAGATCTCACTTTTGCAAGTGGTCGTGAAGGGATTGACAACCCCTTTATCGCGTTGGTTGCAAGGTTCTTATTTGTTTGTGCAGGTACGAGGGATTTGAGTGTAGCCTCCTACTGGATTGATACCTTGGTTCTCAAAAACTGAGGGAAATACTTACGCTACTTTGTTGCATCACCCTTTCCTCTTCAAGGGAAAACCAACGCATGCTCAATAGGTAGCAAGAAGGATTTCTGGCGCCGTTGCCGGGGAGGTCTACGCACAAGTCAAGACATACCAACTACCCATCACAAACTTTTATCCCTCGCATTACATTATTTGCCATTTGCCTCTCGTTTTCCTCTCCCCCACTTCACCTTTGCCTTTTCTTTGCCTCTTTACCTTTTTCCTCTCCTTCGCCATGGCCGAATCAAAAAGGGCTAAGGGTTCTCTCCTAGGTTTTAGTACTTTGGATAGTCCCTCTGTCCTCTCTAAGCTCATAAATAATGATGCTATGGAAAGACCTACCGGGGTTATCAATGAGAGTTTGAATAATTTCGATGAAGATGATCCCGGAATTTTTCATTATTTACTTGATGAGTCTTTAAAAGATGCTTGGGATAGGCTATTAAGGATCCGAGCTAGCTATGTGCCACAATATCAAATTGAGATATACCTAAAAAGCTTTTATGTTGGCTTACCCTCTTCGTTCAAGCAAGTTTTAGATTCTATTTTTGAAGAAGGTTTTCGTGAGGGGGATGCTATAGATACCTATGAAAATATGAAAACTATATTTGGGCACCCCATGAGTGAGAAGGTTGAATCCACCTCTCTTTTATGCTTTTATCAAAACGAAATTATCAAAGAGATGAAGGCTAGCTTAGATGCAAATTTCCGTAGCGTGCTTAATCTTTCTTCCACCATAAATGGCAATGTGCTTTCCCAAAATAGAAAGATAAATGCTATAGATAAGAAATTTTCTCTTTTCTTTCCCAATACCAAAGATGGCAATACTTAGATCTATTCTCGCTTTTATGCCTAGCTAGAGGCGTTAAACGATAGCGCTTGTTGGGAGGCAACCCAATTTTATTTTTTTTCTTAGCTTTTTGTTCCTGTTCAGAATAAATAATTCATTTATCCTCTGGTTAGATGTGGTTTTATGTTTTATAGTGTTTGTGCCAAGTAAAACCTATAGGGTCATCTTGGGTGATAGTTAATTTGATCATACTGAAAAACAGAAACTTTTGCGCGCACGAGAATAATTTTCATAAATCACACAGACGTGCTTTTCACTTGATTCTTTTTGAAGAAGATTAATAAACAAATTTTCTAGGACTTCCTATTTTGGTAGAATTTGTGGGGTTTCAGAAGTATTCGAAAGTTACAGATTGCTACCGACTGTTCTTTTTTGACAGATTCTGTTTTTCGTGTGTCTTTGCATATTTTGATGAATCTATGGCTAGTATCGGGGGGTATGAACCATAGAGAAGTTGGAATACAGTAGGTTTAATACCAATATAAATAAACAATGAGTTCATTACAGTACCTTAAAGTGGTGGTTTGTTTTCTTGCACTAACGGAGCTCATGAGATTTTCTGTTGAGTTTTGTGTTGTGAAGTTTTCAAGTTTTTGGGTAAAGATTTGATGGATCATGGAATAAGGAGTGGCAAGAGCCTAAGCTTGGGGATTCCCAAGGCACACCAAGTTAAAATTCAAGGACAACCAAAAGCCTAAGCTTGGGGATGCCCCGGAAGGCATCCCCTCTTTCGTCTTCGTCTATCGATAACTTCACTTGATGCTATATTTTTATTCACCACATGATATGTGTTTTGCTTGGAGCATCTTGTATGATATGAGTCTTTGATTTTTAGTTTACCACAATCATCCTTGCTGTACACACCTTTTGGGAGAGACACACATGAATCGGAATTTATTAGAATACTCTATGTGGTTCACTTATATCTTACGAGCTATATAATTTTGCTCTAGTACTTCACTTATATCTTTTTAGAGCACGGCGGTGGTTTTATTTTATAGAAATTATTGATCTCTCATGCTTCACTTATATTATTTTGAGAGTCCTGTAGAACAACATGGTAATTGCTTTGGTTAAAATTTTAGTCCTAAAATGATGAGCATCCAAGATAGGTATAATAAAAACTATCATATAAAGTGCATTGAATACTATGAGAAGTTTGATGCTTGATGATTGTTTTGAGATATGAGGATGGTAATATTAGGGTCATGCTAGTTGAGTAGTTGTGAATTTGAGGAATACTTGTGCTAAAAGTTTGTGATTCCTGTAGCATCCACGTATGGTGAACCGTTACGTGATGAAGTTGGAGCATGATTTATTTATTGATTGTCTTCCTTATGTGTGGAGGTCGGGATCGTGCGATGGTTAACTCCTACCAACCCTTCCCCTAAGAGCATGCGTGTAGTACTTTGTTTTGATAACTTGTAGATTTTTGCAATAAGTATGTCAGTTCTTCATGACTAATGTCGAGTCCATGGATTATACGCACTCTCACCCTTCCACCAATGCTAGCCTCTCTTGTGTCGCGCAACTTTCGCCGGTATCATACACCCACCATATACCTTCCTCAAAATAGCCACCATACCTACCTATTATGGCATTTCCATAGCCATTCCGAGATATATTGCCATGCAACTTTCCACCGTTACGTTTATTATGACACGCTCCGCCATTGTCATATTGCTTCGCATGATCATGTAGTTGACATCGTATTTGTGGCAAAGCCACCTTTATAATTCTTTCATACATGTCACTCTTGAATCATTGCATATCTCGGTACATCGCCGGAGGCATTCACATAAAGTCATATTTTGTTCTTAGTATCGAGCTGTAATTCTTGAGTTGTAAGTAAATAAAAGTGTGATGATCTTCAATATTAGAGCAGTGTCCCAAGTGAGGAAAGGATGATGGAAGCAATGATTCCCTCACAAGTTGGGATGAGTCTCTGTACTTTATGAAAAATAAAAAAGGCCAAAGAAGCCCAAATAAAAAAGAGAGGCCAAAGAAGCCCATCAAAAAAATGAGAGAAAAAGAGAGAAGGGACAATGTTACTATCCTTTTACCACACTTGTGCTTCAAAGTAGCACCATGATCTTCACACTACTGGAATCAGCTTCTTTGCCGTCCGCCATGGCTGACGGCAAAGGCATAGATCCTGGACGGCAAACTTCTTTGTCGTCCGCCAGCAGACGACAAACTGTCCGTCTGAACAGGTGCCAGCAAAGACCTTCTTTGTCGTCCGCTTCCATGAAATGGACGGCAAAGGATTGTGTCGTCCGCCGTCTGAGGCCAGCAGACGGCAAATACAACGGATGGCAGTGGGGTGGCGTCAGAGCCGTTAGGGAGT
This sequence comes from Aegilops bicornis, assembly GCA_021605145.1. Taxonomy (NCBI): domain Eukaryota; kingdom Viridiplantae; phylum Streptophyta; class Magnoliopsida; order Poales; family Poaceae; genus Aegilops; species Aegilops bicornis. The sequence goes on from CM038673.1 coordinate 508,430,927, forward strand.
TAACGACGCTCTTTGCCGTCCGCCAGCAGAAGGCACAGAGTCGAAGCTCTTTGTCGTCGGTTGACGGACGGCAAAGAGCTCAGTTAGGCCAGCACTGGGTAGCTGCCACGTGGCCAGCTATGCCGTGTGCCAGCAGACGACAAAGATTCAAAGATCTTTGTCGTCCGCCAGCGGACGGCAAACTGTCCAAATAGGCAGTCAGTGCTCCCAGTTTCTACAGGTAGTTGCCACGTGTCCTCTTTGCCGTATGCTAGCAGATGGCAAATAGGCTATATATCCCCTGTTTTTAGTTATATCCATTTATTTCACTGGAATTCACACACAGATATACATACATACATATATATATATATATATATATATTTTCACAGGCACAACAGACATATGATGTATCCAACACATAGCTCCATCCATGAAAACATACATACAAAAGAAACACAGTTTCATCCATACATCTTACACTAATATCACAATGTTCATCCAACACATTGTTCCATGCATCCATATAACAAGTTCCACATTATTCTTCGATACAAAAGAAAAGAAGAACAGAGAAACAAGCACTCCATCCATGCAAGCTTCTATATAGTGAATTAAATCTGCAAAATGGGAAACAAGAAAGTTAGAAGAAGAAGAAGAAAACTAGACGAAGAAGAAGAAGAAGAAGAAGAAGAAGAAGAAACTTCTTCTTCTTCTTTTCTTCCTATTCCTTCTTTTCTTCCTCTTCCTTGATTTTCTCCATCCTATTATGTCATTTTGGACTAAATAGGCTAAATTATGTTATAAATGGACTAAATAGGCTAAATAAGAAGAAAAATGCCGAGCTAACGTAGCAAATTATGCCATTTTTGACCTAACTAAGCTTATTGTGTCATTTTAGAGGACAACAAGCTAAGTATATGACATTTATGAGGTTAGCAAGGTTATGATGCCATTTACGAATAAAAACAAGTAAGAGGAGGAAAAGAAGAAGAAGAAGAAGGAGAAGAAGACTAGAAGAAGAAGAAGACTTCTTCTTCTTCTTCTTCTTTTCTTCCTATTCCTTCTTTTCTTCCTCTTCCTTGATTTTCTTCATCTTATTATGTCATTTGTGGACAAAATAGGCTAAATTATGTCATAAATGGACTAAATAGGCTAAATAAGAAGAAAAATGCCATTTTTGAGCTAACGTAGCAAATTATGCCATTTTTGACCTAACTAAGCTTATTGTATCATTTTAGAGGACAATAAGCTAAGTATATGACATTTATGAGGTTAGCAAGGTTATGATGCCATTTATGAATAAAAACAAGTAAGAGGAGGAAAAGAAGAAGAAGAAGAAGAAGAAGAAGAAGAAGAGAAGAAGAAGAAGAAGAAGAAGAAGAAGAAGAAGAAGAAGAAGAAGTTGTTCTTCTTCTTCTTCTTTTCTTCCTATTCCTTCTTTCCTTCCTCTTCCTTGATTTTCTTCATCTTATTATGTCATTTGTGGACTAAATAGGCTAAATTATGTGATAAATGGACTAAACAGGCTAAATAAGAAGAAAATACTGTTATCACGAAGGTGTAGGAATGGTCGGGGCTGCGCCAGTGGCAGACGAAGGTGAAGGACCAGTCGGGGTTCCGGCATTGGCAGACGCGGAAGGATTGGTCGATGCTTGTCGGGAGACATGCTGAACCAAAGATCATTTCCAATAATGTCTCGTTAGCATGATGCAAACTGAAATGTGAATAGTAGTAGCTAAGGACCATTCAAATCAAACTCACCGTGGCCGCCGGAGCAATCTGGGGCATCGGTGGAGGGGCCTAGCCGTTTTTCTCGCACATGGTCTGCACATTTGGTTCTCACGAGTCAGTCATATTAGTTAGTAATGCGAACATTACGTGCATGATTGGGCTAATATGCATGAGAAACGTACCACGATGAGCTCGTATAGGGCCCAGTGAGACACCTCGTTCCGGTTCCTCTCCTCCTCTAACAACTTAGACGTCCTCTCCTCCCTCTCCCTCTCCCTCTCCGCCGCCTCCCTTTTTGCCTCCTCCAAAAGCGCCTGAGTCTTCAATCTCTCTTTATCAACCGCTGCCTGCAACACATCACTCCTCGTTAGCATTGTAATCGTCGACGGACGCACACACAATGTAATGGAGGAAAGGTCAGAGAGTCCGTATAACTAACCGCCACTGCGAGCTCCGCGGGCCGTGCACGAGGCGTTATCTCAAGATCAGAGCTACTCAGGCGCTTCTTGATCTGCGGGAGAGTCTTAGGACAACGTATCAGCCCATCACCAATGGCTTGAGAGCCATGGGACCTCCCACCACCAGATATCATCACCAGCTCTGTATCAAAAGGATCCTGGCTCGGGTTAAAGTCCTCCCCTTTCCTCGTCTTCCCCTCGTCTCTGTACTTCACAAGCTTGTGGTGGGAGGAGATGTTGGTGAAGCTCTCTGGATGATCTAGGTCAGACTCCGTGAATGCCTTGGCCTTCTTGTACGGGGCCATATGGGCCATGCCATAGAGGTCGAACAGACTTGGCACAGGCTTCTTGTGGTACTGCGCCTGAGAGAGAGGAACAAAATAATAGTTAAGGGCTCAAGCTAGCATAAAGAATGATATTGTTATATAAACTAGTTAACCCATTGCGCCAAATGGCGCAGAGACCTGCTGAAGACATGTTGTCGATGAAAATAGTTTCATGCTGCAAGAACCTTAAACTAAATCATGCTATTTTGTAAACATGTTTATTATTGTAGCGACCCGACCTCAGACGGTCAAGCCTCCGTATCCGCGTGCCATCCTCGATCAAGATGTCAGGCACACAAAGTACATCAATGTATATATCAAAGTGCAATCACATGTATAAATAACGTAAACCGATATATACCTCAATAGTCTCGCCGAAACAAGTAATCGGGTGTGGAGTCCCATCACGCCATCGGCAGATTGAGTGTAGACCGTAACTCGCATCGTATTCTTACTCGCTTGAAGAAAGTATCTGCAACATGATACGTTGCAGCCGCAGAGGTCAAGACATTGAATGTGCCGCAAGATCACAACATGAATAAATAGATGGTAAAAACTATACTATATGCAATTTGGCTTTGTGGCTCAGATTCGAAGTTTTGTTTATGTAAAAGCTGATTTTATTTTCCCTACATCAAAGGAATAAATGAAGTCTGTACTATGGAGTTTTCTATCATGACATGGTTCCGCCAACCGATGTCTCATAGCCCAAAATCATCATATGTTGCCCACAATTAAGTTATCAATCCGGTGTTGAGAGTTCCGAGATAGATCCAAGTCCAGATGCTCAAATTGTCCGTAACCGGGGACACAGCTAATCGATTAGGTTTTAACCCTCTGCAGAGGTTTGTACACTTTACCCGCAAGATTCGATCCCTCTCTTTACGTTCGCACTTCAGAGTGTTTGAGAACAAGATGACCAAACATGGTCTTCCAAAGAGTTCCTCGACCACCGTCTGTACTCAACCCATCCTACCGTAGTTCTACATCTGCTAGTACCGTCCCAACCAGAGTCACTACTAAGGTCAACCAAGCCAGAGCCCATAATGACTTGCGGTTGCATGTAAGCTTCCGGGCGTGAAGTATTCTTCCGCCTCTTTGAGTCTGGGTGAAGCTTTCCGCAAGATGTCATGGCGCTTTCTCCATGCATCCCGGCCAACCCATGGTTTCTCCAGGTGCCCACAACCGTCCTTCACCCAGTAGTGTGTATTGAATTCTTGTCTTGAGTCTTGAAGTATTGAGGCCTTGAAAATGCAGTCCTTGCAGATGCCATCATGGAGTTGTCGTCATTGACGTAGAGTCCTCCTTCTTCACACCACTCTCGAGCACTCATACCAAGCCCCGTCTACTATAGCGTAGCATTAAAATAAAATATCGTCCCGGGCTTGGTAACAGGGTGATGGGTTCTGCCTCGTGCATACTACTCAACTACAAGGATTCAATAACACTATCGAGGGTGGTTGCAAAGATGCCACTAAATGCAATAAAACATAGGTATGAAAGCATGGTCAAAGTGAACTTGCCTTGCTGACGATCTTCGAAAACTAGGGACTCGTGGTAGCAAACTTCGCACTCCGGAAATTCTACCGAGGCAAACAATAACCATAATAAGCACATAGCATATGATCACTTAACACAATAGCATATTAATAGCAACATAACACATCAAAACAACCAAATCAAAACCCAAGGGAAAACTTAAAGAAAACCAACTCAAGTTTCCTACTTCAAACAATCAACTAGAATAGTTTTATATAACAAGAATTTTCTCAACTTAACCTAATCATGGTTTTATGTTAACTTAACAGAAAAGATTTCATTTAAGCAACTAGGAGCAAAAAGAATTAATTTAAAATCTATTACCAAACTCCTATTAGGCCTAGTTCAATTTTCTATTAAGAAAAATAAAATAAAACTTTTATTTATTATAAATAAAAGTTCATCCTATAAAGTGACAGAAACTATCCTAGAATAATCAATCACAAGTTAAAAATAAATTTATTTACTAATTAAAATAATAGGAAAACAGTAGCTAGTTAATTAATTAGGATTAACAATATTCTGCTTAAAAATATTTATTTATTAATAATAAAATAACCAAATTAAATTCTATGTTTTTGAAATGTAAAAATAAAGTTGGGACAAAAGAATCATCCAAAAATAATTTTTCTAACTCATGTTATAACAGATTTACTTTTCTGACTAAAACTAAATTAAAGCAATTTTAATTAATTATAACATGGCTAATTATATTTTCTTCAGAAACTATAGAAAATTTGCAAACCAACAAAAAAAAGATTCACCTAAAAATATTAAACAGAATAAAAGATATGAATTTTTCAAAACAGGAACTATTCTGTTAAAACAGAAAACGAAAATAAATGAAAAAGGGCCTAATGGGCCTAAACTACGCACTGAGCGTAATATAAACTAAACGGGCCTAGGGTTAAACGAGTCGGGCCGGCTCTAAAATAAAAACCTAACTTAAAAATTAAACCGGAATGAACCGCCGAACCGGCTTAATAAAAACGTGTATTTCTTCTGAGGTGATCTAATCCTAACCGTCGAGGATGAATCGGACGGGGAGGTGATCTCCCATGACTAACCGGAGCTCGACGGGCGGCGGGCGGCGGCGGTGGCGAAAAGTGCGGCCTCTCCGGCTGCCGGGGAGGTCGGTGGAGGAGTGCTGGAAAGTGACGAGCCTCGGGGTGGTCTGGTGGAGTCGGTGGGGGTCGGGAGGGTGTAGGGCGACGGCGGCGACAGAAATGGCGGCGGCGGATGGCTCGGGTCTCCGGCGAGCGCGGGTGAGAGGCGGAGGCGTTCCGGTGAGGGGGCGAGGGGGAAACGGGTGCGGGGAGGGGTTTAAGTAGGGGGCCTCGGCGGGTAAGGGAGGCGATCGGGAGGGATCGAATCCGGATCTCACGGATCCCGGCGATGCGGCGGCGCGGCGAGGCGCGGGAGGTTGAAGGAGGGGTGGGGCTGCACAGCCGGTGAGAGGAGAGGGGGGTGGTGCGGTCAGGCGACCGGCAAGCGTTCAGGCGAGGGGGTGGTGCGATCGGTCTTTGGGCAGCTCATTTGGCGCTGAGTGGGCAGGCTGCTGGCCAGCTGATGGCCGGGCTGGGCAGAGGCTGGTGGCGCTGGGGGTGTTCCTTTTTTAATTTTTTTAATAAAACAAAACAGAGATAACTTATAAAATAATAATATTTTATATAGGACATATATATATCAAAATGATCAGGGAATATTCCCTATCATTTGAACATTTTTCCAAAGGCAAAATCCAAACTTTATAAAAATTCATTTTTTCTCAAATTCAAATAAAATTCAGATTTGAATCCAAAACTTTTGGCATTGTTTTCTTCTGACATATTTGGAGTGTCATGTTACTCCTCTCATACTTTTTCTCAAGTAGTTGTCAGGCATAGTTTTGAAATGAATTCCACTTGCCAAAATTTGAATTCAAATACCAAAACTCAAAATCTTCTGAAACTCCAAATGGCACTTTCAAATGACTTTCAATTTGATACTTTTTAACTTCCAACTCATATTTCATATAATTGAAGAAGTCATTTTATCTTCCCTCATGAAAATCATTGAGTTGCATAAAGCTTTGAATTTGAAATATTCTCAAATGACATTCAAATCTTTTCAAAACCCTTTTTATTCCAAATGGAAGAAGTCATGTCATCTTCACTCTAGGGTTTGGTGTTGGAATGAACTTGAGTTCATTGAGATCCAAAAAGGCAAAGGGGAAAGTTTGGGAAAGTCATTTCATTCCCTCTCATTCAATCTTTCAAAAAATTTCAAATTCCACTCAATTTCACTCAATCAATCAGACAAACAATCAGACAACAGGCATAGTTATTTATTTAATATAACATTCCAAAATTTAGAATTTTGGGATGTTACAAACCTACCACACTTAAAAATGAATCTCGTCCTCGAGATTCGAAGAGGCTAGCAAGAAATAGGTTAGGGTTTGGGGGTCTTCTAGCAAAAGTTCTGGTCAGAAAGGTCAGGGATGCTACCACACTCAAAACAAGGTTACAGTTCCAATAAACTCAGATACTTCCTCTGGAGTGCCGACAATGTATGTCTCTTCACATATCCTACAATAGCTCCTTCACCAAAGCTCTTCTGTCAAAAGCATAGAGTTTTCCTCAAAATCTTGGGTTGGTTCGTCAAAGTTGTGGTTCGTCCGAGACTGGATCTTCTTAGCTGATAGGTCCGTGTCCATTCTAGACAACTATCGAAATACTCATGGTGGTCTACAATTTATGGTTTCTCCTGTAGAAAACGGGTCTGGGTTGAACCTCACCGTATAACCTACGACTGGCATCAGTTGCCTGTAAAGGGGTTCCATCGTCCTACCATTCTATGGTTTTATTGCTTATCGCTTCGACACTCTTCTAGGGTTTTCGAGGCTCTCTGATTTCCCATCAACATATGATAGTTCATGATAGAAGTCTCCGGTATGGGGGCCAATCCATCCCGTACTTAAATCATTACCACATACGTAAACAGTGAATCACGTATTCTAACACTTGGGCATACTCACAAGCATTGCGGAATTTCTCTTGTTCTCGAACTGGTTTCGAGTAATTCCATGGTTTCTGCAAGCCAAACAAAACATCTATCGTTACTTCACCACTCTCGTGTTTTTATGTAACCTCCTACGAGCGTATGCTGATTGGATCACTGATTCTTCCAAATTTATTACTTTATCAAGGTTACATCTGTTCCTTTTCAAAATCCTGGGCCTGTGGGTTATGGCCCACTTCAACACTAGTGCAGCTTTAACTCATCCTTGGAGTAACTCTCATATTACACCTCCTTTAAATCCAGTAGTACTGCTTTCTTCATACCATCATATCAAAAGCACAACTCCAACTTATTTTGTCCGGTTTCCTTCTATGGACCGTCATGAATAACACATTTCTTTCTTCATTGATCCTGTGGTTTTACGGAGTACTACGACACCAAAGAAAAATGCACTAGCTTATCCATAAATCTCATTATTTTCATATTCGATCTTTTATTACATCCTTAACCATTTTTCGTGAATCCAAATTCCAAAAGGTTTATTACAAATGCTGCCACCCACATGGTTCGGTATGGTCAGACATTACTTCCAACTTTATTCATTTTTCCTCCTTGAGGATTCTTCATCCCATCGAATTGTGCGACATGCGCCTTGAAATCTTCAATCTTCTGTTTCATCGTGGTGGCCTTGAGCTTCACCTCCATCATCTCTGTATGCACTTCGCCACGTATTCCTGAGTATAACGGAGTCTTGCTTCAAGTATTTCTCCGATCTGGCGTATGGCTTCCATGGCTGCTTCACGAACAGCATCGAAGAAAGTTGCTTGTGGCACCCGTGAAATGAAAAAGTACTGCCGCATCATCTTTGGGCAAACTCCTTTCACATGGTGGAGGTGTACCTCCACATACCAAAGTTCCACTCCCTTTTGCATGAAGGGGTAGCCTTTGTAGACTGCATCTCCTTCAAGGTGAATATGCTTCATCATGTCTTTCAGGATCTTCGGGTAATCATGATCACTTGTCAGGGTCATGATCGTTTCCGGACCTTCAAGGAAAGACTCGTAAAGGGTCGTCATCTGCAGTTGAAAAAAAAGAAAAAATGGTGCTCAGAATAAGGTGCATATCTCCTGGGGCACACATTCATATCATCCAAACAAAACTTCAAACTCAATTTCCAATATCCAATTTATGCATCACAACTCACTTTCTTCCATGTTCATCCAGAATATTAATTTCCAAGATAAAATATGACAACTCCTTAAAGCCTTTCAGCACGTGACATTACAACTTTATTGAGTCATGAACTATTACAATCTCTGAGTAATCTATTACATAACTCAACTCATTGAACTCATGAAAATAAAACTGCTTTCTACTCCTCTTGTTATCAAAATTCCAACTACTCAACTCCAGCTGTCGTCTTGTTGGGACATTTAATAGCATAATGTCCTGCTTCCTTGCAGCGAAAACAAACGACTTCCGACATGTCTCGGGGCTTCTTTGTGATTATGTGGGCTCCTTGGATTCTTGGCTTCTTTTCTGGATATTTACTAGCGTAATGACCTAAATCCTTGCACCTGTAACAAGTGATATGACTTAGGTCCTTCTCTGCAAAAATTGCGTTGTTCTCGGGTTGCCTTCTTTCTCTCTTCCTGGATTTCTCTGTAATGATCAGAGTTTCTACCTCCCGAGGGTCAAACTTCACTTCTGCTGTCGGGAAATATCCCAGATACTCTTTTCTTCCCTTGGGGCAATACTGTGAAAAATGTCCTTCTTCTCCACATGAATAGCAGGCATTGGAGTAAAATCTGTTGAGGCCTTCTCCATCAAGGTCTTCAACACTTTCATTCACCACTGGTTCTTTCATAACTTCTCGGAGAGCTTCTTTCATTCCTCCTTCCTGCTCCTGAATAGTTTGTTGCACCATGGGGGTAAATGTGACACTGCACCGGGTAGTGGGTGGTTCCTTCACACAAGAAATAAGTCACCTGACTAGTTGGGCATTCCTCAGCTGGGTGTTTCTCCCCACAATGAGAGCATCCATCCTTGTGTTCCTCCTGGGTGTGTCCTATTTCTCCGCAAATCTTGCAGGCACAAGGTTTATTCCTTGGTGTTTCATGGTGCTTCCGGATAAGACGTGATCTCAACAGGGTCTCCTTGAATTCCTCCCAAGTTCTTGCTCCATTAAATCCCTGTATGGCTTGATGCATTTTCCACCAGGTTGCAGCACTTTCTGTAAAGTACTGAAGAGCATATTGAACCTCATACTTCCTTAAACCAAATTGCACCCGAAGTGTTTTTCCATGTTCTGCATCCATAGCTCTGCCTCCGGCTGAGTCTTTGGTCCAGAGAATATCAGTCCAACTTCATTCATCATCTATGGGGTTCAAAAGTTTTGGGATGAGATATGAGAGAGGTGGGGAGGGATATACACACAATACAAACAATAGTTTTTGAAGAAACAAGTTTTTTTTGGGGCTGTCGGAAAAACATCAAACAAAGGATAGCTCACAAATCATCGCATCTAACGTAGGTGTATAACAGGGGTTTGGTCTCTAAAGGTCAAATAATTCTTCAGGAACTTCAAATTCTTCAAGTCTTCAGAGTCTTCAATTGTTGCAGCTGCAATTCTTCCAACACATGGTGAAATCCTCTTTACTCTGAAATGGCCATCAGTTGTTCGATATCTTTAATTCTTGGAGTGACTTCAGTTGATCTTCCGTGTGGTCAAAAGGGAAAGGTGTATATTCTAACTATTTGAGGTGAGAGTGTCTATTTGATAAAATCTGAAAAGATGAGAAGTGAGAGTCTTTTTGAAAATAAAGTTTTAGAAATTTCCTGTCCAAGGGGCTTTCCGATTTCTAGGGTCACGTCCTACCCAACATGTGCTCGATACCATATTCATGGCGACCCGACCTCAGAACGGTCAAGCCTCAGTATCCGTGCCATCCCGGATCGGTATCTTTGGCACACACACAGACATCAATGTATATATCAAAGTGCAATCACATGTATAAATAACGTAAAACCGATAAATACCTCAATAGTCTCGGTGAAACAAGTAATCGGGTGTGGAGTCCCATCAGCGCCATCGGCAGATTGAGTGTAGACCGTAACCCTGTACCGTATTCTTACTCGTCGGAAGAAAGTATCTGCAACATGATACGTTGCAGCCGCGTAGGTCAGTACATTGAATGTGCCGGCAAGATCACAACATGAATAAATAGATGGTAAAAACTATACTATATGCAATTTGGCTTTGTGGCTCAGATTCGAGTTTTGTTTATGTAAAGCTGATTTTATTTTCCCTACATCAAAGGAATAAATGAAGTCTGTACTATGGAGTTTTCTATCATGACATGGTTCCGCCAACCGATGTCTCATAGCCCAAAATCATCATATGTTGCCCAAAATTAAGTTATCAATCCGGTGTTGAGAGTTCCGAGATAGATCCAAGTCCAGATGCTCAAATTGTCCGTAACCGGTGACACGGCTAATCGATTAGGTTTTAACCCTCTGCAGATGTTTGTACACTTTACCCGCAAGATTCGATACCTCTCATTACGTAATCGCACTTCGTGAGTGTTTGAGAACAAGATGACCGAAACATGGTCTTCCAAAGAGTTCCTCGACCACCGTCCGTACTCAACCCATCCTACCGTAGTTCTACATCTAATAGTACCGTCCAGCCAGAGTCACTACTAAGGTCAACCAAGCCAGAGCCCATAATGACTTGCGGTTGCAGGTAAGCTTCCGGCGTGAAGTATTCTTCCGTCTCTTTGAGTCTGGGTGAAGCTTTCCGCAAGATGTCATGGCGCTTCTCCATGCATCCCGGCCAACCACTGGTTTCTCCAGGTGCCCGTCAACCGTCCTTCACCCAAAGAGTGTGTATTGAATTCTTGTCTTGAGTCTTGAAGTATTGAGGCCTTGAAAATGCAGTCCTTGCAGATGCCATCATGGAGTTGTCGTCATTGACGTAGAGTCCTCCTTCTTCACACCACTCTCGAGCACTCATACCAAGCCCCGTCTACTATAGCGTAGCATTAAAATAAAATATCGTCCCGGGCTTGGTAACAGGGTGATGGGTTCCTGCCTCATGCATACTACTCAACTACAAGGATTCAATAACACTACTGAGGGGTGGTTGCAAAGATGCCACTAAATGCAATAAAACATAGGTATGAAAGCATGGTCAAAGTGAACTTGCCTTGGACGATCTTCGAAAACTAGGGACTCGTGGTAGCAAACTTCAGACTCAGGAAATTCTACCGAGGCAAACAATAACCATAATAAGCACATAGCATATGATCACTTAACACAATAGCATATTAATAGCAACATAACACATCAAAACAACCAACTCAAAACCCAAGGGAAAACTTAAAGAAAACCAACTCAAGTTTCCTACTTCAAACAATCAACTAGAATAGTTTTATATAACAAGAATTTTCTCAACTTAACCTAATCATGGTTTTACGTTAACTTAACTGAAAAGATTTCATTTAAGCAACTAGGAGCAAAAAGAATTAATTTAAAATCTATTATGAAACTCCTATTAGGCCTAGTTCAATTTTCTATTAAGAAAAATAAAATAAAACTTTTATTTATTATAAATAAAAGTTCATCCTATAAAGTGACAGAAACTATCCTAGAATAATCAATCACAAGTTAAAAATAAATTTATTTACTAATTAAAATAATAGGAAAAGCAGTAGCTAGTTAATTAATTAGGATTAACAAGATTCTGCTTAAAACTATTTTTTATTAATCCTAAAATACCCAAATTAATTTCTACGGTTTGGCAATGTCAAAATAAAGTTGGGACAAAAAGAATCATCCAAAAATAATTTTTCTAACTCATGTTATAACAGATTTACTTTTCTGACTAAAACTAAATTAAAGCAATTTTAATTAATTATAACATGGCTAATTATATTTTCTACAGAAACTATAGAAAATTTGCAAACCAACAAAAAAAGAATCACCTAAAAATATTAAACAGAATAAAAGATATGAATTTTTCAAAACAGGAACTATTCTGTTAAAACAGAAAACGAAAATAAATGAAAAAGGGCCTAATGGGCCTAAACTACGCACTGAGCGTAATATAAACTAAACGGGCCTAGGGTTAAACGAGTCGGGCCGGCTCTAAAATAAAAACCTAACTTAAAAATTAAACCGGAACGAACCGGCCGAACCGGGCTTAATAAAAAAAACGTGTACCCCTTCGGGGGTGATCTAATCCTAACCGTCGAGGATGAATCGGACGGGGGAGGTGATCTCCGGCGACTAACCGGAGCTCGATGGCGGCGGCGGCGGCGGTGGCGAGTGCGTTGACCTCTCCGGTCGTCGGGGAGGTCGGTGGAGTGGCCCGGCGGGTGCGGACGAGCTCGGGGGGTGGTCTGGTGGAGTCGGTGGGGGTCGGGAGGGTGTAGGGCGACGACAGCGACGGAAATGGCGGCGGCGGATGGCTCGGGTCTCCGGCGAGCGCGGGTGAGAGGAGGAGGCGTTCCGGTGAGGCGAGGGGGAAACGGGTGCGGGGAGGGTTTAAGTAGGGGGCCTCGGGGTAAGGGAGGCGATCGGGAGGGGGATCGAATCCCGGATCTCACGGATCCGCGATCGTGGCGGCGGCGCGTGAGGCGTCGGAGGTTGAAGGAGGGTGGGGCCTGCCTGTCGGTGAGAGGAGAGGGTGGTGCGGTGGGCGACCGGGCCAAACGTTCAGGCGAGGGTGGTGTGGTCGGGGGTACTCGGCTTGGCGCTGGTGGGCAGCCTGCTGGCGCGCTGGTGGGCAGGGCTGGGCCGGGCGCTGGGGTGTTTCCCTTTTTTAAATTTTTATTTTTTTTTATTTTTTTTAATAAAACAAAAACAGAGATAACTTATAAAATAATAATATTTTATATAGGACATATATATATCAAAATGATCAGGGGAATATTCCCTATCATTTGAACATTTTTCCAAAGGCAAAATCCAAACTATATAAAAATTCATTTTTTCTCAAATTCAAATAAAATTAAGATTTGAATCAAAAACTTTTGGCATTGATTTATTCTGACATATTTGGAGTGTCATGTTACTCCTCTCATACTTTTTCTCAAGTTGTTGTCAGGCATAGTTTTGAAATGAATTCCACTTGCCAAAATTTGAATTCAAATACCAAAACTCAAAATCTTCTGAAACTCCAAACGACACTTTCAAATGACTTTCAATTTGATACTTTTTAACTTCCAACTCATATTTCATATAATTGAAGAAGTCATTTTATCTTCCCTCATGAAAATCATTGAGTTGCATAAAGCTTTGAATTTGAAATATTCTCAAATGACATTCAAATCTTTTCAAAACCCTTTTTATTCCAAATGGAAGAAGTCATGTCATCTTCACTCTAGGGTTTGGTGTTGGAATGAACTTGAGTTCATTGAGATCCAAAAAGGCAAAGGGGAAAGTTTGGGAAAGTCATTTCATTCCCTCTCATTCAATCTTTCAAAAAATTTCAAATTCCACTCAATTTCACTCAATCAATCAGACAAACAATCAGACAACAGGCATAGTTATATATTTAATATAACATTCCAAAATTTAGAATTTTGGGATGTTACAATTATGTTGTTAAATAATAGTTTGGGAAAAGGGAAAGTTTGCATAATATGAATAATGTTCAGTTTGAAAATATGGCCACTGTGATGAGAGAGTAAAGTTGGCATGGTTGTATTTTTTACCAAGTTTGAAAACATGGTTATCATGATGAGAAACCTGGCCATGCATATTTTTCCTGCAAAAAAAGAGGGAAAAAGATAAGAAACCTAAGAAAACAAACATGTCTTTGTTGTGCCTATAGGGAGATATAGGGATCATGAGGTATTAGAATATCCCATATGTTATTTAGCCCGCCCACACAGGTATTAGAATACATATCAACATCCCACGTGTTAAGGACATATCCGATATTGGTAGTTGAAAGCCTTTGTGTTAAATCATGCTATATTGAAAATATGTTTATCCCGCTGAAAATTTTGAGCTTGAAAAAATAATCATTTGTATAATTGGTAATAGAAAGCCTGTGTGTTAAATCATATTATATTGAAAATATGTTTATCACGCTGAAAACCTGAGTTTGAAAAAACAATCATATTTGTATAACATGTATAGACCTGTTAAGGAAGCATTTTTTTTAGTTGAAAATATGGTTATCACACTGAGAAATCTGAGTTTGAAAAAAATCATATTTGTATAAGATGTATAGACCATACAACTCGACAGTAGAATTTGGAAATGTTAATCTTCTGAAGTCCTGCATAGTGCCTTAGAATAATGAGTATAGTACAGAAGAAAGAAATGGTACTCCCATCGATCTAAAATAACTGTCGTGGTTGTAGTTCAAACCACTACACTTATTTTGGATCGCAGGGAGTAGATAACAATAATTAGGCAACTCCAATAATTGGAAGCACAGGGGGCATGTCAATATAATTATAAATTTTGATCTCCACCGGTTTAGAAATAACCAATGCAATTGCACACAGATCAAACCATCATTTCTTCCAACATAAAAAACAACAATATCAGGTTCCTGTCCCACAACAGGGCCTGTCTACCAAGCCACACTAAAGCATAAACGTTCTTCTCTTCAACAATGCAAAAATTTTGTACTGTCATAGAGCTACACCTACAGTAGAAACATAAATCAGGCTAAAACAGAAGCATACACCATTTGGGAATTCTCAGATGCCCAGATAAGTCGTATGTAAGTAGCTTGACTGCAATTTAACCAAAACAAAAAATCTTCTGTTTCTGTATGTTTGCCTGTAGTTGATATGCCTGCAATCACTCGAGCTGACAAGATCATATGCTTGCAATCATTTGAGCCGTTAATTAGCCAAAATTCTTGACACAACATCAAAATACCTCTATAAAAAGGAAGAAACATGACAAAATGTTATGAACAGAATGAGAAAGATACTAAATAAATGTAAACCAGTGATGAAAAATGAAGAGCTACAACAAAATGGGAAATCAAAATTTCTAAACAACATTAGCTCTTGATGTAAGAATTTGCAAAACTTAGAAGACAACTCTTGCAGTCTACATTACCTATCACAATTAAAATATAAGATTTCTCAACTGGATAATCAGGATTGTGCTAATATTTACTAATCCTAGAAATCATCAATTCAAGTCCTCTGTTTCAGTGAGAACATCAAAATCCCCTTTGATAAGGAACTGCTTGATAAGCACCGGGACAAATGATGACTTATATTTTAAAAATGGTGCTGAAGCCACATTGCATGGTAAGGAGCAACAACAAAATGCTAAATTTTTGGTCAAGGTAAGGAAGGCTGCATTATCATATTAAGATAGAAATCCCTTCTAAGTTCACACTACAAAAAAATACACTTTCGTGATGATACGTGTTTGTTACAGTAGGTCGCGTTTTTTATCATGCATGTACATCCATGACAAATTTATGGCAGAATCAAGATAGTCATACCTGTGTTGTTGTAGAAGTGTTCCATGACATTACCAAAATTATCATCACGGAAGTGTCCACTTCCATGACGATAAATCGCGCGTCACAGAAGTGCTTTCGTCAAGGGTGACCGACACGTGGCATCCACCGTAACGGGACACCGTTAAGCTATCGGGTCGGGTTTTGAATCCGATAACCCGTTAACAGCCCCGACCAATGGGGATTTTCCACGTGTAAAATCATCATTGGCTGGAGGAAACACGTGTCGGCTCATCGTTGGGACAGATGTCATCCACTCATTGGACGGAAGGCGCCTATGATACGTCGACACGTGGCACGGCCCAACAGAGGCCCATTCCTGTGAAAAGGCCGGCCCAGTAAAAATTAGCAGGCCAGCCCATATAAGGCCTACTTGTGTCAGGTCCATTTAAGCCCACGGCCCATACGAGACGTGCCAATTCGACCCGTCAACGACCCGTTAAAGATTTGACACCATTGCAGCCCATCGCCGCTCGAGCCGTTAATGACCCGCTATATATTTGGGCTCAATATCGGCCCGATGAGATTTCGTTCGTTAACGGCCCATTTAGTGGATGGGCCAATTTTCAGGATGTACATCTTTCGGCCTTTTAGCGACCCATTTAAATGTTGGGCTAATTTTCGGCCCGGTGTGTCTTTTAGCCTGTTGACGGCCCATAAATCTGATGGGCCATTTGTTGTCGGATCAGAGTTTCAGCCTTTTAGCAGCCCATTTAGGTGTTGGGCCAATTTCTGGCCCGGTGTCACTTTTAGCCTGTTGACGGCCCATAAATCAGTTGGGCCATTTGTAGTCGGACCTGAGTTTTGGCCTTTTAGCGACCCATTTAAGTGTTGGACCAATTCCCGGCCCTGTGTGCCTTTCGGCCTGTTGACGGACCATAAATGAGTTGGGCCATTTGCAGTCGGGCCTTAGTTTTGGCCTTTTAACGGCCCATCCCTTCATGGTCCAATACCAGCCCGGTTTCTCTTTCAGCCTGCTAAAGGCCCACAACACAGTTGGGCCATTTACAATACGACCTCACTTTCGGCCTCTTAGCGGCCCATGGTCTTCATGGTCCAGTACAAGCCCGCTGTCTCTTTCGGCCTGCTAAAGGCCTAAGTATAGTTGGGCCATATGTAGCCCAAACTTAGTAACGGCCTTTTAACGGCCCGTGAAATAAATTGGGACCACCTGTTGCCTGCTTCGATGTCGTCCTGTTAATGACCCGGGAGGTAAGAGGGCCGACCATTAACTTTCGGCCTAGTAACGGCCCATTAACTTAATGGGCCCACTAAAGTTCGTACATGTCTTTAGGCCAAATTAGATAATTTGAGCCCATTACGACGAGCAATTATGCACATGAACAAAACCGATCAAGCAAAGGTACGGCATACAGGAATAACGCTGCACATCCAACATATATTACAGGAAATTACATCCACTGGGCAATCAAAGATTGATGCCGGTGCAAATAAATGAGCGTAACCTAACCATCTACAACGCCACAATCTGCAACCTCAAAGATGATGACGCCCATTACCATGTGGGCAAGTTCTTTATGCTTTGCTACATTGTCTCTGAAAACATTGATCAGTTGTTGTGTCGCACAACTCTGCACCTCTGATTCATCCACCATTTCCATCATTGATTCAGCCATTAATTGGTTCATAAACATACATTTATTCTGTTGCATTCGAGGTAGAGGATACTGAACAGATTTAGATGGCGATTTTGGCAGGCTTGTATTATTGATAGTGGAGAGTGTCTCAACCACTACATCATAACATAAATTAGGACGGGAACCAAACAGATTAATCATGAGTTATTGCCATATTACCTGGCCTAGATTTACTGGAAAGAAACAATGGGGTTGCCTTCTTTGTTTTCGTAGTTTGTCTTCTTATCTTCAAAGACTGCACAAAATTAACACACTAGCATTGCTATCATTGGCCAAGTCGATAATAGGAAAGCAACATTGACACAACGAACGTTTGGGCAACTAGCCTACACCAAATTAACACAATATGGCACAGCTATCATCAGCCGTAAGGTAGTACGAAAGCAACATTGACACAATGAATGAATGGGCAACCGGAGAAGCACTAAAATTCAAGAATGTGCGTGATATGAGATAGTACATTCATGCAGCTCTGTATGCAAAACTACTGTGCGCTTTTCCTTACAAAAATCAACATTGGCGCCTTTAACATTTTGCTACAACTAATTTTAGATCAGATAAAGGTTAGATTCACGCCGATTAACAAAATACATGTTGATGTAAAAATATAGTGCTATACAATGTGTACTTACATCAAAGATTGGAGCACCGAGAATTCCATAAGATATTTTCCTCCAATACGATCCCAATGGAGGAAGTCTTCTATCGTTTAACCTTATTTTCTAAAAGAGAGATGGGTAAGAAACATGTAGAAAATATGATCAAAATGCTATAAAATTTCATGATGCGAGGATACTCACACGCTTCTTAGAATGGAGTTGACATTCTTTGCCGGATCGAGCGGACTAGTTCTTTGGCCACCGGAATCGCTTATTATCGTGGGAGTTGGGTTTCTCTGTCTTTGGAGCAAGATTCTATGAAAAATGGAGTTGGTTTATTATCTCTGGCGTTTGATCTTTTGCAAAGACCTGGTTTGTAACCCTTCAGATTCTAACATAGCCGTCTTCACCTTGCATGCCTTATATAGAAGAATGGTGATTCAGTTATAAAACATGCTACAGCAGAGATGGAATAGGTACTAAAGAATAGAAAGGCATGACATATTGACATGTATTTCCTCCATCCGGAAACAAATGGACGGTTCTAGGCGTATTTCAGTTCTAGATACATCCAGTTTTATCCATTTCTGCGACATTTAATCCGGACGGAGGGAGTATGATGTAAGCTAGGGATACGACAGACAACAGAGTAAAAAATCATGAAAAACCCACCGCAGAACCAAAGTATTCAAACCCACCGATATGAGATAGTACACTCATGCATTTCAGATGCAAAACTACCGTGCAGTTTTCCTTACAAAATCAACATTGTGGCCTTTAATCATACATTTTGCTACAACTAAATTTAGATCAGATAAAGGTTGGGTTCACGCCGATTAACAAAATACATGCCGATGTAAAAATATAGTGATATACAATAGGTACTTACATCTACATTGGAGCACGTAGAATTCTGCAAGAATCTTTCCTCATAAACGATACCATTGCAGAAATTCTTCTATCTGAAGCTTATTTTCTAAAAGAGAGATGGGTAAGAAACATGTAGAAAATATGATCAGCATGCTATAAAATTTCATGATGCAAGGATACGCACACGCTTCTTAAAATTGAGTTGACATATTTTTGCTCGACTGGAGCGGACTAGTTCTTTGGCCACCGGAATCGCTTATTATCGTGAGGAGTTAGGTTTCTCTATCTGTGGAGTAGTATCTATAAAAACTGGAGTTGGTTTATTATCTCCTGGCGTTTGGATCTTTTGCAAAGGCCTTGTTTGTAACCCTTCAGATTCTAACATAGTCGTCTTTCCCTTGCATGCCTTGTATAGAAGAATGGTGCTTTAATTATAAAACATGCGACAAAGCAGAGAGATGGAATAGGTAATCAAGAGTAGAAAGGCATGACATATTGACATGTATTCCTCCATCCGAAAAAAATGGATGGGTCTAGGCGTATTTCAGTTCTAGATACATCCTTTTTTATCCATTTCAGCAACATGTAATCCGGACGGAGGGAGTATGGTGTAAGAGCTAGGGATACGACAGGACAACACAGCCAAAAAACACTAGTTGAGTGTAAAACTATATGCTAGCGGAATACGATGTAAATAACTAAGGCAACATACACGTGTATGATTGGGAAAATAAGATGGCATTTCAACAGAGCACTAGAACAACACTTCAATGTAAAAAACATGGTATGGCGTATGATGAAGTACATACCGATGAATAACAATGCATAAGATATTCTAGCATGATGTCCAAATTAAGCAGATGGCATTGCGATAGAGTAGAATGACAGTACTTGAATTTGAAAACATGTTGTCATGAATTGAATAGGTACTGAAAAATAGGAAGGCATGACATATTTACATGCATGATCAGCATGCTAAGAACATGGCATTGCAACAGAGTAGATACACTCCAGGACATTATATGCATGTTGTACCCATATCACAGGCCAAGTTAGAGCAAGGACCTTGTGGGGTGAAGAGGATTCATCATCTTTCTGCAAGTCTTCTCAAGAACTGCCTTTACATGTTCCATCATATTGGGTATCATTGACATCAAGTTTATTGGCCTTTACATTGCTCCGTGAGGTTCTTGTGGATATATCGCTGTGCAATTATATCTCGACATGCATGGAAGACAACTAGTAGTTAGATTTATGTAAATGAGTGCCTGTAGGAGACGACATAAATAATAGGACTGGGGTTAACTAGCAGCAACAGGTCTCATAAACTAAAGGGAGAACACAGATGAAAGCTACAACATATGTATCGTTTGTACTCGAGATTAACTAGATGGCACACAAAAGTATTAAAGAACAACATAGGTAATACTAGAAGTGGTATAATACTATAATCACCAGCCTGTGGGATAGCATTGGCTGATGGATGATAACTATGGAACAACGTTACCTAAAGAACAAGTATCTTAGCTAAACTATGGAACAGCGTGAACTCCTGAACAAGACCCATAAGAGATCAGCATGAATATACAGTGAAATGTGATGACCTTTTTTCTGTGCTTAGATGAATAACAAAGCCATAAATGTTGCACACAAGTAAGATGAGGGTACAACCTATCTGGCCGCTGTCCATAGGAGTGAGCATCATGTGCTGACTTGTCGATGGCCCCGTAGTTGTTGTGGCTATCCATGTCGGGCACGCGCATTCGATGCAAGGAACTGCTGAGTGGGGACCGTAGCTCCCTTCCGTGTATGCTTCCCTTGTTTGAGCAAATTGCGGTGAGTCGGAAGACGGTGTGTCTCAAGATGCGTATAACGATAATGTTAAGAACGACATATCTCTTTGATCTGAAGAAATACACTAAGAGATCAACAGCAAGGTACGAGAGTGGTCACACGCCTGTGGACTGAAGACTAAATTGGGGTCACACGATTTTATTTTATTTTGGTACCGTCCGATCTACGCCGAATGGCTTGATGGTCGTCTTGTGCCTCCTGGCTGACACTGTTCGGAATCTTCCTCGAAGAGCCAGCCGACCAACGGCAGGGCAGCTCGCCTCCGCCGTCAGGGCCCCGCCAAAACCCCGCCTCCCGCCTCCCATCAAGACCGCCGTGGTTGCGCCACCCTCGGACCAATCCACAAAGACTCCCCGTCATCCAGATCTGGCGGTGGCAGTACTTTCAACCCACGCAACTCTAAAAGATAGCCATCTTACGTTAGACACCAGCCAACCGGCAGCCTAGGAGCTCCGCTGCCTCGAGGGGTGCTGCTTCCCATTGGGAATCGATTGGCCCAGAATAAAAATTCAGACAACTGACGCCTAAATAAAGTGATTTGAGATGAGGGTGCGACCTATCTGGCGGCATGGTGCAAGAGGGCAGGTCCACCGCCGAAGTCGGTGAGGCATGCGCCTGGCGACCGTGGCGGCAGGACAGAGCGATGTCGCGACGGTCGACGGCTACGCTGAAGCAGCGCCAGACTCGACAGATCAGAAGTTGGAGCCGCTCCGGCGCCGTGAACAACGGCGGGGGTGAGTCGGCTCCGGTACGGTTCACGCGGCCGTCATCGAGGCAGCACCAGCAGCACGGATTAAGAGGCACACGGCCCAGTGCATGATGGCAATTGGACAGCGTCTCCGGCATTAGGGAGGAGGGTGCTATGAAATTGGTGCGGTGGGGGCGCCATGGAGGTGGGGCTGAGGTTTCGAGGCTCGGGAGAAGGGAGCTTCCCGGGGAGAAGGTGATTTGGCGCCCACGAGGTATGAATGGGGGCGGGCGGGGGGGAATTGGGAGGAGTGGAACCATGTCTTACGGACGCATTTGTCTCGAAATGTGAGGGGAGTTACAGTTCTACACTTGCCTATAGGCTTCTCGGCCTGGGTCTGTGTACCGAGGGTCGGGGATAGTAGAGTAACTTTGCTTCTCCCCAAATAGTGGGCGGAGCGATTTCAAGCAGGAGGGCGTGTTTTGAACTATAGTGGGCGAGCGATTTGAGTAGGAGAGAGCGTGTTTTGAAATAGTGGGCGCGAGCTATTTGAGGCGAGGAGAGCGTGTTTGCCGACCATGGTTTATGAATTATTCGCACATGCCATTCGCCGAGGAGAAGGCGCGCTTGGATGAAGTTACGAACCTACCCTCGATGTACAACGGGCCAATTGATGCGTGTCCCACATAGGACGATAATTTCGCGTCTCCCATTTATTTGCTCGGGCGAATTCCACCTAGCAGAGAGGATGTTTAACGGTTCGTTCAAATTTTGGGATAACGAGCATCCACGTCTACCTTACCAAGTTGATTCGAATCAAATTTTGAAATATTAGCTTGCCACTTCTTTTTTAGATGGAGAGATGATGCTCGTGAGTAATGTGTTTTTACATGCTCGTTGCTAGCGCTTTACTATATGCCAAATAGTTGACCCACTCAAAAACGCGAATCAAACCCAAAATGAAATATCTTGATTCAATGAACTAGCTCGTTCAGTAGGTCAAAATAGTGAAGTAAATCCAAAATTGAACAGCTATATCGAGTTGCATGTTGTACTTTTTTATAGTACTCCATGTACATGTTGTATGTCATATTTATGAACTTGTTTGATATACGCATATATCCGTTCATGTGTGGATTGCAGACAACATGTTCTCTAATTTAAATATTTGAATGCAAGTTTATATCGAAACATGGTTTATATCAGTCTTTGACGCATAAAATGCGACCTCCCCCTCTCCCGGACTCCTGTTCTCTCTCTCTCTCTCTCTCTCTCTCTCTCACTCTCTCGCCGACAATCTTCAATTCTGTCGCACGCATCCGACACAAAAACCTTGTTGGTCCCTCTCCCTTTCTCTCTCTCTCTCTTTGTGTGTGTGGGGGGGGGGTCTTTCTAGTTCGCATTCATATATACACCACCATCTATAGGTCTCTCTTGCACACTATGTATGATACTCTAGCTAGTCCAAGCTAGATATCTTGGGTGCACTCATCGTACGCACACAAATTCCTTGGCTCTTTGCCCGTAACTCTCTCACGCACCACTATGTCATCTCGGAGCTGTTGGGCCCCCTCTCTCAAACTCTCCATCCACCTGGGTCACACATACACATGCATATCTCACTCGCACTCGATAGGCCCATCTAAAACTCTATCTCTCTCCCTCGTTCTCTCTCCATCTCACACGCACACACACACACACACAATCTCATGCCCAGCTAGCCAAGTATGATGGTTTCTCACTCAATTGTAGGCACACGCTGTCCCCCCTATACGTATATGACTAGCTAATCTTAGTCTCCATCACAAACATGTGCATGGTCTATCTCGATTTCTCTCGGGGCATCTTTCTATCACGCACGCACTCCCTCGATCTCCCACCCATATAGTCCCCTCACGATCTCGAGGGGGTCTCTATCACAAACACACCCTCTCTCCCTCCCCGTGCATCCATGCCATCCATGTGTCCCTCTCGACCTTTTTTCCTTGTTGGCCAGACCTCTATTGGACATGTGCTACAGGGGTGTCTCTCTGTTGCAAACAATCACACACTAGCTATCTTCGTGTATCTCCTCGCCTCGCTTTTCCATCTCGGAGATGCATGCGTGATATGTTCGCATAAGAAACGAAAAACACACTCTCTCTAATTTATCGCTTGTTGTCACTTTCTCTTTCACACACATACTCTTTTTGCACACTTACTCATTCTCCTTCACACGCACTTGATCTGTCTCGACTGAGGCACTCTCCTCCGTCCATAGCATATAGATTTATTGAAAAGTCAAACATCACAAAGTTTGACCATGTAATGCGGAGCAAAACAATTACATCTAGTATGGCAAACATATACCATTAGATTCACCATGAGATGTAGTTTTGTATGATGTATCTTTGGTATTGTAGATATAAATAACATTTGCGTAAACCTGATCAAAGTTTCCAAAGTTTGACTTCTAAAAAACTTACATACCTTTGCATTATCGAGCGGATGGAATATATCTTTCCCCTCTCACTATCTCGACGCACCACTCAGCCTTATAAGGGCTCCTCAATCTCTCTCAAACTTTATTGATCAGTTTGGTTCGTGACTGACCCTCATGCCTTGATGGCCGGTACTGCTCGGTGTGGACGTGAGATGTAAAATATTTCTGCTGGCCAGCTTGTGTGGTCTTGAAGCGTTTGGTTCATGCATGGGCCAGAAAAGCATCAACGTCCCATCAATCAATCCATGCATCAATTATTTAATGCTAATATCCATCCATGTTGCTGTTAGCCTCGTGGCCGCACGACCAGGTATTTGAAATCGATCGCTTGGTCTAGGCTACTTGCAGTGTCTGGAGTTCAGCCAGGCTAATTAAAGTGCAATGGAACCCAGCCCAGGCGGGCTTTCTTTTTCACAGGGTAGAAACCAAACAAGTGTGCATGAAATCCAGCCACAACCCCAGGCCACGCAAAAGATGCTCACGACGCAAGCCAAATTGGCCTTATATCTCCTTGGTTCACATATACACATGTATCGCTCGCGCTATACATATAGACCCATCCAACACTCTCCGCCCTTGTTCTCTCTCCATGTGACACGCACCCCCCTAAGTACCATAATCCCTCACTCCATCATAGGCTCTGTTTGGATCCATGGGTTAGAGTTAGTTTGGGTTAGTTCGAGTCAACTAACCCAAAAAGATCCAAACAGGAGGGTTAGTTTAGGTTAGATGCATCTAACCCATCCAAAAAACTAACCCATCCAAGAGGTGCTTATTTGGGTTAGTTCTTCTCGACCACTAATAAACACTTTTTTCTCTCGCCTCCCTCGCACTGCATCCCTCCCCACTTCCTCGAAGCTTCTCGTCCTCTCCCTCCCTCCCTCTCGCACCGCCCGTGAAGGTGCCTCGCCGTATCCGCGCTCCATCTAACCCTGCCATCCAAACACCTCTTTACTTAGAGTTAGTTCAGGGTTAGTTCAGGGTATGAATCTAACTCTAACCTCTAACTGAGTTAGAGTATCCAAACAGGGCCATAGGCGCAAGCACTCCCCCCCCTCCTAAGTATGATTATCTCTTACTAGCCATCAGGAACACACTATTGTCTCCTTCCATCCATACGCCTATCTCGATATCTCTCGGGGCATCTTCTATCGCAAGCACACACCTTGTCACTCGATCTCCCACCCATGTAGTCCCATCCACGATCTCCAGGGATCTCTATGACAAACATACACTCTCTCCTCCCCATGTCTGCATTTTCTCCGTACGTCTCTCTCGACCTCTCTCCCTTGTTTGTCACACCCCTCTTGGCCATGTGCTAGGGATCTTCCTCTCTCGGTTCCAAACAAACACACACTATGTCCTCACCTTGCCTCCATTGTCGAAGATGCATGTGTGATATGTTTGCATAAGACACGCACGCTTTTTCTCTACTTTTATCGTGTGTTGTCCATGTCTCTTTCACACACGCACACACACTTTTTTCACTCACTCACTCTCTCTCTCTCTCTCTCTCTCTCTCTCTCTCTCTCTCTCGTTAGGGACTCTGTCACGTCCATAAGCATATGGATGTTTTGAAAAGCCAAACCTCAGAAAAGTTTGACCAGGTATATGCGGAGAAAAACATTTACATCTGGAACGATCATTAGATTCATCACAACATGTACTTACTTCATACTATCATTTATCTTTGGTATTGTAGATATAAGTAATTTCTTTATAAACTTGGTCAAAGTTTCAAAAGTTTGACTTTAAAAAAAATGTTGGAACTACATTATCGAACGGAGGGAGTAGCTCTTTCTCTCTCTGTTATCTCTCACGGGCCTCCCCTCTCACTCGAACTCTCTATACCGACGGATTATACGCCACCGTGTCAGCAGATAGCTCGTGATATTGTTTAGTTGACTGGTCAACCAATCCACATGATGCGTTGTCAGCTCGTGTTCTGTATCTTGGTGTGCTGGCCCATGTGGCAGTGGGTGAAAATAAGTAAACTAGAGGCCCATCTAACACGCGGTGAAGTAAACAAAGTTGGAACCACTCGGGGTTGCCACCCTGCACGCTAGTAAATTGAGGGCGCATTGAGGACAAACTTCTTTCGCGCTGGCGACGACTTGCACAATTCACCACCGCTAGCGGTGGCATGCATGTATGACGCACTAGCACACACCCAGCACACAACACACACCAAGACATCGTGTACACCGGGCCGCCACGGTTGAGATGGACGGCGAGGCAGCCAACAAGCGGAGGCGGCTCGAGCCAAAACCGCATCCAGCGAGCTCGACTTCATCAAGAGCCTCCCGAGGACATGCTGCCACATCATCGGCCTCCTCCCACCAAATCTGCCGTGCGGACCGCCTCGCTCTCCCGGCGTGGCGCCTCCGCCGCTGCGTCCTCCTCAACCTCACCGTCGATAGCTGCCTCTGCGGACGGGATTGCAAACGCATGGCCGCGGTCTCCAAGATCCTTTCATCGCACCTCGGGCCAGCCAGACGCCTTGACATCCGCATGTTCAAGATTAACTGCAAGGTCCAACCCAAGTTCGACGAGTGGTTCTTATCCCCGCCCTAGATTAGCTCGAGGAGCTCAGCTTTGAAGCTGGATGATGTCGCCTCTCGCCGCCGTCTGCTTTCCGCCTCACGCCAACGCTGCGCCGCGCCAGCTTCAGCTCCTGCTATCTTCCCCAGATTAATGTCGCGCCCGCCCTTCTTCTCCCTCAACTCAAGCAGCTCGACCTCTTTGACGTTGTCATCTCTAAGAAGGCTACGGAGCACCTGCTCCGCATCTGTACTATGCTCGAGTACCTTCATCTTGAGCAGACCCACGGGTTCATTAGCCTCCACATCGCCTCGACGAATCTCCGATGGATTTATGTGTCTTGTTGGCCCCGCAACAAGACATCCATTGGGAAGAGATCATTCTAGCTGTTCCACGTTATGGTCATTGAGAATGCGCCTTTCCTTGAGAGATTGCTTGTATCGGATCTAGAAGGTCCAACAAAAATCAGGGTCATTGACGCGCCAAAATTGACAGCGTTGGTGTACTTGTTCCGCCAAATTCTCCGAACTCTTTATTGGATTCGTAATCGCTCGTGTACATCACTCATCTTCTTCTCGCCTTCTTGAAATTCACATTTTTAAATTTCTTCTTGATGTATTTACAACCGTATTCCGTAAAATGATTCCCACAAGCTTGACCCTACCCATGCGCAAAGGAAGATCTTAGCACTAAAATCTATCGGCCCCAATGTGGATCAAGTTGTTGGATTCCTTACATGCTTTCTGTGCACGGAGAAGCTACTCATCGAGGTGAAACTTCTTTCCTATAAGTAAACGGTAATCACAACGTAGCTCAATTTTTTCATAATTTTCCCAAATTACGATGACAAGTGTAGTGTTCAAAACTGCATCTACGCACTGCACCGAAAGAAATGTTTTTAGTATTTTTTCTCACGTGATCACCTGCATCATTTTTATGTTGTACTACTATAGTAGCCTAGGCTAGTCATAGTGGAAAGTAACTTAGGGTCTCTTTGATTCAAAGGATCTTCATAGGATTTTTGAAGGATTAGAATCCTTAGAAATTTTTCCTATGTTTGTCGTTTGATTCAGTGGATTGAATCTTGTAGGATTTTTTCGTAAGGATTTATTTGTACTACATTTCACAGGAATTCTAACATGCACTCCAACCTCTTGGAAGAAATCCTATGCTTTTCCCATGACACAATCAAACAAACTCAAATCTTATAGGGATCCAATGGACATGCCATTTCAATCCTACGTTTTTCCTATTCCTGTGTTTTTTGCAATCCTACGAATCAAAGAGGCCCTTAGACTACTCTTGGTTACCCTAAGAGCAAGTACTACCTCCGTCCTGGTTTACTCTTCCAATTTTCTAATATCAAAATTTGACCATAGATTTAACTGACAAAATGTTAATGCATGTCATTAAGAACTATATCGTTGGATTCGTATTTGAACATAATTTCAAATGGTGTAATTTTTAGTGACATGCATTGGCATTTTATTAGGTAAATCTATGGTCAAAATTTTATACTAAATACGAGGTAGTATTACAAAAGTGGGCTATGTAGGCCAAAACATGTGCCAAATTCACTTGTGATGCATTTGGCATCGATGCCCCTCCATTGCTCACCTGGTGCCCCAATCTGGATCACCTACTTTGCTCCGGTGCCAAATTAACTCATGCAATGAAAAACACTGCGTGGGAGAGAGAGAGGACTGAGGCAATAAAAAAACACTTGTTTGGGAGAGTGAGAGGCTGGTGTAGTTGGTTTGATTGATTTGTTTATACATGTGGGTATGTGTGCACAGCGGTGCCAAACTCTCTCACATTGCGAGAGCGGTGCCAAAATCTTTTGATTTGACATTGATGCGTATTATGTGGCATACTTTTGCGAAATATGGCATCGGCCACATAGTGGAAGGCAACAAATGCCCAACCTCTTCACGTGCTCCTAGTTAAATGAGAGGAAAAAAAAAGAGAGAGAGAGAGAGAGAGAGAGAGAGAGAGAGAGAGAGAGAGTGAAAAATATCACTAGCCAGCCAAGCCAACCCTATCGTATGAGCGAATGATATTGGTACCTCTTGATGACACGGCAATCTTATGCAGCCAGCTGCTCTAATATGTTCTCTTCTTTTGCGTATAAAAAAGACCCAAAGTGAAAAATGTGCTGCACTATAACAATCTCATCGAATGCCTTGATCTCCATCTTACGTAAATTGATTTGATCGACTACCGAGGCAGCACATCCGAGATTAAATTGGCTGAGTTCTTTGTTCTGGAGGCAAGTGTGCTCAAGGTAATGAGGTTTGGCGTTCTCTGGCGCAACAATGAATGGTGTGTTGATCACCGCAAGCGTCTAAGCCTAAATGAAAAAGTCTCCGTAGAAGCTGAATTTGTTTTTGAAACATCAAGTGGCCAGAGACTTGAAAACTTATTTTCCCATTAGTAACTTGTCGTATGTGGATTTTAGTTTGTATGATAATGCTGCATCCACCTAAAGTAACGAAAGTTCTTACGTAAACTTCCTAGTAATTCCCTCTTCCTAGGTGCAACATTACTCCTAACATTAGTAATATCAGTTTGAAACTTGTAATATTGTCGTGTCCTATTCCTGCGTTTTCAAAATCCTGCGAATCAAACAGGTTCTGAGTTGGTGATGATGTTGTGCCTCCCATCTTTCACCAATAGCCGTCGGATCTAGATCTGACGCATACAAACCAAGCTTCTCCATTTTTGCAAAAAGATGCACGTACTTGTTCCCTATTTACAAACAACTCCTTGTCTCTCACAATTAGCCTTTTCTCCTCCCCACCACATATAGAAGGCCGTGGAAAAATCTGGCGCGATGGCCGCTGCCGGAGCCGTCCACCCCCAATCTTGGTGTTCCGTGCAACGCACGGGCATCTACGCACGGGAAATTATGTCAAACAGGGCTCACTACTAGAAAAACCACTACTAATGGCGCGCCTAATATAGCCATTAATGGCGCATCACTGGTGCGCCATTGATAGCACGCCATTAGTAATTTTTACTAATGGCGCACCACCTGGTGCGCCATTAGTATCTGGTATACTAATGGCGCACCAGCTGGTGCGCCATTAGTTTATGCGAGGGTGGGCCATTAGTATGCCTCCTGTAAGCATGTATACCAGTGCTTTGGCTTACTAATGGCGCACCACCTCCGGATGCGCCATTAGTAATCGAGAGATACTAATGGCGCACTACCCAAATGATGCGCCATTAGTATAGATCGTTCATACTAATGGCGCATCGTCAGTGATGCGCCATTAGTATGAATATTAGGTTTTTTTATTTTTTATTTTCTGTTTTATGCACAGGATACAAAATGTATAATTTGACAAAATATAGACAGCACACATCAACAATAGATTCATCAAATACAATAGAAGATTAGTCTATGAATACAATTCATCATATTAGTCTCCGAATACAATTCATCATATTAGTCTCCGAATTGAAAAGACTGAACAAAGATAGAACATTATATTACAAGTCTTGAGACCGCGAGTAGCGAGTTTGTCTTCACATTACAAGTCGATATCGATCATCTAAACTACCATCACATAGAAGAGAGCTGCGGTCATCACGATGAGCATCATCACGATGAAACTTCGTCTTCATCCGGTTCCTCCAACGCCCTTCCTCTCCCGCTAGATAGCGGCGATTCTAGATTCGCCTCGGCCCTAGTGGTGTACCCTTTGTAACTGTTACCGCTGAATCGGTGAACCTGTCTCCGACACTCCTCCCAGTCATCGTAGACTCGAACCTTACCCTTGTACACGACATACGTTGGCATCGCTATGCACTAGCCAAACGTAAACGTTAGTACCAATTCACGCATAATACATAAGCAATATATAAGTATGCAATGTAACGATCGGAAGAGAAAAGCAAGACATTAATAGCATCGATTACATCTAAGTTGAACGACTCTCGAAACCAAAGAGACATACTACAAGTTCATTAAAGTTTAATTACAACATGAGCCAATCGATGTTTCAGAACTAGACAACTCGACTCAAGGGATCGGAGCGTGGATGAAGCCGCCGTCTATCATGGGAGTCATGAAAGAACGGGCGTTGTCATCCTGCATTTGTAGCATTGTGTCGATGTCACCGTTGGACGGTTGATTTACGAGGTAGAACTGCCCCGAGGTACGAAGGACATCTTGATGGATGATTTCCGCAAACTCCGATCGGATGCGAAAGAATTCTTGTCGGAGGTCCGCGTCTGGATTGCCGACACGCCGCGGCCCAATCTTGGAGTTTACTCGGTAGCGTGAAGTTGATGATGGTCCCGTCGATCACCCGCATGTGATGGATGGCGTAGTAGGCACCCTTCGATTGCTAGGCGGCTGCTTGACGCAGCGTAACGTCAGACATTGTGGGAGAACACGTGCTTGCCGTACTTATGAATAGGCCTGGTGAAGGTGCCTCCAGATTTGGCGAGCTGGGAGAACATCATCAAGAACCTTCTTGACATTTGTGTAGTCTACGCTCGATCAAGGTCCGGGTCGAAATACGTGGCCATGGAATATTTGGGGCTTAGGAGGATGAGCGTGCAACGTGTGTCACCGCAGAAAACACGGAATGTTAAAAGAAAACGATCGAAATGTAAGAATTCATATGTTAGGGGCGGTTGAGGGAGGACTTACTCGGGAAAGTAAGGCACGAGGAAGTTATCCTTATCTTCGCTTGCCGTAATGACGCCTTCGAGGTAAGAACTTCGCGACTTGCCGGTCCCCGCTGCCCAAGATCTTGGCACGCATGTAGAAGGGGTCAACTATCACGATGTCCCGGTCTTGTCGCGAATGATCCGCATCTCCATACTCAAGCGAAAATAGCCGAACGAAGGTGTAGTGCAGCGGATGAAGGTTCAACATAGCGTGGATGTCATCAAAACGCAGGACGATTGTACGCCCGATGGAGTTATCCACAAAGCCCTTGCCCTCTCGCACCTTGGCCGCGAAACCGGGTATGCCACATCCTTCTCCCCGAGACGCCGCTTCTCCAAAGAAAGAACACTCTCATGCAGACTCCGCGATAGCACCGGGTTGCAGCATTGAGCATATTTGTCGGTAGCATCGCCCTACCCGCCACATGCACCCTCCTCGAGATATCCTGCGGTGAAGGTGGCCCGCCCCGAGCACGGATCGTACTTGGTGTCGGCTGGCTCGCACCCTTCTTAGTCTTTCTTTATGCGTGCCTTCTTCTTCTCCTGTAATGGGACCGAGTTTTGCTCACGCACCGCCTTCTTGAGTGTGTTGGGGCTGATAATATTTCGCACCTCGCCTATCCGAGGCTCGGTGAAGTCGGCAATGGAGGCGCCTCCCGAGAGCTGAACGCCAGACGGCGCTGTTGCAACTTGGCTTCTCCGCAGACGAGCTAGATCGCACACGCCTTTTGTTGGGTTTGGTTCTTGAGAAGGAGGCCCCATGAAGTCGCCATCGCACCCATGCTCGGCAAAGTAATCGATCGACGCGTTGCCAAATGTATCATAGTCGCCGTAAATGCTGCGTTACGATCCCTGTGCCATATGCATATTTGGATCCAGTGGCATAGGGATGTCCGCACCGTTCTGGCGGTCTTGCCATGGGGCCGACTTGGCGCCGCACGATCGGGCGGTGTTGTCTTTGGGTGGTGTCCCCGCCCCCAAACGAATCCGCTCTTCGCCAAAGCAGGGCCAACTCGTGCAGCGCCGAGGGTCATCACGCCATCATCGTCGGCCCCGACGGGTCGATTCGAGGTAACAAGTCGTCGCAGCCTGGCAGCACCAACCAGTTGAACCCTAAACAAGTTGGGTGGCATCCGGGTACCGTGGAACAAGGTTGCCCGGTTGAACGATTTTTCCCTTGGCGACATCGACCAACTCGTTGTTCACGGTGGAGGAGAGTGCACGGAACGTCGGCGGCGCCGCGAAAACATGTAGGGCGCCGGGGATGCCCAAATAAAGGCAAGGAGATGAAGTACTCGCCGAGAGAGGCTTAATTAGTTACCGTGATGATGGCGCCGAGCTCGGCTAATGTAGAGGCACCGCCAACGGCGGGCGGCAGTTGACGGAGGGGCCGCTTGCTCGCAGAGGTGTCGGCCACGTACACCCGGTGCATTAAGCTCCCGTGCGGCGTCGGAGACACCAATGCCGCCCGCCGGAGGCACCAATGGCCCCGCCATCACATTATGCGAAGTTGTCGGGTCGTGAAGCTAGGAATCGGGCGGCCTCGCTGGCCGCCGCAATCCACGACTCAACCCCGAGATCAAGGTAGGCACAAGGGCGGTGATCGTCCGCCCGAGTCGTTGTTCCACTTGCTCTTGGACAATCTCCGAATCCGCGCCACTGTGCCTTGAGTTCTTGAACCTCTCGCTACCGCTTTCCGAGCTGGTCTTTTTCTCCTTCCGCACACCAAAGTGGTATAGTATGACCCCATTTTGTCGACAAGCCTTTGCCGCCACACGACCACCGACGCCGGCTTCATTGAGCTTATCCTTGTTCTTCATTACATTCAACCCCTATTTAGAGTGGTGTCCCAAGGGTTGCTCGAGTCGACCCCCGCCATCGCTTTCAAATACCGGAAGGAATGTGAACCATTTAGAAATTCGGCTTCATTAATTAGAATGCAACCATATGGAGCTAATTACGCCGAGGGTGTATTCCTTACGTAACAAGCTCAAGCTGCCCGGTCTTCAGATCCGTGGTAAGCTCCTTTGTTTTCGGGTCCTTCTTGTACCGGGCCCCATAAAGTTCCCCGGTCCGCTTGTCACCGTATGTATCGAAGAGGGGCGGTAGGCCTTGCTCGCACGGTCCGCCTCCTCCTTGTCCCATATAGGCTCCGCCACTCAGAACCGCCGGGACCGAGTGTGTGTTCCCCTATGTTCAGCTCCCGCATTTGTTTTCCCCACTCACTTGATTGGGAGCTTGCGGTGCTCGAGCAATTGATCTTGAAGTCGCTTGTAGTCATCTTCGGTGATCGAAGGATTTTTCTCCTTGATCTTCCGATAACTCTCACCTTTCTCGATCATTCTCTTCACATTGCTTTTCCAAGTAGATGTGGCCTTGCTCATCTTCGTGAGGGCAGCATTGTTCACTTTATTCCCTTTGAGGCTTGTGTTTTCAAATTCAGCGGGAACTTGTATCGCTCGTGCAGCTTCGTGAAGAGGAGGTTGCGCAAATTCCCTCGGTCAGATGCCTCGTGTTCTCGGTGTTGATCGAGACGGTGCTCCGGACAATGCACCCGAGCTGAAGCGAGTACCCCTTGACTATTCGCTCGGGCGCGTTGGATTCCCTGCTGGAGTCCACTTCAAGAACTTCCTCCTTGAGGGTGCGGAGCACGATCGGGCGCCGTCCTTCCGCTGCCTCTTTGGTTGGCTGCCATCTGCGCGGCGCCGCCATCATCGCTGGTGGCATCCTCGGCGGCACCATCAAGGGTGGCATCAATGTGGTCATCCTCGGCGGCACCATCCGTGGTCTCGTGGATCGGTGGGGAAGGCGGCGGCCTCATACAAGTGAGGTTGTTCCTCCATCTCCGGGACAGCTCCTGTAATGCCTTGCCGCCTCAACCCCGGCCTCATCGTTGTGGGCCATGTTTCTCTCTAAATAGAAACAAAGTTTGGTCAAAAGTTGGTTATTGTCAACGAACAAGATCTCTAAGTTGACCAAATAACCTAATTCTCGAGGAATGTCGCCAAAAAGTTGGTTATTGTCAAGGAACAATTGAGAGATGTTTGTGATATTGCCTAGGTGTTTTGGGATAGAACCTGTTAGTGTGTTGTTGCTAAGGTCCAAGTCCACGTTCTCAGGGTAACCTATTTCTTGAGGGGTGTGTCTAGAAAGTTCACTCTTCTTTTTAGAAGACAAGCGTCTGAAATGGTATTGCCTTTCCTTAATTTGTACTATTTTTTCATTGTGCTGAATACTTATGTGGGTGAGTGTATCTGTAATTACTTTTTACTACACCGCAGGTGTTCAAACACATGTCAAGCAAGGGTGTCTCGAGTGTGTGAATAAAATACTAAACTAATCCAACCACTAAAGCAAATTAATTTTTATTTCGTTGAGAATCGGGCACCTTCTAGGTCAAGAAAATTGGGCATGACCTTTGCTAATTTTCTTGACCTAGAGTGCCCCATTTCTCAACCGAAACGGGAATTAATCAACGCTTTCAGGAGAAAGGGGTCATTTTAGAAGATCACAAGTAGCGGCAGATCACTTGACAAAATCACAACTAGCAAAGACATCACAAGTAGTACAAAGCAGCCTTTATTTACACAAAAATATCAACGCTTGCAACAGGTAAGGTAAGATGCTTAAGTCCGGCACTCCAGCCTTTATTTATGAATTTACAAAGGAAAGATGCAAAAGATTAAGTGGTACACAATTAAAGCAAGGAAAGAAACATGTAGATCTGATAGAACCAATCCAATCGTTGGCTAAGTTGATGAATTGTTACAAGAGAAACAAAAAAAAGGATTTGACTCCAAACCAATGTCGAACTCTACATCAAACACAGCCATCGTAATGTTCGTAACATACCGGTTCAAAAATCACAAAGAGGCTCTAATAACATCGTGCATAGGCACCGTGGTCGGCCCCTTCATCTAAAATCACAAAGAGGCTCTGTTGATAACCTGCCAATACCCTGAATTTTTCTACAGTTCCATCATAATCAACAAAGAATCTCGACACACCTATCGTAGGTAGCAAAATCTTAAGATTGGAACAATGTGTGATACAACCAAGCATGAGCTACTAAACCAAACCCAACACCAACACCTGGAGGGTTGTTTTCCTGAAAACACAAGGACAATGATCATGGACAACATAGGGTGTATATAACATGCATCACGGTCCTCTTCTAAAGGCACATCATTGCAAGAGACAAAAGTTGCAGAGCAAACTTAAGCCAAGGATTGCCAAGTTCATTCTGTCAGGCAGTTGGCAAAGCCGAGTGCATACAAAAAATATTAGTGATCGGCAAAACCAAAACACTCGGCAAAGCCCTGCCTTTGTGGTGTACAGCAGAAAAAAAACACTTAGCAAAAGCCAGGCCCTCAGGCAGAGCCACAGTATGCCAAAAGTGTCCTATGGACGTTACTCGGCAAACAGAACTGACACTTGTAAGCTGTATGCAACATGAAAAATAGCTTTCTGATGCTAGAATTGCACTTTCGATGCCAAGGGTGAAGCTGCACTTGCAACTACTCAACAGAAACAACATTAGATACATTACAAAGCTACTCAACAGAAACAACATTAGATACATTACAAAGCTACCATTAGCGAAGTCTCGGTCCAACCAGAAATATGAATATGCATACGTACGTATGGGAGACAACGAAGGGGAAACTGGGGATACAGTTTTGCTTCTGAGTTGTGTTGTGTGTTCAGCTTATGACCTATACCTGTATGTCATGTATGCAACGTTTTTCACCTTTCTAAACTGTATCAGTAAGAGCTATTGTTAGGTTCCTTTCTTTTGCCTTTTTTGTTGTACAACAGGCTGGGTTTCATTTCAAACGGAAAAAAGAACCGGAGAGTTACTCAGAAGGTTTGGTCACTTATAAAATTCATTTGTCTACAGCAGATGGGCATCACACGTATTTGCCCCTTGAAAATTTCCAAGGTTTGCTCCATTCTTTTGGGTCACTAAGGGGTTTACAACTTTGTTAGATTAATCGTATGACAAATCTTTTGTTTACTCGCAGCCTCACTCACACCTTTGACACTTCCAATAGCCAGTATATGAAATATGTGAACACATTTTCCAAAAATGCAAGAAAAGTCACTGAATAAGTCCTTTAACACGTTTTTCCTTCAGTTTTTCCCCTGAATTTTATATCCTTAATTGATAGAAGCACTCAATTCTCCTCGGTTTTACAAGGCCAAAAATTGTTGGTGGATTATCAAGAAGGAAAAGCATTGGGCACTCTGATCCAATCTAAAATGGCAAAGCTGAGACGAGATTGCTTTTTCACTAATGATAAAACTCAGGTTAACAAGAAAATGAGAGGAGGGGGAGGGGAGGAGGGGGAGGAGGAGGGGGAGCTCACGGGGGTGGTGGTGCTCCGCGACGGTGGTGTGGACGGGGTCGCGGGCGGGTCGAGGTGGGGCAGCGCGGCTGGGCGGGTCGAGGCGGCGGCTGGGCGGCGGGCAGCGCCGAGGCGGAGTCGGGCGGCGTCGGCGGCGGGTCGCGTCGAGGCGGCGCTGGGCGGGTCAGCCGAGGCGGGCGCTGGGCGGCGGCCCGGCGGCGGGTCAGCTGAGGCAGCTGCTGGGCGGCGGGTCGCCGAGGCGGCGTCTGGCGGCGTCCGGGCGGCGGGTCGCCGAGGCGGCGGGCAGCGCCGAGGTGGCGGGACGGTGGCGTCGAGGGGAGAGGGAAGGCGAGGAGAGGGCGAGGGAGGGAGAGGGCGAGGGCGAGGGTCGTGGCAGCGGCGGCAAGCGGTGGATCGAGAGGGAGAGGGAAGGGGGATCGGGCCAGGGGAGAGGGCAGGGGAGAGGGAAGGGGATCGGGCCAAGGGGGGAGAGGGCAGGGGATCGGGCACAATACTAATGGCGCACCTCACCGTGGTGCGCCATTAGTATTTTTTATTTCAACTAGCCAACAGGTTATGTGCTACCGTAACTTATCCACGCCAAGCCCACTCTACTAGCTCCACCGGGTCGCCAGCCAGTTCTCACACTGTGAGGTCCCGGGTTCGACTCCTGTGCTCCACAAATTTTTTTAGCATTTAAAAAGTTGTTTGATACTTATTTATGTTTAAATATGTTCAAACTTGTTTAAATAATAACAGTAATATTTTTTATAAGACAAGAGCATTTAAAAAGCTGTTTCATACTAATTTTTTATAAGACGGGTGCTGGGTGCGGGGGTCGGCGGCGGCGGTTGAGTAGGGGAATCGAGGTGCGGGGGGTCATGGCGGCGGCCGGTGGATCGGGGGTGCTCGGCGAGGGGACCGGATCTGGCGAGGTGGGATAGCGATCGAGATGGAGGGGATCGAGATCGAGTGTCCATGAAATTTAAAAATATTCATGATAGTTCAAAAGTACCCATGAAATACAATCGAGAAATGAAGGCTACGATTTAAATACAATCGATCTTAGCTAGCTATCTGTTCACAATCTTCTTGCCCTTCTTTTTCGCAAATGGAGTTCTTCCGTGGAACGGACGTCCTTTAGGTAGGGTGGTCCCGCTTCTTCTTGTGGTGTATGTCGCTACTTCATCATCGCTCGTCATGTTCGATCCTCGGTCGCCATACTTGTCGAAGTCTTGCTCATTGGCTACTCCATCCATTCTCGATGATCTTCCTTTTGCCTCTCCTCACGACAACACGACCGGGCTTTTGGCGGGTCGGTAATGAAGAAGCATTGGTCCACTTGGGGAAGCCAGTACCCATGGCTCATTTTTCGGTGACGCTTATGCGCCCATGGGTCTTGGATTTGGCTTCGTATAACCATGGTGGTGAAATACCGGTCTTCTTTTTATGACGTTCTTGGCCCATCTCGACACGGAACATCGGGACCTTCTCTCCAACAGAGCTCAGCTCCCAGATCTCCTCGATCCTTCCGTAGTATCTGTCCTTGTCGTTACCGTGTAGGATTCCATCGTTACCCCGGAGTTCGATAACCATCGCTCTTCATGTCCTTGGCCTCGGTGTAGAATGTGTAGCCGTTGATATCGTGACGCCTCATAGGTCACCAGGTTGTGCTCGGCGCCTGTGACAAGGCGAATATGAGTTGTTCTTCCGCGGAAGAATCCTCATGTAAAGGGTACGATGTAAGCTTATGCTTGAACCAACGCGTGAAACATGAGTTGTGCTCTTTGAGTGTATCTCCGTCCGTCCTCTGTTGGCCTCGGTCATTGTCGCCTTTTTAATAAAGGTTTTGTGCTCTACCACCCAAGGATCGACCACGCCTATGTGTTGTAGCACGACTAGGTTTGCTCTTTCAAAGTCGGGCGAGTCGACCCTCGAAGTCGACATGCATTTCATGGCGACCCTCACGGTGACCCCATCCAATGAGCCCGCCGAGGTGCTCGCTGACGGGCAGACCAACGGGGTTCTCGATGCCTAGATAATTCGTGCGATGGGAGATGCACTCTTCGGTCGAAAAGCCCCGCTATGCTTCCTTCTCGACGTGACATGTTGCGAACGTATCCTTTGATGACACCATTCATCCTTTCGAACGGCATCATGCGTGCGTGAACGTCGGCCCGAGTTGGATGATATCCTCCACTATATGGACCAGCAGATGCACCATAACGTCGAAGAATGCGGGCGGAAGTACATCTCAAGCTCGCATAGTATCACCACGATCTCTTCCTCGTAGCCTTCGAGTTGCCTCACGCCAATCGACTTCCGAGATGACGTCGAAGAAGTTGCATAGGCCAAATAGCATTTCACGGACGCGGCGCTGGCCCATGATCCCACGGATTGCAACCGGAAGTATCTACGCCATCAAGACGTGATACCGTGAGACTTCATCCCGCTGAACTTCGCTTCATGGGTCTAGGTATCTCGCTTATCTTCCCAGCGTAATCAGAAGGAAGTTTTACTCCTAGGAGGCGGTGAAAAACTGCTCGATCTCCTCCCCGACTTAGAGTGAAGCACGCGGGAGGGTAGTCATTTCCGGTCTTCTTGGCCTTTTTGCCTTTGGCGACGACTTTATGTGTCCCGTCACTTCATCATCATCATCATCATCATCATCATCATCATCATCATCATCATCATCATATATAGCGTGAAGCTCCCGCACGATGCCCATTGATTTCAAGTCTGCCCTTGCTTTCGCCCATCTTTGGTCCTCTCCGCATGTTGAGCAGGGTACCAAGCAGACTCTCGCACACGTTCTTCGTGATATGCATGACATCAAGGCTGTGAGGCACACGGTGGATCTTCCAAGACGGCAAGTCCCGTAAAACAGACCTTGTTTTCCATACCTTCAGCCGCTCTGGCGCCTTTCGCTTCTTTCCCGGCTCTGGCGCCTTTTGCTTCTTTCCCGGCAGTCGGCAGTCTTTCCAATTTTTCAACAGCTTGTCTATTTCCTCGCCGCTCCTCGTACACGGGCGTTTTCGGGGTTCGGTTTCACCATCGAACAGATCCTTGCGTTTCCTCCACGGGTCATCGTCATGAAGCCACCTTCGACGTCCCATTAACACGGTTTTCGAAGACCCGGGATCTCTATCTAGCTGGCGATACGTTGTGTCATCCATGCACCTTACGCATCCAGAAAATCCGTGGACTACCTGCCTGCGAGATATCCGTAATCGAGATAGTCGTGGCACCGTCGTGAGCAAAGGCGGCTCTCATAGGGAAATATTCTTTCTCTGTGGCGTCCCCACGTATTGGTGGCGTTTTCCACAGCGTGTCAAGCTCCTCTTCGGCAGCCCCGGTCTGATTGATGTCATTCCCTGGTTGTTTCGCCCTTCAATTAGCATACTCATGTGAATGTACTTCCTCTTCATGCACAACCAGGGGGAAGGTTGTACATCCACACAAACACAAAGCCGGTGCTATGTGTGCTTCTCTGGCTGCCAAACAGATTGACTCCATCGGTGCTCGCTACCAAAGACGATGTTCCTTGGATCGTTCCCAAATTCCGAGTCTTCGAAGTTCAACGCTTGCCACCGGCTCGCATCCTTAGGGTGACTCAAAGATCTTGTCTTTTTATCTATCTCCGGATCATTTGCGTCATCTTCCCGCTTCTTCTCCTCCCTATCCGCTGCGCTAACGCAGGAGCTTTGCTACCTTAGGGTCCGCGAAATAAGCGCTGCAGATGAGGAGTGATCGGAAAGTACCACACCACTTTTCGAGGAGCTTTCTTCCTCTTCTTGTATCGAGTGACGCCGCACACCGGACATATGGTAGACTCAGCGTGCTCGTCCCGATAAATGATGCAATTGTTCATGCACACATGGTATTTCACGCGGTAAATCCAGAGGACACACGATTTTCTTCGCCTCCTCCAAACTGGTCGGGCACTTGTTCCCCTTGGGAAGACGTTCGTGCTGTAATGACATGTTCTCGCCGAAGCATGCGCCGGTCATTTTGTGTTTTACCTTCATCTCCGTGGCCATGAGCGTTACTTTCAAAGCGGGTATCCTCGGCCTGCATCCTTCATACAATGGAGTAACCGCGTCTAACTCAAGTTGATCCATCTTGGCTTTCTCTCGGGCGGCAGCTCTTGCGTTATCCGTCCGCTTGAGAAGCAGCTCTTGAATATGAGGGTCCTGCACCCAGCCCATCAATGGTCCAGTCGTCGCTCCGCCGCATCATCATCTTCATGATCATGCCCGTCGCCTGCTTCCCAAGATCTTCCTCATCATCATGTCCTCGTGATCTTCTACATGATGGCGTATGCAACATCCACGAGTCGTGATCATCTCCTCGGGATTCTTCGTCTTCTCGCCTACCGAGCCGCGGTGGTTGTCTTGTGCCCTTCCTCATTTCTTGCCCGCCCGCATGGACGACTTCATAGTCATCTTCATCACCTTGCCACCGATAGCCATCCATGAAACCACGCAACAGCGGGTGGTCCCGCACCTGCCGAATCCGGGTCCGCAATAAGGCTCTTCACTTGCATCTTCGACACGGACATCTTATCTCTGTCTCGTTCTTTTGAAGCATCTCGGCCTTCGCGGACCTCAAAACCTATTCACGATGCCTTCGGGTCATCGTATGCGGACCATGGTCGTCAAGGTAGAGCAAAACGATATTTTAGAACCAAACAAAAATTTGGCATGACTTTCCCTAAAAATAGGACCAAAAGAATGCTTAATGCCAAAATTCTCGCCAAACGGAAATGAATCAACATTCCGGCAAAATATTGGCAACTATCGTGATTTCAAATACCGTACACCTCCAAACACAAACACATATGCAACACCACGAACATACATAGATCTAGATAGGCCGTAAAAAGTGCATGTGCACATTGTTGTAGGGAGAACAACCTAAATATAGCTTCCCCTTACTTACCTATTAAAACAAGGTAATTTAACCACTTAATTTGAATGAATCTATGGTGGAAATGAGGTGAAAAGAGGAGGCACCCGAGACAAGGAGGAGGTGGAGAGAATGAAGTGGGGAGAAAGTGAGTGTGTGGGTAGGAGAGGCTGTCCCAAATATCTTGTTGCTGCCCACTTACTAATGGCGCACCTTTCAGATGGAAAGCGCCATTAGTAGTTACAACTACTAATGGCGCACTTAAGGTGATGCGCCATTAGTATGTTTGGATAGGCGCACTAGTTCAAAAAAATTCTATACTAATGGCGCACCCACCGCAGTGCGCCATTAGTAGTTACAACTACTAATGGCGCACTTAAGGTGATGCGCCATTAGTATGTTTGGATAGGCGCACTAGTTCAAAAAAAAAATTCTATACTAATGGCGCACTCCATCGTTGGTGTGCCATTAGTAGTTACAACTACTAATGGCGCAATTGGGCCGGATGCGCCATTAGTATGTTTGGACAGGCGCACTAGTTAAAAAAAATTGATACTAATGGCGCACCCATAGCAAGGTGCGCCATTTGTAGTTTAAACACTAATGGCGCATCAGATGGTGGTGCGCCATTAGTATATACTAATGGCGCACCATCTTTCTGGTGCGCCATTAGTGTCAATCCCATCTATAGCCCTTTTTCTAGTAGTGGCTAGTTGTAAGCAGGATAGCTCTACAGCCATGATGATAGTGACTGCAGATGGTGAGGCTAACTATGGTATGCCGAACACTACGCCTATACTCAGGTGTCATCTCCGGCGCAGGGTCTTGTCACTTCACTGTGAGGAGCAGCACGTAATAATTTGACCAACGGGTAGTACAAAGGTTAGTACTCCTACTACCACATTGGTAGTACTACCTCCGTCTCCGGTTTATGTGTCCCTTTGTAGTTTGTGTCAAATTTTGACTAAGGATTTAACTAATAAAATGTTAATGCATGTCAAAAAAATTATCTCATTGGATTCAGATTTGAACATAGTTTTCAAAAATATAATGTTTGGTAACATGCGTAAACATTTTGTTAGTTTAATCTATGGTCAAAATTTGACACGAAATACAATGAGGACCAATAAACCCGGACGGAGGTAGTACTACTACTAGTACTAGTAGCACCACCGTCTGGATTTAGGAGTACTACCACGTCCATCTGGATTTTAGTATTTGACTAGCAATATCTAGTAATGCATGTAACAAAAAATGTACTACTCCCTCTGTAAATAAATACATGGTGTTTCATTCCTATCGGCAAGAGAACTTAATGTTTTTTTGCTAACTACTAATAGGATTACATGCAATGAACTAAACACTGCATATCATGTTTGGTAGTCTCAAGTCATTGAAAGCATGCACGACCCACATCTCTCATTGGTTGATATGTCACGAAATAAGAAACAAGGAGGGAGTTAATGCACCGTGCCTAAGTGTTTTGGGATTATTTGGTTTTCGTAATGTGACTTACACAACATTTTGTTTACATGCATTAACATTTTATTAGTTAAATCAAAGGTCAAAACTTGCGCAAAATGCAAAGGGGACCAATAAACCAAGAACATCAAACTTCTCTCGTTTGGCCCCAACTAGAGGTCTGGTGAGATGACTATACTGCACCGGAACGGAGGGGGACGCAACTTCATTGACTTACGGCAACTGCCTTTGGGTGAATGACACGTGGGCCCAGGGGTGGCTGGCCCACCTATCATACAGCCAAAGGCAGGTGCAGTAGAGGGCCGAGGAGTAGTAAGAAATCCTACGCACCTTCGC
Organism: Aegilops bicornis; assembly: GCA_021605145.1. NCBI lineage: Eukaryota > Viridiplantae > Streptophyta > Magnoliopsida > Poales > Poaceae > Aegilops > Aegilops bicornis. The sequence continues at coordinate 508,473,921 of CM038673.1, forward strand.
ACGCTAACCAAGGGCAAGAGTGATCACTCGAATCACAAGATCAGTTGACCCATGGAGGCGATGAGCGCGAGCATCAGCCGGCTGTGCCAGATGGTCCACGACGCCGGCCTGCGGCCCGGCAACGAGGAACGTCTCCAGGTAGTATTGCTTGAGGCCGCCAGGGCGAGGGGCCGCTTGGACGACAGCTTCGTCTCCTTGTTCGACGAGGTCCTCGTTGGTTTCCTCGACAAGTTCACCGCCGTTAAGAAGCTCGCGAACGAATTTGACGTAAGCCTCCAGCCGACGCGCCCAGGCTCTGCGATGCCCGCCATCCTCAACGGCCACTATGGTGACAACCTCTTCGACACACTGGTGGCCCTGCGACTGCCCGCCGTCGCGCCGGAGAATGTCCACCTCGAGGTCGCGCTTTTGTCAGCAAAGACCGCACAAGAAGACACCATCGACATAATCACCCACGCTTCACGTGCAAATCGTCCACAAGGACTACTACATGCAAGAGGAGGACGATAGGATGCTGGCCTTCTTGGACCGCAGGGCAACCTTGACGGCATCGCTCGTAAGCACGTTGAGCTCGCCGCCAACGCCGCCGCTTCCTCACACGCCGGTTGGTGACCCGGCGCACTAGGGCGTGAGGATGTCGTTGATGGATCTGTATGTATTTTTATCTTTCCACAAATCCATGTAGTAGTGTATGATACTACAAGAATTATCTTACCTTTCGCATCAACTTCATAATTTTCATACGTACTCCATGCATGAACGGGCGCCGTAACCAAACTTCTCATTACTCTAGGCAAAATCATTATTTTCTATCTATCGATCGCACCATGGAGCAGAACCAAATTTTACAAGTTACGAGTTCAAAAGGAAAAGCCTGCCGTGTTCGCATCGCACCCCCACACGGTTGGTCCGACACGCCGCTCAAGCGGGGAATGCGTCTTGGTGTTGCATTTTCACTTACAAGTGGGACCGCAGTTGAGCAAACCGACTATCGGCAAACCCTCACTCCGCCCACCGCGCGATGGCTGAGAAAACAGGAGGGAGAAGAGATGGCTGTAGCACGGACTCCAAGAAAATTGGTGTCGGATGGGACTCGTGTTGGTGGCATGTGCCGTACTGCTAGACGTGAATGCTAGTTATGGCCCATGCCACCCCACTATATCGAGCCTATATCGAGGTACGTAGAACAAAATTCCTGCAGTCCATGCTCAGCCCTCCTGTATCTCTCTTCTCAGCCAGCCAGCGGACGCGCGGAGCCCATCGTCTGTTTGCTCACATGCGGTCCCACATGTCGCTGAAACGCAAGCGGACCCAATCGAACTCGCACATCTTTCACCTCGACGCGTCTTTGGTGATGAAAAACAAATCCAAGAAAGATCTTCGGTGGCCGCTTTTGGAGTTACTCAAGAGTAGTAAGTTTCTATTTACAGTTTAACCCAAGATGCACATCTCGTGGCTTCAACTGCCACTCTATTTTCTTTCATGACACGACCTGGATGCTGGATGTCCCACGTGTCGGCAAAAGGAGGAAGAATCCGACCAAATCTTCGGTTGTGCTCTCGGATTAGACTAGTTGTGCTAACTTAAAAAATTTATTAGGTACTCCTCCGCTCCAAAATACTTGACTTCCATTTGTCCAAAAATGGATGTACCTATATACTAAAACATGTCTAGATACATATATATTTTGACAAATAGAAGGCATGTATTGTGCAACGGAGGGAGTAGAATGGATGCAAGTTTTTGTATTGGGAAGAAGAGTACATCCATATATTGATAGAGCGGAATTTAGTAGATGTTCTATCACTTTTAGCTAGCACAGAGGCTATAGATGAGATTAGTGCACTTGTTGATACTCCTACTTGGTATATGTGTTGCTGCTTAGACGCAGAGAAAAATGGACCGAGGGAGTACTAGAATAGAGGCTAGACATGAGACTAGACGCGAGGAAGCAACGCCTACTTCTTTACACTCGAAGAAGAAAGAAGCACGCAAGATCGAGCCTCCGCAGATCAACAATGAATGCATCGAGAAGGCACTAATCCAACTTACAGGAGTAGTAAAATGTATTCTTGTGGTTCTTGTTTTCTTTGGTCTTGCTTTTCTAGTCAAAATTATCGTTGGAGTTCATGAAAAACGGAGGTCCGTTTGGGGTCGTGCGTTGCTGTTGGCCTTACAAGTGGGACTGCAGTTAAGGAAACCGACTATCGGCAAACCCCCACCTCGCCCGCCGCGCGATGGCTGAGTTAGAGAAATGATGAGGTTGAAGAGATTGCTCTAGCACGGACTTCAAGAAATATGGTGTCAGATGGAAGTCGTGCTGGTGGCATGTGCCGTACTCCTGGACGTGAATGCTTGTTCTGGCCCATGCCACCCTACTACTCCTACTACTTACTAGTACTACTAGTATCGAGGATTCGAGGTGCTGGTTATGTAGTATAATATGGCTACAGTAAAAACACCCGCACGACGCGCGAAGCATGTGAAGGTAGTACAAATAGTGTACTACTATTGTTGATTGGCCTCATCCAATAACCTGTTGCAATTCACGTACAATTATGTATTCGGAAAATATTTTTTTGCCTTGTCGCACCACTCACTCACAGAAGCAACTCGAAAGCCATTCATAAATTTAGTAAGTTTATCACAGGCATATCATTTTATTACATACAACAGGTCATCAACCCACATCAACAACGAGGATACATCATAAATACTAAAGTTTTCACCACACAACAAATAACAAGAAATGAAATGAACTTCAACTCAACCATTCCTCGGTGTTGGAAACGCTTGCTTTGAACCACAAGTGATTCTCTGGGACGGGCCATCCATTGTTGATCTGGAGACCAACGTAGGACTGATCATCCAGGCTGAAGCGGCCTACTATATCAGTACCAGGGTAGGGAACCACCCAAATGTCCGAGGTATAGACACAGTTGCTTCTCATAAATGGTAGCAATGTTGTGTCAACAGCAGTTGGATCGCCTTTCACCATCATTGGATAGTTTTGTCCAAGGAAGAGCGAGTTTTCTCCAAGACTATCAATTACATGCGGGGAGAAGGAGTTGGTGCTAGCACACTAGTATCCATCCCGAATACCATGCAACGGGTGTTGGAATAGGTCCGGATAGTGCGACCATGGGAGACTACACCGCTTCCTTAGCGAGAACATCATCGATTGGGATGTATACACACGAGAAGAGGTGATCCATCGGAATTAGTTGCCAGGCGCCAAATAGTATATGGGCGTTGCTCGTCCTCATGCTCGTGATCATCACCATCGTCATCTCCCCCTTGGTTATAAAAATCTTCAAGTATAGGTGGTGGAATGTTCGCAGGACCTGGAAACACAAGAAGAAGGTTAATTAGTAAAGGGAAACTTGCTAACCCGCATGCATGATGAAACAATTATAATTACGGTGGAAGACAAACGTACCGAAATAACGATTCCATGCAAAAACAGTGCCACGAGTGGTGGCAGCGAACACAAGGCCCTCGTATTCAATTGCATCACAGTACTCATCCGTGTACAGAAACTGATTTTTGAGCAATATCCATCGAGTCAAATCAGCAAGGACGGCAACAAGCTTGTCGAAGATAGCAACAACTTCATAGTTGTTGTAATTCCAAGAGCGGTTGGGAACTCGAGAAATTGCTATCTTCCATAGAAGACAGTCACCATGATTGTATTTGAACGTGCGTACAATACCGTGTGCTCAACCTCTCGGGCAATCTGTTGAGATTTTTGGAAGTGGAACCCGGTCACGCAGTGTACACATTCACAAGTTCCCACTCGCAGCTTGGACCCAATGTAAACAACCCAATCTCCATTTACTTTGCCCAAGCCTTGCCCTCAAGCGATGGCATCTTAACATCATACGTATCATTATCAAGCGGCATCAACTTGCACAGGGCGAGGCCTCCGTCGTGATGGTGCCAGTCATCAGGGTCACGGCGAAGAAGATAGGGGAGATCAAACCGTTCATTGACTCTTGGGTTCCTTGTAATGATGTTATTAGTTGAGTCAAGAATGGGTTTGAACGAACCTGCCATGCTAGCCGAGGTGATGACGTCGCACCGATCAATGAGTTCCTCCACCACATCATCTTTCAGATCGGGGCAAGAATAACGGGGTCATTTCTGTCCTGTTCCCTCCATGGAGAAGACGATCAAACAAAGGCAGAAGAAAGGGTGAAGGGCTGAAGGAAAATGGAGGAGGGAGAGGAAGAGCGTGCGATAGCAGTTCCAAATTGAGAGGGAATGGCGAAGAGTCGGTGGACGGTTGCCCGGTAAAGCTAGTCACACCTTTGTTAAAATTAATGTTCATTATGTTATCGGAGGAGGTCTGTATGTTTGTCTCTAATGCCTGTCGACTACATATTCGACATCATGATGTAATGTTAAGTCATTTCCTTTTGTACATTGTCACTGAATTGTCAAGGCGGTGATGGCATTTTATTTTAGTAGAACTGCACAAAATTTGCTTAAAAGAAGAGGAAAGGTCAGGAATGGCTCAGTTTTTCAGAAAAAACTATGTATGCCTTGCTGACATCAGCCGCGGTTGCTTTATTTATTCCTTCAACCAGGTGGTTACAAAAAGTCTTGCTACCTTTTCCCATTAAGAAATTGGAATGCTTATATTTGTGAGTCTATGCTTCAACTAGTTCCACTTTTATAGTAATCACACTTTCAATATCTATGCAAACAGGGATGCTCGATTCTAGTGGAACTGCACAAAAAGTCCAACTGGTTCAACATTAGGAGCATGTTTTTTTTCAAACCTTTATATCCAATTGGTGGCACTATGAGCTGTTCATTAGGAAGGTACATGGTTTGCTACTATCTTGCTACTCTTTTTGTACTGTCATTAGATAATAATACTAGTGGTTTGCATGTGAATTTATTGTCAGGGTGGACCTACATTGGAGGTGCAGGACAGGATTCAATGATTGGATGCTCAATTTTGGTTGTATCGATTTCACCTCTTCCATCACTACGAACATGGTGTGGTATATGTTTACTAGCTGCTTGATATTTGTGCAGACAGAGATGTCTGCCCGTTGCTATTTGGCAAACAAACAAAGTGTCCGCAATTTTGGTTGAACTGCACAAAAGAATAGTATAGTCACTACATGCAGTGCCATTTGAAAATAGACACAAAGATTGGATAGTCACTTCATGGACTGCAGAAAAGTAGTACCGTACTATTTACTAGCCAACACTAGGTGCTTCATTGCTTTGGTCTGATTATACAATGGGCATCATTTTCCCTAAGTTAAAGTTTGTATTCCGAAAATAGTCTCGTGGTGTGATCGAGAGAAGAACAAATCATATTGCAGTGGATGTTCCTCCATCATGTGTGGTTCATTCTCATGGTTCCAGCTGTTGGTGAAACCACTTCCATTTGCAAGAGGAATTGTAGACTTCACAAACAAATTTTTCTTTCAGTCTGTACTGAATGTTGGCCAAGAGAAGCATCCATGTTAGTAGGAAGAACATATGTTTATTTCTAGATCTTTGCTTTTGGAGCTACATATTTGTATATGATCTGTGAATCATTGAGATGCATTAACATGCTGATCTTATGTATGGGAATCGTACTAGTTAGTTTTAGTTGCGAGTCTTGCGACGCAAGATCCGAAGTGGCTGATCTTTGCTTTTGGAGCTACATATTTGTATATTATCTGTGAATCATTGAGATGCATTAATGATTACTTATTTCTGTTCGCTCGGTGTTTACAAGTTCTTGATCGATCACTAGCTAGCCTACAAATGCGCTCCTTGCAGTTTTATTTATGACGTTAAAGATGCGAAGTGGCAGTTTTTGAATAAAAATGCCTACCTCTCAAGAAACCGACAAGCTACACTATCGATCCTACACGGATAAAAATGCCTACCTCTGAAGAAACCGACAAGCTACACTATCGATCCTACATGGATAAATAGCGGATCACGCACGTACTACCTCCTTTCCGGTTTGCGTGGCTCAATTCAAGAAAGCGACCTACTCGATCCTACACGAATAAATAGCGGATCACGCATGTACTAGTACCTCCTTTCCGGTTTGCAGGGCTTAATTCAAACCTCTCACCAACCAAGGTGCTCCCTCCGTCCGGGTTTATTAGTCCCGTGAGCAAAGCAACAAGACCAAGGCATGGCAATAATTAACGGCATGCAGAAGTTTAAGCCTAATTAATTCCAGCGATTTAAGTGGCTACATGCGTGCCCTCGGCTGCGACTCGTTGCATGCTTTGTAGCGTCTTGCATGCGGCGATTCGAGTGCTGCATGCAGCGGCCGTAATTAAGGCAGCTAAGCGATGCGAAAAAAGATACGCTTTAATTGTTGCGGGCTTTTTAAATCCGTGAAATCATTATTGACAAGGAGGAGATGATTCGAGTGCACTCGTTTGACCGCCATGCCGGCATGCGACCAGACGGACAGGGCGGCCGCATCATAATTTCATTTTCCCTAGTTTTCCATGGCAAGCTGGCGCGCTAAGCCATTATGCATTGAATTCCGATGACCGTCGCGCTACCTTCCCCCTATAAGTACTGTTTCCCGGCCTTCTCCGGTGCCACCGTGACCCAACTCGCCGTATCCTCATAAGCCCCCACCGGCCCGACGTCGCTCGAAACATCCGCCATGCCCCCGCCCGTCCGCTGTAGGCGACGCCGGAGGCGGTCACCGCTGGAACTAGTGTTCGGTTTTTCACCGGAAGGCAGATGGAGGGAGGAGGCATTCTATCTGTCTTTAGATGGCAATGCGCAGATCGAGGAGTTGTTGGAGCGCGACCCATGGCGGAGGAGCAGGAGTTGTTGGAGCGCGACCGCCTGGCGGAGGAGCAGCGTATCACCGATTTGCACCGCCAGCGGGACATGGAGCAGCAGCGCACCGACGCTCTGAGTCGCGAGCAGAGCGCCCGCAACTGGGCCGACTATGTGGAGGCCGGCGCCCGGCAAATAACCCTGGAGGCTGTCGGGCACGCACGCGTTCGTGACACCGATTTTTACTACCTGCTCGTCAAGTGGGTTTCCCACTTGGAAGCCGAAGCTTCGGTGGACCACGCCGGCATGGAAAGGGCCAACGTGCGCGAGCAACGCGCCCTATCGCACCTCTGGCAAGTCCGAGGCGAGGCGCAAGACGCCGGTGCCGGCGTTTAGCGTGTACCACACAGATGGCGACCGGCATCGTCTAGTTAGCTAAGAGTAAGTTAGTACTTGTCTAGTGGGAGTAGATAGTTAACTTGGCTATGATGGTTGTCAACGTGGAAGTTCAGTACTCTATATGTGGATCGGACACATTACTTTGCTCAATGTTGAACTTTCCGTTTGAGCGTATGGAATGGGCTGTTATTTTTTAAATGGGTTGTATTTGTCCTCCACGGGTTTAGAAGCTGACTTGTGGGCCTAGCAAGTTGACGCCGTACACAATCGTGAGATGATTGTGCGTGGAGAGGATGACAGCGAGGACCCGCCAAGGTCATGGCGACGCAAGCAAGTGCCTCCTTATTTCAAGCCAATAAAAAATGGCTCCTCCTAGTGGATTTCTGACATCCGGGTCCCATGCCATTGTCAACGTAGTCAATAAACAAGAGAATTGCACAACGAGCGGCTGACACCAGGGACCCAGCAGCTCGCCCATTTATTTTTGTTTTTGGCTAATTTGATAAATGCCTCCGAGAAATGTCACTACAATTTCCAAACTTTGAAAAATGCCATTTCATGCCATTTCTATTGGCATTTTTCGAAGTCTGGAGTGGCGTTTTTCAAAGTTTGCAAAAATTGCAGTGGCATTTTTCAAAGTTTGGAAATTGCAGTGGCATTTTTATGAATAGCCATAATTGGAGTGGCATTTACCTAATTTGTTTTTAAGACGGAAGCAGGGTGTCAACTGGGCTGTGTGGGACACTCTGGCCTGTCTAGACAGCCTTTCCTTTTATGTTTACCACAGACCAGCCCAGTGGTTTTTTTTTCTTTCTGAAAATGGCTAGCCCAGTTTTTTTGTGATTTGTCAAGTAAGTCGCTTTACCAGGCCTGTTGGGCTGCAAATCTTTCAAGACGAGGAGAGCTTCATTAATTTGGCGAGAAAATGGTCTATCAAGAATGAGAAATGGGTTGTACATTTTAAAACACATCAAACCGGCAATTAGTTTCAAATATCTTTTTGTCATTTCGAGATTTTAAATTGCATTGATTTTTATGCGTGGAAAATTTATTGGATTTTATATTGATATACATTTATTTTTAAAATCAGTCTGAATGTGACTCGAAATTTCGGGATTAAAAACAGTTCAGACCGCACCAACATATGCAAAATTTCGTATAATTTTTTAACCGTGGCCACAATATGGGCTGTAATGCTAACAAAAAGAATATGGGCTCCAAAAAAAACCCGTAAGAATTAGCAAATGGGCTGTAAACTATTTGAAATAATGGTAGATGGGTTGTATGATGTTTTCCACAGATTTGAGGCTTTCCACAGATGGCCTGTATACTTTTGGATGTCCAATCAACGGCCGTCGTGCTTCTTCAATCTCTGCTCTTCCTGCTGCAGCCGCTCAAACAAGCGCTGGCGGGACTGCTTGCTCCCTCCTCCCATGACGGTTGTCTTGCTGCCATGAGGCCTCACCACCCCACCGTACTCCCATCGCGGGCCTAGCCATCCCTCTACTCACCCACAGTCCCACACACTGCTGTTATTCTCCGTGACAGCGGGCAGACGATAAACCCTCGTCAGATCGTACTCCCCTCAGCGTGGGAAACAACTGCCGAGTCTTCCCTGCCTCCATGTCGTTCCCTTCCTAGGCCTCGCTGTCGTCCACCGCCCTGGTGCTCTCGGCGTGGCGTGGTCAACGTGGTCAACATGGTCAACGACCGACATGCATCTGAAGTGGACTGTACGTGGAGAGGTTGACAGCTGGGTCCACGGCCGCACGCAAGGAAATGCCTCCTTATTACGCGCAAAATAATGATTCCTCCACCTGACATCTGGGACCCACCGAAAGGGCCTCTGTATTTCGCGAAAAAAACTTTACCGCCGCTCACAGCTCGGACCCACCAGCTATATCTTCTTAGGAAGTGAAGAAGAATACACCTGCTTGAGGCACGCAAGGAAGTGCCTCCTTATTACGCCAAAAAAAAGAATACTCCCCATACGATGTCCACTAAGTTGACGGGGCCTACTAAGTTGACAGGGACAAAGGGCTTTGTCAACTTAGTCAATATGCACGATTCTAGCTCGACTGACCGTACGATGTCCATCCAACGGCCGTAGTGCTTCTTCAACCTCTGGTCTTCTTGCTCCAGCCACCCAAAGCAGCGCCGGTCGTGTCGCCTGCTCCTGCCTCCCATGGCCGGCTGTGCTGCCGCGGAGGCCTCACCGCCTCCATACTACTCCCACTGCTGGTCAGGCCATCCCTCCACTCCACTCACCCACACCCCCTGTTATTCTGCGGTGACGGCAGCGCAGCCGAACCAGTGAACCCTCAGATTCCTCTCGCGTGGCATCCATCGCCGCGTCTTCCCTGCTCCATGTCGTCCCCTTCCTAGGCCTCGCCGTCGTCCACCGCCGTGGTGCTCTCGTGGCGTGGTCAATGTGGTCAACGACCGAATTCCATCGGAAGAATCTCAGACGTGAAGAGGTGACACACAGGTCCACGGCGGCCAAGGAAGTGCCTCCTTATTACGCGAAAAATAATTATTCCTCCACCTGACAGCAGGGACCCACCGGACGGGCCACCAGTATTTTGCGAAAAAACGTTTGCCCACGATTGGGACCCACCGGCCAGGCCACCGTATTCGCAAAAAAATGTTCCCCCTAACATCGGCTCGGACCCACCTAAGTGCCTCCTTAATTATTACGCACAAAAAATGAATACCCCACGCTAGCTGGGACCCACCTTTGTGGGAGGCTGACTTGTGGGCCTACTAAGTTGACGGGACGGAGGGCTTTGTCAACTTAGTCAATATAAACGATTCTAGCTCCAAAGGACCGTGCGATGTCCATCCAACGGCCGTAGTGCATCTTCAACCTCTGGTCTTCTTGCTCCGGCCGCCAAAGCAAAGGCTTGCCGTGTCAAGACGCTTCCTCGCTTCCCGTGGCGGATGTCTTTGCCGCGGAGGCCTCACCGCCCCCTACTATTCCCACCGCTGGCCAGGCCCTGCGGCGATGGCAGCCTCACACCGCAGCCGAACCAGTGAACCCTCATAGTCCTCTCCGCGCGGGCTTCCACTACCGCATCTTCCCCGGCTCCCCGTCGTCCCCTTCCTAGGCCTCGCTGTTGTCCACCGTCCTGGTGCTCTCGGCGCGGCGTGGTCAACGTGGTCAAGGAACGACTTCCATCGGACGTGGACTGTATGTGGAGAGGCTGACAGCTGGGTCCACGGCCGCAGCAAGGAAGTGCCTCCTTATTACGCTGAAAATATTTATTCCTCCACCTGACAGCGTGGACCCACCAGACGGGCCACCGTATTTCGTGAAAAAAATGTTTCCCCCCTAACTGCTGGGACCCACCAGCTGCACCTTCGCACGCAAGGAAGTGCGTCCGGCAAAAAAACGATTCGCCCCCCTGACTGCTGGGACCCGCCAGCTACATCTTCGCATGCAAGGAAGTGCGTCCGGGCAAAAAAACGATTCGCCCCCCAGACTACTGGGACCCACCAGCTACATCTTCGCATGCACGGAAGTGCATCCGGGCAAAAAAACAAAACGATTCGCCCCCCTGACTGCTGGGACCCACCAGCTACATCTTCGCACGCAAGGAAGTGCACGGCGGTCGGGACCCACCTGGTCGAAGCGTACGTAGCGTTGTCATTCTGGTTGCGAACGTGTACGTACATACTGGTCGATGTAGAGGCACGCACGTGTCGTAGTAGAGGCACGCACGTGTCGATGTAGAGGCGCGCACGTAGCATGTACACGTACGTACAGCGGCGAGGGTGCAAGAAAAAAAATACGGCCACGTACGTACATATGGGCAGGGTCTCGAACGCCTACTCGCGCATACGTACATGGCTGGGTCGGAATGGAGAAACAGCGTCGTCGTCGTGTTCATGGGGAGCCAGCCGGCTGGGTCGGAACGGAATGCGTGGTCGTGTTCATCGGGAGGGCTTGGACAGAACAGGCGATGGAAACAAGGCACAGTGTACCGCTGACGGAGGAAGCGGACCTCCTATGTTTGGAACGGGTCCTGTTGATCGGGAGGGGTGTGGCGTACCGCCAAAAGCGGAGGAAACGGACCTCCTACGGTCGAAACGGGGTCCTGTTGATCGGGAGGTGTGGCGCATCGCCAAAACGGAGGAAACGGACCTCCTACGGTCGAAAGCGGGGTCCTGTTGATCGGGAGGGGTGTGGTGTACCGCAAAAGCAGGGCAAACGGACTTGTGTTGGAGCGCTTCTGGTCAAAGCAGGGGTCCTGTTCATCGGGAGGTGTGGCGTGCCGCAAAGCAGACTCCACGGGATACTGTTCATCTCCACCGTCGACCTCCTCCAGCCTCCACGGGCTACCATCGACCTCCTCCAGCCTCCACGGGCTCATGTTCATCCAGCCTCCACCGCGCTACTCCACCGTCTCATCGCTCAACCACCCCTCCACCGTCTACTGTTCATCCAGCCCTCCACACCACGGGTCCTGTTCAACCACCCCTCCACGGCCACCCTCCATCGTCTCATCGCTCATCCAGCCCTCCACACCACGGGTCCTGTTCATCCGGAGGCAACGCCACCGCCACTGCTCATCCAACCCCCGCAACGCTCACTGTTCATCTAATCGATCGGCTTGATTAGCGCAGAGCGGCGAATCGCCCATCGGGTTCGATTAACGACCATCGATTGATCGCCGGGTTCGATAACGCGTAGCCTTTCTTGTCGCCTTTCGGGTTCGATTAGAGCCCAACGCCTCGCCGGGTTCACTTAGAGCCAACACCTCGCGACGCACGAGAGAAAGCAGCGCGATCGCCGCCCCGACCTCCCACCGTAACCGGGAACTCCCCGAAATTTTGCTCCCCCTCGCTTCTACCACGGTTTTTCCGTCATGGACGGCCCAAAGAATGTCATGCAGCTGCGTCTCCGGCCCGCCCAGGACGAAAAGCCCATTTTTTCATGATTTTTTGTCATAGAAGTAGGAGCCCACCACATCTATGATGATACCGGGTTTTGTCACAATTATCGTCATAGAAGTGTCATATGTATGACAGAAAAAAAATTCGTTCGGCCCAAAATGTCACGGATGTGTCCTTTTTTGTAGTGTCACTATCAAATAAGGATCAGATTCCTTGACATCTTGAGGCTCTGTACCTCCACCCACTCTGCCCATGGAAAAAATAAAGGAGGTCTCTACTATTCAAAGCTTTCTCACTTGAACAAATTTTCTTTGTGGCAGCAAGGACGCCATGCCAAAGGCGACATCCTAGTAAACGCCATATATGGGCCGCCAATGGAGGCGAGAGGCCAGGATCAAAGAGAAGAACAATGGGAGAGATCACCTGGGCTTAGGCCACGGTCGACGTCGCTTACGTCGCTCTCCAGTCGTGCCATGGGTTGGACGTAGAAGTAGAATATGTGAATCATAGCTAGAAATCAACTACAAACTGGCAAAAGGAGTGGAATATTTAGCAAAAAGCAATGCCAATTAGTTATTTCAGATGTACGATTGTTGCTGAACATTAAGCCAAAAGAAGTAGAATAACTAACCAATCACTAAAGTTAAAGTGGAATATTTAGCAAAGTAGTGAACCCGTTGCGCCCAATGACGCAGAGACCCGCTAAATCCAAGTCCGAACTGAAAAGAAAACCCATGGTTTAGTTAGTTTAATTATGGGCAAGCACATATAGTAACAAATTTAACACTCTTTAAAATAATAATAATAAAGAACGCTTGCATGTTCTGTACAATACGATGTACACACACATTTAAATTTGGTAACACAAAGTTCCAAAGAAAACCATGTTATGCTTTGATGATAAAATTAGGTTTTAGCAATAACATAAGATAAAACATGCTCAATGGTGTCTTCACAATAAATCAGTAATCAAATGTGTGTACTGTATTCTTGTGTATAGCCAAAAGCAAAGTATACAGAATTTGAAGTTTTGGCGGTACTTTAGCAGAAATCAACAATTTAATACTTATATGCGCCAGCTTAATGATGAGACACAATAAGGACGCAACAATCCATGAGGGGAGGAAAGGTACAAACCTTATCGATGAGAACTAAAAAGTAGTAACCTTGCGGATCATAGACCCTGAAGAACAAAGAAACATGTTAAACAGCAACCATCGCGGCGAATAAAACCACAAGGAGTAACACCGATCAGAACATACTTGAACCAAGGAGTAGCAATAGGTATGTTTGAGTTCATGCCCAAAGAAGAATTCTGCTAAGGGTTGTAGCTTGGCAAATAATTTCACACAGGTCTAGGGAACATAGACATGTTCTAGGGGAAGTAACAATACAGGTATACGAAATGCCAAAATGAAGCAACTCAATTAGGTATGACTATGGACAAAGCAAGCTTTGATAAAAATTTACCCTAACATCTTAATACTTAACTTCAGAATCAAGCCCAAGCTCAAAAGCAAGAAATACCCTCACTGGTAATACCCTCACATGATGCGTAAATTATGTTTTTGGTCATTTATATATTCTATAAGATGTGAACCACCGACACCACACCATGAGGCCTTCACAACAAATGACGAAGTAACATCCTTGGCTGGCACCGTGGAGTTGAAACAACATCTTTCTGTGCCTTCCAAATTTTAGTCTTGGGCTGGCAGCCCTCCTAGTGGCATCATCTAACAAATGCATTTAGAGATCACCAGGAATGAAAACACCAAGGATGGACCAAATCACAGCAGCATAGCCATGTGTTTCTGCAAGTCTATAATATAGAAACATAGAGGATAGGGGGTGCCAATGGGATATTATGGGTATCTATCTTTCATATAATGGATGGAAAATAGCCAAATCAATATGTCGAAGAGTTTAGAGGTAAGAAAAATGGCATTAATTGTAGTAGATCCAAGAAAGGCAAATAGTAAAAGTTTGTTTACTCTGCAGTGAGGTTGCCATTACTTGGTGGCATTATCGCCCATTAAGCATTATATTTCTCCATTGAAAAGCTTTATAAATCATAGTAAATATTGTAGAGAAAGCAACTATACATCTCACCAGAAAGTAGAAACATCAGATTATAATGTTCCACTAAAGCAAACATGGGAATAGTCAATTTGTTAGGTATCACGCGTATACAGTGTCAATCAGCATTGGACAACCTTATAATCAGAGAACAAGGCTTGTCTCCTATTTTAACAGGAATATTGTGTGTTCATTTTACATCACAACAATATGGGGTGCCCGAAATATCACAAAAAAAATCAAACACATAAGCGGCAGTGCCATCTACTCATACCTGATGTTCTTTAGCAATACTATCATAAGGCACATCTATCTAGTTCTGAAATCTCTGTAGACACTTTTCCTACAATGGAAAATGCCGCAAAAACTTAGTCGTGTAACAACAAACAAATTTTATATATAACAACCTAGCTATATACCAACGAACAAGAGAGGAAGTGGAGGCAAACCTGAACCATCTCGAGCTCCTTGCTCCTACCGCTGCTCCATCGACCACATCGGCCCGCCGACCCCCGCCGCTTCGGCCTCTCCATATACGCTCTGAAAATAGTTCATCTCAAACTCTGAAGGTAACCGTGTCATTTCAAATTCTGAAACTAACACTACAACTTTGTAAACGGTTCATCTCAATAAGCAAGTAAGACTCAACTAAGTACATAATTTAAGCCAATACAACATATTAAAGCATCAAAGCATAAGTAAGAAATAAAAGGAGGGAGAAGGGAGAGAAGATACCACCACAGGAACCAAATCGAAGCACCATACTCCGAAGAACTGTCTGGCTGCAGCAAGCCCATATTGTCATGGCGCAGATCAGATATTCCTGGTCATGGCAAACAATACCACGTGCACGACCAGATCAATCTTGAGTCTGAAACACCCTCTAAAAACTGGAAGGAAAAAATCACAGGTTACCATGGAAGTTGAGGAAAAGATGAAGAAAAATAGGAAGATGCTCACCTATGCCAAAGACTCCTCCACAAACTTTTAGCTTTCATGGGGTTCTCCTTTGCAGGTGGAGAGGATAGGGTGGGGGCTCGACCAGGAGGGGTTCCTCTGCTGTCTACAAACTAAAGCAAAACGAAACATCTAAACCAATACCATCAGCAAATCAAAGAATACAAATGCCTCAGTGACACTTTAGATCAAATTAAGGAGGCAGCAAACCAATCTAACAATGAGAGAATTTCTACATAAGGCAGACCCAGAAATTAAGGAGGCAGCAAATGGCCTTAGATGTACACCTGAACCATTTGAAGAAATCATGGAACAAACACAACATGATAACTACCACCATCGGGCCCTCCAAACTCAACATATCGGATGGGACTGCATATTCCTTTTTTACGGAATCAGGACTATATACTCAACACATCTAACTATTGTGCAGCGAAGGAAGTAAATCTGTGGCAGACAAGTTGATTCTTGTCCCACCGAGACGGAGGCATACCTCCAGGGAGAAAATTTGCACAGCCTAGTCACACATTCTTGCTCCATGGCCTAATCTCTGATGCGGTTACACACTCCTCTTTGCTGAACCATTTGTATCCAATCTGCAAATCAAAGAATACAAATGCCTCAGTGACCACTTTAGATCAAATTGCATTGCTAGAGGCTATACAATTGATGGGACAAAGTGGCCCCTTGCAACCGACGCCCTCATCTATGAGACAAAGTGGGGGCGAGAGAGAGGATTTAGAGGCAAACTTGAACCTTCTCGAGCTCTTGCTCATGCTGCTCTGGTCGGCAACCCTCCCTCAACCGCCGACCCCATCTGCATCAGCCGCTCCACCCACCCCCGCTGACTCGCCAAGGCCTTCTTCATTTCCCTGACCTAGGAGATTTGTGCGGTAGCAGCGGCCACGGACGAGGGAGGGAGGGGACTGGTGGAAGCAGTGACGAGGGAGGGAGGAGGGAGGAGAAGAAGGTGCGCGCGCGACGACGCTGCGAGGAGGAGGAGGCGCCGTCAGGTTGGGAAGCCCTCCTGACCACCCCAACTTGAAGACCCGCACTCCCGTGTTCTCCGACGGCGGCAACCTATGCGTGAGCGATGGGAAGGCGAAGAGGAGAAAGAAGCGAGGTGGTGGAGGAGGAGCAGTAGGCGGCGGGGCTCCTAGGGCGAAGGCCACGACGACAAGGGAGGAGAGCGAGGGAGCGAGCGATGGGAAGGCGAGGAGAAAGAGGCGAGGTGGTGGGGGAGCAACAGTGGGTGGTGGGGCTCCTCAGGCGAAGGCCACGGCAACGAGGGAGGAGAGCGAGGGAGCGAGGCGGTGGACGAGGGAAGGAGGAGGAGGGATCAGTGAGGGGTGCGGGGGATGTGGATTGGGGCTAGGGTTGGCGAGCCCAATGGGCTATGCGGGCAGGAGGGAGGAATCGCAGGCGGCAGTAAGGCTCCGGGGCGGAGGCCGTGGCGAGGTGAGGAGGAGGGATGGAGGAGGCGGGCGAAGCTGTGGGGATCGAGGGGAAATGGGGCTAGGGTTTGGGTGGTGGCTAGTGTGGTAGTGGGACAAGGCGAGGATGGATTGGCTGCGGGATGCGGGGTGCGGATTGGGCAAAACCTCATGCACGCGGCCACCGCCAACCCAGCCAACAAGCGCCATGAGACAAGCCCACTCGTCATTGGCCACCAAAACAATCATGAGGTGAAAATCGGGTTTGACCGCGAGGTGAAGATCTGACGGCCCAGACACGCCAGAAAGCCAGATCCGACGGCCGTCGAAGGCCAAATCGAGGGAGCTTTCTCCATGTGAGTTGGCTAGCCTCTGTATTGTTTTAAATAGGTCATTTTGGAGCTAAGAAAGGTTATTATGTCATTTTCGTGGAAAATAAGCTAAGTTTAGGTCATTTTTGAGGTAACCAAGATTATTATGCCATTTTTGACCAAAGTATGCTAATTATGTCATTATTGAGCTATCCAAGGTAGTTATGCTATTTTTTAGCTAACTATAACATATTTAAGCATTCTATAGAGCTATCTAAGGTTATTATGTCATTTTAGAGCTAAATGTGTCATAAATGAACTATCCAAGGTAGTTATGCCTTTTTTAACTAACTAAGCATATTAAGTCATTTTGGAAAGGATAAATGCTACCATGAAGAATGAAATTGCATGAATCATGTTGCAAACCACATACCCAGTTATCCCCATACTCAAACAGGTTGGAGCTCCCTTGATGGTGTGGCACACCTTCCATTTGGTTGCGCTTATCCTTGGCCCTTTGGTGTTCGACTAGCCATTGGGGAGAGCACCACGCATCCACCAACGCCTCCCAACAGTCCATCTTATCCACACACCATCTCGGGAGCACTAAGTGAGTCAAGAGAAATTTCAGCGCTACAAATCAAATCAAGAAAACTAAGTTCAAGGCCTTAAGAATAGGTATAATTGCCGCCAAGTACTTCTCCCTACTCGTAAACTTGTCATGACACTTCTTCTTGGCCCTCCTAATACCCCTCGAGGCGTAGTAGTCTCGAACGGCCTGCACCCGAGCCTCGTGCCGTAAGTTCAAGTAGGCGCTTGCACTCGGCCGACAACCATAGCCGTGGCCTCCTGTTCCCTCCTCAAACCCTCAGAGAAGGTCTGCAATCAAATAAGACAACAATGATTAGTACAATCACTAGCTAGGTAGTGTTCATTTTTAATTCTGTAAAGGAGAAATTACCCAAAACCTACGAAACACAATGTCGGCCACCGTCTCGCACGCGACACCGGTGACCATCTCCCTCGGAGGGGCCGGGGTAACAGAGTACAGCTCCCAGCTCAGTGCTAGCTGTGGAACCCGACCCTCACCGGGCATCGTGACCCACCCAGGGAAGTGCTGCCGGCAAAGCATGCCAAGGACCTGGTTGGGCCTGCGGACACCACGGTCACGGGGGTATACCCAGCCCCTGTAGTATGACAAGGCCAACGCATTAGATATTAATTTGAAGGAACATGAAGGCAAAAGGTTAAAAAATAGTAAATGCACTTACTTCAACCCTTTAGGCGCAATCAACCACCTCTCGGGGTCGCCAAGACGGGCGGAGCTTTGTACAACCACGCTTGTAGACCTTCTTGCCCTTCTCAACCAGCTCGTCGTCGTTGTAGCTATCATCTGAAAAGGTGTCCTCGCTACCATCCTCCGGGCCACTAGCCTCCGGAGTCTCGTGGGAAGAAGACGGCGGGACCAGAGTCTTCTGGGACGAAGACCCCATGACCGAAGTCTTCTGGGATGAAGACCCCGTGACCGGAGTCTTCTGGGACGAAGACTCTGGGACCAGACTCACGTGGGGCGAAGGATCGGCGACCCGAGTCTGGTGGGGTGAAGGATCAGCGACCGGAGGCTCATGGATCGGAGTCCGAGACGGGTCCACGTCAGACGGAGCAGTCCGGTGGTCGGGTGAATCAGCTGAGGGTGGCGGCAAGGAAGGCGTAGCAGCCTTCCTACCTCTCCCGCTGCCATGTCCACCTCTACCAGCCTTCTTCGTCCTCCCCCGACCTCTCGCAGCCGAAGAAGAAGCGCCCGCCACAGTTGTCTACATACTGTCTAGCAGCGCTCTCCGGAGGGGCTGGGGTGGAATAATGGAACCACCCCTCCCAGTAGCGCTCGCAGGAGGCTCGGGGTGCTCTAGACCCTTGCCCACCATCCTGTCAACACCTGCAATGACAAAAAGTGAACGAAATTAGTACAACATAAATAATTTGGATACCTGACATGAACATAATAATATGTATATAATTTAAGTGTATCATCATCATGAACATAATAAAAATACACCCGATCAACACAAATATATATATGATGTTTTTGTATCATCATCATGTCCAGGGTCGATCGGGGTGTCAGGGTGTCGGGGTGTTGGGGTCGGGGTCGGAGTGTGCTGTCAGGGTGTCGGGGGTCGGGGTCAGAGCGGGGGGTCGGGGTCAGGGTGGGGGGCCGGGGTGTTAATTGTCGGGGTCTCAGGGTGTCGGGGTGTCGGGGTCAGGGTCGGGGTGTCGGTGGTCGGGGTCGGGGTCGGGGTGTCGGTGGTCAAGGTGTCAGGTGTGGGGGTGTCGATGGTCGGGGTCGGGGTCGGGGTGTGGTGTCCGGTTGTCGGGTGTTGTGCCGGGTGTCATGTCGGGGTCGGGTGTCATGGTGTCGGGCCTGGGTGTGGGTCATGGTGTGGTGTCAGGTGTCGGGGTCGGGTAAGGGTGGGTGTGGTGTCAGGGTGTCGGAGGTCGGGGTGTCAGGTGTCGGGGTGTCGGTGGTCGGGGTCGGGGTCGGGGTGTCGGGGTCAGGGTGTCGGGCCGGGGTGTCGTGTCGGGGTCGGGGTGTTAGGGTGTCGGGGTCCGGGTCGGGGTGTGGTGTCAGGGTGTCGGGGTGTGGTGTCAGGGTGTCGGGGTCGGGGTGTCGTGCCGGGGTCGGGGTGTCAGGGTGTCGGGGTCGGGGTCGGGGTGTGGGTCGGGGTGTGATGTCAGGGTGTCGGGGGTCGGGGTCGGGGTCGGGGTCGGGGTGTGGTGTCAGGGTGTCGGGGGTCGAGGGTCGGGGGTCGGGGTCGGGGTGTCGTGCCGGGGTGTCGGGGTGTCCGGGGTCGGGGTCTTTTTTTCCTTTTCTTCTTCTCTTCTCCTTCTCCTCCTCTCCTCTTTCTTCTTCTTCTTCTTCTTCTTCTTCTTCTTCTTCTTCTTCTTCTTCTTCTTCTTCTTCTTCTTCTTCTTCTTCTTCTTCTCCTCCTCCTCTCCTCTTTCTTCTTCTTCTTCTTCTTCTTCTTCTTCTTCTTTCTTCTCCTCCTCCTCCTCCTCCTCCTCCTCCTCCTCCTCGTCTTCTTCTTCTTCTTCTTCTTCTTCTTCTTCTTCTACTTCTTCTTCTTCTTCTTCTTCTTATTCTCCTTTTTCCTCTTCTTCTTCTTTTCTTCTTTCTTATTCTCCCTCCTCCTGTTCCTCCCTCCTCCTCCTTCTACTCTTCTTCTTCTTCTAAACTAAAACTGAAACTGATCTAAAATAAACTAAACTAAAATAAACTGAAACTAGAACTAATCAAAAATAAACTAAATTAAAACTAAAACTAAACTTAAACTTAAACTAAAACTAAACTAAAATTATAACTAAAACAGAAATTAAACTAAAAGAAACAAAAAGAAACAAAATAAACAAAAAGGGGAGGAGCTCACCACAGGAGGAGGCGGCGACCGGTGGAGAGGGGAGGCCGGACGGTCACAAGGACGGGCACGTGGAAGAGGCGGCGGGCCGCATGGTGGAGGATGGGGAGGGTGGGCGGGCGGCCACGCCGAGACGGGGCGATGGCGGGCGGGCGGTGGAGGTCGGGAGGTGCGGGCGTGAGGCGGCGGCCACGCCGGGACGGGGTTTGGTGGCGCGGGCCGGTGTGGGTGGGGATGGCGATGGAGGGGAGGGGGCGGGTGACGTGGAAGGGGCGGCGGGGATGTGATAACCCACAAGTGTAGGGGATCGCAACAGCTTTCGAGGGTAAACTATTCAACCCAAATTTATTGATTCGACACAAGGGGAGCCAAAGAATATTATTGAGTATTAGCAGTTGAGTTGTCAATTCAACCACACCGGATAACTTAGTATCTGCAGCAAAGTATTTAGTAGCAAAGTAGTATGATAATAAAGGTAATAAAGGCCAAAAGTAATATTTTTGGGTTTTGTAGTGATTGTAACAATAGCAACGAAAAAAGTAAATAAGCGAAACACGGGATGTGAAAAGCTCGTAGGCATTGGATCGATGATGGATTATTATGTCTGATGCGATTCCTCATGTAATAGCTATAACATAGGGTGACCCTAACTAGCTCCAGTTCATCAATGTAATGTAGGCATGTATTCAATATAGTCATACGTGCTTATGGAAAAGAACTTGCATGACATCTTTTGTCCTACCCTCCCGTGGCAGTGGGGTCCTAGCGGAAACTAAGGGATATTAAGGCCTCCTTTTAATAGAGAACCGGACCAAAGCATTAACAGATAGTGAATACATGAACTCCTCAAACCACGGTCATCACCGAGAAGTATCCTGCTATTGTCACTTGAGTTGTCGGATCATAACACATAATAGGTGACTATAGACTTGCAAGATAGGATCAAGAACACACATATATTCATGAAAACATAATAGGTTCAGATCTGAAATCGTGGCACTCGGGCCCTAGTGACAAGCATTAAGCATAGCAAAGTCATAGCAACATCAATCTCAAAACATAGTGGATACTAGGGATCAAACCCTAACAAAACTAACTTGATTACATGGTAAATCTCATCCAACCCATCACCGTCCAGCAAGCCTACGATGGAATTATCACGCATGGCGGTGAGCATCATGAAATTGGTGATGGTTGATGGTTGATGATGATGACAGCGACGAATCCCCCTCTCCGGAGCCCCGAAGGGACTCCAGATCAGCCCTCCCGAGAGATATTAGGGCTAGGCGGGGGCTCCGTATCATAAGAAGTGATGAAACTTTCTCTCTGATTTTTTCTCTGCGAAACGGAATATATAGAGTTGGAGTTGAGGTCGGCGGAGCTCCAGGGGGCCCACGAGACAGGGGGCGCGGCCCCACCCTCATGGACAGGGTGTGGGCCCCCTGGTCTTGATTCTTTCACCAGTATTTTTTATATTTTCCAAAAAGTGCCCCCGTGGATTTTTCAGTTCATTCCAAGAACTTTTGTTTTCTACACATAAAACAACATCATGGCAGTTCTGCTGAAAACAGCGTCAGTCCGGGTTAGTTTCATTCAAATCATGCAAGTTAGAGTCCAAAACAAGGGCAAAAGTGTTTGGAAAAGTAGATACGTTGGAGACGATCAACTCCCCAAGCTTAAACCTTTGCTTGTCCTCAAGCAATTCATATGATAAACCGAAAGTGATAAAGAAAAACTTTTACAAACTATGTTTGCTCTTGTTGTTGTAAACATGTAAAGCCAAAGCATTCGTGTTTCAAAGAAATATTATGAACTAACCATACTCACAATAACACCTAGGTCTCACAATTACTCATATCAATAGCATAATCAGCTAGCGATCCATAATAATAAAAATCGGATGACAACACTTTCTCAAAACAATCATAACATGATATAACAAAATGGTATCTCGCTAGCCCTTTCTGAGACCGCAAAACATAAATGCAGAGCACCTTTAAAGATCAAGGACTGACTAAACATTGCAATTCATGGTAAAAGAGATCCAGTCAAGTCATACCCAATATAAACCAATAGTAATGAATGCAAATGAGAGTGTGCTCTCCAGCGGGTGCTTTTTAATAAGAAGGTGATGACTCAACATAAAAGTAAATAGATAGGCCCTTCGCAGAGGGAAGCAGGGATTTGTAGAGGTGCAAGATCTCAATTTTAAAATAGAGATTGAATAACATTTTGAGCGGCATACTTTCGCTGTCAACGCAACAACTATGAGATGGATGTATATTCCATACTACATGCATTATAGGCAGTTCCCAAACAGAATGGTAAAGGTTTATACTCCCCCAACCACCAACAAGCATCAATCCATGGCTTGCTCGAAACAATGAGTGCCTCCAACTAACAACAGCCCTGGGGGAGTTTTTCTTAATTATTTTGATTTGCTTTGATCCTTTTGGATCATGGGAATTTGGGCATCCCTTCTATCGCCCTTTCTCGTGAATGAGGAGCGGAGTCCACTCCTCTTGAGAATAACCCACCTAGCATGGAAGATATAGGCAGCCCTGGTTGAAACATGAGCTGCTCGAGCATACAAAACAAAATTTCATTTGAAGGTTTGGAGTTTGGCACATACAAATTTACTAGGAACGGCAGGTAAATACCGCATATAGGAAGGTATGGTGGACTCATATGGAACAACTTTTGGGGTTTAAGGAGTTTGGATGCACAAGCAGTATTCCCGCTTAGTACAGGTGAATGCTAGCAAAAGACTGCGAAGCGACCAACTGAGAGAGCGACAACAGTCATGAACATGCATTAAAATTAATTTACACCAAGTACAATCATGAGTAGGATATAATCCACCATGAACATAAATATCGTGAAGGCTGTGTTGATTTGTTTCAACTACATGTGTGAACATGTGCCAAGTCGAGTCACTCAATTCATTCAAAGGAGGATACTATCCCATCATACCACATCATAATCATTCTAATAACATGTTGGCAAGCAAGGTAAACCATTATAACTCAAAGCTAATCAAGCATGGCACAAGCGACTATAATCTCTAAATGTCATTGCAAATATGTTTACTTCATAATAAGCTGAATCAGGAACGATGAACTCATCATATTTACAAAAACAAGAGAGGTCGAGTTCATACCAGCTTCTCTCATCTCAACCAGTCCATCATATATCGTCATTATTGCCTTTCACTTGCACGACCAAACGATGTGTATAATAATAATAGTGCACGTGCATTGGACTAAGCTGGAATCTGCAAGCATTCAACTCAAGAGAGAAGACAGAGTAATATGGGCTCTAAGTTAAATAAACAATCATGCATATGAGAGCCACTAAACATTTTCAATATGGTCTTCTACTCTCGACCCCAAAGGAAAGAAAAGAAAATAAAACTATTTACACGGGAAAGCGCCCAACAAGTAAGAAGAAGAACGAGAAATCTTTTTGGGTTTTCATTTTAATTTCTACTACAAGCATGGAAATTAAACTAACTAATTTTTTGGTTTTTCTTAAGGTTTATCAAACACACAAGAAGAAAGCTAGAAAAATAAATTTAAACTAGCATGGATAATACAATGAAAGTGTATGAGCACCGACAACTAGAATAGTGTGTGAACATGAATGTAAAGTCAGTGAGAAATACGTACTCCCCCAAGCTTAGGCTTTTGGCCAAAGTTGGTCTAATGCCAAGGACCGCTGCTACTCTCCCTGGTGTACTGGGAGGTGTAATCAGGATACCACTGGCTGGCCATCTCCGGGTCCCACTGGTACGATGATGCACGATAAGGGTCCAGTTCAGGTTCCGGCTCAGGCTCAGGTTCTGGAGTGGATGCTTGGCCTCGATGAGCGTACACCACTTCCGGCGTGACAAGAAAATTATCTGCAATCAAATCAAACAACAGAGGCGCAGGCAAAATAACAGTCTCATTGTGTTTCTTATTAAATCTCAGGTTATACAAGAGCATCTTATCTTTGTTGTCAACAATGAACTCATGTGCTACCATGCTCTTGTAATCTAAAATGTAAGGAGGAAATTTTGTCTCCTCTTTCTCATGGTGCCTAATAGGCATCTCAAAATGGCTAGCAAGACGTGAAGCATAGATACCTCCAAAGATGGGGCCTTTTGTACGATTCAGGCTCAGCCGTTTAGCAATAACGGCACCCATACTAAAACTATTATCTCCAAACAAGGCATGGTGAAGAATGATAATATCAGGAACATTGAAGTTTCCACTATTTCCACGACCAATCAAGCATCTACTAGCAAATATGGCAAAGTAACATAAAACAGGAAAGTGTATGCTTGAGATTTTCGCATCGGAACCCTTCTTTGGATCCCCTACAGTGATAGCGTCAACAAAGCCATCCACATCTTTGCGATGGGGTTCATCTAATTTCCCCTCAAAGGATATCCTACATACCGCGCAAAAATTACGTAAAGACATTTCTCTGAATTCATCATATAAATGAAATGATACTGAAGGCGGTGACTTCTTAGGATAATAATAAAAGTTTTGCACGAAAGTATTGGTGAGTAAGAGATACTGATCGATTCGGTCATGGAGGAAATCGTTGAGGCCTGCATTCTCGACCAAAGAATAAAACGTGAGAGATATTAGGGCTTGGCGGCGGCTCCGTATCGTACCACGCGATGAAACTTTCTCTCTGATTTTTTTCTCCGTGAAACGGAATATATAGAGTTGGAGTTGAGGTCGGCAGAGCTCCAGGGGGCCCACGAGACAGGGGGTGGGCGCGCCCCCACCCTCGTGGACAGGGTGTGGGCCCCCTGGTCTTGACTCTTTCGCCAGTATTTT
Source organism: Aegilops bicornis (assembly GCA_021605145.1). Classification (NCBI taxonomy): domain Eukaryota; kingdom Viridiplantae; phylum Streptophyta; class Magnoliopsida; order Poales; family Poaceae; genus Aegilops; species Aegilops bicornis. The sequence goes on from CM038673.1 coordinate 508,499,012, forward strand.
TTATATTTTCCAAAAAGTGCCTCCGTGGATTTTCAGGTCATTCTGAGAACTTTTGTTTTCTACACATAAAACAACATCATGGCAGTTCTGCTGAAAACAGCACCAGTCCGGGTTAGTTTCATTCAAATCATGCAAGTTAGAGTCCAAAGCAAGGGAAAAAGTGTTTGGAAAAGTAGATACGTTGGAGACGTACCAAGATGCGGTGGAGGTCGGGCCGCAGGGGAGTCTTGAGGTGGCGGCGGGCTCACGGTGACGGCCAGAATTCGGCAATGCTGGTGTGGGTGGGGAGGGAATGAGAGAGTGAGAGAAGAGAGAGGGGACGGGGGCGGGATTGCCGTTAACGTACCCACCTCTTTACCGTCCGGCAACGGTCGGCAAAGATTCTTTGTCGTCCGTTGGCGGACGGCAAAAAGGTGGAACCGGTGGGCTGTAGTTGGTTAAACAATAACTGGACCCACCCACCTCTTTGTCGTCTGCTAGCAGACGGCAAAGATTCTTTGCCGTCAGCCAGCAGACAGCAAAGAATTGGCTGATGGCAAAGACCTTGTTTGCCAACCGCCACTTCTTTGCAGTCCGTTTTCTTGTGGCTGACGGCAAAGACCTTCTTTGCCGTCAGCCAGCAGACGGCAAAGAGTTGGCAGATGGCAAATAAGCTAATTCCAGTAGTGTCATGATAGAGAGTCTCCTATGTTGTCACCTTCATATGCTAGTGGGAATTTTTCATTATAGAACTTGGCTTGTATATTCCAATGATGGGCTACCTCAAATTGCCCTAGGTCTTTGTGAGCAAGCCAGTTGAATGCACACCCACTTAGTTTCTTTTGATGAGCTTTCATACACTTATAGCTCTAGTGCATCCGTTGCATGGCAATCCCTACTCACTCACATTGATATCTATTAATGGGCATCTCCATAGCCCGTTGATACGCCTAGTTGATGTGCGACTATCTTCTCCTTTTTGTCTTCTCCACAACCACCATCCTATTCCACCTATAGTGCTATGTCCATGGCTCACGCTCATATATTGCATGAAGATTAAAAAAGTTTGAGAATACTAAAGTATGAAATAATTGCTTGGCTAAAACCGGGGTTGTGCATGATTTAAATATTTTGTGTGATGAAGATAGAGCATAGCCAGACTATATGATTTTGTAGGGATAACTTTCTTTGGCCATGTCATTTTGAGAAGACGTAATTACTTTGTTAGTATGCTTGAAGTATTATTACTTTATGTCAACATTAAACTTTTGTCTTGAATCTTTCGGTGAACATTCATGCCACAATAAAGAAAATTACATTGAGAATTATGCTAGGTAGCATTCCACATCAAAAATTCTGTTCTTATCATTTACCTACTCGAGGACGAGCATGAATTGAGCTTGGGGATGCTTGATACGTCTCCAACGTATCTATAATTTTTGATTGTTCCATGCTATTATATTATCTGTTTGGATGTTTAATGGGCTTTATTATATACTTTTATACTATTTTTGGGACTAACCTATTAACCGGAGGCCGAGTCCAAATTGCTGTTTTTTTTTGCCTATTTTAGTGTTTCGTGGAAAAGGAATATCAAACTGAGTCCAAATGGAATGAAACCTTCGGGAGAGTTATTTGTGGAACAAACGCAATCCAGGAGACTTGGAGTGGACGTCAAGAAAGAAACGGGGAGGCCACGAGGCAGGGAGGCGCGCCCAGGGGGGTAGGCGCGCCCCCCACCCTCGTGGGCCCCTCGTGGCTCCCCTGACTGACTTCTTTCGCCTATATATACTCATATACCCTGAAAACATCCGAGAGCACCACGAAACCCTATTTCCACCGCCGCAACCTTCTATACCCATGAGATCCCATCTTGGGGCCTTTTTCGGCGCTCTGCCGGAGGGGGAATCGATTACGGAGGGCTTCTACATCAATACCATAGCCTCTCCGATGAAGTGTGAGTAGTTTACCACAGACCTTCGGGTCCATAGTTATTAGCTAGATGGCTTCTTCTCTCTCTTTGATCTCAATACAAAGTTCTCCTCGATCTTCTTGGAGATCTATTTGATGTAATTCTTTTTGCGGTGTGTTTGTCGAGATCCGATGAATTGTGGGTTTATGATTAAGATTATCTATGAACAATATTTGAATCTCCTCTAAATTATTTTATGTATGATTTGTTATCTTTGCAAGTCTATTTGAATTATCAGTTTGGTTTGGCGTACTAGATTGATCTTTCTTACAATGGGAGAAGTGCTTAGCTTTGGGTTCAATCTTGTGGTGTCCTTTCCGAGTGACAACAGGGGCAGCAAGGCACGTATTTTATTGTTGCCATCGAGGATAAAAAGATGGGGTTTATATCATATCGCTTGAGTTTAACCCTCTACATCATGTCATCTTGCCTAATGTGTTACTCTGTTCTTATGAACTTAATACTCTAGATGCATGATGGATAGCGGTCGATGTGTGGAGTAATAGTAGTAGATGCAGAATCGTTTCGATCTACTTGTCGCAGACGTGATGCCTATATACATGATCATGCCTAGATATTCTCATAACTATGCACTTCTCTATCAATTGCTCGACAGTAATTTGTTCACCCACCGTAATACTTATGCTATCTTGAGAGAAGCCACTAGTGAAACGTATAGCCCCCTCTATTTTCCATCATATAAGTTTCCGATCTACTTTATTTTGCAATCTTTACTTACCAATCTATATCATAAAAATACCAAAAATATTTATCTTATTATCTCTATCAGATCTCACTTTTGCAAGTGGCCGTGAAGGGATTGACAACCCCTTTATCGCGTTGGTTGCAAGGTTCTTATTTGTTTGTGCAGGTACGAAGGTTTTGAGTGTAGCCTCCTACTGGATTGATACCTTGGTTCTCAAAAACTGAGGGAAATACTTACGCTACTTTGCTGCATCACCCTTTCCTCTTCAAGGGAAAACCAACGCATGCTCAAGAGGTAGCAAGCAGGTGCGACCCACTTCGACGCCCTAATGGCAGAAGAGCTACCAGCGCAGGAGGACTTGTGCTGCAACCTCCGTCTCCTCAACAAGCACCGGTGAACAAGCGAACGACAATGACGTCGCAGACATGTGGCCCTATGATCCTGGCTTCTCGAATGAGCAGCGGGCGCAGTATCAGACCATCCGTAGGGCCCGCGAGGCCCTCTCCGTCGTCCTTCGAGTTGTTCCGCTCATCGTGGCACCGCCGTCTCGCGTTGTCAACATGGTCAACAGCATGAGGAATGAGGAGATGACTTTACTTGGAGAGGATGATAGTGGGGACCCACCAGGGCCATAGCCGCACGTACGCAAGTGCCTCCTTATTATTACAACTATAATATTTTTTGCTTCCTCCTCGTTTCCTGACATCACGGTCCGACACCATTGTCAACCTATGTAGTCAATAAATGAGAGAATTGCACAAGGAGCGGCCGACAACTGGGACCAAGCAGCTCGAGCAGTATTTGTCTTCTTGAGGTGTGAGCACTGTAGAGTTTTTCTTGAGCAATGTTTTCGTTGTTGTTCAAAGGAGAGCAGGGTATTAACTGGGCGGGCTGTGGCCCGTATAGCCCAGGCTAGATATCTAGCCCAGATATTAATATTTTTCAAGCTGAAAATGGCTAGCCCAGCTATACTTTTTTTAGGAATACCCAGGCAGGGTCAACTTGTTATTCTCGCCCCGCTGGGCTGCAAATCTTTCCTAGGAGGGATGCATTAGGCTTAACAAGAAAATGGGCTTTAAGAAATAATGAATGGGATTTCATTATAAAAACTGGGCAGTAACTATAAAAAATGCACCAAACACGTAATTACTTTATAAAATATTATTTCTGGATTTTGAAAATTTTAATTTCATTAATTGTTGCGCGCGCAATGTTTCGTTGGATTTTTACGTAATACAAATTTATATTGAAATTGTATTTAATCTGACTAGAAATTTCAGGATAAAAATATTTCAGATCCCATCGAAATGTGGAAATTTTTTTGAATTCTGTTTTGAACGGTTGGTTGAAATTATTAATCATTGTCCTAGCTAGAAAATGGGTTGTACTTTTAACAAACTGTAAATGGGTTGTAGTAATTCCATTAGAATTCAAAAATGGGATGTACATTCTTACAAATCTCAAATGGGTTATAAGTTCTCTGCCACACACTTGTGGGCCTACTAAGTTGACGCGTCCCCTCAAAAAAAAGTTGACGCGTATGCAAGGCTTTGTCAACTTATAGTCAACACACGGTTCTAGCAGCAGTGGTCGTTGGATGTCCATCCAACGGATGTCGTGCTTCTTCTTCAATCTCAGATATTCTAGCTTCACCCGCCCAAAAATGATTCCTCCCCGACATCCGGGCGCACCGCTTTGAAGTCGACCAGGCCTACTACGTTGACGCGTACCAAGGGCTTTGTCAACTTGGTCAATATAAACGATTCTAGCTGCAATTACCGTACGATGTCCATCCAACGGCCGTCGTGCTTCTTCAACATCTGACCTTCTTGCTCCAGCCGCCCAAAGCAGCGTCGGTCATGTCGCCTGCTCTTGCCTCCCGTGGCCGGCTGTGCTGCCGCGGAGGCCTCACCTCCCCCTACTACTCCCACCGCTGGCCAGGCATCCCTCTACTCACCCACACCCCCTGTTATTCTGCGGTGACGGCAGCCTCACACCACAACCGAACCAGTGAACCCTCATACTCCTCTCCGCGTGGGCATTCACTGCCGCGTCTTCCCGGCTACGTCGTTCCCTTCGTGAGGCCTCGCGCCGTCGTCCGCCATACTGGTGCTCTCGGCCAGGCGTCAATGTGGTCAACGAATGACATCCATCGGAAGTGGATCAGACGTGGAGAGGTCGACAGCTACGTCCACACCGCATGTAAGGAATGCCTCCTTATTATGCAAAATAATGATTCCTCCACCGACATCCGGGACCCGTCGGAAGAGCCTCACATTTTGCGAAAAATGTTCCCCTACCGACTCGGACCCACCAGCTATATCTTCGCATGCAAGGAAGTGCCTCCTTATTACCCACAAAAAAATGAATACCCCCCCTGCGTGGGAGGCTAACTTGTGGGCCTACTAAGTTGACGGGTACGGAGGGCTTTGTCAACTTAGTCAATATGAACGATTCTAGCTCCCGTGACCGTACGATGTCCATCCAACGGCTATAGTGCTTCTTCAACCTCTGGTCTTCTTGCTCCAGCCGTCCAAACCAGCGCCGGTCGTGCCGCGTGCTCCTGCCTCCCGTGGCCGACTGTGATGCCGCGGAGGCCTCACCGCCCCCTACTACACCCACCGCTAGCCATACCATCCCTCTACTCACCCACACCCCCTGTTATTCTGCGGCGACGGTAACCTCACACCGCAGCCGAACCAGTGAACCCTCGTACTCCTCTCCGCATGGGCATCCACTGTCGCGTCTTCCCCAGCTCCGTGTCATCCCCTTCCTAGGCCTCGCCGTCGTCCACCGCCCTGGTGCTCTCGGTGCGGCGTGGTCAACGAACGACTTCGATTGGAAGAGTATTGTACGTGGAGAGGCTGACAGCTGGGTCCACGGCCGCAGCAAGGAAGTACCTCCTTATTACGCGGAAAATAATGATTCCTCCACCTGACATCAAGGACCCACCGGACAAGCCATCGCATTTTACGAAAAAAAACGTTTCCCCCCTGACTGCTGGGACCCACCAGCTACATCTTCGCACGCAAGGAAGTGCGTCCATATTACGGGCAAAAAAAATGATTCGCCGATCATTGGGACCCACCAGCTACATCTTCGCACGCAAGGAAGTGCCTGACAGTCGGGACCCACCTGGTCGAAGCATACGTAGCGTTGTCATTCTGGTCGCGAACGTGTACGTACATACTGGTCGATGTAGAGGCGCACATGTGTGAAAGTGCGTTATATCGATTAGAGGGGGGGTGAATAGGCGATTTTTATGAATTCTTCATTGAGGAATTTGCCGGTGAGGAAATTCCTTAGCGAAGAACTACTTGTAGCGGAATAAGTACTCAAGAGTAAGCATAATAGAATACAAGCATGGTCATTATGATGAAATGAAGACAAACACAGAGTACAGAAAGCGTAATCACAGGATAACACAAGATGAAGACAAACAGACTGAAGAAATTGAACTGAGGAAATTGAGAAAGTCTTCAGTCAAAGTCTTCAAACACAGATATGAACAAACACTCAACACAAGTAATGAGGAAATGAATGAGTTGAGGAAATAGAACCAGATTAGGTTGGTGAAGACAATGATTTGGTAGACCAGTTCTAACTGCTGTCTCGCTTGTACATCCGGTTGGAGCGGCCGAGTATTTAAACTCGAGGACACACAGCCCCGGACACCCAAATAGCCGAGCACGTAGCTCGGGACACCAAGTCCTCACCGTATTCTCCTTGAACTAAGGTCACCAGACCTCGTCCAATCACTCATGGTAAGTCTTGAGCGACTTCCAAACATTCACAGACTTCGGTCACTCGGCGATCCACAATTCCTCTTGGATGCTCTAGACCATGACGCCTAACCGTCTGGAAGAAGCACAGTCTTCAAAGGTAACAAGCATCGGATCCACGCAGATCAATCTCTTGATGATGCTCAATCACTTTGGGTTTGTAGGGGTTTGGTTTTGGGTTTTCCTCACTTTCGATGATTTTCGCTCAAAGTCCTCGGAGGATGGGATGCTCTCAATTGACAAGTGTCGGTTTCTCATGGAGCAACCAACCAGCTAGTGGTTGTAGGGGCGGCTATTTATAGCCTAGGGAGCAGCCCGACATGATAAGACATAAATGCCCTTCAATGATATGACCGTTAGGTGGATAAGATATTTTGGGACAGGCGCGCCAACACACAAGAATTCGGAAATTTGACTTTCAAATTCCTCGGGGCTATCATGTTCCTCATTTGTGTAGGCAATCCGCCTTTGGCGAATTCCTAACTCCTCAATTAGAACAAATTCTCAATGACTAGAAGAACTTCGTCTACATCCTTTGAAGAAATTGACTGAATCGTATGAGATTTCCAATGGCTTCACTCGAAGGGATTGGTAGGCGTAGGATTTTGAGTTGAGCATCACATGGAAATTTTTCCTTAGTATTTCCTCGACCCCCTTTAATAGTACGGTGTTTCCTATGACTCAAGAAAAAGAAAACGAAACTACAAAAACAAAAGTCTTCACGCTTCATGTTCCTCAAATGAATACCAAGTCTTCAAGGTCACACCAATTTCTTCACTTTCAAAGTCTTCAGAAAGTATTCAGAGTACCAAAGTCTTCAGTTGAAGAACTTCATTTTTAGGGGTCGACTTTCTCTGTAAATATCAAACTCCTCATAGACTTATAGACTTGTGTACACTCATAAACGCATTAGTCCCTTAACCTATAAGTCTTCAATACACCAAAATCACAAAGGGGCACTAGATGCACTTACAATCTCCCCTTTTGGTGATTGATGACAATATAGGTTAAGTTTTCAACGGGGATAAACATATGAAGTGTAAATACTGATATTGAGGAATTTGATTGCAAGATATAGAAGAACTCCCCCTGAATATGTGCATAGTGAGGAATTTGCTTGTGAGGCAACGCACATTTGAAGAGTTGAATCATGGAGATCTCCCCCTATATCTTGTAATTCATACAAGCATTTGACATATAATATGAAGAATTTGAAATGCATGATGAAATATGGTGACTGATGTAATTCAGCATGCGTGTATTAACATATAGCAAGGAATAAGCATGCAGAGGAACACATCAAAAGTATCGAGCACCATCGGGTTTAAGATTACAACTCGATCCAATAAAAGTTTGAAGAACGAGAGTTGTAACTTAGCAAAACGCCCATATAATAGACCCGCTTGAAGACTAACTCAAATTTCTTCCCTTTGTCATCGAATGACCAAAAGGATCGAAACCGAGGACTAACGCCTCAAGAATTTCAAGTTGATGGAGGCGCCCAAGTGGTCGGGTCGGTTGTTGTAGTAGGGCTGCCTTGATGTCGGTGGGAGCGACACCTATGGGATCACAAGAATCCCTACTACGGTCATGAGGCACGGGTCGTGAGAAGAGCGGATCAAACAGATAGCACATGGTTTCCTTATCCGAGGTTAAGACGCGAGGATGCGTAAAACCCTACTCTGCTTTGGTGGTTTGTTTATCTGTGTTCTTGAACTAGCAATGGGGCGTGAGGAGCTCCAAAAAGTCGAATCCTCCTCCTGGTCGCCTTGGGCCTCCTTTTATAGGGAAAGGGGTTGCCACAGTGGCACACGGGAGGTGGAAAGGGCACAGTGATGCGAGTTTATCCCTCGCATTACATGACAAGGCGCTTTTAATGCGTCTTGCTTAGGTGTCCTTGCTTTATCGGGGACGGGGGAGAGCCCTGTCTCGTCCGTCGCCGCTCCCTTCGATGTCGACACGCGCCTTGGCCAGCGGTGCCAGCGGTGCCATGTAGGCGGCAGCGGTGAGGTGGCGCAGCTGGTGGGTCTCCATGAAGATCCGCTTGCGCCACGCAGTGCACCGCCAACTGGTTGGGTCGGCAATGCATGCTAACGGTGGTGGAGGTTTGATTGGCGTGGGCACGATGATGGCCCTACGGGTGTTCTTGGCAAGGGCCTCGCCAGTAGCCACAGCAAGGGTCTTGCCGGGGCCTTGTGGTCCTCCTTGGCTGGGATCCCGCCAAGGGTCGTCATCTTCTATAGTGTGTATCGATCTTGAATGTCTTCACAAAGATCTGCATGCCACCACGGGATGTCTCCGAATCCTTGCCCCATGGGGCAGTGGACTCAAGGGTGACTCGCTCCGTAGGTGTGGGGCGAGCTGCCACGGCAAGGGTCTTGCGGGTTTGCTAAAACTGCCTCCGGCAAGGATCTTGCCGGGGAGTCCTTCGTCCCCTTTGCTCTTTGTGGTCTTGGTCTTGGCGTTGTTCTGCTCCTTTTGAGCTTGGCCTTACCTTGGCTTACCTCCCTTACCTTGCTTTCGGTCTGGTGGTGCCATGGCTCGCCTGCCGTGCACAATTATAGGGGTACAAAAAGTGTACCCCTCTTTTTGTACATCGACAGAGCCCGGGCCTGGGCCACACGTAAGCGCCAATCGCTTCGTTGGGCTAGGCCCAAAAAGCAGTCTTGTGAGCGGGCGGGGTGGTTTTTACCGTGGTAAGTCTCTTCACAAGATGCGCTTCCACGCCTCCAGCGTGGGAGGCGTGAGGCGTGTGTGGCGACGGGTGGCATGCGTGGGGCTGAGCTCTGCGCGCATGCGTCACGTCGTAGTAAAGGGGGCGGTTCGCGCCTTCCCCATAAACGGAGGGAGGCGTGGAGGCGCGGCCCATTTACTGAACGGGGCCGAGGCGTGGTCTTCAAGGCGTCCACTCCCCATGATCACGGGGTGGGGAGAGGTCGCCTCACCCGTCGCCTTGGTCCCGCACGCCTGCCACGTGGCTCTCATGCGCTTGGGGTGGCGAACGGTGGAGGCGGGAAACCGGGCCGTCGCGGGCTGGGGCAGCGGGTTGGCCCCAGTTCCCTGCGCCTTCCGCGTCTTGATTGGCTGAGCGGGGCGGCCGAGCCCCCACCTCGTTCCTTTATAAAGAGCGGGAGGGGGGATGGCGTCCCACATTCTTTCATCTCCTCCTTCCTTCAGCTTCTGCTCCCCCCCCCCTCCATCCGCCATGGAGAGAGGGAATCCTGGCCCTTCAACGGTGCCAGCGAGGGTCGCCGCTCGACAACGCGTCCTTCCTTCTCCTGCACCTGTGGTGGCGGAGCCAGCCGCGAGGGGAAGGGGGAGGGGGCGAGGCCGCGGGCGAGGCCGAGGCGCTCGGGGAAGAGGAGGACAGGGCGGTGCGCCGGTCTCGCCTCCGCCAGTAGTTCCTCCCCCCATGGAGGGCCATGTTGGGGATGACCCTTGCGATTTCTTCGTCAGGCTGCGCCGGCCGCCTCGCCATCGCCTTCGTCTCCCGACTCCATTCGCGCGGGAGATGGAGCTGGATCCGCCGGAGTCATTGCGGCTGCACATGAGGGGTTGTGGGATCAGCGGTACGCGAGTTCGCGTTGACTTCCCAGCCCCTCACGTGATGTATCTTCGTCGGGGATGGAAGATGTTCGCTCATATCCACCGCTTGACGGAGGGGCTCACTCTCCATTTCAAGCTGATGGAGGGCGGCCTCCTCTCCGTCAAGGTCTTCGCGCTCTTCAGGACCCGGGCAAGGTGCTGCGTGGAGAGCTCTTCTGATAGCAAAGACCCCTCCTCGGGCGGGAGTGGCGAGGAGGACAGCGGCAGCGACGACGAGGGTAGCAGGCGGCAGGATGACGGGTCCGACTAGGTGTCGGGCGCCGCTCCATGCGGCACCGGCGACCCCATCATCCGTGTCGCCGACTCCCTGAACTTCTCAGGGTCGTCTCCTTGGGCGGCTGGCGTTGGGAGGCTGCGGAAGAGGAAGAGGGCGGGCGGAAGGCCGTCAAATCGAGTCTGTGAACACCGACGCCTTGACAGCGTCTTGACGTCCTGCCGCCTCATCTTCGAAGCTCTGCTTGCGCCGCCATCACCATCCAGCCTTGACGGCCACCGAGATGTTCCCTTGGTGTCTTCGCCACCCGTGGCTCGCCTAGGCGCCTTTTGCCCTTTTCGCCTCCTTGACCTGCCTCCCGAGGAGAGGGACAAGAAAGGGGTTCTGAGCACCTTATCTCTTTTAGCTTGTAAGCCTTTGGGCCTTGGCTGAATTTAAAACTTGTAATCCCATCATTCATGTTTTTCATTCCCCATGGGTTGTACCTGAGTGGAATGTTTTTAATGAAAAAGGGATGCTTGCCGGGTCATTTGTTTGCGGGTAGAACCCACGACCAGGAGTAAATCCTTGATATCCCTAAGATAAACATTTCCTTGCCCGACAACAGGCCCTACCGTCTTCCCACTTCGCTCGACCTTTCTCACGCTTTTGGCGGAGGCAGGGATGAGGTGGGTTCAGGCTCCTCGTTTCATCCTTTTGCTGCCGCGACTACGACCAAACCTGGCCCCAGGAATGAGCCCTAGGGCCTAGAGTTTAGGGGAGCACGGTAGCTTTAGGAAGAAACGAGGTTTCACATACCTCAGTCCATAAGGGAATGCATGATAAGGGATGAAGAACTTATCTGAAGCTGTAGCCCCTGACAACTCTGGTTTGCCGTGGGTGAATCTTTGCACTTGCAGCCCCCGACAATACTGGCTTGCCGGGGTCTAGATGTCGGTCTGTCCCTTTTCTCTTTTTCGTCCTCAAGTGATCCGGCAAGGATATCTGTGAGTCCTGCAAACCAAAGAAGACAAAAGAACGGCAAAGAGACGCACACTCGACCTCTAAGCTAGGGGTTAGTCGCCGCTAAGCACTATCAACCCTAACCAAGGACGAGACTCGACCTAGCATGCATGCTATAACTTAGGGCGCCAGCGCTTCATTTATTTATGCTCAGGGTCTATGCCTGGCTTTGTACAAAGGGTTACGTGCATCATCGGCAAATGCTTGTACAAAAGGTGGCTTGCCGGGGGGCCCGGCAAGCCGCGCCTCACGGGTAAAAGTTGCGAAGATGCTCAATGTTCCAGGAGTTACTCACCGAACGGGCATCTTGGTCTCCGTGCGGACCGCGTCGGGCCCGGTGACTCAGATACCCGATAAGGGCCTTCCCACTTTGGCGTCAACTTGTTGGAATTCTTGGCGGTTGAACGCATCCGAAGGACAAGGTCGCCTTCCACAAGGCTTCGGGCATGAACCTTGCGGCTATGGTAGCGGCGCAAGGCTTCTTTGGCGGCGTCTTGCTCTCACATTGCCCGAGACGATCTTCCTCAAGGAGCATTGCATCATCTTGCCGCGGTTGCTCTTGCTCAAGCTCGTCATAAGCGAGCACTCGAGGTGACTCGTATATGAGTTCAGTGGGGAGAACTGCTTCTGCCCCGTATACTAGGACAAAGGGTGTCTGGCCGGTGGCTCGATTTGGCGTTGTCCTGATCGACCAAAGAACCGTCGGCAACTCATCAATCCAGCGCCTTCCACTCTTGTACAGCTTGTCAAAGGTCTTGGTCCTTAAGCCTCGCGAAGATTTTCAAAGATTTGCCCTCTCAGCTTGACCATTACTTCACGGGTGAGCAACGGAAGCGAAACAGACTTTGCTGCCGAGGTCTTGGGTATATTGCATGATGGTGCGGCTTGTGAACTGGGTGTCGTTGTCGGTGATAACCCTGTTGGGTACGCCAAAATGGCACACTAGTCCCTTGAAGAATTTGACGGCTAACTGAGTTGTGACCTTCCTCACTGCCCCCACCTCCGGCCACTTTGTGAACTTGTCGATTGCAACGTACAAGTACTCAAAGCCCCCGACAGCGCGGGGGAAAGGGCCCAGTATGTCGAGCCCCCAGACCGAGAAGGGCCAGGAGAGAGGAATGGTTTGAAGGGCTTGAGCTGGCTGATGAAGCTTCTTTGAATGGAACTGACACGCTTCACACCTGGTGACTAGTGTTGTCGCATCCTCGAGGGCGGTGGGCCAGAAGAAGCCTTGCCGAAATGCCTTGTCGGCAAGGGCCCTTGACCCAATGTGGGATCCACATATGCCTCCGTGTATCTCCGCCATCAGCTCCAGTCCTTCCTCTCGGGATACACTTCAATTTCACGCCGTTCGGCCTCTTTCTGTCTGTGACGTCATCGACGAACTGGTACATGGTAGAGCGACGGGCTACTTTTCCGCTTCTTCCTGCTCCTCGTGAAGTTCCCTGTTGGAGGAATCGGACGGTATGTTGTGCCACGCTGGAGCACAGGGCTCGACGGCGAGGACTAAAGGCATTTCCTCCGCTTATAGGAGCGGTTGTCTCGACGGGCAAGAGCTTGACGCTCCGCCGGAGCTGGGCCGTCTGTGGCGGGCTCGGATCCCCGGCAACATCCTTGCCGTGGCTCCGGGAGCTTCGGCGGGAAAGTACTTGTCGGGCCCTGATTTCCTCCTCTTATTCGCTCTGTTGATGTATCAACGGATGGCTGAGTTAGTGAAGCACAAAGGTACCGGTTCCACGGTAGCTTGAGGCGGCAGCGTTTTTGACAGTAATCAGCGATATCGTTCTCCGCTCGGGGAACGTGTTCAGCCTGTATACCGTTGAAACGCTCTTCCAGCTTTCTCACCTCATCGACGTAGGCCTTCATCAACGGGCTCTGGTAATCCTTGTTGACTTGCTTGACAACAAGCTGCGAGTCTCCCTGACGATGAGTTTCTTGATTCCAGGTCCGCCGCGATCCTAAGACCGGCAAGCAGCCCTTCGTACTCTGCCGTATTGTTTGTTGACACCTCCCTGGGGAAGTGCATCTAGATCACGTACTTGAGGTGCTCTCCGGTGAGCGCGACAAGCAAAGACGCCACTGGCGCCTTGTAAGGAGAGAAAGCTCCATCAAAGTACATGATCCAATCACAACTTGCCTCCTTGCCGGAGAGAGCGGTCTCTTGGACTTCTTCGTCAGGCGTTGCGGTCCATTCTGCAATGAACTCCACTAGGACTCGGCTCTGAATCGTCGAAGTACTTTCAAACTTGAGGCCAAAGCTGGACAGCTCCAGTGCCCATTCCACAATTCTTCCCGTTGCATCCGGATTGTGCAATATCCATTGCAGAGGGAAGCGAGTGACGACAGTGATCTCGTGTGCCTGGAAGTAGTGATGCAGCTTCCTCGAGGCCATAAGAAGGCCGAAGAGCAGTTTTTGCATGCCGGAGTACCTTGATCTAGCCCCCTGCAGGAGGGAACTAACAAAGTAGACCGGGTGCTACATCATTTTCTTCTTCGGTGGCACTTCAACTAGCTGTGTCGTCTCTGCATTGGTGGTGTCGGGCTCTGCCGCTGCCATTACCTCGTCGTCAACCTCTCTCTGCGCCACTAGTGCGGCGGCGACCACTGATCCGTTGCCGCCAGTATAGCGACAACGGCTCCTGTGGCCTAGGCGCAACTAGTATTGGCGCGGAGGAGAGGTACTTCTTCAAACCTTGCAATGCTGCTTGACTTCAAGGCGTCCACTCCATCGGGCCCGCCTTTTTCAGGATCTTGAAAAAGGGAAGGGCGTGCTCGGTAGCCTTGGAAATGAACCTGCCCATGGCGGCGACGCAACCAGCAAGCCGACGCACATCCTTGATTCTCTTGGGTGCTTCAATCTGCTCTATAGCTTTGATTTTGTCCGGATTGGCCTCTATCCCACGCTGTGACACCAAGAACCCGAGAAGCTTGCGGACGGGACGCCAAAGACGCACTTCTCGTGGTTCAGCTTGAGATTGATCTTGCGTGGGTTTGCAAATGTTTCTTGCAAATCTGGTATGAGGGTTTCCACATCCTTGGTTTTGACCACTATGTCATCCATATAAGCTTCCATATTTCTATGGAGCTGGGGTTCAAAACCAATCTGGACCGCATCCTTGCAAACGTCGAACCAGCACTCTTCAACCCGAAAGGCATCCGCATGAAACAATATGTACCGCATGGGGTGGTGAATGCTGTTTTCTCTTCGTCTTCTCTTGTCATGAAGATCTGGTGGTAGCCGGAGTAGGCGTCGAGGAATGACAATAGATCACACCCAGCCGTGGAGTCAACAATCTGGTCGATGCGCTGCAACGGAAGGGGCCTTTAGGGCAAGCCTTATTGATATCTCGTAATCAATACGCCCACTTCCCATTTGCCTTGCTTTTCTGACCGGATTGGCCAACCACGTTGGATGGAGCACTCCTCTTACAAAACCCGCCTTCCGGTTCCGGATCTCTTCTCGTGATGAACTCTTGTCGTTCCAAAGCTTGCTTCGACCTTCCGCTTGACGGGCGCGCGCATGAGGGCAGACAGCAGGTGGTGCTCAATCACCTCCACAGGAACACCGGGATGTCGGAAGCTTGCCATGCAAACACATCGACATTCGCCCGCAGGAAGGTGTCGCGCGTCTTCCTATTTGTCGTCAAGGGTGGAGCTTATGGTAAAGCTCCTCCCGTGCGTCCTCATTGATAGAAACCTTCTTGGTTCCCGGCGGTATGGCCCTGGGCTTCTTGTTTCCGCCGGTGGAGCTCTCTGGCACGTCCTCGACGGCAGCGCTGCACTCCAAAGATGTGCGCTTGCCAGAGTGGGTGTCCGAGGTCTCACCGGTCTTCTTCTTCTTCCCTCCCGAGGTCCATGCGGCAGGAGCAAGTGCCCTAGTGGCGGCAGCTGCTGCAACTGCTTGCTAGTATAGTTGGTCAGCGCAAATTAGCGCATCTTTCTTATCGGAGGGGATGGTGATGATCGTCACAGGTCCCGCATCTTCGTGGTGTTGTAGGCGTGGTGTGGACGCCGCCATGAGCTTGGCTAGCGGTATTTGGCGGCCAAGGATCCCGTTGTAGGGCAAGGGGATCTTGGCAACATCAAACACGATCCTCTCCGTCCTGTAGTTCAGGTCGCTTCCAAAAGTCACGGGCAGCGTGACCTTTCCCTTGGGTTGGCTTCTTCCCGGGTTGACCCCCTGAAACGTGCCCATCTCTTTGAGGTCTCCATCAGGAATCTGCAGTTTCTCGATCACGGTAGGCGAGATCAAGTTCAGACCGGCCCCGCCATCGACTAGCATCTTCGTCACCTTGAGGTTGCGTATTGTTGGTGAAACCAACAATAGCAAGCACCGACCGCAGATAGTGCGATCGTGGTGATCCTCGATGTCAAAAATGATAGGTGTCTTTGGACCACTTGGTGACCTTTGGGCATCAAACAACGGCTCTGCCATTCGTAATCTCTTGCGCCTTTGCTTAAGCCGGGCGGTGAGAAGTATGCAGCGAGGCGCCGCCGCCGACGACATAGCCTCTGTAGCTTTCGAAACTCTTGGTCGCCGGATTCGTCCTCTTCGTGATCGTCATCTTCGCCTTTTGTCACGGCCCGGGCGGCCTCCGGTTGTTTATCCTTGCCGTGACGGCCCGCCTGGCCGTCACGCTTCTTGCCGGACCCCTCAGCACCGTCTGGGCCCTTCTCCTTGTCCCGCCTCTCATACTCAGCCCTCTGCTTCTCAGCGAGGAGCTCAACCTGTCGGCAGTCTTGGAGAGCATGGCCTTTGGTGTGATGGATCTAGCAGTATCGCTTGTCGGAGTTTCTTGGCTTCTCGGCAGCCGCCAAGGCCCGGCAGGCGACACATCCGGCAACTTCCTTGCCGGGGTCATCTGCCTTGGTTTTCTTGGTGGAGCCGGTCATCAGATCCCTCGACAGAAAACACGGCATTACCTTTGCGCTTCCTGTTGCGGCGCCGGCCTTTCTTCGCCGGGGCGGCAATATCCTCATCTAAGGAGTCGATTTCCATGCCGGCATCTTCGCCGGGGTACTTCCTTCCCTCTTCAGCTCGGGCACATCCGTCAGCAAGAACATAGAGTTCTGCTACATCTTTCACCTTGTTCATTGCCAGCTCTTCGCGCATCTTATGCGATTACGCGCACGCTCGATGGAACGCAGCGATGATGGCGGCAGGTGAACATCGAGGATATTGTCTTTGTGCGGCTGAACCTCTGTATATACTTGCGGAGACTCTCGCCTCCCTTACGGGAATGACGTGCAGGTCGCTTGCTTGGCCATGGGCTTGGTGGCCTCCAGTAAAGGCGCCCACAAACTCATGGCACAAATCTGACCAGGAGGAAATAGAGTCTATCGGCAAGTGCATCAACCATGACATGGTGTTGGGTTTAAGAGCCAACGGAAAGTAATTCGCAAGCACCTTATCGTCACGGGCTCCGGCAGCTTGCATCGCGATGGTGTAGATGATGAGGAACTCGGACGGGTGGGTCTTGCCACTGTACTTTTCACCCACGTCAGGTTTGAAGGTGCGGTGAGTGGGCCACTGGAACTGCCGCAGCTCATGGGTAAAAGCCAGACAGCCTACCTCGTAAGGTAGGCCTCCAGGGCTCCCCGGTGCCGGGTGGCTCACAACAGGCCCTGCTCACCTGTCTGATTGGTGGCGCGCTCCGCGCCGGCGCTCGATAGTGGTTCGAGCGTCTTCATGTTCTCGTTCCCGAAGAACTTGGCGCTGGTCATAGTGGGCCCGCGGGTCGGACGACACTATGGAGATTTCGTCGCCCGTAACGTCGCGACGGGCTGGCGTCCGCGGTACCAGGCGAGGAGGAGGCGAGTGCACCGTGGTCGCGGCGCCGCCGGCTTTCCTGCCATTGGTGCGTGGGACTCCGTCGGAGCGTCGACCCGAGGGCTCCACCGGACTCGGTTCGTCTTTGTTGGCCACCGCAACAAGGCTTCGGATAGTGGCTCTCCATTCGTCGAGTTTCCCCGTAGTGGGAGGAAAATCGAGGAACAATCGCGCTACGCCGTGGCTTCTGCTGGCGTTGGTGGCGGCGAAACCTGCACGGATCACGACGCGCTTCGACTTCTGACCATGTCAGAAGGAGCTCTATCGCGACCCTGCGAGCACGCCATCTTCACCAGCGCCTCGGCGAGCGGGCAGGTCTTCTAAATCCCGAGAGTGGCGCTCGGGGCTCTTTCCGCGGCGACGCCCGGGGTCCTCGGCGTGATTACGCCGTTCGTCGCGCGCCGCTTGAGAGGAGCGCATCGTCGGTGCTGGCGTGGGAGTCTTGGAAGCCCTTGCGTCGCCTTCGGGCGGGGTGGCAGCGATCTTGGAAGGCCCCACGCCGCCCGCGGAGGGCCTGGCTCCATCTTTGGATTTGGCGGTGTGCGGCCCGTTACCAGGCGCACGAACATCGCCGCCTCCGCCTCCCAAACTTCGGCTGCTGGGATGGTGTTGGTGTCCGCAAGCGGCACCCCGGGTCCTTTCTGCGACCGGTCCGCTGCTCGCCCGCGTCGGGACGGGATGTCCGGCTTCCGACGGGCCAACCGCCACCGTCATCTTCTTCTTGGGCGCCATGACGATGAAGAAGCGTCGAACTAACTGCTAGAGCCGATTCTCAGAACTGCGCCCCCTACCTGGCGCGCCAAAGATGTCGATGGGAACGACACCTATGGGATCACAAGAATCCCTACTACGGTCGCGGGGCGCGGGGTCGTGAGAAGAGCGGATCAAACAGATAGCACACGGTTTCCTTATCCAGGTTCGAGCCGCGAGGATGCGTAAAACCCTACTCTTGCTTTGGTCGTTTGTTTATCTGTGTTCTTGAACTAGCAATGGGGCGTGAGGAGCTCCAAAAAGCCGAATCCTCCTCCTGGTCGCCTTGGGCCTCCTTTTATAGGGAAAGGGGTTGCCACAATGGCACACAGGAGGTGGAAAGGGTACAGTGATGCGAGTTTATCCCTTGCATTACATGACAAGGTGCCTTTAATGCGTCTTTCTTAGGTGTCCTTGCTTTATCGGGGATGGGGGAGAGCCATGTCTCGTCCGTCGCCACTCCCTTTCGTGTCAACACGCGCCTTGGCCAGCGGTGCCCGCGGTGCCATGTAGGCAGGCAGGCAGCTGAGGTGGCGCAGTGGTGGTTCTCCACGAAGATCCGATTGCCGCCACGCAGGTGCCTGCCCAACTGGTTGGGTCGGCAGCTGCATGCGAACGGTGGTGGAGGTTTGATTGGCGTGGGCACGATGGTGGCCCTACGGTGTTCTTGGCAAGGGCATCGCCGTAGCCCCGGCAAGGGTCTTGCCATGGCGCCTGCTGTCATCCCCGGCAAGGCTCTTGCCGGGGGCCTTGTGGTCCTCCTTGGCTGGGATCCCGGCAAGGGTCGACATCTTCTATAGTGTGTATATGATCTTGAATGTCTTCACAAAGATCTGCATGCCACCACAGGGATGTCTCCCGAATCCTTGCCCCATGGGGGCAGTGGACTCAAGGGTGACTCGCTCCGTAGGTGTGGGGCGAGCTGCCACAGCAAGGGTCTTGCCGGGTTTGCTAAAACTGCCTCCCGGCAAGGATCTTGCCGGGAGTCCGCTTGGCCCCTTTGCTCTTTGTGGTCTTGGTCTTGGCGTCGTTCTACTCCTTTCGAGCTTCGGCCTTACCTTGGCTCACCTCCCTTGCCTTGCTTTCGGTCTGGTGGTGCCCACTCGGACCGCCTGCAGACAGTTATAGGGGTACAAAAAGTGTACCCCTCTTTTTGTACACCGACACGCAGTGTCGTCCAAGTCTTCATTTTCATCAGTGTCGCGCGATGAAGAATAGGAGCTGGCCACCAATGAAGGAACCTTGACCTTCTTGAATTTCTTCGGCGGAGGTGCAGACCAGTCAAATTCTTCCTTAAGACCCATTGTCTTCAGTTCTTCTGCGCTATAGACATGAGATAGAATAGCCCAGGTGCGGTTGAAGGTTTCATGGAGGTAGTATTGGTTTTTCTTCACTGCATTGTGTGTTGATGTCATGTTGTGAAGAATTGAACCAAACTGACGCTTGACCCATTTATGATTGCGATCAACCTTCTGATGAAGACTGAGGAGTAACTCACGATCAGTCATCACCACAGGTGCTTTGTGGCTTGAGGATTTTGCTTGGCGAGTTGTTGGCGGCAGAGTCATGTGTGGCAGAGTCGTCATTGGTGGAGTAGGATGCAGCCTTGCGAAATTGACCATCCAATGGACGAATGCCTTCATCTATCACAGCAGCGGCCTTGCCTTTGTCATCAGCTGAGGAAAATGTCCATTTGAGGACTTCAATTGGAGGCAAGTAGCTACAGTGGTTCAGAGTATCAGCCTTGTAATTGAGTGAAGACCTTGCCCTGATGAACCTCATAGTCCATGGTGCATAAGGCTTCAGCTCAAATGGTGACATAGCAATATTCGCCAGAGTCCTCATGAAGAAATCATGGAAGTTGACGAGAACGCCATGAATGATGTTGAAAAGCATATTCTTCATGATGCCAACGACTTCTTCATCATTTGAGTCATGACCTTTGATAGGACTCATTGTCTTCGTCAGAATGCGATAGATAGTCCGAGGCACATACAATAATTCCTTGACGAGGAATTTGGTTCGTGATGCCTGCCCTGGCTTCAAAGGCTTCATCAGCACTAGCATGTAATGATTTGTCAGCTCAGGTTCATTGTAGACGCAATGAGCACCGTCAAGGGGAGGACTGAGTGGGAGGGCACGAAGCAATTCAGTTGTTGGTGCCTTGTAGTGAGTATTTTCAGACTCCAGTCCAGCACCCATGAGTTCACATCTTCAGAATTTCCTGTGATGTGCAACGTCGCATAGAATTGAAGAATGAGTTCTTCATTCCAATCACAGATGTCAGTGCAGAAATTCAGCAACCCAGCATCGTGAAGAACACTGAGGACGGGCTCGAAGCCAGGCAGAGACTCCATGTCCACGTGAGGAATGTGTGCATGATCGAAGACTTTGTCTTTGTCGAATAGCATAGAGGAATAAAAGTTGGCTTGACTAGCAGTCCAGAAACGCCTCTTCCTTATGCGAGCAGAATCATAAGGGTTGTAATCAGTGAAGAAAACATGCTCGCCAAAGAAGTCTTCAGCCTTGAACTTTTGCTTGCGCGAGAATGGATCCTTTGGTTTTGGCAGAGGAGTGTCAGTGAGTTGCATCACTACCTCAGGAATTGCAATCTCCAGTTCTTCAGGCTGAGGATTTTCTGGTTCCTCTTCATTTGCAGGCTGCGTGTTCAGAGGATCAACAGCAACAGGTTTTTCAGCACTAGTGGCTGGAATTTCTTCATGCACAGACGAGGTGGGATGAGTTTCTTCAGAGCCCAGTTGAACAGTTGGTGCAGAGGACTGAGGTATTTGTTGGATTGGGGTGAAGAATGGAGAATTGGGATGCTGACTTTCCCAAAAGTCATCATTCATCACAGGCGTGGTGCATCCAATATCCACGTCTTTGTCTTCAATTTCTTCAACACCAGCCTCTTCAGCTATGAACTGAGGCATTGATGAGGATACAACGGGTGTAGAAGGGATCGCATCCACTTCAATTTCTTCATCAATCTGCTCTGACGAAGCAGCAGATTGATTTTCTTCATCAGATCCGCTTGGGATCTCATATTCTTCACCACAAGGAACAAGGTCCTTTGATGGCATAGAGGAAATCGGAACAGCATCAATTGGATTTTCAAACGAGCTGGTCATAGGCTTCATTTTCTTCGGGGCTGAAGACTTTGACGCAGCTGATGCTTTCCTTTTCTTCACTGCAGCTCGCTCTGCAGCCTTGGTCTTCTTCACATCTGAGGCAGATGGAAGGATAGGAGTTGGTGTTGGCGCGGGAGGAGCTGAGGAATCTGTTTGAATTTCCTCAGGCGCAACTGATGCGATTGCCTCGACTTCTTAGTTTCTTCAGGCGCACCACTAGTGGATGCCCTGGCAATTTCTTCAGCGGCTGGAATGGAGTCATCAGCCTTGGAACTAGCATTTTCTTCAGCAGGCTGAAAATCATCAGCGGTGCTGGCATGTTCTTCAGCAGGCTGAGCAGTGGCTCCAGCTTGAGGAATTTCTTGTTGCGTTGGGGCTGCAACATTTGTGAACTTCTTTGTCAGGTTGACAAATCTGACTTTGGCTCCTTGCCAATCAGCATAATATGCATCAAAGTCATCGCTGAGGGCTTTGATTTCAGACTGGATCTTGAGGAGTTCCTCAGTTGTCATTCTGACAATGTTTTTCCTCAGGAACTTCTCTTTCCTGAATTCTGCCTTCTTGATCTGCCTAGCCTTTTCAAATTTCCATTTCTCTTCAGTGATGAAATGGGTCAGCATGTGACTTTGTCCAGGAGTCAAATGAAAATCAGGCATAGGGGTGTCTGGATCCTTGTGCCAGAGATCAATGTACTCAAGGATCGCCCTTGGATCCAAAAGCAGTGGCACAGGTGTGCCTTTGGCTCTAGCGGCCCTAACTTGCCTATCCCTGATGATTTCTGCAAGTTCATCATCATCAGCTTCATCGTCAGATGGCACTTGGAAGGCAACCTGTTTCTTCTTCGGACTAGGCCGAGGACCTCGTCCAGCAGTTGCCTTCGTCTTCAGCAATGTGGGGCCTGATGAAGAATTTGGTGCAGCTGAGGAACTTGCTGAGACACCAGAGGCAATGGAGATGCCTGCAGTCCTTTGGCACGTGGCCAGATGCACATGTGCTGAGGACTTTGGAGGAGCTGCTGAGGACTTTGGAGGAGCTGCTGAGGACTTTTGAGGAGGATCTGAAGATTTGAGAGGAGCAGAAGCAGCATGAGGAACTGGTCGTGAGGGCTTTGAAGGTTCTGGCCGTGAGGGCATTGCTGTTGAAGCACTTGGCTTATGTGTGGGCTTCTTAGCCATAGATTTCCTTGGTTTGCCAGCGGCCTCAGTGGCAGCAGCAGTATCAGAGTCCTCATTGAATTTCCTCACTGCCTCCTTGGCTTGTCTCGCCAACTTGGCTTGGCGCTTGGCCCATTCTTCAGGAAAATCCTCACCACGCTTGATGTGGTGGGGTCGACTTCTTGGCCAGGTGCCAATGGAGCTCTTGGGCATGGAGGATTAAGTGCGAATTTCTTCATGTACTTTGGAGTAACATACCTGTACTCCCTCCATTCTCTTGCCCATCTCCTTTCAATCCTCTGTATGCGCACCTTGCACTGATTTTTGTTTTCCTTTCCGAATTTGGCTTCATCAGGTGTGCAATAGTCAGCATAGATGTCCTCAGGTATTTCAAACGCAGTCATGACCTCAGGCCTCTTTCCTCCTTTATGTGGCTTCTTTCCTTCTGCCATATTCTTCGGTTGAGGAATTTGAACAATCGAATTCTCTGAATAAGTATGCAACTTTTCTTCAAGGAACGCTGCAAATGAGTTAAGTTGATGAGAACCTAGTGATTCAGCAGCGGACATGAGTACCTGTGAGCAGTATAGTTGCGAGGAATTTGGAGAGGTCATATGCGTTCTCAGAAGGTTTTTCAAAAAGAACAAGTTTGAGGAATTTGACCAGATGAGCCTTGAAGAATTTCACTAAGAGTTCTTTGTCTTAGGTTCCAGAGTTGTATAGATCGAAGATCCACACAATTGAGGAATCTTGAAGAAAAATGATGCTTAGAGAAACGAATCAAGAACAGATGGCTAGTGAGGTGTTTTGTGTGTGAGGATTTGAAGAATAAAACACCTTTGAAGATTTTGTAGAGAAAGTTTGGATCAACGAGGGCAGTAAAAGTAACTTTTAATTACCCTGGATGAAGAACACGACGAACTAAGAGGTGTAGATTTGAAGCTCGTCAGTTCAGATCTTCCACGCCCTAACTCGGCGCAGGAAGACAGCTACGGCGGCGGCGGAGTGAAGATTTCCGCGGCCGGCGAGTCTGACGGCCGAGGTCGAGGCAGTGAAGCTCTTCCTCACCGGCGACGATGGAGTAGCGGCGGCGCTAGGGTTTGAGATGCTCGAGAGCGAGAGAGAGCGGTCGAGCGGAGTAAAGTAAGTGAGGAAGGGGAGAGGGGTATTTATAGCCACGGTGAAAAACTGTTCGCCCGAAGATTTAGGACGAACATGCCCCTGACCCTTCTCATTCGCTTGACATGTGTCACCCACGTACTGAAGAGTGGAGATCGTGTTTGATCATGGGTGAATAGATAAGTCTATCGTGGGATGCGGAACGGTTTCAGCGGCAAAACCGAAAATTTGGATAATATTAGTTTTCAAGTTCCGTTCGCAATTTCTTCAGCTGACAAGGACACAGTGAAGATTTTGAAAGAGTTTCAAATAGAACGCATATGAAGAATTTGTGAATGGATTGGGTTGAGTATGGCATAGAGGGGGAAGGGTCCGATCACATTCACTTAGCAGAAAACACAACTTGAAGAAATAGCCATAAGTGAATGCTGTAGACGACATAAAACCCATATATATATAGCCAATTAAGAAAAACGACGGAAATAGTGAAGATTTTGCAAAGTTGAAGAATTTGAAAAACTGAGGAAAAACTCAGATTGAAGATTTTCAACTTTGGTGGTGGCGTGACCCACCGTATAAGAATGATGATTTCAGACACTCCGTACAATTGTCGTAGGGTTCTGAGAATCAAATTCTTCATTAATTTCTTCACACTTAGAGTGTTGTTCTTCATTGATTGAAGAAAAACGTTTCTTCATGTGTTGCACATCTAAGTCATCAATTTTGCGTAAGTGTCAGGATGTGTGTCCTTTTCAAAGAACATTCGAAGATTCTAAGATATTTAGCTCACATCGCAACTTGCTAAATCTCTTCTCATCCAAGGGCTTTGTGAAGATATCGTCTAGCTGTTCTTTAGTCTTCACATGATCAATAAAGATGTCGCCCTTCAACACATGATAGCGAAGAAAATGATGACGAATCTGAATGTGCTTTGTCTTCGAGTGCTAAACTGGGTTGTGAGCAATCTTGATGGCACTCTCATTGTCACAGTAGAGAGGCACATTCTTCAGGTTGATGCCATAGTCCTTGAGAGTTTGCTTCATCCACAGCAATTGAGCACAAAGAAGAACCAGCAACAATGTACTCGGCTTCATGCGGAGAAAGTGATACGCAATTCTGTTTCTTCAAGGACGAAGCGGACCAAAGATCGTCCGAGGAAATGACAAGTACCGGATGTTGACTTGCGGTCCACACGATCACCAAAGATAGTCGAGTCGTAATATCCGATGAGATCAAAAGTAGAGCCCTTGGGGTACCATAATCCTAGTGTTGGTGTGTGAGCTAGATATCGAAGAATATGCTTCACGGCCTTATGGTGTGATTCCTTGATTGCAGCTTGAAATCGGGCACACATGCAAACACTAAGCATTATATCTGGCCTAGATGCACATAAGTACAATAAATAACCAATCATGGAGCGGTATACCTTGTGATCGAAGTCAATACCATTTTCATCAGTGCATAGATGGCCATTTGTGGGCATAGGAATTTTGACGCCTTTGCAATCTTGCATGCCGAATTTCCTCAGAACGTCTTTGAGGTATTTCTCCTGAGATATGAATGTGCCATTGCGCTGTTGACGAATTTGAAGACCTAAGAAGAATTTCAACTCTCCCATCATAGACATTTGATATTCTTCACTCATCATATAGGCAAATTCATCACTATAACGTTGGTCAGTACAGCCAAAGATAATATCATCAACGTATATTTGGCACACAAATAGTTCACCATCATAAGATTTAGTAAAGAGAGTAGGGTCGAGTGAACCGGTGTGAAGCCATTCTTCACGAAGAATTCCTTCAAAGTATCATACCACGCTTGAGGGGCTGCTTGAGGCCATAGAGGGCCTTGTTGAGTCTGAAGACTTTGTCGATTCTTTGGATCTTCAAAACACAGGGGTTGAGCAACATATACTTCTTCCTCAAGCTTACCATTGAGGAATGCACTTTTCACATCCATTTGATATAAAATGATATCATGATGGTTAGCATAAGCAAGTAATATGCGAATAGCCTCAAGTCTAGCAAGAGGTGCAAAAGTTTCATCAAAATCAATTCCTTCAACCTGTGTGTATCCTTGAGCTACAAGTCGTGCCTTATTCCTCACCACAAGGCCATTTTCATCTTGCTTGTTGCGGTAGATCCACTTTGTGCCAATGATATTATGCTTGCGAGGATCTGACGTTTGACCGGTTCCAACGTTGTTGAGCTCGAATCGATGTAATTCTTCTTGCATGGCCTGAATCCACTCCGGCTCGTAAATGCTTCATCTACCTTAGTGGGCTCTGTGATAGAGACAAAAGCATAGTGCCCACAAAAGTTAGATAAATGTGAAGCTTTTGAGCGTGTGAGAGGACTGGTGCTTCAATGTCATTGATGATCTTTTCAACTTGCACTTCTTTTTGCAACGCGAGGATGAAATTTGGTTGCCGTTGAGGAATTTGATCGGCATTTTCTTGACACCATTTTCTTGACATTATCTTCAGTGCATCACTCAACGTTCTTCACGTTCTAGAATGAATTCTTCAAAGCAGATTCTTGATGGGAATGACATCCTCGGTCGTCTTGAACTTGATAGAATCCTCAAGTGCTGGTTCATCTATCACAGAAGGTAGGTGCTCTCTTTGCGAGCCATTAGTTTCATCGAACCGCACATCTACAGCTTCAACAACCTTGTGAAGGGCCTTGTTGAAGACTCTGTAGGTGTGCGAGTCCTTTCCGTAACCAAGCATAAAACCTTCATGTGCTTTCGGTGCAAATTTAGCATTGTGATGAGGATCTCTAATCCAACATTTAGCACCGAAGACTTTGAAATAACTCACATTGGGTTTCTTGTCAGTGAGTTCATAGGCAGTCTTCTTGAAGAATTTGTGAAGATACACTCTGTTAATGATGTGGCACGCAGTATCAATTGCATCAATCCAAAAACGACGAGGCGTTTTGTACTC
This sequence comes from Aegilops bicornis, assembly GCA_021605145.1. Lineage (NCBI taxonomy): Eukaryota > Viridiplantae > Streptophyta > Magnoliopsida > Poales > Poaceae > Aegilops > Aegilops bicornis. The sequence goes on from CM038673.1 coordinate 508,525,207, forward strand.
ATCAAGCATAGTGCAAGCCATCTCAACAAGAATTCTGTTCTTGCGCTCCACGACGACATTTTGCTGAGGAGTATAAGGAGCAGATAACTCATGAGTAATACCAAGTTCATCAAGATAGTCATCAAGACCGGAATTCTTGAACTCAGTTCCAGTGTCACTCCTGATGTGCTTGATCTTCACACCAAAGTTGGTTGAAGCCCTCGAGGAAAATCGTTTGAAGACTTCCCGCACTTCATGTTTGTAAGTAACAATGTGTACCCATGTGTAATGAGAGTAATCATCAACAAAAACAAAGCCATATAGATATGCATCATTATTGATCTTTGAGTAATGATTAGGACCAAAGAGGTCCATGTGAAGCAATTCGAATGGTCGAGTAGTGGTCATGATAGTCTTATTTGGATGCTTGGCCTTGGTCATTTTTCCAGCTTCACAAGCTCCACACAAGTGATCCTTGAGGAATTTGACATTCTCAATGCCAATGACATGCTTCTTCTTCGCATGGCGTGTGCAAATTCCTCATGCCTGCGTGACCAAGTCGTCGATGCCATAGCCAGCCTTCTGAAGCTTTTGCAAGTAGGCACACGGTTGGTTGTGGTCCTGTAGAGAAATCAACAATATACAAGTCTCCTCTCCTAAAGCCTTCGAAGACTTTGGAATTGTCGACTTCCATAATCACAACACAACGATACTTACCAAAGACAACAACCATATCAAGATCACAAAGCATTGAGATCGACATGAGGTTGTATCCTAAGGACTCAACAAGCATGACTTTGTCCATGTGTATGTCCTTAGAGATCGCAACCTTACCTAGACCCAATACGACTTTTGCCTTTGTCGGCCAAAGATGATATGCTTCAGATGTGACGGTGATAAGGGAGCATCCATCAATAGATTCTTGTCACCAGTCATGTGATTTGTACATCCACTATCGAGGACCCACTCATTAGCTTTGGGTTGATAATCCTGCAGATGAATTAGTGCAACTTACGAGCTCATATACTTCATCAATGAAGAATATGATATCAAGTTCATCAGATGAAATTCATCAAGCAGTAAAACAGATATAGCAGTAGGAGGACGTGTGAAATGAAAGTTCATTTCTTCATGATTCGCCTGCGTCCTTTCAGGCAATTCTGTCAAGCCCCCAGCAAATTCTTCAGACGTTAAAGCACGTCTGGACACCTGACCCTGCAGAAGAGATTAGTTCTTTTTCTTCACCACCCACATTTGAAGGGGTGGCAAAGAGTTCATCACTCTGCGAGCTCCATATGAGAATGGTGGCATAGAGGCCAAACCATTTCGTTTCACATAAGAGGGGTTAGGGTAAGCATATGAATAGGCAGATAAATTCTTCGAGGACTTATGACCATAATGGTTTGAAGAATAATGCACATATTCATAGCCGTTAGCTCTACCCTGCGAAACAGAGTTGTTAGCACGATGATAATCATATGAGGACTTTGATCCATATGAAGAATTTGGTCCATATGAAGGGTTTGATCTGGGGTTCCTATTCTTCACAAGTGGTGTCATGAGGACATTCACCTGAAGACTTTCAAGGCACTTCTTGGGAACCCAGATTTTCTTCATAGGAGAACCGTTCCTGCAGTTAGTGCCAACATACCTAGCAAATACTTCACCATTCTGATTTTTGAACAGTTTATAGTTGGAGTCAAATGACTCATCAGAAGAATGAGGAGATTCACATGTAATGCCAGATAAGTTGGATGGATCAATCGAGGTCCCTTTGCAGCAACCCATGAGGTTTTGGGGTCTTGCTTGGGCTTCCAATATGTTCCATCGCATTGAGTTTCCTCTCAAAGGCAATACCCTCTTTCCTAGGGTTTCGTTGAGGATCTGCATTTTAAGCACATCACAAAGAGTCGATGCCCTTTGAGGCTTTTTGTACATGCTCATCATGTACAATTCCTTCAAATTGCATCGTCGGTGATACTAGCAATGTCCGCAGATGAGGAATTAGTGATAGCAGAGGCAGGTGAAGAATTTGTAACAGTTGAAGCATTTGAACATTCAGGTGAAGAATTAGCAGATTCACGTCCAATGCACTTTAAGCATGGAGGAACAAATTCTTCCTGAGAAGCGCTGATTTGTTGAGCAAGTAATGAATCGCGCTCCTTCTGAAGATCTTCATAACTCACTGTTATGTTCTCAAGATCTTGCTTTCTTTGAAGAAATTCATAAGAAAGTTTCTCATGATCAGATAAGAGAGTGTTATGATGACCTTGAAGGCAATCAAACCTAGAGTGAAGTCTCTGAAGATTTTCAGTCAGGGCTTTAGTGCGATCCATTTCTTCACCCAACATATCATCAATTTTTTCTAGCATGTTTTGAACCTTTTCAAAAGCCTTTTGTTGTTCTACAACAATCTTAGCAAGTTTAGAGTAGCTGGGCTTGAGATCTTCATCAGATTCATTCTCACTAGATTCAGAGGAGGTATATTTGAGTACCTTTGCACCTTTTGCCATGAAGCAATAGGTGGGAGCGTAGTCATCATTATCTTCATCGGCCTTGTTGGTGAGGTCGGTTTCTTGAGTTGAAGATGGACTTGGCGGCGAATGCAATGGCGAAAGCTAGACTCGCCACACCGGACTCGGACTCTCGGATGCCTCCTCTTCCTTATGTTCCTCGATTCAGCTTCAGAGTCCATTTCCTTGCCAATGAATGCCCGAGCCTTCTTGGAGCTGCTCTTCTTGTGAGATGAAGACTTGAGGATTTTGATGATGAAGATTTTGTGATTTCTTCTTCTTCTTAAGCGTCATCGGGCTGTAATCCTTGTATTTCATCTTCTTCAATTCCTTTTCCCACTGAGGACAATCTTGAATATAGTGACCAGGTTTCTTGCATTTGTGGCATAGCCTTCTCTTATAGTCACTGGATGAGGAATCATTGCTTCTTGAGGATTTTCCAAAGCGACCACGTCTTGAGAACTTCTGGAATTTCTTCACGAGCAGTGCTAGCTCCTGGCTCAATTCTTCAGGATCACCAAGGCTACTACCAGAATCTTCACATTCAGATTCAGACACAGCCTTGGCCTTCAGGGCACGTGGTTTGCCATAGTTCAAACCATAGAGATCTCTCTTTTCAGCAAGCTGGAACTCGTGAGTATTTAGCCTTTCGAGGATATCAGCGGGATCAAGAGACTTGTAGTCAGCACGTTCTTGTATCATCAGCGCAAGAGTATCAAATGAGGAATCAAGCGATCTCAATAATTTCTTCACCACCTCATGGTCGGTGATGTCAGTGGCACCAAGTGCTTGAAGCTCATTTGAGATGTCAGTGAGGCGATCGAAGGTTTGTTGAACATTTTCATTGTCGAGTCTTTTGAAGCGGTTGAAGAGATTTGAAGAACATCAACTCGAGTCACTCTGAGTTGAGACTCCTTCATTTACTTTGGACAGCCTATCCCAGATAAGCTTAGCAGTTTCCAAAGCACTCACTCTTCCATACTGTCCTTTGCTCAGATGGCCACATATGATATTCTTCGCTTGATAATCGAGTTGCTTGAATCTCTTCACATCGGTAGCGTTCAGTGAGGGTGAGACAGAAGGAACACCATTTTCCACAACATACCAGAGATCGTTGTAAATTGCCTCAAGATGCATTCGCATCTTATTCTTCCAGTAAGGGTAGTCTGTCCCATCGAAGGTAGGACAGACAACAGAGACCTTGATCATATCTGCGGTCGACATAACTAAAACTCTAGGTGGTTAAACCAAAATCACACAGAACAAGGGAGTACCTTGCTCTGATACCAATTGAAAGTGCGTTATATCGACTAGAGGGGGGTGAATAGGCGATTTTTATGAATTCTTCACTGAGGAATTTGCCGGTGAGGAAATTCCTTAGCGAAGAACTACTTGCAGTGGAATAAGTACTCAAGAGTAAGCATAACAGAATACAAGCATGGTCATTATGATAAAATGAAGACAAACACAGAGTACAAAAAGCGTAATCACAGGATAACACAAGATGAAGACAAACAGACTGGAGAAATTGAACTGAGGAAATTGAGAAAGTCTTCAGTCAAAGTCTTCAAACACAGATATGAACAAACACTCAACACATTAATGAGGAAATGAATGAGTTGAGGAAATAGAACCAGTTAGGTTGGTGAAGACAATGATTTGGTAGACCAATTCCAACTGCTGTCTCAGTTGTTCGTCTGGTTGTAGCGGTGAGTATTTAAACTCGAGGACACACAGTCCGGACCCGGTCATTGAGCACGCAGCTCAGGACACCAAGTCCTCACCGTATTCTCCTTGAACTAAGGTCACACAGACCCCGTCCAATCACTCGTGGTAAGTCTTCAGGCGACTTCCAAACCTTCACAGACTCGATCACTCGGCGATCCACAAATCCTCTTGGATGCTCTAGACCATGACGCCTAACCGTCTGGAAGAAGCACAGTCTTCAAAGGTAACAAGCATCGGATCCAGGCAGGATCAATCTCTTCAGTGATGCTCAATCACTTTGGGTTTGTAGGGGTTTGGTTTTGGGTTTTCCTCACTCGATGATTTTCGCTCAAAGTCCTCGGAGGATGGGATGCCCTCAATTGACAAGTGTTAGTTTCTCGCGGAGCAGCCAACCAGCTAGTGGTTGTAGGGGGCGGCTATTTATAGCCTAGGGAGCAGCCCGCCATGATAAGACATAAATGCCCTTCAATGATATGACCGTTAGGTGGATAAGATATTTTGGGACAGTGGCCAAGAAGACAAAGAACGGTCGGAAATTTGACTTTCAAATTCCTCGGGGCTATCATGTTCCTCCTTTGTGTAGGCAATCCATGGCAGCAAATTCCTAACTCCTCGGTCGAACAAATTCCTCGTGACCGGAAGAACTTCGTCTACGCCCTTTGAAGAAATTGATTGAATCAGTATGAGATTTCCAATGGCTTCACTCGAAGGGATTGGTAGGTGTAGGATTTTGAGTTGAGCATCACATGGAAATTTTTCCTTAGTATTTCCTCAACCCCTTAACGATGCGGTGTTTCCTATGACTCAAGAAAGAGAAAACGAAACTACAAAAACAAAAGTCTTCACGCTTCATGTTCCTCAAATGAATACCAAGTCTTCAAGGTCACACCAATTTCGTCACTTTCAAAGTCTTCAGAAAGTCTCCAGAGTACTAAAGTCTTCAGTTGAAGAACTTCATTTTTAGGGGTCGACTTTCTCTGTAAATATCAAACTCCTCATAGACTTATAGACCTATGTACACTCATAAACGCATTAGTCCCTTAACCTATAAGTCTTCAATACACCAAAATCACTAAGGGGCACTAGATGCACTTACAATGTGTCATAGTAGAGGCACGCACGTGCCGTAGTAGAGGCGCGCACGTAGCATGTACACGTGCGTACAACGGCCAGGGTGCAAGAAAGTAAATACGGCCATGTACGTACATACCGGCGGGGTCTCGAACGCCTACTCGCGCATACGTACGGCCAGGGCTCGTGTACATGGCTGGGTCGGAATGGAGAAACTGCGTCGAAGTCGTGTTCATGGGGAGCCAACCGGCTGGGTCAGAACGGAATGCGTCGTCGTGTTCATCGGGAGCCAACCGGCTTGGACGGAACAACCAATGGATACGAGGCCTGGCGTACTGCAGAACGGAGGAAACGGCCTTGTGTTCGACCGGCCATGGTCGAAACGGGATCCTGTTCATCGGGAGGGGTCTGGCGTACCGCGAAACGGAGGAAACGGACTTATGTTGGACCTCCTATGGTCGAAACGAGGTCTTGTTGATCGGGAGGGGTGTGGCGTACCGCAAAACGGAGGAAACGGACTTGTGTTGGAGCGCTACGGTCGAAACGGGGGGTCTTGTTCATCGGGAGGGGTGTGGCGTACCGCAAAACGGGACTCCACGGGATACTGTTCATCTCCAGCATCGACCTCCTCCAACCTCCACGGGCTACTATTCATCCATCATCGACCTCCTCCAGCCTCCACCTGCGACTGTTCATCCACGGGCTCCTGTTCATCCAGCCTCCACCGCGCGCTCCTCCACTAGCTACTGTTCAACCAGCCCTCTCCACGGGGTCCTGTTCAACCACCCCTCCACGGGCTACTATTCATCCAGCCCTCCACGGTGTCGTCCTGTTCATCCAACCCTCCACGGGGTCGTCCTGTTCATCCAACCCTCCATGAGGTCCTGTTCATCCACCCCTCCACCGGCTCGATCGATCGGGGTCCTTTTCATCCAGCGGCAACGGCCTCTACTACCACGGGGTCCTATTCATCCAACCCCCCACCGGGAACTGTTCATCCAAACCCCCCAACAACGCTCACTGTTCATCTAGAGGCAGCATCGATCGGCTTCAGTTAGCAGCAGTAGCGAAGGAATCACTCGGGTTCTGTTGAGGATATAATTACTGAGTATAAACTGCCCAGGAGGGGCCGGTTCACGCTCAACCATGCTGAAGTCCATGAAGATAAGAAGATGGCGCTTTACTAATGAAGCTTAGAGGCCCAAGCCCAGAGGCGGATTAGGGCCCATAGCGGTAAACCGCCATAGTTGTATACTTGTATTGTAAGTTAGGGAAAGGGAGAGACCGAGCCGAACACTTGTATGAGTCGGCCTCGGAACTCTGTAAACCGGCCGGGCGTCAACCTGTGTATATAAAGGGACGACCCGGCAGCGGTTCAGGGACGACAGACAACAACTCGAGACCTAGGCTAGCGTGTTTGCTCCCTGGTCATCGAAACCCCAATAATCCCATCACAAACTAGACGTAGGCTTTTACCTTCATCGAAGGGGCCGAACTAGTATAGCTCTCGTGTCCCTTGTCCGGTTTAACCCCTTCAGGCTAACCTCATTGCGATGGCTCCACGACTAAGTCCTTCTGCTAGGACATCTGACGTGATATTTCCATGAAAGTTGGCGCCCACCGTGGGGCTATCGCATGATGGTTTCAAATTCTTGAAGGGCATCTTTGAAGGACTCAAGGGGTACGTGGTTGGCCGGATGACCAAGAGTCGTCGCGGCAAGCTCTACATCGACGATGCAGGGTGGGGCCCCAAGGCCGGCTCAATCGAGTACGGGTACCGGGTCCCCTTTGGCGGAATTCACGTTTTCATCGGCAAGATCGGCGAACCGGGCCCTGAGCCGGACATCTCCACCGACCTCGTCGAGACGGCTCAGCGTGCAAGTCCTGCCCGGGTTCAACCTGCCGTGAAGCATGCGTTCGTAGGATTCATCCACGGAACGGAATCTGAACCGGTATCCGATGGTGAGACGGCCGTCTACTCGGATGGTGAATCGTCCACTGGTGAAACCGAATCACTATACCAACTGCACGATGGCCGGTTTGAGGGATACTCCGATGGTGACAGTATTCCGGATCCCCTTGAACCGCCAAACCGAGTTGCGATCTTCATGGCCGGTACGCAGCCCACCGTGCAATCTTCATCTACAGCAGCAAGGGTCTCCGGATCGGTAGCCGCAGCAGGAGGCCCGGTGCACCGGCCGGCTCAAGTTCTTGCCGGTTTACTGGATGACTGGACGGCACTGTTGACCACAATGGTAACTCCGGAGACTCAGGTTCAACACAATGCAGATATTGCAAAGTTAAAGGATCAGATAGTTCAGGCCAAGGCAGACTTGGCGGCTGAGGAGGCCAGGATGGATGAAGAACGGGCCGCTTTAGATGCCCGATCACAGGAAATCCAGGCACAAAATTACCGGCTTACGTTGGATCAGAACGCCTCAAATGAAGTTATGAGAAGAAAGCACTGGTCTAGACTACCGCAAATTGACGAGGGTATGAATCTCTTCGGCACACTAGGAGCTGGACCTAGCAATCCGGTGGGAGTAAACCGGACCGAAGCACCTGGGGCCGTGCCGGATCAGCCACGGGCGATGGACCCGCCTCGACGGACGGACAACCTGCCACAGTACGTCACAACGCCGCCAGGTCACTTTTCCAGTCCTTTGGACAACATGATTGCAGCAGCGTCACGTTTGGCGGCTATTCCAATGGAGGGTGATTCTTTAGCAGCGATCGAGACTCGGCGAGCCAGGGATCTTCTTCAAACCGCCGTTGTTCGAAGCGGGCTTATTCCTACTGGCCGAGATGAATACATTCAACCCCCCATCCAAGCAAGAGTTATAGCAGGCACATGGACGAGCCGGCCGTGTCAAGCAGTGCGCGGCGTCGAGATGCGCCTCGAGGGGCTAATCCGGCGGACGGTGGACGGAATGCTCAGAATGTAGTGGATGACGGCAGAGCGCGAAGGGAGGCCGCTTTAGCGACACAGCACGCGGGTCATCATCAACCCGCCCCGGTTCAGCCAACAACATCCATAGAGCGAGGGACAGGGCTTGCCTTCAGCTGTTGGGGAGTGCCGTGTCTCATCCCTGCTCTCCGTAATGTGCGGCTGCCCAAGGATTTCAAAGGGCCGCGCAAGGTGCCTAATTACACACGATCAGCCCCCAAGGTGTGGGTTGAAAGTTATGAGATGGCAATGGAGATGCTGGATGTAGATGAAGCGGCATGTGCAAAATACTTCACCATGATGTTGGAAGGAACGGCCCGCACTTGGTTAAAAAGCTTGCCCGCCAACTCCATCGGATCATGGGACCAATTGAAGGCCAAGTTCATAGCAAACTTCAAAGATACGTGCAAACAACCTATGTCTATTGTGGATTTAGATGCCTGTGTCCAAGGAGAGAACGAGTCAACGACTCATTGGGTGCATCGGGTTTCAGAAGTTTTGCATTCGTCGAACCGTATCAATGCTGACACGGCGATCGTAATATTGGAGCGTAATTGCCGGTTTAAGTCATTGAAAATGAAGTTGGGACGACTCAAGCGCCACTGCAATGATATTGGAACACTTATGGCGGCTCTGGTTAAGTATGATGATTCTGATAACACCAAAGACCCTGATTCTGACGAAGAGAAACAGGAGAAAGGAAAGAAGAATGCCGGTTCAAAGGGACAACACAATCATGCGAGCCAAGGAAACAGTGGTAAGCGGAAAGCGGATAATTCCGATTTTGTGGCTAACACCAATGTGCAGGGTAATATGCAGCGTTGCAGGGGTAAACCGCCCCAGCGCGGTGGAGGAATGAATTTGGAGCGCTTGTTAAACCAGCCCTGCCCAAAGCACGGGACAAAGGAGGCTCCAACCACACATCTTTGGAAGGATTGCCACATCATGAAGGAATTCAAAAACTCTGATCATTTTTCTAGTATGATCAGGGTCCATCTGGTGGTTCCGGTCCAGGATTCCATGGGCCGGGTTACGATGGTGGCGGTTCAAGCTCAGGGTTTCAGAATAATCAGGCAATCAGAACAACCAAGGGGGTAATAACCAGCAGAATAATCAAGGGAATCGGCGATCGGGTTATCGAGTCACCCAAAGCGGTTGAATGGCGAAGCGATATCATGTGTTCACTACTAGCCCGCAAACGCGATCGAAGCTCCATAAAGGGCAGTGAACTCTGTTGAACCGGCGGTGCCCCACTATCTACGCTGGTCTGAGCAGCCTATTGTCTGGAGCAGGGAGGATCATCCGCCCCGGGTTGACAATCCGGGTCACCTGGCGTTGGTGGTTGCACCTCAGGTGGGAGGATATAAGTTCACCAAGATACTCATGGACGGAGGAAGCAGCATCAATATCTTGTACTATGAAACCTTCCAGCGTATGGGGTTGACAGATAAGAATCTTAGGCCGTCAAACACCGTTTTTCACGAAGTGGTGCCTGGCAAATCGGCTTACCCAGTTGGTAAGATAGCTCTGGAGGTGGTTTTTAGAGATGATCATGACTCAAGGTCCGAGACACTGACCTTTGAAGTGGTCAAAATCAAAAGTCCGTACCATGCTTTATTTGGACAGCCGGTTTATGCTAAGTTCATGGCGAGGCCGTGTTATGTTTATCTGCAGCTCAAGATGCCAGGTCACAAAGGGACCATTACGGTTCATGGCAGTCGTAAGATTTCTCTGGAGTGCAAGGAAGGAGATGCGGCATATGCTGAATCGGTTTGTGCAATGGAGGAGTTAAAGTTTTATAAGGACAATGTTGATCCGGCAGACATGACTTCCTTGAAGAAGCCTTCTACAGAACATGATCCGACCCTGAAGTTCAAACCGGCTGATGAAACTAAACTTGTTGATTTCGTTCCTGGCGATTCATCCAAGCAGTTTAGTATCAGCACAAATCTGGATCCGAAATAGGAAAGCGCGCTCATCGAGTTCATCCGTGAGAACCGGGACATTTTTGCATGGAAGCCTTCTGACATGCCAGGTGTACCGAGGGAACTCGCTGAGCACACTCTCAATATTGAACCCAAGTTTAAACCGGTCAAACAGTTCCTTCGCCGCTTCAACGAGGAACGACGTAAGGCCATTGGAGAAGAGGTAGCCTGTTTGTTGGCTGCTGGTTTTATTGTCGAAGTGTTTAACCCAGAGTGGTTGGCTAATCCAGTGCTGGTGCTTAAGAAAAATGGCACTTGGCGTGCGTGTGTGGATTACATGATTTGAATAAAGCTTGCCCGGTGATCCCTTCGCCCTCCCTCGTATTGATAAAATCATTGATGCTACGGCGGGTTGTGAGCGTTTGAGTTTTCTGGATGCTTATTCTGGTTATCATCAGATCAAGATGGCAGTTAAGGACCAGGAGAAGACAACTTTCATTACTCCCTTTGGAGCCTTCTGCTATGTATCCATGCCCTTTGGGCTCAAGAGTGCCCAGGCAACTTATCAGCGTTGCGTGCAGAATTGTCTTCATACTCAGATTGAGCACAATGTTCATGCTTATGTGGACGATATTGTGGTCAAGTCCAGGAAAGCAGAGACACTCATATCTGATTTGCGAGAAACCTTTGATAATCTGAAAGTCTATAAAATGATGCTCAATCCTGCTAAGTGTGTTTTTGGTGTTCCGGTAGGCAAGCTCTTAGGCTTTCTGGTGTCTAACAGGGGCATTGAGGCTAATCCGGAAAAGATCAAGGCAATCACATCCTTGGCTAAACCGGTGTGTATCAATGATGTTCAGCGACTGGCAGGTCGTATTGCGGCTTTGAGACGGTTTATCAGCCGTTTGGGAGAGAAGGCAATTCCTCTGTATCAGATGTTGAAGAAAATCGACAACTTTGTCTGGAGTGACGCAGCTGATGCGGCGTTTGAGGATTTGAAGTGGCAGTTAGCTGAACCGCCAGTTCTTGCTGCTCCCGTTGATAAAGAGCCACTACTGTTGTATGTGGCTGCTAATGCCCGGGCTGTCAGTGTTGCCATTGTGGTGGAGCGCAAGGAGGCTGGGAAGGATTACCCGGTTCAAAGGCCGGTTTACTATATTAGTGAAGTGCTCATTGAGTGAAAGCAAAGGTATCCTCATTGGCAGAAGCTGGTGTATGGGGTGTTCATGGCAAGTCGAAAGAACAATACTTTCAAGGTCATCCCATCACAGTGGTCGGTTCTGCTCCTTTGGGGGATATAATCCAGAACAGGGAGGCAACTGGCCGGGTTGCTAAATGGGCTATTGAGCTTGGACCACACGGTTTGAAGTATATGCCTCGCACAACCATCAAATCTCAGGCTCTTGTGGATTTCATCAATGACTGGACCGAGTTGCAGGCACCAGAAGACAAACCGGACAGTCATACTGGACTATTCACTTTGACGGGTCCAGACAATTGGAGGGCTTGGGGGCTGGAGTTGTCCTTACTTCCCCTCGAGGTGATAAAATTCATTATGTTCTTCGCTTAATGTTCCCTTGTACTAACAATGCAGCTGAGTATGAAGCTTTACTCCATGGTCTTCGAGTGGCTAAGGAGATGAATTTAAGCCGCGTACGATGCTTTGGAGACTCGGACTTGGTAGCCCAACAAGTTTCAGGTACTTGGGATTCCAAGGATTCACTCATGGCGGCTTACCGACGAGAGGTGGATACTGTGGCTGGTCACTTTAAGGGATATCAAGTGGAGCACATTGATCGGCGCAAAAACGAGGCAGCTCACGCTTTAAGTCGGCTAGGATCTCAGCGTAAACCAGTGCCGCCCAATACCTTTTTGGACGTCTTGTATAACCCGTCGGTTCAGCTGCCCACAGAGGAGGACCTCGCTATTCCTGATCCGGAGGCACAGTTGGTGGCTGCTTTACATATCATTCCGGATTGGACAGTTCCGTACTTAGCGTATATGAACCGAGGCGAGTTACCAGATGATGAAATTTTGGCCAGACAGATCATCCGGCGGTCCAAGTCCATGGTTGTTCGCAACGGCGAGTTACACCACTGCATCGTTTACAGGCGTTCGGTAGTGTTTCTCTGAAGAAGGCCGTGAGATTTTACGTGAGATCCACGAAGGAGACTGTGGTCATCACGCCGGTTCAAAATCCTTGGTTGCTAAAGCTTTTCGTCACGGTTTCTATTGGTTGATAGCTCATGCGTCTTGAGGACTTGGTCGAGACGGTCGATGGTATCAAAAATTCTCAAGACGAGCTCATGTGCCGGCTCAGGAGCTACAAATGATTCCTATCATCTGGCCGTTTGCAACTTGGGGGCTTGACATGGTAGGGCCTTTCAAGCGATCAAAGGATAAGAAGAACCACCTGTTGGTGGCGGTAGACAAGTTCACTAAATGGGTTGAAGCGGAGCCAGTAAGCAAGTGTGATGCAGCCACGGCGGTTCAATTCATTAAAAAGGTGATCTTCCATTTTGGTTTTCCACACAGCATTATCACGGATAATGGCACGAACCTTTCTAAAGGCGAGATGGAGGATTTTTGTCAACGAGAGCACATTCGGCTTGATGTAGTGTCTGTGGCTCATCCCCAATCCAATGGTCAAGCTGAGCGAGCTAATCAGGAAATTCTAAAGGGTATCAAGCCCCGGCTTATGGTCCCCTTGAAGCGGACGCCGGGTTGCTGGGTGGAAGAACTACCATCTGTGTTATGGAGTATAAACACCACCCGAACCGGTCTATAGGTTATACGCCCTTCTTCATGGTTTACGGAGCAGAGGCGGTACTCCCCAGTGATATTCGTCATGACTCGCCTCGGGTTGCCAATTATGTTGAAGCGGACAATGAGCGAGCACGTCAAGAAGCACTGGACCTGTTAGATGAGAAGCGGGATACGGCTTTGGCTCGTTCGGCGGTTTACCAGCAAGACCTGCGGCGTTATCACAGCCGCCGGGCTAAAACAAGAACCTTTCAAGAAGGCGATTTAGTGCTCCGGCTCATCCAGGATCAGACCGACATGCACAAGTTATCCCCACCTTGGGAAGGGCCCTTTGTGGTCAGCAAGAATCTGCACAACGGATCATACTACCTCATTGACGTTCGAGAAGACTCACACACTTCTGAGGAGGAGACCCGGCGGCCGTGGAACATAGCTCTCCTTCGGCCTTACTACACTTGAGCCATAGGCTCTCACTATGTACATATTATGACAATGTATATATTATGTTCCATATAATAAATCGGCATCCTTGCTACAAGCAGGGCCTCTGCCGTTCTTCCAATGTTTCTTGGTTACAAGGGGGCTTCTGCTTCCAGAGCGATGACCTGTTTTGTCCACTAAACCGGCTATTGTGCCATCATACAGCTTGGGAGCTTCACACCCAAGGGGCCAAAGAGAGATCTGTTGCTATAATCACGACTCAAACATAGGCACGCATTGAGCACAGCTCACAAAGTTACTTGGGGGCTCTTTGTGTAAAGAAACAAAGAGTTTGAAAGGACCCTTGTAACCGGGTATCGACCCACGGCTTGGAAGCCTGGTGTATTCACCTAAAACCCGGGTTAACTGCCTTCATCAAGTAAGCCACTCCTATCCGGGTAATCCTGGCATGACCCGTCGAGCGTTTGTGAGTTACTCTCATTGAGACCACTGAACTTGTCAAAGTTAAAAGCGACGATTGGTTAGTTGGAGGCCCATCTTAAAAGGCTTTGTCAAATGGTTTAACTCAGCGGCCTCGCAGCCCACGAAAAGCCTCGAATTTGGGCCTGGCAGCCCTCGAAAAGCCTCGACTACAAGTTTTTATTTGCTTTATTTTTTGCAAGTTTTCTCCTTATTTGGTCACCTTTTAAGGTAAACCGGCATCTCTTGATCCGGCCAGGCTATATGTCTTCATCTCAGCCCGGTGTTTTTTAACCCGGTGTGGCTTACAGTTATCATCTGTTCAAGCATATAAACGATGGTGAACCGGCATCTTTCAATCCGGTCTGGCTTTGACTACCTGTCGCCAACATGATCATCCGGTGTTGATCACAACCCGGTTTTACTTCCTACAATACCAGCATTGCATGGTGAAAGTTGGGTATTCACCCTTACTACAAATAAGTTGGTCAATCAACAGCATAATTTCATATTACAGGTATGATTTATTTTTGCTGTCTTTACAACCTTGGTTACCTAGCAGGTTAAGTATTGGGCATTATGACCCGTCCAGCGGTAAACCGCCAGGACAAATCTTTTGTTATGCAGATATAAGGACATCATAATGTTATAAAGGTAAGGATTGTTCTTTACACAGAGCACAGTTTGTGAAACATCAACCCGATTGCCGGATTAAGACTCATCACCGGGTTGACGAGAGGTTGATGGATCTTCTGGTGTCGGTTCAGCCTCCTCCTCCCCATCTAGTGGCTGGAAGTCAACGTTGGTCCAGTCAATCCGGGTTAAAGCTTCAAAGACAACTTCCTCACTTATAAGTTCAGACGGATCAACGTCAGGAGCGTAAGTGTGCTTACGGATTGGCGAGATAAGATTTTGCACTTCCTTCACAGCAGTGTCAATCCGTTGGTTGTTCGCATCATAAAAGGATCGGTGAACAGTCAAGTTAGCTTCTTCCGCCAATTGACTCGCCAGAGGACGCATCTCCTTTGTCAGAACTTTGAGGGCTTCATTGTCAAATTCTGCCCCGTTTTCTTGTTCACCAGGAAAGCCCTTGGCAATATCAACCGGATCAAGGTCAGCTATCCATGCTTTGGCTCGGGTAAGTGCCAACAAAGCGCCAGCCCTGGCAGCGGATCGCTTCATCTCTTCTATCTGCACCGGCGTCATGGATAACCTTGCTAGAGTGTCCTTGATCAATGTTGGGGCCGGTTTGTTGTAGGAGACCGCACAGATAACCCGTTGGGTATACAGTTGTTCTATCAATGTATAGGCTGCCTTCAGCTTCATCCGCATGTCAGAGCCCAGATGAGCAACACGGCCACCTACAACGGTTTAAGATTTTGATGTTAAACCGGCAAATTTCAAAGATGGTTATTCAAGAGATCTTGACAGAAGTATTTACCAAATATCGCAGAGGTCATGGCGTTTACTTGGCGCTTCAACCCAGTTAGTTCTTCCGCCACCGGTTTAAGAGCTGACTCGGCGTCCTCAGCCCGCTTCAACAATGCTGTCTTCTCTGTTTCCCAGCTGGCACGCTCATTCTTGAACCCTTCTTTAAGTTGCTCCATGGCTGCCAAAGCGGTTTTAAGCTCATCTTTGGCCTTGGAAGTCTCTGCTTGTTGGGACTTGATATTCTCTTGAAGATCAGCAATTTGAGAGCCTTGGTGATTCATATCAGCCTGCCACAGTCAGAGGAGGAGGATGTAAAATATTTTATCAAAAGTCCCAAGGATCAATACAAGTTTTAATCTTGGCACTTGGGGGCTAATGCGAATAGCTTCTTTACTACTGATTGTTTGAAGTCCCAAGGATCAATACAAGTTTTAATCTTGGCACTTGGGGGCTAATGTGAATAGCTTCTTTACTACTGATTGTTTGAAGTCCCAAGGATTAATACAAGTTTTAATCTTGGCACTTGGGGGGCTAATGTGTAATTGATCTAGAAAATACACATGCAAGGGAAGTTAACAAAATACAGTATGGAATATAAAAGTCTTGGTTCACCTTCAGGAGATAACCGACCCTTGGGGACTACTCAGTCGAAGTGTTCTTTATCTTTAAAGTCCCATTTTGTCTTCCTGAGACAAATCGGCCCTTGGGGGCTACAATATAGTGAATGTACAGAATAAGGATAAGAATATTTGGAAGATTACCTCATAGCGTTCCTTCATCAGATTCACCAAACCGGCCTCATAATCTCGGCTTGTGTACAGCGGTTCAGGAATCCGGAATGAAGGTCGTGAGCAGAAAGATTAACGTAGCTTGACAGATCAGTCTTCCCTTTACCCTTGCCCATAGCAGCAAATTCCTCCTTGGCAGTATGTTTTGATAAAGCAACTGGATTGCCGGGGGCGGTATAAGTAGTACCAGTAATAATAACATCATCGCCACTTTTTGACGGGCTCGGCGGATTTACACTATTTCTGGCTGGGCTCGCCGGTTTGTCGTCCAGTTAACAACAAGGGACGATCGATCGCTTGGGTTCAGTAACGCATAGCCTGCAGTGCAATCGCTCGGGTTCAGTTAGAGCCCAACGCCTCGCTCGTGTTCAGTTAGAGCCCAACACCTCACACACATGCGCGTACATACGAGAGAAATGCGCATCGCTCGGCCCCGACCAACCACCATACCGGGAACTCCCCGATATTTTCCGTACCCTCGCTTCTACCACGGCTTTTTCCATCATGGACGGCCCAAAGAATGTCATGCAGCTGCGTCTCCGGCCCGACCAGGATGAAAAACCCAGTTGTCATGATTTTTTTGTCATAGAAGTAGGAGCCCACCACATCTATGATGATACCGGTTTTGTCACAATTATCGTCATAGAAGTGTCATAAGCATGACAGGAAAAAAATTCGTTCGGCCCAAAATGTCACGGATGTGTCTTTTTTTTAGTTAAGGGGCGCGCCAGGGAGAGGGGGATCCTACTAGGGGACTTCAGTCCCAGTAGGATTCAGCCCCACCCTTTTTTTCCTTCTACCGGAGGGAAAGGGAAGGAGAGGGAGTAGGAGAAGGAAGGGGTGGCGCCTTCCGATCCCAAGTCTAATTCGGCCTCCTCCCTTGTGGGGGCGCCAACTCCTTGTGGGCTGGTTAGCCTCCCTCCTATGGCCCATAAGGCCCATATCTTTCCCCCGGGGAGGGGGGGGGTTCCGGTAACCTTCCGGTACTCCGGAAAAATGCCTGAATCACTCGGAACCATTCCAATGTCCGAATGCAACATTCCAATATATGAATCTTTACCTCTCAACCATTTCGAGACTCCTCGTCATGTCCGTGATCTCATCCGGGACTCCGAACAAACTTCGGTACATCAAATCACATAACTCATAATACAAATCGTCATCGAGCGTTAAGCGTGCGGACCCTACGGGTTCGAGAACTATGTAGACATGACCGAGACACATCTACGGTCAATAACCCACAGTGGAACCCGGATGCTCATATTGGCTCCTACATATTCTATGAAGATCTTTATCGGTCGAACCGCATAACAACATACGTTGTTCCCTTTGTCATCGGTATGTTACTTGCCGAGATTCGATCGTCGGTATCATCATACCTAGTTCAATCTCATTACCGGCAAGTCTCTTTAATCGTTCCGTAATGCATCATCCCGCAACTAACTCATTAGTCACATTGCTTGCAAGGCTTATAGTGATGATCATTACCGAGAAGGCCCGGAGATACCTCTCCGATACTCGGAGTGACAAATCCTAATCTCGATCTATGCCAACTCAACAAACACCATCAGATGCACCTATAGAGCATCTTTATAATCACCCAGTTACCTTGTGACGTTTGATAGCACACAAGGTGTTCCTCCGAATTTTGGGAGTTGTATAATCTCATAGTCAAAGGAACATGTATAAGTCATGAAGAAAGCAATAGCAATAAAACTAAACGATCATTATGCTAAGCTAACGGATGGGTCTTGTCCATCACATCATTCTCTAATGATGTGATCCTATTCATCAAATGACAACACATGTCTATGGTCAGGAAACATAACCATCTTTGACAAACAAGCTACTAAAGTAGAGGCATACTAGGGACACTCTGTTTTTGTCTATGTATTCACACATGTACTAAGTTTCTGGTTAATACAATTCTAGCATGAATAATAAACATTTATCATGATATAAGGAAATAAATAATAACTTTATTATTGCCTCTAGGGCATATTTCCTTCATACTTCTTATTTTTTAGCCGATCTTGGTAACAGTTTTGGAGGTAAGCAAACGAATGGTTCAGATTTGGAATCTTCCCGTTCGGCTATGCAATGTGTTTTGCACTCTATATCCGATGTCTTTCGAATAGATATCATAATAGCATCGGTTTTTTCAAAAGAATTTAACCTTGGCTTTAAATTTCTGAAATGAAAATAGTTAGAGCATACATGTCTCAATTGAGATCAAATGCAAGCCAGGTAATAAATAAGCAAAGCTGCCCTATTAGAGGTGAACTTTAGATAAAGCAATGGGGAAAGGCTTGGCTGCAACAATAAGTCATTATCGGTCTTTATAAATGGTGCAATGGGTTGACCGATATGCTTAATAAGAATTTTATTGCTATCAAGTAAATTACCCTTCTTCATTGGTCTTTCAAAATTACTTATAAGGATTTTTCTAATATATGCATCAACAATAAAGTTGTGACCAAATCTGAAAATAGGTAAATTACTTGCAAGACATACATCTTCAAACATGCTAGGAGAGCAAGATGGTTGTATCACTTGAATAATACTTTGCTCCACTTTTGAATGACTCTCCAATGCCTTGGCATCGTCTTTTTCTTCAATATATTCGGTACACATACTATTTGATTCGGCTTTTAATAACCGAATTTTCTTTGTTACCCAAATCAGTAGTTTTATCTTTTTGAATTTCCAAGGCTTCTCGCTCTTGTCTAATTTTACCCACATCTCAGCTCGGTGAGCTTTAAACTTTTTCATCTCAATTTCCATCCAGTCCTCATGAGATTGCCCCCAATACTTTGAGACTCTTCTGGCAATGAGGTGCCAAAACTTCAGAATTGTTTAGGGGGTACATTGGATGCTATAGTACTGGGTGAATGCATCATTTGCACAACTCTAGCTTTTACAGCAGCAAAATCATGAGGCTTCCCGCCTTTTATTAGTTCCTGACGAATAGCGTTGCAAAAATCCCAAGAGAATGTAAGCTTGTTCTCAGTTACCCAGTCTGGATATGGTTGCCCCCCAATGCTTTTACTCTCTTTCGGCAATGAGATGTTGCTGAAATTTTGTAATTGTGTAGGGGGAACATGATATGCCACGGTAGTAGGTGAAGGCATTTGTGCTCCTGCAGAAGTTTCACTTATTCGGCCATGACCGTGAAGGTGCAGGGACGAATTATGGACATCAACAGTTGCGTATGGTGCCAAAAGATTAGTAGCATGAGGTGTAGCATATGATGTTTGAGGGTAATTGGCCGAATAACTAGTAGTAGCATGGCTAATTCCCCTATCCACCGACATGTTTGGATTAAGATGTTGCAAGTTAGTTGTCGATGAATAAAAAGGTGAAACACTTTGTTGCATGCTATTGAAAGTTCCTACATTAAGTGTTTCAACTTGATTAACCAAACTCATCACGTTGTTCATCAGCATATGGATTTGTGGGGTTGCTGATGCATGGGAGTTAGTATACATATGTTGCATGTTGCTAGAATTATATGAGGTAGAAGCATGGAGATTTTGTTGCATCCGCTCTTGCACATAATTAGATGCATGATTGATAAAGCTAGGGCTAGCCGATACATTATGCTCATTAAATGATCTAGCAACAATATATGCATTATTTGCATCTACATAAGTGAATTGGGTATTCATGTTACCTTTGTAGATTGCAAACCCTAGATGATGATCTCTTCGTAGCAAGAACGGACCGCAGACCGCTCAAAGCTTCTTCCCTAGCGGAGTCTCCAAAAAGTGTGTTCGCATACGAACATGTCACCGTGTACCTCCAATGCCGAGGGTGATGCACCA
This sequence comes from Aegilops bicornis, assembly GCA_021605145.1. Lineage (NCBI taxonomy): Eukaryota > Viridiplantae > Streptophyta > Magnoliopsida > Poales > Poaceae > Aegilops > Aegilops bicornis. The sequence goes on from CM038673.1 coordinate 508,545,076, forward strand.
CAGCTCACGTCGAAGGAGACCCATCCAGAAGCGCGGTACGCAAGCAATCCGGCGGGCGCTTTTGATGGCCCGGAACCCCACACGCCCGGGAGGGACCCCTTCAGGGCGTGCGGCAGCTATGGCTGCCCTAGGCCGACCTGATCGCCCTTAGGGCCTCGTGGTTCGTCGCCCTGCAAACGAAGAACGAGGAAGAATAAGAACAAGGGAGAGGATAAAAGTAAAGGTAAAAAGTGGTAGATGATTTGTTCGATTGTGTGTTGTTCAATCGGCCGTCACCTCTCATCTATTTATGAGGTGGCTGGACCTCCCGTACAAGAAAAGGACTCCAAATCACGTCCGAATCTTTCCAAAATTAACCGAACTCGGATTTAGGCAAGTCTGAAACAGCAGTTCGGTTTTTTGGGGCCCATAGGCCACAAACGGCCTCGTATGAAGACGAGCCCAGAAGCAAATTTGACCGTTTCGACAAGACGTACAACTTTCATGTTGAACGTTTTGTGATTTGAGGTCATCTTCAAGGCCTAATCGCCCCAGCAATCATCAGATTCGTAAAGATACACGATTTCGTTGGACCAGACTGTCCGCTCGACCGAACCAGACTGTCCGGTCACAACACAGACCGGACAGTCTGGTCCCAATTACCGGACAGTCCGGTAGCAACAGGAGGTTTTGGGCGTCCGGCCATCTCCATCATTTTTTGCAGCATTGCACTGTTTTGGCACTGACTTTTGCATATGACCTCGGATTAAGATGATTTATATATGAAAATCATCCGATTCGACGAGACTAAGAACTTTCATGTTGAAACTTTTTCCATCCGACGTGACCTTAATTACGTTTCATGCCATTTCATAATCCGATGTCAACACATGCATATCTGGAATTGTCATACTTATTGCATCTGAGCTCCGTTTTGGACTATCTTTGTATTCATCTTGATCTTCTCGAAGAGAGCCATCCAATGATGAGTTGTAACAATTTTTTTGACTTTTGCTACAACTTCAAGTCATTATTTACGATCGTGCCATTTTTTAGCGTCAACAAATGCTTGCTTTATTTTATAACTAGATTTGACGGAATCCATGGAAGCACTATAATTAGCAGCCTTCCGTCGAATAAAAAGTTAAAATAATAATCCAAACGCTCTTATATTAGTTTACAGAGAAAGCACTAACAAATCACAAATCATAGTTGTTATTTTTGTTATTTTTATAGGACAAACATTTATGGTATAGGATTAGATGAATAGCTCATGCATCCGTGACTGGACACCAGTCCGAACCGATTCAGATAAATACCATGTCCGTTTGCAGGTCGGGAGACTCCAAAAAGGTTCGAAAAATAGAAAGGATACAGTATGAGTGGGCTGCCCTAGAAACTCCGGTCTAGCCGCGCCGGTCCCGGACCAAACCCAACACGCTCCACTGGGCCCAGATTGCAGATGGCGAACCCTAACCCACACCCGTGGAAATCCTCCTCCTCCTCCTCCTCCTCCTCTCTCTCTCTCTCTCTCTCTCTCAAAACAAAAAGGAACCGAAAAAGAAACCCGTGGAAGTCCTCGCGGCCGCCTCCTCTCGCTGCAGACTGCGACCGGCGGCCGGCCGACCGCCCCATCGTGTGCGCCTACTCCTCGTGATCCGCTCCAGCGACGGTATTACAGCCCCCTTCCTCTCCTTCGACCGTCTGCGATTTAAGTGGTTTTCCGAATCTGCAGTTCTGAATCTCAATTCTGTTTATATACTTGTTTATTTCTGGTCATACAAAATGTATTTCTACGTAGCTACTTACTATTTCAGTACGGTTTTGCATATGTCGCATGACTCCCAGTACAACATCGTACTTCTCATTCCCCCTTCCCCACTATCTCGTCTAACAAAGAAATAATACTTAGGTTGTTGACTTTGAATTCAAACAAGTGACAGTGCAGTTTCTTGAATATACAGCTTTTTTTTGTGGGGGGTCGTGAACATACAGATTAATTAGTAATGTGGAACAATTCCATGCAGTAAAAGAATTGCCGTCAATTATGCTATTCAATTTTTGAAGTCTAGTCATTAATGTCAATGTCATGTCACAATACAGAAGAGTCCGCATGTCAGCCCATGCCCAGTGAGAAGGCTGAGCTCGCCTGAGAGAGGGAGGGAGGGAGGGAGGGAAAGCCTGAGAGGAAGAGAATGAAAGCTTTATATTTTGATTTCTTTTGGATATTGTAAATGCCACGCTTTTCCTCACTAAGCCATCTACAAGCTACAGATTCAAAACCATAAATGCAAGTTCTCCAAGCTGAATTTTAAATTAAAGGGCACAAAAACCCTGGATAGTTTACAGCAGAGGTTTTAGAAATAAGGAGCAAGAGAGAGGGAACTATGTGGTGGTGGTGGTGGGGGTTACATATTGCCGGAGCCAAGGCGATTAAGCCAAACGTCGACATCTGGCCAGTGACCAACCAGAAGCAGGCCACGCCAAACAACCGCGTTGTCACAACAGCTTTTGAGGAGCAAGGGAGGGGGACAGGCCACTGAACATGATTTAAATTAACTAGAAGCATACACACCAGAGCTTTCATATTGTCAAATCAAAGTATCAGCCTTATTAGTTAATAGGATGCTTAGTGCAATTTATTTTAGGTCTAACCTTACACTAGGGATTTCTTCTAAAGGTAAATTTAAGATTGATCTCATCCTGGGCTTCATCTATAGTTTGGTTTTGTTCATTGACTACTGTATATAAATTTGAAAACTGAGTCGCTAAACGAGTGTTGCCAAGCCACATGTCCTCCCAAAACCTAACCTGCTGACCATTTTCTACTTCCATCTATAATCGAACTTGACTGACTTGGATGCCAAAAGGACATTTTTCCAAAACTAAGAAGAGTTGTTACGGTCGCAGCAGAAGATATGGAAGAATTTGGTATTGTATTTAGCATCTACGACCTGCTTCGGAAGCTGCTTATCACTCTGAATATATCCTTTGATCCAGTTAGTACTACAAGTACAAACTGGCCAGTTGATCCAATGGATCTTATGGTGGCATTTAATTGTTCCAAAGGCAGTTGGCCATTTGAGATTTCAAAATGTCAGAGTAGCTCAATTTAGGAAAACTAAAAACAAAGAGCATATAAACCGGGATACTAGCTAAGCAAATTTGAATTAGAGTAACTCTACTAGCATGTGAAAGAAGTTTACCTCTTCAACCAGCAATATGGCTAAGCATTTTTATCAACAACAGCCAATGGATCAACTCTTTTTTACTTTTCATGATGTAGGGGTACACCTAAGTATCTGATTGGAAATGATCCTAAACTACACTGGAAAATATGCACAAACTGAGCACCAATGTTTTTAAGGAGGTAAGGCGAGGCAGGTAAGGCGAGGCAACGCCTTAGACACATACATATATAATATATGGCAGCCAATTCGGAGATTTAACAACTAGCATTAACATAATAAACTGACATACATATATAATACTCCCTCCGTCCCAAAATTCTTGTCTTAGATTAGTCTAGATACGGATGTATCTAATACTAAAACGTGACTTGATATATCCGTATTTAGAAAAATCTAAGGCAAGAATTTTGGGACGGAGGGAGTAGATGGTAGCCAATTAGGAGATTTAACAACTAGCATTAGCATAATACTGTTACCAAAGCATAGGCCTCAAATCATCTTGTGTATATGACAGAACGACGCCTTTGAACTTCAGCTTCATCCACATCAATATATTGCTCCACAGCTTTAAAACTTTCCAGTGTTTAAGTATGCGTTTAAGGAATTGCGCATCTCTATCCTAATCTCCATGGATGCCTCAGGATACTTATCCACAAAACTGGAACCCCTAGAAAGGTGCTGCTTCAGCCTTCTCACTCCAGCATGGACTATCTTGCCACACAATGTACACTAGTAAATATTTACTCTCTAAATCTGACCAGAACCCATACTCCCAAGCTGGATCGTCGGATGTAGCTCTTCTCCTAGGATCATTGGATAGATCATAAGCATTACAAAGCCACAGGATCCATCAGAGCAGGGAGACCTTGCTACTGCAGAAACACTGAGAGAAGGCCCAATCAAGCCGTCAAAGAAAAAGAGAGAAGAGCCAAATACTAGTGCAACCAGATCAAGCATGGGGAAGGAGAGAATTGGTGGTGGGGCTGCTGCCTTGTGGCTGGAGAAGCAGATTCGGGAGGAAACAGATGCAGAGAAGAAGTTGCAGGCATGCAGCCAAGCGCGTCTAGCTACACTGTAGGGAGAAACAAAGTGCTGGGAGGGGGGTGGAAGAAAAGGCAGAGGAGGGCATGGGGGAAGTGAGATGAGAACGAGAGGCACACCTTGCTGTTGCGACAGAGGAGGAGGGGGAGCTGAGCCTGGAGAGGAGGGGCACAGATCAGAGCCATGGGGAAAGGAGCCGCCGTCAAAGAGGAAGGAATCCCTCTCGCGTGGGTTGGACGATTGGTTCGATCCTCTCTCTCCCCTTCCGCCTTGTACCCGCGAAAGTTTCCCATGCGAGCCACTCTTTCCCGTTTGGGAGCAGCCCAAGGCGCTGCCCTGCGCGCCTAGGCGGACGATTCAGACGCCCTACTATTTAAAGTGGACGCTTTTCGAAGGTGTTTAAGGCAGGTTCGACGCCTTGCCATCGGAGGGCAACCCGACGCCAAAGTATTGCGTAAGCCTTAAAAACAATGCTGAGTACATTCAGTAGCATGTAAACCAGTAGGAATTAGTTCACTCTTATGATAGTTGACCCTCATCCCTGAAATTTACTGTCAACAACACCTTAACCAATACATTATCCTATGACATCCTTACTGACTGGCGTTGAGCCCTGGTTAGCGGTTGTAGGACCTGGTCGTAGGAATGGAGGATGAAAAATCGGGTGCTCGGGCTGTCGGATTGGTCGAATGGTCGTGGAAGCCGGAAGGGGAGATTTCCCCATTATATAGATAAGGATTTTGCGTGTAGTTCTCCTTGAACTCATGGTGGGGTTGTGCTCAATCTGAGCATTTTCCCTTTCAAGATCTAATGGCCCATCTCAGGACATCATCCTTTATTTCCTAGCTAAGAACAGAAAGCCATTTTATGATTTTCTAAACAAGTGATGTAAATGTATAGGATGCGGTTGACTTAATAGTGTCAAAATATTAGATCTTGAGTGTTAGTGGTAGTACACAATTTTTTACCTTTTTCTTTTTCTTTGATTTTGATTTGTCTGAATGCCAATCTGCTATGTAGTTTCAAGAGAGACAAGTCAATTTATATACTATTCTGTTGCCATGCCATTTCTTTAATTCATATGTCTATCTTGTTCTCTATATCTAACACTGTTTTGTTGATGAGATAATGTGCACAAATTTTAGTTTGTTTGATTTTTCATGTGATGTTGAATGCTTGCAATGGGTCTTTCTCATGTTTTTTTTGCTGGGAAATCTGCTTTTGTCACCAAACAGTCTGTGATAGGCGCCACATCAAGAACCAACAGGAAGAGGGTTCTGCCCGGTCTAGGTCGTAGCTTGTAGAGGAAAGAGGGAGCGGAGCGCGGGAGAAACCTGTGACACTTGCGTGGCCGCCGTCGTCTTGGCGTGGGGGCGGTGAGAGGAGGCAGCTAGGGTTTAGGTTTCCGGCTCCTCTGGGAGCCGGGCAATAAAATTGTCTTATTGCTTAATCTCAAAAAGAGTCTTACAACTTGTTTATATAACCACAATAATAAGATAACTTGTGGGCTAAGCCCCTAACTAAACCTGCCTGGTGGGCCTCCTACGGGTATAAGTTACCCCGGTCATAACATCTCTCCCCGCCTGCGCAAACAGCTCGTCCTCGAGCTGGAAGTCTGGGTAGTGGTGGCGGAACTCATCGCGCTGGTCCCATGTAGCCTTCTCCTCTGGAAGGCCAGCCCACTGGATCAACACGTACCCCACCCCGCGACGTAGCTGGGCCTGCAACACCTTCTCGGGTCCCAGAAGGAGGCGCCCGTCGGAGGTCGGAGGAAGCGCGGGTGTGGCCGCCGGGGGCTCCCCACGGAAGGGCTTCAACAGCCCCACATGGAAGACGTCGTGGATGCGAGCACCGGCCGGAAGCTGAAGGCGGTAGGCCACCTTCCCGATGCGCTCCAAGATGGCAAAGGGCCCGGTGTAGCGAGGGCCCAGCTTGCGCTTCGCACGGGGGTCCAGGGACTGCGTAGAGCGATGAAGAAGACACAACCACACCCAATCGCTCACCGCGAATTCCGCCTCGCGATGGTGGCCGTCGTAGTAGTGCTTGGCCAGCTGCTGGGCCTGAATGAGACGCTGCCTGACCTCCGCAAGCATCTCGTCGCGGCTGCGAAGAAGATCTCCCGCCGCCTTTGTCCGAGCCGTCGCCGGGTCAACCGGCAGGATGGGCGGAGGTGGGCGGCCGTAGGCCACCTCAAATGGCGTGGCGCGCAGGGCGGAGTGATAGGAGGTGTTGTAGCAGTACTCCGCCCACGCAAGCCAATCCACCCGAGCGCGCGGACAATCACCTGTGACACAAGCAAGTACATGGCAATCACCTTGTTGACGACCTCGGATTGGCCGTCCGTCTGAGGATGGAAGGCCGTGCTCATGCGGAGCTTCATGCCCGCCAATCGGAAGAGATCGCGCCAGACATGCCCCGTGAACACCGGGTCCCGATCGCTGACGATGTCGTCGAAGAAGGCACGGGCCACGGACGTAGCAATGTAGGGATGGCCGAGCGCGATGAAGTGAGCATACTTGGAGAAGCGGTCGACCACCGTGAGGATGACGGACTTGCCGCCCACCTTGGGGAGGCCCTCGATGAAGTCCATGGAGATATCCGCCCAGACCTGAGACGGCACCTCCAAGGGTTGTAGCAGACCAGCCGGCCGGAGTGTCTCCGTCTTGTTGCGCTGGCACGTCACACAAGACCGCACCCAGTCCTGGACCAAGGCCCGATCACCGGGGATATAGAAGTCGGCGCAGAGACAATGGAGGGTTTTCTGCACACCCTCGTGGCCGGCCGAGTGGGCCAGCAGCAGAACCTGATGACGGAGGTCATCGTGCGCCGGCACGAAGATACGACGCCCATGCAGGAGGAGGCCATCGGCAAGGCGCCACGACTCCTCCAGGTCGCCCGCAGCAAGCCTCTGCTGAAGGAGCAGAGCGTCCGGCGCGGCCGTGGTGGCCCGTCGGATGTCGGCGAAGAGGGCGAAAGAAGGCCCTGTGCGGATGCATAGCACCGCTCCCTCGGAGTCGCCGACAGAGGTCGGGGTCCGCGTCGCGGCGAGATAGGGCGTCGGCCACAGTGTTAAGGCGGCCCGGACGATACTCGACGGTGAAGTCAAAGCCAAAGAGCTTGCTGATCCACTGATGCTGCGGCACGGTAGACAACCTCTGGTCCAATAAGAACTTAAGGCTGTAGTGATCCGTGCGAATCCGGAACGAGCGGCCCCAAAGATAGGGCCGCCAATGGCGCACAACCTGCACCAAGCCAATGAGCTCCCGCTCATAAGCCGCGAGCTTAAGATGGCGCGAGGCGAAGGGCCTGCTGAAGAAGGCGAGAGGGCCATCGCCCTGATGAAGGACGGCGCCGAACCCCTTGCCGGGCGTCGCGATCCACCACAAACGGGCGGTCGAAATCCGGCATCTGAAGAACGGGGCCCGTCGTGAGGGCCCCCTTGAGGGCCTCGAACGCCGCCGTCGCCTCCTCATCCCAGGCAAAGGTGTCGCGGCGCAGCAGGCGCGTGAGCGGTGACGCGATGAGGCCGAACTCCCGGATAAATTTCCGGTAGTACCCCGCGAGGCCTAGGAAGCCGTGAAGAGCCCGCGGTTAGTGCGGTGTCGGCCAGGCCGCCACCTTGTCGGCATCCATAGCAACCCCCTTGGCTGAGATGACGTGGCCGAGGTAGGCGACTGAAGGCGTCCCGAACGAGCACTTCGAGCGCTTAAGATGAAGATGGTGCTCCCGAAGCTCGTTGAAGACGATGGCGACGTGCTGAAGGTGCTCCGCCCACGAGGCGCTGTAGATAAGAATGTCATCAAAGAAAACGAGCACAAACCGACGCAAGTAAGGGCGGAGGACGTCGTTCATCAGAGCCTGGAAGGTCGCCGGGGCGTTGGAGAGGCCAAAAGGCATCACCAAGAACTCGAAGTGGCCGTGATGAGTCCGAAATGCCGTCTTGGCGACATTGTCCGGGTGCATGCGCACCTGGTGGTAGCCCGACCGGAGGTCGAGCTTGGTGAAGAAACGCGCCCCATGGAGCTTGTCTAGGAGCTCGTCGACCACCGGAATAGGAAACTTGTCCTTGAGCGTCACGCCATTAAGAGCGCGGTAGTCGATGCAGAAGCGCCACGTGTCGTCCGATTTGCGGACGAGGAGGACCGGCGCCGAAAACGGCGACGTGGAGATCCGGATGATGCCCAAGGCGAGCATGAGCGCCTCGCCGCTCAACTCATCCTTCTGCAATGGGATAGCGGTAGGGCGCATCGAATGGCGCGCCGTGCGGCGAGGAGATGAATGCGGTGATCATACACCCGGGCTGGCGGAAGACCCTGAGGCTCGTCGAAGAGGTCGCGGTGCTGCTGCAGGAGGTGATCCAGCAAGGGATGCTCGGGCTCCATGGCGGCCGCGGCCAGTTGAAGCTGCGGCGTCGCCGGAGAGGCGCCACCCACGCCCTCCCACCGTACGCGGCGACCCTAGCGCCAGAAGGTCATCGTCAGGGCGTCGAAGTCCCAGAGGATGGGACCAAGGGTCCGCAAGAAGTCGACGCCGAGGATGAAGTCGATGCCCGCGCACGTGATGGTGAAGTGCTCGTCGCCGATAGTAATGGGCACGTTCCGCGCCAGCCCATGACACCGGAGGCGATCGCCGTTAGCCACTGTGACCCAAAGTTGCTCCCCGCCCGTCGGTTGGAGCGCTAAGCGGCGTATGGTAGCCTCGGGCAGTGTGTGGAGCCCGTATCCAAGAGGGCCACCAGGCGCTCGCCGTGAATCGTTACTGGCAAGAGCATAGCCCGCTCGTCGCGGATGCCGGCAAGCGCATGGAGCGAGACCACAAGCGCTGTCGCGGGTGTGGCTGAGGCGGCCTCTCCATGGTAGAAGCGACAACTCGCCGAGACCGTCGGCGGGTGTGTCCTCGACGTAGTCGGCCGTCTCCAATAGAAGAGGCGCGGGCAGACGTGACCCAGCATGTAGGGCGCAATTAAAGCAAAGCCCCTGGCGCCGACGCTCAAGTTGCTCGGCTGGAGAGAGCCGACGGAAGGGCCGCGTCGCGGCCGTGGTGGTAGTCGCAGGAGCGGCCGGCTCGGCGCCGGTGCTGGGGGCTGCCTGGCGTGCTGTCGACCTCCGCGAGCCGGGGCCACCTGCTGCAAGGCCTGCGCGCGACACTCGAAGGCGCGGGCGTAGTACATGGCCGTCTGGAGGTCCTGGGGTCCCTGGAGCTCCACGTCAACGCGGATGTGGTCTGGAAGACCGCCGACGAAGAGCTCGACCCGTTGCTGCACTGTCACGCCCGGCGCGTGGCATGCCAGGGCCTGGAAGCGGTCGGTCCTGCACCGTAGATGTGAAGGGGAGGCGGCCGAGCTCCGCCAGCCGGCTCCCGCGGATCGGCGGCCCGAAGCGAAGGAGACATAGCTTCATGGCAGCTCCCAAAGGGGCATACCGCCCTCGTCTGCCGAGGCGTAGTACCACGTCATCTGGCGCCGAAGGTGATACAAAGCGAGCAGTGCGCTCCGGCAGCGTGTCGTTGCCCGGAAGAACTGCTCGCATTTGTTGAGCCAGTTGAGGGGGTCCTCCGTCCCGTCGTAGGTGACGAAGTCCAACTTGGCGAAGCGTGGCGGCGTCTGGGTATGGCCGCCCTGGCCGTATGGCTCGGTGGGGCGGAGTAGCGAGGGGGGTGGCACCCCGCGGAACGGCGGGTCCGCGCGGCCCCCGGAAGGACCCGCGGAGCCGGACGGATCGCCGAACGGCAAAGTGGGCGCCGGCTGGTCCCCGGCCGTAGTGTAGATGGGCTGCGGCTCCGACCCGAACAGCCAGGCCGGGAGCGGTGACAGCGACGACGGGAAGCGCGCCTGCTGGATCGGGACGCCTCCCTGCGTGGTCGGCCCTGGCCCGGTGCTGCGTGGAGGAGAGCTCGCAGCGGCTGCCGCTCTTGGATAGGGCGGTGGGGCGGCGGCCGGCGCCCGGCCACTGTGGGCGGCGGCGGTAGCGGCGTCAAAGCGCCGCGGAGATCCCTGGGTGCGCTGAGTACCACGGTAGGGCCGGTGGCCCGATGGCGGCGGTCGGTGGCAGGAGCGGCGGTGGCCCGTAGGGGCTGGTCAGGTACAGCCTGATCCCTTGGACGGCGGTGACGAGGTCGTTGAGGACCCAGGTGATCTCCGGAGTGTAGGCGGCGGTCGGTGGTGCGGTGGAGGGCGCCGGCATCTGGGTGGTGGCGGCGCCGGAAGAGGCGACCAATGGCGCTGACAGGGAGGGCAGCGGCGCGGTGGTGCCGGTCGGTAGCGAAAGCGACGGGGTGGGCGGCGGCGAAGACATGATCGGAACTGAGCTACCTGATACCAAGGTGTTAGGAGCTAGGGTTCTGCCCGGTCTAGGCCATAGCTTGTAGGGGAAAGAGAGAGCGGAGCGCGGGAGAGCACGTGGCCGCCGGTGGCAGGGCGCCGTCGTGCGCGTGGGGGAGGCGGCAGCAGTGAGAGGAGACGGCTAGGGTTTAGGTTTCTGGCTCCTCTGGGAGCCGGGCAATAGAATTGTCTTATTGCTTAATCTCAAAAAGAGTCTTACAGCTTGTTTATATAACCACGAAAATAAGATAACTTGTGGGCTAAGCCCCTAACTAAACCTGCTCGGTGGGCCTCCCTCCTACGGGTATAAGTTACCCCGGTCATAACAAAGAGCTTTTGAAGAACAAAATTGAGACTACTTGGTTTCTTCCTGGCAAGATAAAGGGTCTTATTTGTAAGTTCTGAGTACACATTAGATAAATATATACTATATTGATTCTTCCACTTTTGTTCTATTTGTTACCACGGGCAGATTTGTTGCATGCACTACAATTTCCTCAAAGTAGACATGACTTGCTCTGCGGATTTACCATACTCAATTATCTACGCTTTTGTTATAATTCCTGGAGACTGAAACTCGGTGTTTAATGTTCTGTGACACATTTGTTATCTTGTGATTGCGAATGCTAACATAGCTTGGAGTTTAAAATGTGTTCATCCATTTGTTATCTTCTATTCAGCTGTTGGTTTTCCTGCCCTTAAATAAAATGCATTTATTTAGTGTTGAGCAGCATGTTAACAAGTGTTGTTTGTTTAGTTCAGAACATCACGTTACATGACTTGTTAGTTATGGTACAGTTCAGATTTTAATTTCTGGCAATGATTCATGACACCCCTGAGCTCTAAGCTGGCATGCTTTTGGCATGTCCCAAGGTTCTTCACTTGGATTTCTTTATCAACCTATATTCTCTTGCTATTCTAGTTTGTTTTATTAACTGGTAGCTAGAAATACTTCTATAGCTGAAATAAATAACCGCTAGTTCATTTATTAGCTAGAATTATCTTTACACCATGGTTTTCTAGAATGCTAGAAATAATTCGTAGTCCATTTCTAGTTACTGTGATCAATACTTTATGGATGTTTGGTAGTAATGATGTGGTCACTTTTGCAGTTTGAGGAAAAGACCTAAAGGGCCTCCTTTCCTATAATGGATCGACATCAGGGTAACAAATAGTTATCATGTTTTCAACTTTTGATTCATTTTGTGAATGAACAGAACTAGTTTTTGATGATCAATTAAATAGAAAAAAAATCTACATTTCCAGTGCATACACTTTTATGGATCATTTTATTCTTGCTCCCGGAAGTAGTTTTAGATACATCAATGTAATAGGAAAATAGTACATTTTCTGACATCTTTGTAAATCATTTTATTTTTTCCATCCATCTAAGGGAGCAAAAGACCTGCTGATTTTGGACAGGGCACAACTTCTACCAAACGTCAACGTCATGATTGTGGTTCTCGCAGGCATGCCTAAACAGTTAAATATACTGTATGTAATGCTAAAAAACTTTTTTTGTTTACTACCAAATCAATATATGTTCTTTTGCTGTTTTCAGGAAATTCTTTGAATTCCGAAGTGAAAGTTTCATCGATATATCATTCGAATGGCGTAAATTGCCTAGGCCTGAACCAAGTAAGTTTGATGACCTTTGGGGTAAGGAAGGGCAAACTGCAATCTGTGCGCGCATGGCTATAGATTTGTACAACAATAAATATGTGAGTATTTAATGGCCATAACTTTTTTTGATTCAAGTTAATTTAGTAGTTTCTTTTGGCAAGATATTATAGGTAATTAATCCGTCTTCTTATGTTTCTAAATTTATTTTGCATTTAATGACAAATCCAATAGAAGACAAGGTTCAAATATGAGAAAGGCGGTGATAGCAATGCTTTCCACTCTGGGGAAATTGCTAAAGTTGCTCTTCATCCAACATTTTATGTGCACTTGAATTTTGAAGCCATAGATCAAAGACGCGGAAGACACACATTCTTTGCCGAACTAAGGGGTACAGATAAACCTTCTGAGGTTATCATGACTGTGGACCTAGGTATATTTATACACATTAATGGTTTCATTTTTCTTCTGAACTGGTAAAAATGTGCAATCAGCAACTTATAATTTTTCCTTTGATTTTAGGTAAGAACAACCAGGAAGTGAAAGGTATCACATTTCTAACCTTTTAGGTTAATGGGATTTATGTTGCATTATCAGCGTTGTGGTAAAAAATGTGCATTAATGAATTTTCTTTTTTGTTTCAGCAAGTAGTGTAGAGCATACCTGCATATATTGCACTGGACTTAGACATCCATTGAGGACGTTCAAGGGGTTTGAGGAAGTTACTTGAAAAAAGAATGACTTGTGGTCATGTTTTGATATTGAGTTCGGAATTTTGACACTTTATGTTTCTTTTAGGAACAACATTTCTCTTATCCTGCTGTCTATTTTAGCAGAATAATCGGCACCATAGGCTCGCTTTGAGATCCACACCGTTGAACCAGAAAAGTTATATTTCTCTCATTTAGTGCAATTTGGTTCCCATAGCAGCAATTTTCGAGTGACTTTCCATATAGGCTAGGACATGAACGGAAACATCAGCCCTATATTCAAAAGGTTCCAGACCCGTTTGGATACAAGACAAAATACACTTTATTGTTCACAGTCGACCAAAAGAGAATTTATTGCTCTTACAATTTGAGTTGTCAGGTTGCCTTCGCCTGTTTATTTTCCTTGGTTGTCTGACTACTGGGTCGCCCAGTCTGCCGCCACTGTAATCTCCTTGTTTGTTCATGTAGCAATTAACCTTGCCACTGCGAACTTTTCTCTCGTTCAGCAGCATGCATGTTCACCGATCAGGATGGGCATTGCTTGATTTATTTTTTCTAGTTTCACGGACCACTATGCAGCTCACGGGTGCACCCCAACATGTTCGTTGGATCAACTAAGTTGGCTTTATGTGAAAGGATATTAGAGAGCACAGCAAGTGTAGCTATAGCCAGCATGATGTGACCCGAATAGACCACACCAATATGCATGTAGGTACAGTCCATCGTTGGGTTATTGCTAGTTGGAGGTCAAGTCTGATTCAACAACAACGTGCAGAGTTGTAGTTATAGCAGGGCTAGTAGTACTCGTGCGATGTTAAGTGGGTTCCAATAACTAGTAGGAGATATATACATATAGGACCCTGACAAAATCCGAACGTCCAGATTTTAAGCATTTCATCCCGAACGTTTTTGCAAAAAAACTTTAGTTGATGCGAGGTGGCAACTTTAGTTGTTAAGACATGACAACTTTATCCCAGTTCGTTTTTCTGTCAGAAAATTGCAATGTTTGCCAACCTCACGTGAACTAAAGTTGCCATAAAACGGAAGTACTTCACACACGACACGGCAATGAACGACACTCGCATGATGGCTAATCCAGCCGTTTGCTGCTGTTTTGGACTTGCTCGCGGACGGTGTGTCGTGCAATTATCGGCTGGGAGATGTCGTCCTGTAGCAGTGCTTGTCGTAAAAAACGTTCGGGTTGCCATGCTTAAAATCCGAACGTTCTGGATTTATCATTGCTTTGCAACGGGAGAAACATATCTCTGCATACCTTCTAGTGACACCTATCCCCCTAGCAACCCATTCATGTTGCCACTTTAATCCCAAGGCGATGAGCTTGATCATCGTACTCTAGCATGCCGCTTAGCGAGCTCCTTCTGGACTTACTTAAAAAGACATAGCATGAAGGGAACTGAGCAAACATAAACATAAATTTGTGCTAAAATGATACTTAAGCATCTTTACTCCTTAAAAGCTCCTTTAAAAGAGCATGCTGGTGTTCATGGTCCGTCTGCTCTCTTTGATGGGATTGGAATAAAAAAAAATACAGTAGCAAGAGGAACCGCCATCCTGCCTCTCCATTACGTGAAGCCACCTTGAACTAAAAAAAAGAATCCTAATTGAGTACTCCCTCCGTCTAGGTGTGTAAGTCATCTTACGAAAATCAAATAATCCCAAAACACTTAGACACGATTCATTAACTTCTACCTCGTTTCTTGTTTCTTCACATATCAACCAATTTCACATATCAACCAATAAGATATGAGGGGTGTGCATGCTTTTAATGACTTGAGACTACCAAACATGACATGCAGTGGTTAGTTCATTGCATGCAATGCTATTAATTAGCAAATAAATATTAAGGTCTCTCGTTTTTCACTCCTCCTTGGTCACGGTGCACAACCTAAGATGACTTACTCACCTAGACGGAGGGAGTACTACAATTCTCACGAAGCACCTGCCAGCATCGGCCTTTCTCCCCCAAAATCTATGCGCCTCGTCTCTCCCTTCGCCTGCTCTCATGGCCTCCCCCGATCCCATACCTCTTGCCGCGCCTCACCTCCCCCAATCTCGTATCTCTTGCCGCCTCTCTCCTCCAATCCCACTCCCCGTTCTTCAGCTCCACCCCCTCCCTTCAAAACCGCACCGCCATATTACTCTCGGGGTTCCCCATTCCTTATGCTTGATACGTGGGGAGCTGCGGCAGTGGAGCAAGCCAACTCCAAAAGGAAGTTGTACCTGGGACATCGGGTCATAGCTAGAAGGGCAGTGGGAGGCGGCATCAGCACATACTGCGGGGACCCCCGATCGGCACGCACCGACAGTGGGTTTTCTTCCTCGCTGCTGTCGACCGCGTCTACGTAGAACATCGTCCGCTTCCCCCGCCGGCCGGATCAGGTCGGATCTATGACCAGCGGTATGACTATTGTCGTTCTATGCTTGTGAAGAGAGCAACCCAAGCAAGCAGGCTTGTAGCTTAGGCTTCTGCTAGTGTATATATAGTGGAGCGGTTTTTCTTTCTCTCTCCATATCAACCTTTTTATATTGCGTACGTGTCATTGAAGACTGAAATGATGGTTGCTTGTCCGACTAACTTACTGTGTGATTTGACTGCTCCTGAGTGGCCCATGCACGTACTCCCCCTACGTGTATAACCGTTCCTGAGTCTCACTTGTACCTATCTCTATTTTCTTGCATGACACGTGGACAGGATGCGCGCAGAGGAATTTTATTACTGCACGTTGTTACGTACTGATACGTCTCCAGCGTATCTATACTTTTTGATTGTTCCATGCTATTATATTATCTGTTTTGAATGTTTTATATGCATTAATATACTATTTTATATTATTTTTGGGACTAACCTATTAACCTAGAGCCCAGTGCTAGTTTCTTTTTTCCCCTTGTTTTTGAGTTTTACAGAAAAGGAATATCAAACGGAGTCCAAACGGAATAAAACTTTCACGATGATTTTTCTTGGACCAGAAGACACACGTAGGACTTGGAGAAGAAGGCAGAAGAGTCCCGAGGACTCCACAAGCCCTCAGGGCGCGCCCTAGGGGGCGCCCCTAGCTTTTGGGCCTCCTGGGAGTCCTCCAACCCTAATTCTTGGCCTATAAATTCAGAAATATTCCCAAACGACCAGAAGCGTCCACCAAAATACGTTTCTACCACCGTAACTTTATGTACCCGTGAGATCCCATCTTGGGGCCTTTTCCGACACCATGCCGGAGGGGGATTCGATCACGGACGGCTTCTACATCAACTCTATTGCTCTTCCAATGAAGAGTAGTTTACCTCAGACCTATGAGTCCATAGCTAGTAGCTAGATGTCTTCTTCTCTCTCTATGATCTTCAATACAAAGTTCTCCTCGATGTTCTTGGAGATCTATCCGATGTAATATTGTTTTGCGGTGTGTTTGTCAAGATCCGATGAATTGTGGATTTATGATCAGATTATCTATGAATATTATTTGAATCTTCTATGAATTCTTGTATGCATGATTTGATATCTTTGTATTTCTCTTCGAATTATCGATTTGGTTTGGCCAACTAGATTGGTTCTTCTTGCAATGGGAGAGGTGCTTAGTTTTGGGTTCAATCTTGCGGTGTCCTCACCCAGTGATAGTAGGGTAGCGAGGCACGTATTGCACTGTTGCCATCAAGGGTAAAAAGACGGGGTTTTCATCATATTGCTTGAGTTTATCCCTCTATGAAAGTGCGTTATATCGACTAGAGGGGGGGTGAATAGGCGATTTTTATGAAGAACTACTTGTAGCGGAATAAGTACTCAGATGTAAGCATAACAGAATACACGCATGGTCATCGTGATGAAATGAAGACTAGCACAGAGTACAGAAAGCGTAATCACAGGATAACACAAGATGAAGACAAACATACTGAAGAAATTGAACTGAGGAAATTAAGAAAGTCTTCAAACACAGATATGAACAAACACTCAACACAGTAATGAGGAAATGAAAGGGTTGAGGAAATAGAACCAGTTAGGTTGGTGAATACAATGATTTGGTAGACCAGTTCCAACTGATGTCTCAGTTGTACGTCTGGTTGGAGCGGCTGAGTATTTAAACTCGAGGACACACAGTCCCGGACACCCAAATCGGCCGAAAGCACGCAGCTCAAGACACCAAGTCCTCACCGTATTCTCCTTGAACTAAGGTCACACAGACCTCGTCCAATCACTCGTGCTAAGTCTTCAAAGCGACTTCCAAACCTTCACAGACTTGGTCACTCGGCGATCCACAATTCCTCTTGGATGCTCTAGACCATGACGCCTAACCGTCTGGAAGAAGCACAATCTTCAAAGGTAACAAGCGTCGGATCCACGCAGATCAATTTCTTCAAGGATGCTCAATCACTTTGGGTTTGTAGGGTTTGGTTTTTGGGTTTTTCCTCACTCGATGATTTTCGCGCAAAGTCCTCGGTGGATGGGTTGCTCTCAAATGACAAGTGTCAAGTTTCTCTCGGAGCAGCCAAGCAGCTAGTGGTTGTAGGGGGCGGCTATTTATAGCCTAGGGAGCAGCCCGACATGATAAGACATAAATGCCCTTCAATGATATGACCGTTAGGTGGATCAGATATTTTGCGACAGGTGCCAAGAAGACAAGAACGGGTCGAAAATTTGAATATCAAATTCCTCGTGGCTATCATGTTCCTCATCGTAGGCAATCCGCCTTTGGCGAATTCCTAACTCCTCGGTCGAGAACGAATTCCTCGGCGACCGGAAGAACTTCGCTCACATCAAGAAATTGACCGAATCAGTATGAGATTTCCAAAAGGCTTCACTCGAAGGGATTGGTAGGTGTAGGATTTTGAGTTGAGCATCACATGGAAATTTTTCCTTAGTATTTCCTCAACCCCCTTTATCAGTACGGTGTTTCCTATGACTCAAGAAAGAGAAAATGAAACTATGAAAACAAAAGTCTTCACGCTTCATGTTCCTCAAATGAATACCAAGTCTTGAAGGTCACACCAATTTCTTTACTTTCAAAGTCTTCAGAATATCAAAGTCTTCAGTCGAAGGGGGTCATTTGTAGGGGTCGACTTTCTCTGTAAATATCAAACTCCTCATAGACTTATAGACACTGTGTACACTCACAAGCGCATTAGTTCCTTAACCTATAAGTCTTCAATTCACCAAAATCACTAAGGGCACTAGATGCACTTACAATCTCCCCTTTTTGGTGATTGATGACAATATAGATTAAGTTTTCAACGAGGATAAACATATGAAGTGTAAATCGATAATGAGGAATTTGATTGCAAGATATAGAAGAACTCCCCACGAAGATGTGCATAGTGAGGAATTTGCTTTTGAGGCAATGCACATTTGAAGAGTTGAATCATGGAGATCTCCCCCTATATCTTGTAATTCATACACGCATTTGACATATAATAAGGAGAATTTGAAATGCATGATGAAATATGGTGCTTGATGTAATTCAAAGATGCGTATGCGATAACATTAATGAGGAACAAGCATGCAAAATAACGCATCAAGAGTATCGAGCTCAAGAAGCTCAAGAGAATCGAGCAATAGTGCAAGAGCATAATGCATCAAAAGTATCAAAGCACCATCGGGTTTAAGATTACAACTCGATCCAATAAAAGTTTCGTAAGAACGAGAGTTGTAACTTAACAAAAATAAATTATTGTTTATGGGCAATAAAATAGACCCGCTTGAAGACTAACTCAAATTTCTCCCCCTTTGTCATTGAATGACCAAAAGGATCGAAACTGAGGACTAACACTCCTGAAGAATTTCAAGTTGAAGAAGGAGCGCCAGCGTTGTTGGGGTCGGTTGTTGTAGTAGGACCTGCCATGTGTCGTCCAAGTCTTCATTTTCATCGTTGTCGCGCGATGAAGAATAGGAGCCGCCACCAAGGATGGAACTTTGGCCTTCTTGTATTTCTTCTGAGGAGGTGCGCCGATCAAATTCTTCCTTGAGTCCCATTGTCGCCAGTTCTTCCGCGTAGATATGTGAAAGAACAGCCCAAAGTGCGTTTGAAGGTTTCATGAAGGTAGTAGTGGTTTTTCTTCACCGCATTGTGTGTTGAGGTCATGTTGTGAAGAATTGAACCAAAGCGGCGCTTGACCCATTTATGATTGCGATCAACCTTCCGATGAAGATCGAGGAGTAACTCACGATCAATCATCACCACAGGTGCGATGGCTTGAGGACTTTGCTCGAGTGAGGTATTTGCGGCGAGTCATGTGTGGCGTAGTCATCATTGGTGGAGTAGGATGTCGCTTTAAACCGTCCATCCAATGGACGAATGCCTTCATCGATCACAACAAGATAGCCTTGCCCTTGTCATCACCGAGGTAAATGTCTGCTTGAGGACTTCAATCGGGGCAAGTAGCTGCGATGGTTCGAGTATCAGCCTTGTAATTGAGTGAAGACCTTGTCCTGATGAATCTCATTATCCAAAGGCGCATAAGGCTTCAGCTCAAATGGTGACATAGCAATGTTTGCCGAGTCCTCATGAAGAAATCATGGAAGTTGACGGAACGCCATGGATGATGTTGAAAAGCATATTCTTCATGATGCCAACGACTTCTTCATCATTTGAGTCGTGGCCTTTGATAGGACTCATTATCTTCTTCATAATCCGATAGACAGTCCGAGGCACATACAATAATTCCTTGACGAGGAATTTGGTTCTTGGGGCCTGCCCTGGCTTCAAAGGCTTCATCAAGACTTGCATATAGTGATTTGAAAGTTACGGTTCGTTGTAGATACAACGAGCACCATCAAGTGGAGGATCGAGTGGTAGAGCACGAAGCAATTCGATTCTTTGGTGCCTTGTAGTGAGTATTTTCGGACATCCAGTCTAATACCCATGAGTTCACGTCTTGGCGTCTCCGGTGATGTGCAGCGTTGCATAGAATTGAAGAATGAGTTCTTCATTCCGATCCAGATATCGGTCGCAGAAATTCAGAAGTCCTGCGTTGTGAAGAACACTGAGAACTGGCTCAAAGCCGGGCAGAGACTCCATGTCCACATGAGGAATATGAGCATGATTGAAGACTTTGTCTTTGTTGAAGAGCACTGAGGAATAGAAGTTAGCTTGGCTGGCAGTCCAGAAACGCCCCTTCCTTATGCGGGCATAATCATATGGATTATAGTTAGTGAAGAATACGTGCTCGGCAAAGAAATCTTCAGCCTTGAACTTTTGTTTGCTTGAGAACGGATTCTTTTGCTTGGGCAGAGGGGTGTCGGTGAGTTGCATCACCACCTCAGGAATCGCGAGCTCAGGTTCTTCAGGCTGAGGAATTTCTTGTTCCTCAACAAAAGTGCGATCTGAGGATCGCAGAAGCAGTTCATCGGACTAGTGGCTGGAATTTCTTCATGCACAGAGCAAGTGGGTTGAGTTTCTTGAGTCCATTTGAACTGTTGGTGCGAGGGGACCGAGGAATCTGTTGGAGCGGGGTGAAGAGAGGAGTATTGGGATGCTGACTTTCCCAAAAGTCATCATTCATCACAGGTGTGGTGCACCCTATATCCACATTTTCATCTTCAATTTCTTCAACACCAGCCTCTTCAGCTGTGAACTGAGGCATAGGTGAGGAAATGACTGGGGTTGAAGGGATTGCGTCCACTTCAATTTCTTCATCAATCTGCTCTGACGAAACAGCAGAATGATGTTCTTCATCAGATCCGATTGGGATCTCATAGTCTTCTACAAAAGGAACAAGGTCCTTTGATGGCATGGAGGAAATCGGAACAACATCAATTGGATTTTCGAATGAGCTGGTTATTGGCTTCATTTTCTTCGCAGCCGAAGAATTTGACACAGCTGATGCCTTCCTTTTCTTCACTGCAGCTCGTTCTGCAGCCTTAGTTTTCTTCACATCAGAGGCAGATGGAAGAATTGAAGTTGGTGTTGGCTCAGGAGGAGCTGAGGAATCTGGTTGAATTTCCTCAGGCGCAACTGATGCAGTTGCCCTGACTTCTTCAGTTTCTTCAGGCACACCACTAGTGGATGCCCTGGCAATTTCTTCAGCGGCTGGAATGGGATCATCTGTTGGAAATATGCCCTAGAGGCAATAATAAAAGCATTATTATTATATTTCCTTGTTCATGATAATTGTCTTTTATTCATGCTATAACTGTATTATCCGGAAATCGTAATACACGCGTGAATACATAGACTACAATACGTCCCTAGTAAGCCTCTAGTAGACTAGCTCGTTGGTCAACGAGATAGTCATGGTTTCCTGACTATGGACATCGGATGTCATTGACAAGCGGGATCACGTCATTAGGAGAATGACGTGATGGACAAGACCCAATCCTAAGCATAGCACAAAGATCGTGTAGTTCGCTTTTGCTAGAGCTTTTCCAATGTCAAGTATCTCCTC
This sequence comes from Aegilops bicornis, assembly GCA_021605145.1. Classification (NCBI taxonomy): domain Eukaryota; kingdom Viridiplantae; phylum Streptophyta; class Magnoliopsida; order Poales; family Poaceae; genus Aegilops; species Aegilops bicornis. The sequence goes on from CM038673.1 coordinate 508,566,324, forward strand.
CTTAGACCGTGAGATCGCTTAACTCCGGATACCGTAGGAGTGCTTTGGGTGTACCAAACGTCACAACGTAATCGGGTGACTATAAAGGTGCACTACAGGTATCTCCGAAAGTGTCATTGGGTTGACACGGATCGAGACAGGATTTGTCACTCCGTATGACGGAGAGGTATCACCGGGCCCACTCGGTAATGCATCATCATAATGAGCTCAAAGTGATCAAGTGTCCGTCACGGGATCATGCATTACGGCACGAGTAAAGTGACTTGCCGATAACGAGACTAAACGAGGTATTGGGATACTGACGATCGAGTCTCGCAAGTAACATACCGTCTGACAAAGGGAATAGCATACGGGGTTGCTTGAACCCTCGACATCGTGGTTCATCCGATGACAACATCGAGGAGCATGTGGGAGCCAACATGGGTATCCAGATCCCGCTGTTGGTTATTGACCTGAGGTCGTCTCCGTCATGTCCGCATGTCTCCCGAACCCGTAGGGTCTACACACTTAAGGTTCGGTGACGCTAGGGTTATTAGGAAGACAAGTATGTGATTACCGAATGTTGTTGAGTCCAGATGAGATCCCGGACGTCACGAGGAGTTCCGGAATGGTCCGGAGGTAAAGATTTATATATGGAAAGTGGTTAAACGGACTCGGAAAGTTTTCGGGGTATACTGTAATGTACCGGGGCCACCGGGAGGGTTCCGGAGGTCCACGGGAGGGGCCACCCCTCGGGGCCACATGGGCTGTGTGGGAGAGGAGCCAGCCCCTGGTGGGCTGGGCGCGCCTCCCACCTAGGCCCATGCGGCTAGGGCTTGGGAGGGAAACCCTAAAGGGGCAAAGGGGCGCCTCAGCTTGGGGGCAAGCCACCCTCTCCTCCTCCCTTTGGCCGCCCCATCTAGGGTTTCCCTAGATGGCCGGCCCCTGCCCTCTCCTCCTATAAATAGAGGGGTGAGGGAGGGCTGCATACACAATTGAAGGCGCAGCCCTCCCTCCCCAACACCTCTCTTTCTCCGCGCGCGAAGCTTGGCGAAGCCACCGCCGGAGAACTGCTGTACCAACTGCACCACGCCGTCGTGCTGCCATTGGAGTTGTCTTCCTCAACCTATCCTTCATCCTTGCTGGATCAAGACGAAGGAGACGCCATCATCCCGTACGTGTGTTGAACGCGGAGGTGTTGTCCTTTCAGCGCTTGGTCATCGGTGATCGGAATCACGTTGGGAACGACTCCATCATCACCACTCCCTCGAACGCTTCCGTACTCGATCTACAAGTGGTATGTAGATGCAAATTCTCTCTCTTGACTCGTTGCTTAGTTGAACTCATAGATAGATCTTGGTGAAACCGTAGGAAAATTTTAATTTTCTGCAACGTTCTCCAACAGTGGCATCATGAGCTAGGTCTATGCATAGTTCTCTTTGCACGAGTAGAACACAATTTAGTTGTGGGCGTGGATCTTGTCAACTTACTTGCCGCTACTAGTCTTATCTTGCTTCCGCGGTATTGTGGGATGAAGCGGCCCGGACCAACCTTACACATACGCTTACGTGAGACCGGTTCCACCGACTAACATGCACTAGTTGCATAAGGTGGTCAAGGGTGTCTGTCTCTCCCACTTTAGTTGGAGCGAATTCGATGAAAAGGGTCCTTATGAAGGGTAAATAGAAGTTGACAAGATCACGTTGTGGTTATTCGTAGGTAAGAAAACGTTCTTGCTAGAACCCAATTGTAGCCACGTAAAAGATGCAACAACAATTAGAGGACGTCTAACTTGTTTTTGCAAAGCAATTGTCATGTGATGTGATATGGCCAAGTTGTGATGAATGATGAATGACATATTGTGATGTATGAGATCATGTTCTTGTAATAGGAATCACGACTTGCATGTCGATGAGTATGACAACCGGCAGGAGCCATAGGAGTTGTATTCATTTTTGTATGACCTGCGTGTCATTGAAGAAAGCCATGTAACTTACTTTACTTTATTGCTAAAACGCGTTTAGCCATTGTAGTAGAAGTAGTCGTTGGCGTGACAACTTCATGGAGGCACGATGATGGAGATCATGATGATGGAGATCATGGTGCCATGCCGGTGACAAGATGATCATGGAGCCCCGAAGATGGAGATCAATGGAGTTTTATGATATTGGCCATATCATGTCACTACTATATAATTGCATGTGATGTTTATTATGTTTATACATATTGTTTACTTAGAACGACGGTAGTAAATAAGATGATCCCTTACAACAATTTCAAGAAGTGTTATCCCCTAAGCGTACCTTTGTTGCTAAAGTTCGTAAACTTCTAAGCACCACCGATGATCGGGTGTGATGGATTCTTACGTTCACATACAACGGGTGTAAGACAGATTTACACACGCAAAACACTTAGGGTTAACTTGACGAGCCTAGCATGTACGGACATGGCCTCGGAACACGGAGACCGAAAGGTCGAACACGAGTCGTATGGAAGATACGATCAACATGAGAATGTTCACCGACGATGACTAGTCCGTCTCACGTGATGATCGGACACGGCCTAGTCGACTCGGATCGTGTATCACTTAGATGACTAGAGGGATGTCTAATCTGAGTGGGAGTTCATTTAAATAATTTGATTATATGAACTTAATTATCATGAACTTAGTCTAAAACTTTTGCATAATATGTCTTGTAGATCAAATGGCCAACGCTCATGTCAACTTGAACTTCAACGCGTTCCTAGAGAAAAACCAAGCTGAAAGATGACGGCAACAACTATACGGACTGGGTCCTAACTTGAGGATCATCCTCATAGCTGCGAGAAACAATATGTCCTAGAAGGACCGCTAGGTGACGCTCCGTCCAGAGAACCAAGACATTATGAATGCTTGGCAGTCTCGTCTTGATGATTACTCCCTCGTTCAAAGGCGGCATGCTTTACAGCTTAGAACCGGGGCTCCAAAAGCGTTTTGAGCATCACGGAGCATATGAGATGTTCGAAGAGCTGAAACTGGTTTTCCAAGCTTACGCCCAGGTCGAGAGATATGACATCTCCGACAAGTTCTATAGTTGTAAGATGGAGGAAAATAGTTACATCGGTGAGCACATTCTCAAGATGTCCAGGTTGCACAACCGTATGACCTTTGAATATTAACCTCCACGATGAGGCGGTCATTGTGAGAATCCTCCAGTCGCTGCCACCAAGCTACAAGAGCTTTGTGATGAACTACAATATGCGTGGGATGGTAAAGACCATTCTGAAGTATTCTCTATGCTCAAGTCACCGAGGTTGAAATCAAGAAAGAACATCAAGTGTTGATGGTCAATAAAACCACTAAGTTCAAGAAGGGCAAGGGCAAGAAGAACTTCAAGAAGGACGGCAAGGAGGTTGCCGCGCCCGGTAAGCAAGTTGCCGGGAAGAAGTCAAAGAATGGACCCAAGCCTGAGACTGAGTGCTTTTATTGCAAGGGAAAGGGTCACTGGAAGCGGAACTGCCCCAAATACTTAGCGGACAAGAAGGCCGGCAACACCAAAGGTATATTTGATATATACATGTAATTGATGTGTACCTTACCAGTACTCGTATAAATCCTGGGTATTTGATACCGGTGCCGTTGCTCATATTTGTAACTCACAGCAGGAGCTGCGGAATAAGCGGAGACTGGCGAAGGACGAGGTGACGATGCGCGTCGGGAATGGTTCCAGAGTCGATGTGATCGCCGTCGACACGCTACCTCTACATTTACCTACGGGATTAGTTATAAACCTTAATAATTGTTATTTGGTGCCAAGTTTGAGCATGAATATTGTATCTGGATCTCGTTTAATACGGGATGGCTACTCATTTAAATCCGAGAATAATGGTTGTTCTATTTATATGAGAGATATGTTTTATGGTCATGCTCCAATGGTCAATGGTTTATTCTTAATGAATCTCGAGCGTAGTATTACACATGTTCATAGTGTGAATACCAAAAGATGTAAAGTTGATAACAATAGTCCCACATACTTGTGGCACTGCCGCCTTGGTCACATTGGTGTCAAGCGCATGAAGAAGCTCCATGCTGATGGACTTTTGGAGTCTTTAGATTATGAATCATTTGACACATGCGAACCATGCCTCATGGGCAAGATGACCAAGACTCCGTTCTCCTAACAATGGAGCGAAAGCAACCAACTTGTTGGAAATCATACATACCGATGTGTGCGGTCCAATGAGCGTTGAGGCTCATGGAGGATATCGTTATGTTCTCACTCTCACAGATGACTTGAGTAGATATGGGTATATCTACTTGATGAAACACAAGTCCGAGACCTTTGAAAAGTTCAAGGAATTTCAGAATGAAGTAGAGAATCAACGTGACCGAAAGATAAAATTCTTACGATCGGATCGTGGAGGAGAATATTTAAGTCACGAATTTGGTACACACTTAAGAAAATGTGGAATCGTTTCACAACTAACGCCGCTGGAACACCTCAACAGTAACGGTGTGTCCGAGCGTCAGTGTCGCACTCTATTGGATATGGTGCGGTCTATGATGTCTCTTACTGATTTACCGCTATCATTTTGGGGATACGCTCTAGAGACAGCTACATTCACTTTAAATAGGGCACCGTCTAAGTCCGTTGAGACGACACCGTATGAATTATGGTTTGGGAAGAAACCTAAGTCGTCGTTTCTAAAAAGTTTGGGGATGCGATGCTTATGTCAAGAAACTTCAACCTGAAAAGCTCGAATCCAAGTCGGAAAAATGCGTCTTCATAGGATACCCTAAGGAAACCATAGGGTATACCTTCTACTTAAGATCCGAGGGCAAGATCTTTGTTGCCAAGAACGGATCCTTTCTGGAAAAGAGTTTCTCTCGAAGAAGTAAGTGGGAGGAAATTAGAACTCGATGAAGTACTACCTCTTGAACATGATAGTAGTGCAGCTCAGGAAAATATTACTGTGATGCCTACACCAACTAAAGAGGAAATTAATGATGATGATCAAGGTACTTCGGATCAAGTTGCTACTGAACTCAGAGGGTCCACTAGGACACGCCCGCACTGCAGTGGTACGGCAACCCCGTCTCCGGAAATCATGTTGTTAGACAACGGTGAACCTTCGAACTATGAAGAAGCGATGGCGGGCCCAGATTCCAACAAATGGCTAGAAGCCATGAAATCCGAGATAGAATCCATGTATGAAAACAAAGTGTGGACTTTGACCGACTTGCCGATGATCGGCACGATAGAAAACAAATGGATATTTAAGAACAAGACGGACGCGGATGGTAATGTCACCATCTATAAAGCTCGACTTGTCGCTAAGGGTTATCGGCAAGTTCAAGGGATTGACTACGATGAGACTTTCTCTCCGTGGCGAAGCTTAAGTCCGTCCGAATTATGTTAGCAATTGCCGCATACTATGGCAGATGGATCGCCAAAACAGCGTTCTTAACGGTTATCTTAAGGAAGAGCTGTATATGATGCAGCCGGAAGGTTTTGTCGATCCTAAGAATGTCGACAAAGTATGCAAGCTCCAGCGATCCATTTATGGGCTGGTGCAAGCATCTCGGAGTTGGAACATTCGCTTTGATGAGATGATCAAAGCGTTTGGGTTTATGCAGACTTATGGAGAAGCCTGCGTTTACAAGAAAGTGAGTGGGAGCTCTGTAGCATTTCTCATATTATATGTAGATGACATACTTCTAATGGGAAATGATATAGAATTCTTGGACAGCATTAAGGCCTACTTGAATAAGTGTTTTTCAATGAAGGACCTTGGAGAAGCTGCTTATATATTAGGCATCAAGATCTATAGAGATAGATCGAGACGCCTCATAGGTCTTTCACAAAGCACATACCTCGATAAGATTTTGAAGAAGTTCAAAATGTATCACCCAAGAAGGGGTTCTTGCTCAGACATACAAGGTGTGAGATTGAGCTCAGCTCAATGCCCGACCACGGCAAAAGATAAAGAAGAGATGAGTGTCATCCCCTATGCCTCACCCATAGGATCTATTATGTATGCCATGTCTGTGTACCAGATCTGATGTAAACCTTGCCGTAAGTTTGGTAGGAAGGTACCAAAGTAATCCCGCAAGGAACACCGGACAGCGGTCAAGAATATCCTGAAGTACCGAAAAGGACAAAGGACATGTTTCGTTTATGGAGGTGACGAAGAGCTCGTCAGAAGGGTTACGCCGACGCTTAGCTTCGACACGCATCCGATGACTCTAAGTCACAAACCGGATACGTGTATATGTTGAATGGTGGAGCGAAGCTGGTGCAGCCGCAAGCAAAGCGTCGTGGCGGGATCTACATGTGAAGCGGAGTACATGGCAGCCTCGGAGGCAGCGCATGAAGCAATTTGGGTGAAGGAGTTCATCACCGACCTAGGAGTCATACCCAATGCGTCGGGGCCGATCAAACTCTTCTGTGACAACACCGAGCTATTGCACTTGCCAAGGAGCCTGTGTTTCACAAGAAGACCAGGCACATCAAGCGTCGCTTCAACTCCATCCGTGAAAACGCTCGTGATGGAGACATAGAAATTTAGAAGTGCATACGGATCCGAATGTCGCAGATCCGCTGACTAAACCTCTTCCATGGCAAAACATGATCAACACCGTAACTCTATGGGTGTTCGATTCATCACAATGTAACTAGATTATTGACTCTAGTGCAAGTGGGAGATCATTGGAAATATGCCCTAGAGGCAATAATAAAAGCATTATTATTATATTTCCTTGTTCATGATAATTGTCTTTTATTCATGATATAACTGTATTATCCGGAAATCGTAATACACGTGTGAATACATAGACTACAATACGTCCCTAGTAAGCCTCTAGTAGACTAGCTCGTTGGTCAATGAGATAGTCATGGTTTCTGACTATGGACATCAGATGTCATTGACAACGGGATCACGTCATTAGGAGAATGACGTGATGGACAAGACCCAATCCTAAGCATAGCACAAAGATCGTGTAGTTCGTTTTGCTAGAGCTTTTCCAATGTCAAGTATCTCCTCCTTAGACCGTGAGATCGTTTAACTCCCGGATACCGTAGGAGTGCTTTGGGTGTACCAAACGTCACAACGTAACTGGGTGACTATAAAGGTGCACTACAGGTATCTCCGAAAGTGTCTGTTGGGTTGACACGGATCGAGACAGGGATTTGTCACTCCGTATGACGGAGAGGTATCACTGGGCCCACTCGGTAATGCATCATCATAATGAGCTCAAAGTGATCAAGTGTCTGGTCACGGGATCATGCATTACGGTACGAGTAAAGTGACTTGCCCGTAACGAGACTAAACGAGGTATTGGGATACCGACGATCGAGTCTCGGGCAAGTAACATACCGTCTGACAAAGGGAATAGCATACGGGGTTGCTTGAACCCTCGACATCGTGGTTCATCCGATGAAAACACCGAGGAGCATGTGGGAGCCAACATGGGTATCCAGATCCCGCTGTTGGTTATTGACCTGAGGTCGTCTCGGTCATGTCTGCATGTCTCCCGAACCCGTAGGGTCTACACACTTAAGGTTCGGTGACGCTAGGGTTATTAGGAAGACAAGTATGTGATGACCGAATGTTGTTCGGAGTCCCGGATGAGATCCCGGACGTCACGAGGAGTTCCGGAATGGTCCGGAGGTAAAGATTTATATATGGAAAGTGGTAAAACGGACTTGGAAAGTTTCGGGTATACTGTAATGTACCGGGCCACTGGAGGGTTCCGGAGGTCCACTGGAGGGGCCACCTCCCTGGGGCCACATGGGCTGTGTGGGAGAGGGAGCCGGCCCCTGGTGGCTGGGCGCGCCTCCCCACCTAGGCTCATGCGGGCTAGGGCTTGGGAGGGAAACCCTAAGGGGCAAAGGGGCGCCTAGCTTGGGGGCAAGCCACCCCTCTCCTCCTCCCTTTGTCGCCGCCCCATCTAGGGTTTCCCTAGATGGCCGGCCCCTTGCCCTCTCCTCCTATAAATAGAGGGGTGAGGGAGGGCTGCATACACAATTGAAGGCGCAGCCCTCCCTCCCCAACACCTCTCTTTCTCCGTGCGAAGCTTGGCGAAGCCACAGCCGGAGAATCTGCAGACCAACCGCACCACGCCGTCAGGTGCCATTGGAGTTGTCTTCCTCAACCTCTCCTTCATCCTTGCTGGTTCCAGTCGGAGGAGTAGCCATCGTCCCGTCACGTGTTGAACGCGGAGGTGTTGTCCTTTCAGCGCTTGGTCATCGGGTGATCGGAATCACGTTGGGAACGACTCCATCATCACCACTCCCTCGAACGCTTCCGCATCGATCTACAAGTGGTATGTAGATGCAAACTCTCTCTCTTGACTCGTTGCTTAGATGAACTCATAGATAGATCTTGGTGAAACCGTAGGAAAATTTTAATTTTCTACAACGTTCCCCAACATCATTAGCCCTGGAACTAGCATTTTCATCAGCCGCCTGAACTTCATCAGCGGTGCTGGCATGTTCTTCAGTTGGCTGAGCTGAGGCTTCAGCCTGAGGAATTTCATGTTGCGTTGGGGCAGCAACATTGGTGAATTTCTTCGTCAGATTGACGAATCTGACCTTGGCTCCTTGCCAATCAGCATAATAAGAATCGAAGTTTTTGCTGAGGTCTTGAATTTCAGTCTGGACCTTGAGAAGTTCCTCAGGTGTCATTTTGACAACATTTTTCTTCGTGAACTTCTCCTTTCTCGTATTGAGCCTTCTTGATCTCTCTTGCCTTTTCAAACTTCCATTTCTCTTTAGCGATGAAATGGGTCAACATATGACTTTGTCCAGGGTCGATGAAAATCAGGCATAGGGTGTTTGGATCCTTGTGCCGTAGATCAATATAATCGAGGATTTTCTTGGATCCAACAAAGAAGTGGTACAAATGTGCCTTTGGCTCTAGCGGCCCTTTCTTGGCGATCTCTCGATGATTTCCGCAAGTTCATCATCGTAAGCTTCATCATCAGAAGGCACATGGAATGCAACCTGTTTCTTCTTTGGACTTGGCCGAGGACCTCGTCCAGCTGTTGCTTTGGTCTTCAGCAGAGTCGGGCCAGATGATGAAGTTGGTGCTGCTGAGGAACTTGTTGAAACTCCAGAGGCAATTGAGAAACCAGCAGTCCTTTGACATGTAGCCAGATGCACAGGAACTGAGGACTTTGACGGAGCTGTTGAGGACTTTGGTGGAGTTTTAGCAGTGTGAGGAATTTGCCTTGAGGGCGCTGCTGAGGAACTTGGCCGTGAGGGCGCTGATGGTGAAGCACTTGTGAAAGGACATGCGGTGCCCCCATGTGTGGTTTTGGTAATTGATGACATTCTCTATGGACTAATGGTTGCCTTGAGTTTATTTGAAGGTTTTGTCCATAGGCTTTTCTTGGAGTACATGTGTTGGTTTCAAGGAGAATTTTGTGTCGACCAAGGTGCTATTCAAGGAATTATCCAAAGATTGGTCATGTGAGTGTTGAGCTTATTGCAAGCATGACTTGAAGAAGAAGATTGTGTGATCATTCATGTTTACCTTCAAGACATCATCCAAACGAAGAGAGTTGGAAAGATTCAAGGTTGATCAAGACTAAGTCAAGAGTGAATCAAGTTGATCAACTCACAAAGCGTAGAAGATGTACCGAGAGGGATCAAGTGATCCCATGGTATGGTAAGCATTGTCCATTACGCTTTGTATGCTAACCCATGGTCTTCATGAGAGTTCTTTGTGGGGTTAGGTTGCGGTGTGCAAGTTCAAGTGATGCATCACGAAGAGATCAAGTGCTTGAAGCTTGCCATCCATTTGGTGACAATGGACTTGTGAAGATGTGCGGAAGAGTGGCTCACCCATAGTGGAGTATGGGGGAGCAATCAACTAGTCTTCTTCGAGCCAATGCAATCAAGAAAGGTGGTCCAACTTGAGGGAGTCAAGATCGTCATCATCTAGCTCAAGTGGACCATGTGCAAGGCAAAGGTTTGCCCTTGATAGGTTTTCTATTTTACCGGTCTCATGGTAGTTGTGGGAGACCGGGTTATAGGATCGTTTGCCGTACTATCAAGGGGGGGCTCTCGATGAGTTGCTTGATCGTATCGTTCGTAGAGAGCTCAAACCATTGCATCCTTGCATCATCTTTTTGCTTCTTGTTTGGTTCTTCTCCTTGTGAGATTTGGAGCTTATGGTCATTTTTATGACAAGCTCGAGTTCATCGAAAATGGAGTTCACATGCATCCTCTATGATGTTTTCGATGTTGGAGGGTATGCCGGTTCTTCTCGGTTGGAGGTTTCACTCCTTTGTTTGCTAAGCATACCTCCCCATGGAGTTCACATGCTCCATGATCTCGCTGTTTTGATGCTACTCGTCTTGCTCTATCCAACAAGCTTGAGTTTGCTCAATTCGGAGCTCATATGAAGAAGTTATGGCAGTTCTGGTTTTCCTTGGAGTATTCTTTGTTTTCGTGGTTGTGGCTTAAGGTTGGTGCCAGCGGTAGTACCGTGACCCTCAGCGGTAGTACATGAAGCTCCCAGTAGTACCGCTCTCGGGCGGTAATGCCGCTCAAGCGGTAGTACCGCTCTCCGAGCAGTAGTACCGCTTGGGAGTTTAGTAGTAATCTTGCGTCTGGGCTACTTCGCCTCGATTCTCAAACAAAGTTTTTAGTGGGTTTTCTTGGCACTAGTAGCGGCGATAGAAGCGGTAGTACCGCTCTGAGCGGTAGTACCACTCTACTCCAGCAGTAGTACGCTCTGGGGCGATGGCACAGCTTTCTCTTCACAGTAGTACGCTGGATAGGAGCAGTAGTACCGCCCTCGGTAGTACCGCCCTTCCTAGCGGTAGTACCGCTCTGTCTTGAGGATATTCGGGGTAACGGTTGGATTTTCCCCCTCCTATAAAAGGGGGTCTTCTTCCCCATTGAACCTTATCCTTTTGAGCTCGTGTTCTTCCCCCATTGTTGACCTTCTCCGAGCTTGCTATCTCTCAATCCCTCCATGGATTCTTGCTAGTTTTTGGGGGAAAAGAGAGGAGATCTAGACCCACATTTCCACCAATCACTTTCTCCTCTATGTGAGGGGAACCCCTTGGATCTAGATCTTGGAGTTCTTGGTGTTCTCCTTCTTGTTCTTCCTCTCATTTTCTTCCCTAGCATTAGTTGCTTCAGTTTTGAGAGAGAAGGACTTGGGCACTGCGTGTGCCCTTGCCATTGCATTTGGTGCATCGTTTGAGTTCTCCACGGTGATACGTGGAAGTTACAAGTTGAGAAGCTTATTACTCTTGGGTGCTTGGTGCCCTTGAGCTTGTTCCTCTTGGGTGCTTGGGCGCCCTAGACGGTTGGTGGTGTTCGGAGCTCAATCATTGTGGTGTAAAGCTCCGCAAGCGTCGGGTCTCCAATTAGGTTGTGGAGATCGCCTGAGCAATTTGACGGGTTCCGTGACCGCCCAAGGGTTGCCAAAGTGTACGGGTCCGGTGACCGCCCCCAAGGGTTGCCATTTGTACGGGTTCGGTGACCGCCCTCAAGGGTCCCTTAGTGGAATCACGACATCTTGCATTGTGCGAGGGCGTGAGGAGATTACGGTGGACCTAGTGCCTTCTTGGGGAGCATTGTGCCTCCACACCGCTCCAAACGGAGATTAGCATCCGCAAGGGTGTGAACTTCGGGATACATCGTCGTCTCCGTGTGCCTCGGTTATCTCTTACCCGAGCCCCTTTACTTATGCACTTTACTTTGTGATAGCCATATTGTTCTTTGTCATATATCTTGCTATCACATAGTTGCTTATCTTGCTTAGCATAAGTTGTTGGTGCACATAGGTGAGCCTAGTTGTTGTAGGTTTTGTGCTTGACAAATTAACTGCTAGGTTTATTCCACATTTGTTCAAGCCTCAAACCGTAATTATTTTAAAGCGCCTATTCACCCCCCCCCCCTCTAGGCGACATCCTCGATCTTTCAACTTGGCTTATGAGCAGGCTTCTTTGGCATGGATTTCCTCGGTTTGACCGAGGCCTCGATGTGATAGCAAGTGGCGTAATCCTCATTGAATTTCTTCACCGCCTCCTTGGCTTGTCTTGCCAATTTAGCTTGGCGCTTAGCCCATTCTTCAGAAAGTCCTCACCACGCTTGATGCTGGTGGGGTCACTACTTGGCCAGTGCCAATGGAGCTCTTGGGCATGGAGGATTGAGAGCGAATTTCTTCATGTACTTTGGAGTCACATATCTGTATTCCTCCATTCCCTTGCCCATCTCCGCTCAATCTTCCGAATGCGCACCTTTGCGCTGATTTTTGTTTTCTTTGCCAAATTTTGCTTCATCAGTGTGCAACAACAAGATAAATTTCCTCGTGGATCTCAAAAGCAGTCATAACCTCGTGTTTCTTTCCTCCTTTCGTGGCTTCTACCGTCTGCCATATTCTTCAGCTTGAGGAATTTGAACAATTGAGTTATCTCAAGAAGTATGCAACTTTTCTTCGAGGAACGCTGCAAATGAGTTAAGTTGATGAGAACCTATTGATTCAAAGAATGACATGAGTACCGTGAACAGAGTATAGTTGCGAGGAATTTGGAGAGGTCATATGCTTCTCGTAAGGTTTTTCAAAAGAACAAGTTTTGAGGATTTTGACCAGATGAGCCTTGAAGAATTTCACTACGCGTTCTTTGTCTTAGGTTCCAGAGTTGTACAGATCGAGGATCCACACAATTGAGGAATCTTGAAGAAAATGATTGCTTAAAGAAACGAATCAAGCATATAACTTGTGAGGTGTTTGTGTGTGAGGATTTGAAGAATAAAACACCTTTGAAGATTTTGTAGTGTAAGATTTGGATCAACGAGGGTAGTAAAAGTACTTTTATTTACCCTAAATGAAGAACACGATGAACTGGGTGTTGTAGATGTGAAGCTCGTCTGTTCAGATCTTCCACGCCTAACTTGGCGGAGAAAAACAGCTACGGCAAGCGGAGTGAAGATTTCATGATCGGCGTGAGTATGACGGCGACGAGGTCGAGGCAGTGAAGCTCTTCCTCACCGGCGACGATGGATTAGCGGCGGCGCTAGGGTTTGAGGAGCTCGAGCGGGAGAGAGAGGTCAAGCGGGGTAAAAGAAGTGAGGATGGAGAGAGGGGTATTTATAGAGGCAGTGAAAACTGTTCGCCCGAAGATTTAGGACAAACGTGCCCCTGACCATTCTCCTTCTCACGACATGTGTCACCCACGCATCAGGTAGTGGAGATCGTGTACGATCGTGGGTGAGTAAAATAATGCATCATGGGATGCGGAACGGTTTGAGCGGCAAAACCGAAAATTTGGATAAGATCAGTTTTAAAGTTCCGTTCGCAATTTCTTCACCGACAAGAACTCAAAGGAAGATTTTGAACGAGTTTCAAATAGAACGCACATGAAGAATTTGTGAATAGATTGGGTTGAGTATAGCATAGAGGGGGAAGGGTCCGATCACATTCACTTAGCGAAAAAAAAACAACTTGAAGAAATAACTATAAGTGAATGTTGTAGAGGACATAAACCCATATATATATATATATATAGCCAATGAAGAAAGACGACGGAAACAGTGAAGATTTTGCAAAGTTGAAGAAATTTGAAAACTGAAGAATTTCAAAACTGAGGAAAAACTCAAATTGAAGATTTTCAACTTTGGTGGTGGCGTGACCCAATCAGATAAGAATGATGATTTCGCATACACAGCATAATTGTCGAGGGTTCTGAGAATCAAATTCTTCATTAATTTCTTCACACTTAGAGTGTTATTCTTCATTGATTGAAGAAAACGCTTTCTTCATGTGTTGCACATCTAAGTCATTAATTTTGCATAAGTATCGGGATGTGTGTCCTTTTCAAAGAACGCTCAAGATTCTAAGATATTTAGCTCACACCGCAACTTGCTAAATCTCTTCTCATCCAAGGGCTTAGTGAAGATATCGCCTAGTCGTTTCTTCGCCTTCACGCGTTCGATGGAGATGTCTCCCTTCAACACATGATCACGAACAAAATGATGACGAATCTGAATGTGCTTTGTCTTCGAAAGTGCTGAATCGGGTTGTGAGCAATCTTGATTGCACTCTCATTGTCGCAGAGAGAGGCACATTCTTCACGTTGATGCCGTAGTCCTTGAGAGTCCGCTTCATCCACAAAGAATTGAGCACAACACGAGCCAAAGTAATGTATTCAGCTTCCGCAGAGACAAAGGATACGCAGCTCGCTTTCTTCGAGGACCAATGCACCAAAGATCGTCTCGAGGAAATGACAAGTGCCGAGGTTGACTTATGTCCACACGATCACCAAAGATAGTCGAGTCGTAATATCCAATGAGATCAAAAGCAGAGCCCTTGGGGTACCATAATCCTAGTGTTGGTGTGTGAGCTAGATATCAAGAATATGCTTCACACCTTATGGTGTGATTCCTTCTGTAGCTTGAAATCGGGCACACATGCAAACACTAAGCATTATATCCGCCTAGATGCACATAAGTACAATAAAGAACCAATCATGGAGCGGTATACCTTGTGATCAAGTCAATACCATTTTCATCAAAGGCATAGATGGCCATTTGTGGGCATAGGAATTTTGACGCCTTTGCAATATTGCATGCCGAATTTCTTCGTAACATCTTTGAGGTATTTCTCCCGAGATATGAATATGCCATTGCGTTGTTGATTTAATTTGAAGACCTAAGAAGAATTTCAACTCTCCCATCATAGACATTTGATATTCTTCACTCATCATATAGGCAAATTTATCACTATAACGTTGGTCAGCACAGCCAAAGATAATATCATCAACATATACTTGGCACACAAACAGTTCACCATCATAAGATTTAGTAAAGAGAGTAGGGTCGAGTGAACTGGTGTGAAGCCATTCTTCACGAAGAATTCCTTCAATGTATCATACCATGCCCGTGGGGGCTTGTTTGAGACCATAGAGGGCCTTGTTGAGTTTGAAGACTTTGTCGGGATTCTTTGGATCTTCAAAACCTGGGGGTTGAGCAACATATACTTCTTCCTCAAGCTTATCATTGAGGAATGCACTTTTCACATCCATTTGATATAAGATAATATCATGATGATTAGCATAAGCAAGTAATATGCGAATAGCCTCAAGTCTAGCAACAGATGCAAAAGTTTCATCAAGTCAATTCCTTCAACTCGTGTGTAGCCTTGAGCTACCAACAGGTGCCTTATTCCTTACCACAAAACCATTTTCATCTTGCTTGTTGCGGTAGATCCACTTTGTGCCAATGATATTATGCTTGCAAGGATCTCGACGTTGACCAGTTCCTGCACATTGTTGAGCTCGAATCGATGTGATTCTTCTTGCATAGCCTGAATCCACTCGGGCTCCGTAAATGCTTCATCTACCTTAGTGGGCTCTGTGATAGAGACAAAAGCATAGTGCCCACAAAAGTTAGATAAATGTGAAGCTTTTGAGCGTGTGAGAGGACTGGCGCTTCAATGTCATCGATGATCTTCTCCACTTGCACTTCTTTTGCAACGCGAGGATGAGCTGGTTGTCGTCGAGGAATTTGATCATTTTCCTCAAAGACCATTGTCTTCAAAGATTATCTTCAGTGCATCACCGACGTTCTTCACAGACAGAATGAATTCTTCAAGCAGCTTTCTTCAAGAGGGAATGACATCCTCGCTTGCCTTGAACTTGATAGAATCCTCAGTGCCGGTTCATCTAACATGTAAGGTAGGTGCTCTCTTTGCGAGCAATTAGTTTCATCGAACCGCACATCTACAAAGGTCAACAATCTTGTGAAGAGCGATGTTGAAGACTCATAGGTGTGCGAGTCCTTTCCGTAACCAAGCATAAAACCTTCATGTGCTTTCGGTGAAAATTTAGAGTTGTGATGAGGATCTCTAATCCAGATTTAGCAATCAAGACTTTGAAATAACTTACATTGGGTTTCTTATCGCTGAGGAGTTCATAGGCAGTCTTCTTGAAGAATTTGTGAAGATATACTCTGTTGATGATGTGGCACGCAGTATCAATTGCATCAATCCAAAAACGACTAGGCGTTTTGTATTCATCAAGCATAGTGCGAGCCATCTCAACAAGGGTTCTGTTCTTGCACTCCATGACACCATTTTGCTGAGGAGTATAAGGAGCAGATAACTCATGAGTAATACCAAGTTCATCAAGATAGGCATCAAGACCGGAATTCTTGAACTTAGTTCCATTGTCACTCCTGATGTGTTTGATCTTCACACCAAAGTTAGTTGAAGCCCTCGAGGAAAATCGTTTGAAGACTTCCTGCACTTGATTTTTGTAAGTAACAATGTGTACCCATGTGTAACGAGAGTAATCATCAACAATAACAAAGCCATATAGAGATGCATCATTAACGACAACCGAGTAATGATTGGGACCAAAGAGGTCCATGTGAAGCAATTCAAGGGACGAGTAGTGGTCATGATAGTCTTCGTTGGATGCTTGGCCTTGGTCATTTTTCCAAATTTCACAGTGCTCGTGATAAGTGATCCTTGAGGAATTTGACATTCTCAATGCCAATGACATGCTTCTTCTTCGCAAGCATGTGCAAATTCCTCATGCCTGCATGACCAAGTCAGCCGATGCCATAGCCAGCTTCCAAGCTTTTGCAAGTAGACACACGGGCTGGTTGTGGTCCTAAGAGAAATCAACAATATACAAGTCTCCTCTCCTAAAGCCTTCAAGACTTTGGAATTGTCACTTCCATAATCACAACACAACGATACTTGCCAAAGATAACAACCATATCAAGATCACAAAGCATTGAGATCGACATGAGGTTGTATCCTAAGGACTCAACAAGCATGACTTTGTCCATGTGTATGTCCTTAGAGATCGCAACCTTACCAAGACCCAATACCGACTTTTGCCTTTGTCAAGAAAGATGATATGCTTCAGATGTGACGGTGATAAGGGAGCATCCATCAATAGATTCTTGTCACCACCATGTGATTTGTACATCCACTATCGAGAACCCACTCGGTGGCTTTGGGTTGATCATCCTGCAGATGAATTAGTACAACTTACGATCTCATATACTTCATCGCTGAAGAATATGATATCAAGTTCATCGATGAATTTCATCACCAAGATTAACAGATAAGCAAGATGAGGACGTGTGAAATGAAAGTTCATTTCATCATGATTAGCATGCGCCCTTTCGTGCATTTTGTCGTCCTCAAAGAAATTCTTCAGACGTTAAGGCACGCCCGAGACCTCGACCTCGCAGAAGAGATTAGTTCTTTTCTTCACCACCCACATCTCAAGGGGTGGCAAAGAGTTCATCACTCATGCGAGCACCATACGAGAATGGTGGTATAGAAGCCAAACCATTTCGCTTCACATAAGAGGGGTTAGGGTAAGCATATGAATAAGCGTAGAAATTCTTCGAGGACTTATGAACATATTGGTTTGAAGAATAATGCACATATTCATAGCCCTTAGCTCTACCATGTGAAACAGAGTTGTTAGCACGATGATAATCATATGAGGACTTTGATCCTTTTGAGGAATTTGATCCACGTGAGGAATTTGGTCCGTATGAGGACTTGGATCCATATGAAGAATTTGGTCCATATGAAGAATTTGATCTGGGGTTCCTATTCTTCATGTGTGGTGTCATGAGGACATTCACCAAGACTTTCAAGGCACTTCTTGGGAACCCAGATTTTCTTCATAGGGGAACCGTTCTCAGCTTAGTGCCAACATATCTAGCAAATACTTCACCATTCTCGATTTTTGAACAGTTTATAGTTGAGTCAAATGACTCATCGAAGAATGAGGAGATTCACATGTAAAGCCAGATAAGTTAGATGGATCAATCGAGGTCCCTTTGCAGAACCCATGAGGTTTTGGGATACCGCCAAAGCTTCCAATATGTTCCATCAAGATTGAGTTTCCTCTCAAAGGCAATACCCTCTTTCCTAGGGTTCTGTTGAGGATCTCGCTTTTAAGCACATCACAAAGAGTCTGATGCCCTTTGAGGCTTTTGTACATGCCTGTCATGTACAATTCCTTCAAATTTTGCATCACAAGGATACTAGCAATGTCCTCGGATGAGGAATTAGTGATAGCAGAGGCAAGTGAAGAATTTGTAACAGTTGAAGCATTTGAACATTCAGTGAAGAATTAGCAGATTCACGCTCAATGCACTTTAAGCATGGAGGAACAAATTCTTCCCGAGAAGCGCTGATTTGTTGAGCAAGTAATGAATCGCGCTCCTTCAAGATCTTCATAACTCACTCTTAGCTTCTCAAGATCTTGCTTTCTTTGAAGAAATTCATAAGAAAGTTTCTCATGATCGATAAGAGAGTGTTATGATGACCTTGAAGGTTGTCAAACCTAGATCAAGTCTCTCAAGATTTTCAAATGGCTTTAGTGCGATCCATTTCTTCACCTAACATATCATCACTCTTATCTAGCATGTTTTGAACCTTTTCTAAAGCCCTTTGTTGTTTTACAGCAATCTTAGCAAGTTTTGAGTAATCGGGCTTTAGATCTTCATCGATTCATTTTCACTAGATTCGTGAGGAGGTATATTTGAGTACCTTGGCACCCTTTGCCATGAAGCAATAGGTGGGAGCGTAGTCATCACTATCTTCATCAGCTTTGTTTGTGAGGTCATTTTCTTCAGAGTTGAAGATGGACTTGCTGACGAAAGCAGTAGCGAGAGGTAGACTCGCCACACCAGACTCAGATTCTTCTGATGCCTCCTCTTCCTCATATTCCTCAGATTCAGCTTCAGAGTCCATTTCCTTGCCAATGAATGCCCGAGCCTTTTTGGAGCTGCTCTTCTTGTGAGAAGAAGGCTTTGAGGATTTTGATGATGAAGATTTCGATGATTTCTTCTTCTTCTTCGCGTCATCAGAACCGTAATCCTTGTGTTTTTTCTTCTTTAATTCCTTTTCCCACTGAGGACAATCTTGGATGTAGTGACCAGGTTTCTTGCATTTGTGACAAAGTCTTCTCTTATAGTCACTGGATGAGGAATCACTATTTCTTGAGGATTTTCCAAAGCGACCACGTCTTGAGAACTTCTGGAATTTCTTCACGAGCAAAGTGCTAGCTCCTCGCCTAATTCTTCGTGATCTCCAAGGCTACTACCGTAGTCTTCACACTCAGATTCGCACACAACCTTGGCCTTCGTGGCACGTGTTTTCCATAGCTAGAACCATAGAGATCTCTCTTTCAAAGAAGTCGAACTCGTGAGTATTTAGCCTTTCGAGGATATCGGCAGGATCAAGAGACTTGTAGTCACTTCGTTCTTGTATCATCGTAATCCAGAGTATCAAATGAGGAATCAAGCGATCTCAACAGCTTTCTTCACCACCTCATGGTCGTTGATGTCAAGGGCACCGAGGGCTTGAAGATGTCAAAGGAGGCGATCAAAGGTTTGTTGGACATTTTCATTGTCGAGTCTTTTGAAGCGGTTGAAGAGATTCCAAGAACATCAACTCGAGAGTCACGCTTGAGTTGAGACTCCTTCATTCACTTTGGACAGCCTGTCCCTGTATGAGCTTGGCGCTTCCAAAGCACTCACTCTTCCATATTGACCTTTGCTCGATGGCCACATATGATATTCTTTGCTTGAGAATCGAGTTGCTTGAATCTCTTCACATCAAGAGTATCTGTGAGAAGGTGTGACTAAGGGAACACCATTTTCCACAACATACCGTAGATCGTTGTCAATTGCTTCAAGATGCATTCGCATCTTGTTCTTCCAAAGAGGGGTAGTCCGCTCCATCAAAGGTAGGACACCCTGCCGAGACCTTGATCATACCTGCGGTCGACATAACTAAAACTCCGTGGTTAAACCAAAATCACACGTAACAAGGGAGTACCTTGCTCTAATACCAATTGAAAGTTCGTTATATCGACTAGAGGGGGTGAATAGGCGATTTTATGAATTCTTCATCGAGGAATTTGCCGGTGAGGAAATTCCTTAGCGAAGAACTACTTGCAGCGGAATAAGTACTCAGAAGTAAGCATAACAGAATACACGCACGGTCATCATGATGAAATGAAGACTAGCACAGAGTACAAAAAGCGTAATCACACGATAACACAAGATGAAGACAAACAGACTGAAGAAATTGAACTGAGGAAATTGAGAAAGTCTTCAGTCAAAGTGTTCAAACACAGATATGAACAAACATTCAACACAGTAATGAGGAAATGAAATGGTTGAGGAAATAGAACCAGTTAGGTTGGTGAAGACAATGATTTGGTAGACCAGTTCCAACTGTTGTCTCAGCTTGTAATGCCCTGTTGGAGCGGCCGAGTATTTAAACTCGAGGACACACAGCCCCGACACCCAACAGCCGAAAGCACGCAGCTCAGACACCAAGTCCTCACCAGATTCTCCTTGAACTAAGGTCACATGCACTCGTCCAATCACTCGTGGTAAGTCTTCAGCGACTTCCAAACCTTCACAGACTTGGTCACTCGGCGATCCACAATTCCTCTTGGATGCTCTAGAAGATGACGCCTAACCGTCTGGAAGAAGAACAGTCTTCAAAGGTAACTTTCGTCGGATCATCTCATGATCAATTTCTTCAGTGATGCTCATTCTATTTGGGTTTGTAGGGGTTTGGTTTTGGGGTTTTTCCTCACTCGATGATTTTCGCCAAAGTCCCTTGAGGATGGGTTGCTCTCAAATGACAAGTGTCAAGTTTCTCTGAGCAGCCAACCAGCTAGTGGTTGTAGGGGCGGCTATTTATAGCCTAGGGAGCAGCCCGACATGATAAGACATAAATGCCCTTCAATGATATGACCTTTAGGTGGATAAGATATTTTGGGACAGTCAAGCCAAGAAGACATCAACGGTCGGAAATTTGAATATCAAATTCCTCGTGGCTATCATGTTCCTCATCGTAGGCAATCCAAGACAAAGCGAATTCCTAACTCCTCGCCGTAATCGAATTCCTCAACGACTGTAAGAACTTCGTCTACATCCTTTGAAAAAATTGACTGAATCAGTATGAGATTTCCAAAAGGCTTCACTCAAGGGATTGGTAGGTGTAGGATTTTGAGTTGAGCATCACATGGAAAATTTTCCTTAGTATTTCCTAATTTCTTTATCAAGACGGTGTTTCCTATGACTCAAGAAAGAGAAAATGAAACCACGAAAACAAAAGTCTTCACGCTTCATGTTCCTCAAATGAATACCAAGTCTTCAAGGTCACACCAATTTGTTCACTTTCAAAGTGTTCAGAATATCAAAGTCTTCAAATAAGAACTTCATTTTTAGGGTCGACTTTCTCTCAGAATATCAAACTCCTCATAGACTTATAAACCTGTGTACACTCACAAACGCATTAGTTCCTTAACCTATAAGTCTTCAATTCACCAAAATCACTAAGGGGCACTAGATGCACTTACAGTCTACATCATGTCATCTTACTTAAAGCGTTACTCTGTTCTCTTGAACTTAATACTCTAGATGCAGGCAGGAGTCAGTCGATGTGTGGAGTAATAGTAGTAGATGCAGAATCGTTTTGGTCTACTTGACACGGACTTGATGCATATATTCATAATCATTGCCTTGGATATTGTCATAACTTTGCACTTTTCTATCAATTGCTCGACAGTAATTTGTTTACCCACCGTATGTTTTCTTTCAAGAGAGAAGCCCCTATGGCCCCCGGGTCTATTTTCCATCATATATTTTCAGATCTATAAACCAAAAAAGCCTGAAAATACCTTGATGCATTTTAGTTGTGTTTACTTTATTTCACGCTTTTAAAAATCTTTTATACCTATCTCTATCAGATCTCACCTTTGCAATTGACCGTGAAGGGATTGACAACCCCTTTATCGCGTTGGGTGCAAGTGTTTGATTGTTTGTGCAGGTGCGTATATTGGAGACTACCTCGTACTGGATTGATACATTGGTTATGTAACTAAGGGAAATACTTATCTCTACTTTGCTGCATCACCCTTTCCTCTTCAAGGGAAAAACCAACACAAGCTCAAGAAGTAGCACGTACCTACTCTGATGCGGAGCATCCCACGATCATCCCCATGGACCTACAACCGTCTCATCAAGAGCCAAGAGGACCCATGACACGAGCTAGAGCTAGAGCTCTCGAGAACGAGGTGACCTCTTTCCTTATTGATATCACATATGATCCACTCGAGACATGGCTACTACCTAAGTCCGATATGCTATGCGTGATTAGGTGTCAAGGGGAACCTCCCGAGGGTGCGCGTGAAGACGGACAAGCCGCCAAGTCCATGGATGAAGAGAACCAATGGAAACAAGCAAAATCACCTTCCAGGCCCCGGACATCCGGCCATGACCCCGGACATCCGGCCCCTGGAGACGCCACATCGCCCTCAGCCAACCTGCCCAAGTTCACAGGACCCGGACATCCGGCCTCCCCAGCCCAGACATCCGGCCCGTCCCGAGGTCCCGGATATCCGGCTCCCACCGAAATCCGCACCCCTTCCCGGTTCTCATTGAACGATCATTTAGCTCGACATCCGGCCGAGAGCCCAGACATCCGGCGCCTCATGGGTCTTGACATCCGCCCGACGCCGGACGTCTCGGCCTCCCTCGTCATACAGTGTCTCAGGGCCATGACCCTTGTACCCCTTCGCCCGAGACTACATATACTTGATCCCCTCCTCCTTTTAGGGTTAGCTTTGGATTTGCTCATATTTCGGTGTGAGAGCCTTTGCTCATCCACTTGGCTACTTCTCCTTTTGAGATCAGGACCTCTACGGAGAAGATCCCCCAAGCGGATTCAAGACCCCCTCCTAGGGTGGACCCATCAAGACCTCCTCTCGGAGAAGAACGGCTACCCTTGTATCTTTCCTTTGTTGATCTCGGATCTTGTGTCACTCTATGCATTCAATAATCTAGCACTTGTGTGATTGGTTTCTTGTCGGTTGAGTGACTTCTCCCTCGTTTTCCCTCTTGTTCTTCCGCGTGTTCGTCGTGATTCACCGTAGGATCCGCTCCAACGTGAAAGATCGCCCACGTAGGGTTCCGCCCTACATCATCATGGTATCATGAGCCACGTTGATCACGTTTTGGAGCCCCTACCCCGTGTTTTCTAGCTTGATTTTGTTGTTTTTGTCCTAATTCCGAAAAATTCCCCACAAAAATAGCCCCCAAAATTTTTTGTGATTTGTTAGTGTGATGAAATTTTGTTGGATTTGATCCGTGGATTTCGTGTGTTGCAGGTAGATCTAGCTTTTCCCCATCTTTTCCCCAATTTTCATCCACAAATTCGCCCAAATTTGACCGGTTTTGACCTCTCCCACGCGGCGCTCATCGTGCCCGGACGTCCGGCCCGAGTACCCCGGACATCCGGCAGCCCGGACATCCGGCCCGATCAGCCCGGACATCCGGCGCCCCGGACATCCGGCTCCTAGCCCGGATTTCCGGCCCCTGCTAGCTTTGTTCCCTTCCACCACCCCGATCACCACCTAACTTTCGCCAAATTTCGTCCCGTGCCCACATACACTTCCACTTACCTCCACCGCTCAAGATACCGCCACCATAGCCTTGCCCTATACCAATACCGACTGCTGCCAACTTTCGCCTTTGAGAATTTGATTTGTGGTTTTCCATATCCTTTTGTGTTTCGGCTATCTAGGTACGGTTCAACATCAACATCACCACCGCTCATCTTCGCCAAGGACGGTAACATCGTCGACACCTTTGTCATTACTTGCAATTGCATTGATAAACATCATAGCCCATCTTTGCGCCGCTTACCCATCGAGACTAGCCATTGAGTATTGCCAGCAACGTGACTTGTGCACTTTAGTGATCATACTCCATAGCATACATACCATACCAAAGTGGTGCATATCTTAGCATCAACTTGTGTGTCACAAAGTTGTCATCGCATACACAATTGCTATCTGGGTTCGTGAAATCGCATGAGAAAAGAGCTCCAAAGAGAAAGAGCCAAACAAGCTTTTAAGCAAAGAGAGAAAGATAAGCAAAGAGCTTATGAGCAAGAACCATAGCGTCATCAAACATTAAGATTGTCATACTTGATCATCTTGGATCAATACATCGACACACCATACATATAGCATACTTGGGATAGAAGTCGTTGCATTTTTGCTTAGTAGGTTGTGCACAAGTCGATCCGCCTATTGTGCAATCGTGCTAAGCGCTCTCTAGTGTTGTGCAACAAGAGCATCTTGGTGAATTCCACATTTTGGCTCATCCTTGGTTGCATAACCCCATACTATCTATTTGCGCGTGTGTTTCCGTGTACCATATCTTGCTAGTGGTCTACTTGTTGCATATGCAAATTTGTGAATCGTTTCCAACTTTATTGAGTCTCACTTACAATTGCATCAAATTTTGTGCCACCATCCTAACCGAGCTCCACCATAAGCTTTTATTTGTGTAGGTGTGAGAACCGACAAGTATCGGTACCAAGAGTGCTATTTCATTGTCCGCATTTGAGTGAACTTGATTCATTTTCAACATCGGTCAAAGGTACATTGGTATAAGTTCTTTTCCGTTCTACCACTCACATCTTGCTTGGAATGATGGATAGGCCAAGTTCTTCTACCAACCCACTCTTCATCGAAAGCAAGACGATTTACATGTCTTCATATCGTCACCAAGAGCCACCTCTTTGGTGCACAACGAAAGCATTGCACCAAGAACAACAAGCAATGAGCGACCGATCGACAACCTCGCCACCGACTTGCGACTCTCCGAGCAACGCATAAGAGACTACTTCGACAACAAGTTCGACGCTCACAAGCAAGAGAATGATGCAAGAATGGACGAGATCCAGACGTTAATGAGAAACCGCATCATTCCACTTCTTCATCATCAAGACGGAGCCGCCGAGTCGACACTTCGACGACACCTTCTACGACTCAAGTACACCGTCATCGAACTCTCTTCGACGAGTCAAGACGCCAAGATCGCCATGCATCTCGCAACCCGCTACATGACAAGCACTCACAAGAGGAAGTTGATGATCCTGGTCCTCGTCCTCAATCAAACCAAGAGGCTTTCGCTCAAGCTCAAGAACGGCAACGTCTTCGTCGCCAACAAGAGGAAGAAAGAGCACGTCGTCACCAAGACGAACAAGACGCCAATGCTCAACGTCTTCAACAACAACAACGTGAAGCGCAAGGTCTTGAGGCGCAACGTGCCCTTCAAGAATCAAGTAGAGCCGTCGCCAACCGCAATCGCGAACGGCGCAATCAAGAGGAAGCCCTTCGAGAAGAAATCCAAGAGAGGAACTACCAACCTCATGTACACCGTCAAGTTCCTCAAGCTCCTCCACAAGCTCGTCAAGCTCCACCTCAACCTCAAATTCAACAAGAGCAAGTTGATCATGGTCTTACTCCGCGCCAAGAGCAACATGAAGATTTAGTACATCCCACGCCAAGGACGCCATCATCAACATCGCCAACAACACAATTAAGAGCAACGCTACGCAAGCTAAAATTCACCATGCCCAAGTTCAATGGAAGCAATGACCTCAAGACTACCTCTCATGGGCATTGAAGGTTGACAAAATCTTCCGCTTGCACAACTACGATGAAGCGAAGAAGATCGCTATGGCCTCCCTTGAGTTCCAAGACTATGTGCTCATATGGTGGGAACAAATCATTGAGCGACGACAAGCAAGAGGTGAACCTCCAATCACCACTTGGGCTCAAATGAAGGATGTCATGCGAGCACGTTTTGTGCCAACCTACTACAATCGCGACCTCTTCAAGAAACTCCAACTACTCAAGCAAGGAACAAAGAGCGTTGAAGAATACTACAAGGAGATGGAGATAGCAATGATTCGAGCCAATGTCAAGGAGGATGATGAGCAAACTATGGCACGTTTCTTGAATGGACTCAATCACCCCATCAAGAAGATCGCCGACTTCCAACCATACTCATCCCTCATTGAGCTCGTGCATCAAGCTACAAAGGCGGAACGCCAAGTGCAAGATGACTTCAAGTACGCCAAGTACTCATCCAAGACCTACGGTCTCTCCAACAACCAACCTTCAACGACTCCTCCAACATCTACATCGACCAAGCCTTATTCAAGAAATGACGACAAGTCAAGTTACAAGAAAACTTCGACAAGCTCAAGTCGTCCTCCTCCTACTACAAGCAACTTCAAGCCGCGTGCTTCATCCTCTACTCCGACCGATGAGACCATCAAGACAAGCTCCTTCAAGTGTTTCACTTGCGGCGGCCGAGGCCACAAGTCATACGAATGCACCAACAAGCGCACAATGATCCTCAACGACGATGGCACATATGACTCCATGAGTGAAGAGGAAATGGAAGCTCTTGAGCAAGTGGCCATGCACCGACAAGTAAATGAAGATGAAGATGATCAAGTCTTTTGCGATGAGGATTCGAGCCCCGCTCTCGTTGTCTCCAAGGTCTT
This sequence comes from Aegilops bicornis, assembly GCA_021605145.1. Classification (NCBI taxonomy): domain Eukaryota; kingdom Viridiplantae; phylum Streptophyta; class Magnoliopsida; order Poales; family Poaceae; genus Aegilops; species Aegilops bicornis. Next base: position 508,592,670 of record CM038673.1, read on the forward strand.
GACTCTTCAACATCAACAAGAAGAAGACCAACGATGCCACATCTTTCACACAAAAGCCGGCATCAATGGACGGTCCATCAAGGTCATCATCGATGGAGGTAGTTGCCACAACTTGGCAAGTGAAGAACTATGCTCCAAGCTACAATTGGTCAAAAGGAAGCACCCGCACCCCTACAAGGTTCAATGGCTAAGTGACTCCGGCACTATACGAGTCGAGCATACGGTCCAAGTCTCCTTCAAAATTGGCGCTTACGAAGACACATTGGAGTGTGACGTAGTCCCAATGACCGTTTGTCACCTACTCCTTGGTCGACCATGGCAATTCGACCGTGGTGTCATCCACAATGGGCGCACCAATCACTATAGCTTCAAAATGAAAGGGAAAGAATATGTGCTACGACCTATGTCTCCTAGTCAAGTAATAGCCGACAAGCAAGCCACCCATCATAGAGAGAAGAGTGAGAAAGTGATCCACCCAAAAGTGAGTGAGAGCCACAAGCCAAACTTGAGCGACTCTTCGCCTAGAGAGAAAAACCTTATCCTATTTGCCACCAAAAGTGAGATGAGAGAAGTGTGTGAGAACCCATCTACCGTGATGCACTTTGTCCTTGTGTGCAAGGATGGAGAAACAAAAACTAACACCATTCACGAGCTACCTTTGGTGTTTCAATCTCTTTTGCAGGAATTCCAAGATGTTTTCCCCGATGAGCTACCTCCGGGTCTACCTCCTCTTCGAGGCATTGAGCATCGAATCGACCTCATTCCCGGAGCGCCATTACCAAACAAAGCTCCATACCGAGTCAATCCGGAAGAAACCAAGGAGATTCAACGGCAAGTACAACAACTCATCGACAACGGTCATGTACGTGAAAGCTTAAGCCCTTGTGCCGTTCCTTATTCTTGTGCCTAAGCCCGATGGAAGTTTCCGCTTGTGTTCCGAATGTAGACCTATCAATGCTAATACAGTTAGATATATGCATCCCATTCCACGCTTATATGACATGCTTTATGAACATAGCGGAGCCAACTTTTTCTAAAAAATTGATATTAAAATTGGCTATTATGAAATCAGAATAAAATAGGTTGATGAATGGAAATCGCTTTCAAAACCAAATTTGGTTTATATGAGTGGTTAGTGATGCCCATGGGTCTCTGAAGCTCCCTTACTTTTGTGCATCTTATGCATCATGTGCTTCATTCTTACATTGGAGTCTTTGTTGTGGTTTACTTTGATGACATTCTTGTGTTTAGCAAAACCATGAAAGAGCACATCAATCATGTAAAATCTGTGTTGCAAACTCTTCGCAAGGAAAGCCTTTATGCAAACTTGAAAAAATGCACTTTTGGAGTTGACAAAGTGGTTTTCTTGGGTTTTGTTGTTTCCTCAAAGGGTGTCCATGTTGATGAATCAAAAATTGAAGCAATCAAAACTTGGCCCCAACCAACCAATTTGCAACAAGTGCGAAGTTTTCTTGGTCTTGCGGGTTTTTATCGTCGCTTTGTGAAAGATTTTAGCACAATTGCCGCTCCTTTGCATGCTTTGAGCAAGAAGAATACTCCCTTTGTTTGGGGAACCTTGCAATCAACCGCTTTTGATGAGCTCAAGTCTTTGCTTACTCATGCTCCGATTCTTGCTTTGCCCAATTTTGACAAAACTTTTGAGGTTCATTGTGATGCAAGTGGTACCGAATTGGCGGAGTTTTGATGCAAGAAAAACGAGCCATTGCTTATTTTAGTGAAAAACTCTCCGGTGCTCAACTTAATTATCCCATCTATGACAAAGAATTGTATGCTTTAGTGCGTGTGCTCCATGTTTGGGAACATTACCTTAGACCTCATGAGTTTGTCATCCATACCGATCATGAAACGCTTAAGTATCTCAAAGGTCAAACTAAATTAAACAAGCGTCATGCCAAATGGAGTGAATTCATTGAATCTTTTCCTTATGTGATCAAGTACATTAAGGGTAAAGAAAATGTAGTTGCCGACGCGCTTTCACGCATATGCATGCTTGTCACTCAACTTGAGTTGAATGTCATTGGTTTTGAGCATATAAAAGACTTGTATGAGCATGATCCATCTTTTGCTTCTCCTTATGCTAAGTGTTTGACGACACGCCTTTGGGAACAATATTACATCAAGGATGGTTATCTTATGAGAGCTAACAAACTTTGTATTCCCGAGTCTTCTCTTCGTTTGCTCCTTTTGCAAGAGGCTCATGGAGGCGGACTCATGGGACACTTCGGACGCGACAAGACATTCGCCACGCTCTCCAACAACTACTTTTGGCCCAAGATGTTCATGACGCATAACGCTTCACCAACCGATGCTATACATGTCGCAAAGCTAAGTCTAAAGCTCAATCTCATGGTCTTTACATGCCTCTTCCTATCCCATATCAACCATGGGAAGACATTAGTATGGATTTTGTACTTGGTTTGCCTAGGACTCAAAATGGCAAGGATTCCGTGTTTGTTGTTGTGGATAGATTTTCTAAGATGGCACATTTCATACCTTGCAACAAGATAGACGATGCTTCACATGTTGCAACTCTCTTTGTAGGGAAATCTTATGACTTCATGGCGTACCAAAGACAATCGCCTCCGATCGTGACGCCAAGTTCTTGAGTTACTTTTGGAAGACCCTATGTGCCAAGCTCGAATCAAGCTCTTGTTCTCCTCGGCATACCATCCTCAAACCGACGGCCAAACGGAGGTGACGAACCGCACACTATCCACTCTACTTCGTGTCTTGATCAAGAAGAACATCAAGGAATGGGAAGCATGTCTACCCATCGCCGAGTACGCCTACAACCGTGCAAGACATTCAACAACCGGCAAGTCCCCCTTCGAGGTCGTCTACGGTTTCAACCCGTTGTCCCCATTTGACATTCTACCACTTCCTCTCCAAGAGCGCACCAACATGGATGCAAGCGAACGAGCAAGCTACATCAAGAAGATGCACGAAGACACAAGGCACACCATTGAGCGCCAAGTACAACGCCAAGCAAACAAGCTCAACGCCAACAAGCAACCCATCGTCTTCAACATTGGTGATCTAGTGTGGCTACACCTTCGCAAGGACCGCTTCCCCAAAGAACGCAAGTCCAAGCTTCTCCCTCGAGCCGATGGACCTTTCAAGGTGCTAGCACGCTACAACGACAACGCCTACAAGATCGACATACCTCGCGACAAGTACAACGTGAGCGACATCTTCAACGTCAAGGACCTTGCACCTTTCCATGGAGATGAAGCCTTTGATCCGAGGCCGGATCTCTCCCAAGGGGGGGAGATGATGCGGAGCATCCCACGATCATCCCCATGGACCTACAACCGCCTCATCAAGAGCCAAGAGGACCCATGACACGAGCTAGAGCTAGAGCTCTCGAGAACGAGGTGACCTCTTTCCTTATTGATATCACATATGATCCACTCGAGACATGGCTACTACCTAAGTCCGATATGCTATGCGTGATTAGGTGTCAAGGGGAACCTCCCGAGGGTGCGCGTGAAGACGGACAAGCCGCCAAGTCCATGGATGAAGAGAACCAATGGAAACAAGCAAAATCACCTTCCAGGCCCCGGACATCCGGCCATGACCCCGGACATCCGGCCCCTGGAGACGCCACATCGCCCTCAGCCAACCTGCCCAAGTTCACAGGACCCGGACATCCGGCCTCCCCAGCCCGGACATCCGCCTGGCCCCGAGGTCCCGAAATCCGCACCCCTTCCCTTTCTGCTGAACGATCATTTAGCCCGACATCCGGCCGAGAGCCCGGACATCCGGCGCCAAGGCCCGGACATCCGCCCGACGCCTCGGACGTCTGCCTCCCCCGCCTGCTACAGTTGTCTCTGTGGCCATGACCCTTGTACCCCTTCGCCGAGACTACATATACTTGATCCCCTCCTCCTTGTAGGGTTAGCTGTGGATTTGCTCATATTTCGGTGTGAGAGCCTTTGCTCATCCACTTGGCTACTTCTCCTTTTGAGATCAGGACCTCTACGGAGAAGATCCCCCAAGCGGATTCAAGACCCCCTCCTAGGGTGGACCCATCAAGACCTCCTCTCGGAGAAGAACGACTACCCTTGTATCTTTCCTTTGTTGATCTCGGATCTTGTGTCACTCTATGCATTCAATAATCTAGCACTTGTGTGATTGGTTTCTTGTCGGTTGAGTGACTTCTCCCTCGTTTTCCCTCTTGTTCTTCCGCGTGTTCGTCGTGATTCACCGTAGGATCCGCTCCAACGTGAAAGATCGCCCACGTAGGGTTCCGCCCTACATCATACTCCCTCCTTCCGGTTTTTTGGTCCACTTTGTACTCAATTCATGGGCTCGGTTTCCTCAAGAAATTGTCTTTACCAACGACAATATCGGGAATGCATGCTTGAACAACGAACAATTAAACCTTGCATGCAACATTTTGACAAAGCATTGACATATGAACATGTGAATGTGAGGGACTACAACCTCGTGCATGCATGCAACAGTCACACGTACACATGCACGTAAAAACGCGCGCGACGCCCTAATGCATGCAAGACAAAGCACACGACGGAACATACACGGTCATGCTCAAGTGATCAACCTATACTTGCATGCACACACATACTCAACCAGGGTGAGGTAGTGACCGAATAAACACTAGAGAATGTATATATTGCCCGTAATGAGCGTATTATGAAGTCCACCGACCATATTTTTACAAATATACAGTGACAATAAGTGTATTTATCTTGTTTCAAATTAAGACATATTAACCGGAAGTATGAACTAGCATTACTTTGTTGTGTCCCGTCAACTTGCAGAATGAGGAGAAGCTTGCGCGTTGTGGCTCGCGGGACAAAGGATAAACTTTTGACTAACACAATCTCTCCCTCGCTTAGGCGGTGGACGTGCAATAGTTAATTCGGTGTCATATTGCCAGAAGCATACACTGTACTAGTACCATCATTGTTTGACCTTCTGAAGAGGCGAAGAGTCAAGTGCAAAGTTTACTATAGTAGTACCCCGAGTTGTATTACGTAGTACTACTAGTACTACTACTTACCATACAGGTACTACTCGGAACCGCATGGTGGAGCGTCTACACTCTTGTTTTATTTTAATCTGTGATAAAGCAATCTTCAACACATTTGCTTCTCTTCGAGGGTTCTCGCATGTCATAATGGAAGTTGATTGCATGGAAAACTTGCCACAATTATAGCTTAATTCTGGCTCCTATCCTGTTAGAAATAGGAGCGCTCAGTAATATTTTCTCTTTTTATGTTATTCAGCATGTAAATAGGCCAGCAAACCTTGCGGCGCATCTTTGTGCGAACCGTGCTTGCTGCGCTTTGAATGTGACCGAGAGCTGGCTTGATGAAACACCTCACCTCCTTTTTTGTGGGGTACTTCACTTCCTAGTGACCAGTCTCTTGGCTGATTGTCCTAAGAATGCTTATATATGAATAAAAGCTCTATCATTTACCCGCAAAAAATATTAAGCCTTAACTAGCACTACTTTGGTGTGCCCCGTCAACTCGCAGAACGAGGAGAAGCTTGCAGGACAAGGTGAAGCTTGCTTACGCCCTCTACGTCTACCTCAAGCGCAATGGCTCGTAGGACGAGGAGAGACTTTTGACTAATAAAACCTACCCTCGCACAGGCGGTGGACGTGCATCAGTTCATTCGGTGTCAGATTGCCAGAGGCATACACTATAGTACCATCACTGTTCGACTTCCTGAAGAGCCGAAGAGCCAAGCGCAAGGTTTAGTAGTACGAGTAGTACATTACTACTAGTATACAGGTACTAGGAACCATATGGTGGAGCGTTTGTACTCTTATTTTATCTTAATCTCTGATGAAGTACACATTTATTCGGGAGAAGTCCGGAAAACGGCAGCCCAATGATGACCCACAAGTATATGGGGTCAATTGTCGCCTTTTCGATAAGTAAGAGTGTCGAACCCAACGAGGAGGAGAAGGAAATGATAAGTGGTTTCAGCAAGGTATTGTCTGCAAGTGCTAAAATTGTAAGTAGTGGAGTAGTTTGATAGCAAGATAATTTGTAACGAGCAAGTAACGAAAGTAGTAACAAAAGTACAGCAAGGTAGCCAAATCCTTTTGAGGCAAAGGACAGGCCAAAACGGTTTCTTATGATAAGCAAAGTGTTCTTGAGGGTACACGGGAATTTCATCTAGTCACTTTCATCATGTTGGCTTAATTCGTGTTCGGTACTTTGATAATTTAATATGTGGGTGGACCGGTGCTTAGGTGTTGTTCTTAATTGAACAAGCCTCCTACTTATGATTAACCCTCTCGCAAGCATCCACAACTACGAGAAAAGTATTAAGAATAAATTCCAACCATAACATTAAACTTTTGGATCCAATCGGTCCCTTACGGAATAATGCATAAACAGGGTTTTAAGCTTCTGTCACTCTCGCAACCCATCATCTAGTAACTACTCCACAATGCATTCCCTTAGGCCCAAATATGGTGAAGTGTCATGTAGTCGACGTTCACATGACACCACTAAGAGAATGACAACATACATATCATCAAAATATCGAACACATATCAAGTTCGCATGATTACTTGCAACATGATTTCTCCCGTGACCTCAAGAAAAAAATTAACTACTCACAAATGATAAACATTGGGTATTAAATAGCATAATGGATCTGAACATAATCTTCCACCAAATAAACCATATAGTAATCAACACTACTAGTTACCCACAAGCACCAATCTATAGTTTTGATACAAAGATTGAACACAAGAGATAAACTAGGGTTTGAGAGGAGTTGGTGCTGTGAAGATGTTGATGAAGATAGCCCTCCCCAAGATGGGAGAGTTGTTGGTGATGATGATGACGATGATTTTGCCCTCCGGAAGGGAAGTTCCCCCGACGAAATCGCTCCACTTGAGGGCAAAAGTGCTCCTTCCCAAGTTCCAAGTTCCATAGCTGATTATATAGCCAAATGTTCTCTTTCTAGTGGACTTTCGGAGGTTTGGGAGTGTTCAATCCCGGACTTTATTTCTCAACTTGTTGTAAACCATCTCGCTATCATTTGAGAAATAAAGTTTATACGTCAAAAAAATAAAAAACGGACACGCGTCGTTGGAGTTGCCCTTATATAGGGCGTTTCACGGGCCGCGCGGCCCATAGCCAGGTCTGCCCCTTATATGCTGGCTGTGGGTGGGGAGAAAAATCAGGCGCTTCGATACCTCCTAAGACTGGAACAGGAAAACCTAGCCGAAATCGACACCTCTCCCAATTCCTCCCCACCCGTACCAGGCTAGCCCAGATGGGATCGCCGCCTCCGGCGCCGCCGAAGTGGGTTATACTGCCCCGCGTTCCGCAAGTGTGCCGTGATCTCGGCGCCGACTTCTCCCTCACACTTGGCAAGCCCCCACACCTCACCGAGCTCGCCGTATCCCCGCATCTTGCCCCTGACGGCGTCTCCGTCGACTGTTTCCCCTTGGTCCATGCCGCCGATTCGTCCGGAATCCTCCTCGTCTCCGCCACCTACGGCCGCTCCATGGGCCCTCCCTCCGCCGACAAGCAGGCGGGGGATTACACGACGAACTACTTCGCCTGGCATGCCGCCATCGACTACACCCACCGCCTCCCGCCACATGAGGACTCTGTAAAGCACACCGGCAACGTCGGCCTCGTCGTCGCCCCTCGAGGCGACGACAAGTACAATTTCATGGTCGCCGAGCTCCTGCCCGCCGGCGACGGCGACCGCGCCAGTCTACTCTGCTATTGGTCATATGGTCGTGAATGGGTGAAGAAAATTCTTCCCTTTCCCCTCAAATGCCCTTGGTCTAGTGCCCGTACATTCTCGCACCAAGGGAAGCTCTGGTGGTTGGATCTTTCGCAAGGTCTTCTCTGCTGTGATCCCTTTGCTGAAGAGCCGGAGCTCCTCTTCGTGCCACTCCCTGATGATATAGATACACACACTCGAGGCAGAGATGTCAGCAACCATCGCTGTGTAAATCTGAGCAATGATGCGCTGTGGTTAGCGGAGATGACTTACCACCGCCGTGCGCTGTTTGTTAAGATGTGGAAGCTGGGCACTCAAGGGCAATGGACTCCGATTACACAGTTAAGTTTATGGATATCTGGGCTGACAGGAGCTACAAGGAAACTGGACTACCAAGAAGAAGCCGGCATTGGTAGCCATCAACCCTGATGATCCTGAGGTGCTTTACTTCGTTTTGGAGGGTAATCTCCTCGGTTAACATCTGTGCCAAAAGAATTGAGCTGTGTGTGGCTTTCAGCCCTACAACAAATTTGAAAATAGACCAGGGGTCCTCGCAATTCATCCTCACTTGGAATCTTCCGACATCGATAGTTTCATCATCAGGTGATACAAATGTTGTGTTTTTGCAAACTGCTCGGCATTACTTGTTACCGTTTGAGTTATTGTGTTGCTTTGCTGAATTGATTTTGTGTGCCGCAAAGTCTAGATATCATTACTCATCTACAATGCCATCCGTTTGTACTGCCCAGATTACATGTGAAATCGAGAATGTATTAGTAGCTTGGACTATGTCATTCTGGAGTTTGCGCCAGATAATGTTGTTTGGTTTGCTGAATCGGTTATGTTTGCTGCATAGTTTACCTATATGGAATAACACACATATACTGTGTAGCTTATGTAAGACATCATGAATGGGTTTGAAAGTTGAGTCGTGTCGCTCTGAAGTTTGTCTTTACATTGTTGTGTTGAATTAATTATGTTTGCTGTATACCATGGTTCTCATTTATTCTCTAAAATCTTGTCCATGCATACTGTTTAGATTACATAATAAACGAGAAAGGTTTTGAAACTTTTGAGTTGTGTGGTTCTGGAGTTTATGCCGTATATCATTCTGTAGCTTTGCTGAATCGATAGTGTTTGCTGCATAGAGTATATATATTGCTTTAATCATCTAGATTCTAGTTGATGTATGTGTTTACCACTTGGATTACACAAGACATTTAAAGCTGATTTGTTTTTACATGACAAATTGAGAAAGGAGCTGTGTTCATATCCTTTCATTTTCAGTAGGACGAAAGCAAGAACGGTCTGCGAGGGATTCAGCTTTTGATACGATTGCAGATTCGTTCACCAATGCATGCGCTAGTGTGCTTGATGATATGGAATTTAATCAGCTGGCTATGACTGCAATTGAATACCTTAACCAGAGCCGAAAGGAAGAGGTAATTGTGCCCTAACTTATTTGATGCTAAAGTTGACACGTTGGATTTGTTATTGACATTTGCTATTTTATAGAAGGTCAAGTTCAGATTGTCTAAGCGTCTCTGCCAATGTTATTTTGACGAGGAGGCTAGTACTTCCCACAGAAAGCAATATATCCATATGAACTTCTATGTTCACACGGAGTCTGAAAGGCTTCCTCAGCTTGTGTTTGCGGAGTTTGTCGAAGCTAATAGGAACGATGATTGTTCCTGGGATTTGTTGTCATGCAAAACTATAACCAAGAACAGTCCTGGTACATTTTATTTCCTCTCAATAGTTGTTCTAATTTTGGATTAATCCTTGTTCATCTATTGACAGAAGGGAGTTATTTTGAGATACACATAGTCAATAATTGTAAAATCTGAACTTCTCCTAAGATCTTTCTTGGTATTAGGATTGCACACGTTATACTAGTAGATGTAGATATATCTAAAAAAGTACTTCCTATGTAAACTTTTATAAGACATTTTAGATCACTACTTATAAAAGTTTACAGAGGGAGCACTTTCCTAATATTAAAGATTTACCTAGTTTATTAATATATTGCAACAACAGTAGTGCAGTACTTTGTTGGACCAGGCTAGTTAACATGAACATATGGTTCGGTACTTGGTTGAACTTGGTTACATCAGAATATTAGATGAACTAGATGCTGAGCTATGCTCCTTTGTTCACTATTATGCCTTTATAACTAGAAATCAACCTAGTACTTTAATCCAATTTAATGTTACTACTGAGCCCTACAAGCTGTAGCCCTCAAGCTTCTAATGGTGTACTAATAGACAAGACTAAGAGTTAATGACAGTAGTTCTTTCTAGGAGTAAATGGCAAGCAGTTTTATGTATTTTGATGTGTTAGGTGTTGAGGCCTTGTGCCTATCGTGACCAAATTGTGCGGCGATTAGTGTTCCAAATTTTAGCGGCAGTAATTATGTACCACAATCTTGCAGAAATTCACTTTGCCAGAAAATTGTTCAAATACTGAGACATGCTATTAAAGAACAACGTACTAAGAGCATGCGTATTCTCAAGTATTGATGTGACTTACTCCAATGCTACAAAAGTCTTGTTGTTTTGGACATTGAAATTTTCACCAATATGGATCTTCGACCATTACCTTCTCTATTCATTTGTTACTAAAGTTACAGAAAATATGAGGACATGAAAGTACTTTGACAAACCTATTACTTGGTTCCACAATATTTATCCCAAATGCATATCTAGGAGGTACCAAACTAAAAGACGATTTGATATAATCCAACCATACTTGCTCTCACTGATAAATTAGTTGTTCTCTATTTAAATAGAATCAAGTATGTTAAGATTCCATCAAATATTAATTGACTCCATCTTGTAGTTACGAGCAGGGGTTTGATGTTGTAAAATGGAGGGAGTAGTACCATCTTCATATAAAGCATATAAATAGATTTACATATATTAGTGGTTGACGGTGTCACGACCCAGGGTGCCTCAAGATCCTAGAAGTTAGTTCACCAGACTGCTCAGGACCCCTAGGCCGCTATACGGCTTGGCCATCAGCCTGACTTGGAAGGCCCGGAGAAGGAAGGAACCGACCTCCTTGCTGTGCAAGACAAGGAGGCCAAACCGCCAGGAGATCCTTCAACCACGTTAGAACTTACTAGACTCTTTAACCCTAGGCCCTGGCATCCTTTATAATCTCATGGTTGGGCTAATCGATACCTTCATTATGCCTACGATCCTCGATATTTGTCTTGTCCTCTGCCCTCATCCAATCAATACAATAAGAGCAGGAGTAGGGTTTTACCTCCATAGCGCGAGGGCCTGAACCTGGGTAAATTGTCTCCTATTTCTCCTTTGGGCTTTCCAGCTAGTTGCAGGACCCTATCGAGGGGCCTCCCGGAATTCACACCAACAGTAGTGTGCCAGACATGGGTCGTGCTTGCCGGAACTGAGATCCAGATGGATCTGACATCAATCATGCCGCCTTCGCTCCTGGGTAGATGTTTGCTTTTGGCGATGAACTGCATCACCGACTCGGCGAAGCAGATTGAGTCGTTGACACCTACAAGCCATGCCAGATTCTCCTCTTCGGGGGCATGGAATTCATCGCCGACTCGCGCGGCGAGCTTCGCCTCTGGGCCAGACGCCTTCTTGAGCACATGAGTCGGGAATCGAAGTTCCTCAGGGAGATTCTTCGTCTTTCCGCGCAGCCTAGAGCTATCTGTCCTGGAAGAACTTGGTCAAGCTTTGGGTACAATCAGTTTCCCTTGTGTGCTCATACATCGGTTAAGCCCGGGCCTTGACGGCTAGATCCGCGTGTCCAAGCAGGCCATCATCACATCCGCCATCATTAGACCAGTAAAACCTATGGGGACGTTTGGCCAGTAAGGGCCTGTTCGGTAGCTCACCAGCTCCCAGCTTCCGCGTATCCGCGAGCGGAGCTGGCCCGAACGGCCCGGCGCCAGGAAGCTGGCTTCTCGGATCGAACCAGCGTCCACGTACAAAAACTGGGAGCTGGTGTTTCGTAGATCCCGTAAATCGCAAGAGTTGGAGTTCGGGCTATTTACGGCGAGCTGCCACCGCTGAAGTGGAAGAAAACGTTTCGTCAGCGAAGAGAAGACCGAGCGACTCCTTTCCCTCCCTACCAGGCCATAAACGAGCTTAATGGGCCAGCGCTCCAACTTGGGCCAAGTTTGGCCTGTCCTCAATCAAAAAGCTGCCAGCCCATGCGCCGCGAGAGAAAATCGAGCCGCACACCGAACGCTTTTCCGATCGCTAGCTTTCATTTGGGAAGCCGCATACTAAACGGAAGCTGGATTTCGTGATTTTCGTGAGTTGGGAAGCTGCCGAACAGGCCCTAAAACCCGCCCTCTTGCCATTTCCTATTGGAATCGCGTAGGGGGCACTTGATGTACCCGGATCTGTATCGTTTCGTGATGGCGACTCTGCCGCACTCGCAGCTCTCGCCGTCATTGGTCCGGAGCTTGACCTGGAAATATCGGCGCCAAAGCCCGAATGCGGTTGGATTGCTGGGAAACACTCGCACACAATGTGTAGAATACCGTTTGGTGTTAGGTGATGAAGTTGGAGCTAGTAGAAGTAGCGGAGGCCACAAAAAATTGTATAACGACATACTCCCTCCGTCCCAAAATTCTTGTCTTTAGATTTGTCTAAATATGGATGTATTAAGTCACGTTTTAGTATTAGATACATCCGTATCTAGAAAAATCTAAGACAAGAATTTTGGGACGGAGGGAGTACCTCGCACGAGGAAGGACACATACAAGATCCACTTTGCATCGCGCGCCGTCGGAGAGACCTTCGCCATGCCATTAGTCGCTGTCATCGGCGACCTCCAGACAACATGGTCCTGGCGAGGCTGTTGAGCTAAGGCGGGACGCTGTTGATGTCATTGGGGGGGGGGGGGTGGTTTTGCCCTTGTGCCGCCGCTGCCCTTGCTCAAAGTGTTGCCTTTCATTTCGTTGTTGCTGCGACTCTTGGTTGATTGGGGGCCATTGGTAGGTGGTGGCGCGGAGTGGTGGAGAAAGGTAGGAGCTTGAGCTCAGAGGCATGGAAATGGAAGCTTGGGCTAAAGGAACGATGGGGGCAAAGAAATGGGAGAGGTGTGGCACGGTTGGGTGCGGATCTCCCTAGAAAGCCCCGATGGGAGGCTAAATGTCGTCGTTAATGTCGTGACACGCGGCCACAATCTTCTGCCATATCCCTACTAGGTGCGGGAATCAAGGTGCTCCGCAAATGGCACCTGAGCCTGAGGAGTCACCTTCTGGTCGCATCCCTCTGGCTGATTGGGTGTGGCCTTTGTGGGCCCCACGACCCATCACGTCCTCCGCTTTGACCGACGGTCAGCGGAGGTGGTCCGGCTTGACTAGATGAGCAAGCTAGGTGCGACTCTCGACCCGTGCATTCATCACGGAGATTCAAAGTGCATCTTGGCAAATGAGCTCATGGAGGTCGACTCGCATAAAGAGATGTCCGGGGGTTGGATATTTATTGAAACAAAATGAGACCGGTGCACTGCATCACACATTGCCTCAAGGCAGGTTGACACGCAACCTATCTTTTGTGGAACTTCATGAACCTGCCAAGACCTCGGTGAGCCCCACGACCCATCACGTCCTCCGCTTTGACCGACGGTCAGCGGAGGTGGTCCGGCTTGACTAGATGAGCAAGCTAGGTGCGACTCTCGACCCGTGCATTCATCACGGAGATTCAAAGTGCATCTTGGCAAATGAGCTCGCGGAGGCTGACTCCGTACCAAGAGATGTCCGGGGGTTGGATATTTATTGAAACAAAATGAGACCGGTGCACTGCATCACACATTGCCTCAAGGCAGGTTGACACGCAACCTATCTTTTGTGGAACTTCATGAACCTGCCAAGACCTCGGTGAGCTACCGGAAGATGGCGAATTCAGATTGGCCGAAGACCGGAAGATGCCAAATCCTTGAGCCTGTTCGGGGGCTGCTGACGGTGTCATTGCCAGTGGTGCCTCAAGAGTCAAGACCCGGGAAGTCTGCCCACTAGACCGCTCAGACCCTTAGGCTGCTATACGGCTTGGGCCGTCGGCCTTGGCCTCGAGAAGGAAGTAACCGCATCCTTGCCGTGCAAGACAAGGACCCCTAGGCCGCTATACGGCTTGGGCCGTCAGCCCGGCTTGGCCTCGAGAAGGAAGTAACCGGCATCCTTGCCGTGCAAGACAAGGAGGCTGAACCACCAGCCTTAGAACCGACTGGGAGTCTGCAACCCTAGGCCCTTAGCATCCTTTATAAGCCGTGGATAGGCACGCTTTTAGTCATCACCCTTTGGTATACCTACGGTCCCCTGAGGTTTGTCTTGTACTCCGTACCCCATCAAATCAATCAATACAATAAGGGCAGGAGTAGTTTTTACCTCCACTGCGAGGGCCTGAACCTGGGTAAATCGTCTCCTGTTTCCCTTCTGGGCTTCTGGCTAGTCATGGCACCCTACTGAGGGGTCTGCTGGAATTCACACTAACAGTTGTCAACTAACTCTAGAGCTGCATCTATTTGAGGATGAATGATGGAGGCAGTACAAAATAAGCACTGCTATTCTAAATGGTGGAGAAGCAGTTCTCTTTTGCTAAATACCTCTCACATCATTTCACTTGTACATGCCCTTCTTTCTGGCCAACCAAACAGCCTAAGTGCCTGTTTGGGTGTCAAGTAAACCTTTCTTAAATATTTTGAGAAGAGTGCTTCACAATGGGCCTTTAACTTACAAGGGTATTGAGTCTAAAACTAAGCTCCTAATCAGAGTGTAAGAATATATTTTAATTCATCCAAGCATGACAATTTCTTCTTCCATGTTTAGTTTTATTTTCTCTTTTGATATAGCCAAGTTTCTGGAGATGGTGGCATATTAATAAATTATCAATACCCTGATCATCCACAAGCCTAATCCAAATTTTTGTTTGTGGTGCTTACTGGTTTATGCAAACTTGTTGTAGCAACTGGCACAGGTCCTTTTGCTTGATTATCATATAGTTTTTATTAGCTGTGATGCTAATAGCTAGACAGCATGTGGATGATGAAAGCTGGTGCTAACTTTGCTTTGAAGATACCAAATATGCGAATATCTATTGTGTGGCAATGGTTTGTTGTTGGTACTTTGATTAGATACAATGCGTTAGGTTATCTCTGCACATCTTTTTATTATCATTGAGCTCAGATTTTGGTATAATTCTGGTGGTTATGTAGAAATATCATTTTATTTGTAAATATCCTTTTTTCTCTTGTTGATAAAACACTGTGAGTAGGCCTCTCATCTGTTCTTCAATAGAGCTTTTTCTCTGTTCTCCAACCGCATGGATGGTTGGATGTGCCGTAATGCCCGAAAGTGGCATCTCCTGAAACAACATATTATGATGTTGTGTTCATCCCAGGATACCTAACGCGCAAGCTAGATACTTGTTCATACTAGATGATCTCATTTGAAGGATTGTATTTGTGTCATATTATACGAAGAGCTTATGGATCTTGGAGATTGCTAATACAAGATTGATTTCTTGAGGGCGGACATTTTCAGTTACTGAAATCACTTGTTTTTGTAGGCGGTCTGTATAACACAAATGTTGATGTGGGGCAGAAGAGGAAGAGATCACTTCGTTGTTATGCATGCGAGGGTAAAATGAAGCATCCAAGAAGCGGATTTTCAGCTGGGTGTCGTGCTGATGCTAGCTACGACTGAGCGTTAAGTGCAGATGATGACAACACTCCGCCTGCTCTTCTTTAGGTTAAGGGTGTCTTGTTTGCGGGATTCTTATGCTTTGCTAGACATTTGGATTTGAACTAATCAACCTATGTTTACGTGCCAAATTATGGAACTAGTGTATTATACGTATATATGCAATCACTATACCACATTAGCAATTTGGAGTCTCTTTAGTCGCGACGATCAATATCCATGGGTGATTAGATAGCAAAAAACATGGGTGATTGTTCAAAACGCCTGTAACAATAAGCATTCACAGTATACGGGGTTGTTATATTACCATAGCCATCAGAGGTCAGACTGCAGCCCAAATAGAGTAAAATGCATAGAACCATCACATTGGTGTCACGATTAGTGAAAACTACCGTTTTATGAATCTTGACATTTTGCACCGCACCATATTTCTGACAGTGGCCAAAATTATTAAGCTATTTTCTAAGCATGTTTTGACGTAGCTGAGTTCTCGCGAGCCGATAGTGGTGACGGCGCGGCGTTAATGACCGTTGATTGCTTTGTCGGAAGTGGCTGGATCAGAATGCACCAGAGCGCGCGCTCTTTCCCTCGTTCACTTGCGCTCCCCTCCCTCCTACCTCACCCTCCCTCACCTCTCTCATGGGGCATGGTGGCGGCGACATATGTCGAAGGCGGCGTTAGATCCGTTGGCAATGACGTGGTGGGGACAGAGCATCAAGCTTGACGGCGCTGGTCGACATCAACGCCGACCACCGTGCCTCGGTCTTCTCTTCACGAAGGGCGGCCCGGACTGCAGGCGCCGGGCGTAGGCAAAGGCCGGATGGACTCCTCGCGACGCGAAAGCGGGCCGCTGCCGGGCGTGTTTCTTCTGGCACCTTTTGTTGCTGTTCGCCGCCCATCCGACGCTACCGAGTCGGGCGCGGCTTGTAGGTCTCCTTGGCCTTCTCGAGGATGCGCCGGACTTCCGCCCACGTATCGCACTTGTCAATGCGCTTGTAAACGTGGAGTACTTGAACTCGGCGTCGTTGTTGCTCTGCCGATACAGGCCGAACATGCGCAGCAACTGCGTAGGGACGAACAAACAGTTGGCAGGCGCACACGGCGAAGAGAGGCGGGAGACCGGCGTGGCATACCTGATCCTCAATGCTGGCGCCGCTCTCCGGGCGAGCGGCCACCTCCTCGACGACCCCATGCCATTTGTTGCACGCCCCCTGGATACGCCCCCAATGGTTCGCCATCGCCTTCGACCCGCGCTGCATGTAGAAGCCTTTGAAGTAGGGGTCGACGAGCTTGCGCTCGCCGAACTCGGCCTTGATGTGCGCCCAGTACGTCTCAATGCTCTGGTTCGCGCCGGTGGTCGGGTCGAGGCAGACGACTTTCCATGCTTCGGCGAGACATTCCTCCTCCTTGGATGCCCACTTGATGCGCGGCTCGCCTGACCTGGCCGTCCGCTTCTTCTTCTTGCGCCTCCTCGCCGCCTCCTCCTCCTCCTCCTCCTCCTCCTCCTCGTCCTCCGCCTCCTGCTCCTCGTCGCCGAAGACGTAGCCGAGCTCGCTGTCCATGCCGCCGCTGAGATCCACCGTCTCATCCGCGGTGAACCCGGGAGACGTGGCGGCCGCGGCCGAACCTTCCGCGATGATGTCGTCCATGTCGGCCTCGGTCTCGTTGGCGTTGCCGAGGTGCGAGAAGGGCAAAGGCGCAACGGAGAGGGGTGTCGGGAGGACGCGTATGCGGGCGGAGTAGTTGTATGGAGGGTACCGCACGCCGGTGAAGGCGGGCGAGGGCGTCACCGGGCCGGTGTCCAGGGGGAAAGTGACGCTTGGGTTGAACCCACCGCGCGTCCCCCGGGCGTAGCCCGGCGATCCCCATGGCTGCGGCGCCGAGACCCGACGCCTTGTCGGCCCTGTATGCGCCAGACGCTGCGTGGTTGCCGGGGATTCATCATCCCCGACGAAGTCCCCTCGGCCTCGGCCTCGTCCGCTGGAAGTGGCGGCCGCACCCGCTGCGTGCCGCTGTCACGCCTTCTTGGCGAGGGCCCTGCTGCCGGGCCGGCGGTGACGGCCTCCGTCGCTATACTTCTACCCTCCAATCGGCGTTCATGCCCGGCGGCTTGAACGGCGCGCGCCGCTTCTCTGCTTTGGTCGGGCGACGAGGCGTCGCGGCAGCGCGCGCTGGGACGACGATTTCTTCGTGCCATGGCGGCCGGAGGCGAAGCGGAGGAGAATGGCGGGAGGAAAGGAGAAAATGGGAGGGAACTGGTGAAAAGCGGGAAGAAACGGCAGGAAGAGGCACTCGACTCGCCGACAGGGCGGACCCACGCGTCCTTTTCGCTTGTGCTGGCGCCCCAGGCGCCTGGTTCTGCCTGGGTCCACCGGCACCAGTTTCGGCCCGAGCCGGTGAAAAACAGGCTTGGGCGGGGAGGGTGACTGGGCCGTTTTTTCGGCACTGGCACGGCAAAAACGCCTGAGGAGGACCTGTTGAGGGCGCGGCTGGAGATGCTCTAAGGGCCGATGGCGGCGTAGCAAGGGGCACCCACAACGAGGAGGAGGATTGTTGTAGCATCAACTTATTGCGCTCATCGTCGCTACTATGGGCGGGGACGGATATTGCCCGTAGGGTGGTGGAGGAGCCACCCAAATGTGCCCCGTACATGAGCTACATTCCCCTCTCAAGCTCTCCCCTATGTCTATATTTCGTTGCTGCAAATTAGGGTTCTAGATTTGGAATATAGGCTTCGAAAGCTGCAAATTAGGGTATGAAATACTACTTGTTAGCTGACTTGATACTAGTTTATGAATGGTACTGAATGTTTCTATGATTTAGGGTTCTGAATTTATTGAATGTTTCTATCCTATTTGACTGGATTTACTATTAGCTAATGTTCTCTGAATGTTTTAGGGTGTTTTGTCTATCTGAATTTATGGTTTATGTCTGTCTCAATGTACTCAATGTTTCCCTTAATTTAGGGTTCTTGTCTGTCTAATCTGCCGAGTTACTGAATGTTGCTGTCAAATTAGGGTTATTGTCCGTGTGGTTGAATTTTCTGAATGTTGTCTGAAAATAGGGTTTCAGCCTGGTGTAGTTTCTGAATGTTGCTTTGGAATGAGCACTCATTTTCTGAATGTTGGTTTGAAAATAGGGTTTCAGTCTATGTGAATTTGTAGTTATCTGAACTTGTGTCTGCATTTGTCTGAATCATGTATGAATTTACTCTGATTTTTGGTTGAATTGTGCCTCAGTTATAATTACTTTACTTGAGTTGTTTTCCATAGTTAAATTTTTGGTTTGGGAAATAAGCACGACCATTTACTCCACTCCGACCGCACCACTTAACTTCTCTCTTCCCTTCTCATCTTTAAATACAAAAGATCACTCCACGTCTTCCACCAAAACTGCCCTCTCCATCCAACTTCCATACAAACCACCACACAACACAAAAACCTTCATCCCCATGGCGTTTGGCCTAGGATGGCACCATGCTCTGGAGGAGATGTTCGTTGGCGACACCAAGGAACTCTCTACGCGCATGAGATCACCACTTTGGACGAATAGGGTTCCAGGAGTGAAGACTCTTAGGGGGGCAGCCGAGAAAGCTGTTGGAATCCCTTCTCTGTTGCCTAGAGGCACGTTGGCCATATAAAACTATCCGTCCTGCCAGTTCTTCACCATTTTAGTGAATTTCCCGGGCAACCATTTGGCGCCCAGAATCTTGCTAATCATGGCTGCCCCGCACTCCGTGGGCTTGCCGCCACTTGTGTGCATCTTGACGAAAAGAATTTGAGGCAGAGCCCGAAGTGGGGCTTGATCCAAAGAAATGCCTCACAAAAAGTGATGTGGCTGACGATGTGATGGACGGAGTTGCACTAGTAGAAAACAGGTCTTTCGTTCGGGCTTGGCCAACCCATTGGTACCGGGACCCATAGGGGAATTCGTCCCTGTTCGTGACCCTAGGGGGCTGGCCGGGGCCTCGTGGGCATTGGTCCCGGTTCGTATGGACCAATTTGTCCTGGTTCCAAGCACGAACTGGGACCAATGGTCCTCGCTCCTGGCCCACAACCATTGGTTCCGGTTTGTGGCTTGAACCGGGACAGAATGCTGGGATTTAGTCCCGGTTTCTACCATGAACCGGGACAAATGAGTTGCCTATATATATATATATCCTATCGCCACAGCAGAGCACTCCACAGTGCTCTATTTTTTCTGGCCGGCGAGGGGAGGACATTTGGGTGCTCTAGCTCACCTCCTATGCACATGAGGTGTTCGATGAAATGTACGAGCCACACTAGTTAATATTTCTCCTCTCGAAACTCGACCTCCGAGCTCCATTTTCCCGAGATTTGTCTAGGTTTAGCGGTGCATCACGTCCGTCCCCGTCTTCACCGCCGTCGATCGCGCGCGTCGTCGACACTACCGTGGTGAGCCTTTTGTTCTTATCTTTTTTTTGAAAGAAAAAAAATTCTTACTTCAGATAGATACTTGTCTAATTTTTCTTACTTTTATTATTCCTTGTTATTATATAGTGTGATGGTTTTGGTATCCGCCCCCGTGGGACCTCATCCTTTCTATTATATATTATCTATTGATAACTATTTGCTTCATTTATTGTTTATGACAATTATGCCGACCAATGTGAGATAGATTTTATTTATCTAGGAGGTGGTTGAACCGGAAATTCCAACCGACCCTATTGTCGAGAGGTTAAATTTAGTTAAAAAAGAAAACAATTACTTGAAGGAAAAAATAAGAAAATTTGAGGAAGAGAAGATGATATTGGAGTTGCATGTTGTGGATGTAAATCGATGATCACAAGATCAAGATGGATGCAATGCGGTTGAAGATTAGAAAGATTAGAAAATATGCCATTCATCTTTGAGGCTTGGAATCATTATGAAGTTGGATCAGTTGTTACCTTGGTTGCGATTATGATCGCATTTGTTGTTGCATTGAAATGTTTTACATAATTTCAATGTATGGTTTAATTAGATGCTCTGGAGAGCTAGATGTTGTTCAATGAGAACTATGTATGTACTTTGGTTTTAATGTGATGATGAACTTCTATTAATTTGGTCACTCATCTATTCATGAGAAGGTTGAAAATTGACGATGTGGCTTTGAATGGTGCATTTTGAACACAGAAAAACTATGGAGTTCAAATAATTTCAAAAAAATGAAATCCCTTTGTAACAGACGAGTTTCGTGGTGAAACCCTGATACTTCGAAAGAGATTGTCCGTTTTGTACACGAAGTGCATCCAGTTTTTGCCGTAACCCTCTCTACTTTCTTGCACATGCTATGTGGGTGAAATGATGATACCATGCCAACTTTCAACCTTTTTGAGTTCATTTCAAATGGTTTTCAATTTCTTGGTCTTCTAGCTCAAAATTATCAGTAAATGCATGAAAAATAACAAATGAAGTCAGAAAGGGTTGAAAATTGATGATGTGGCTTTGAATGGTGCATTTTGAACACAGAAAAACTATGGAGTTCAAATAAGTTCAAAAAAATGAAATCCCTTTGTAACAGACGAGTTTTGTGATGATTTGGTAGACCAGTTCCAATTGATGTCTCAGTTGTACGTCTGGTTGGAGCGGCTGAGTATTTAAACTCGAGGACACACAGTCCCGGACACCTGGTCGGCACGCTACCTCTTCATTTACCTACGGGATTAGTTATAAACCTTAATAATTGTTATTTGGTGCCAAGTTTGAGCATGAATATTGTATCTGGATCTCGTTTAATACGGGATGGCTACTCATTTAAATCCGAGAATAATGGTTGTTCTATTTATATGAGAGATATGTTTTATGGTCATGCTCCAATGGTCAATGGTTTATTCTTAATGAATCTCGGCGTAGTATTACACATGTTCATAGTGTGAATACCAAAAGATGTAAAGTTGATAACGATAGTCCCACATACTTGTGGCCTTTGCCGCCTTGGTCACATTGGTGTCAAGCGCATGAAGAAGCTCCATCTTGATGGACTTTTGGAGTCTTTAGATTATGAATCATTTGACACATGCGAACCATGCCTCATGGGCAAGATGACCAAGACTCCGTTCTCCGGAACAATGGAGCGAGCAACCAACTTGTTGGAAATCATACATACCGATGTGTGCGGTCCAATGAGCGTTGAGGCTCGCGGAGGATATCGTTATGTTCTCACTCTCACAGATGACTTGAGTAGATATGGGTATATCTACTTGATGAAACACAAGTCTGAGACCTTTGAAAAGTTCAAGGAATTTCAGAATGAAGTAGAGAATCAACGTGACCGAAAGATAAAATTCTTACGATCGGATCGTGGAGGAGAATATTTAAGTCACGAATTTGGTACACACTTAAGAAAATGTGGAATCGTTTCACAACTAACGCCGCTGGAACACCTCGGTAATGTGGTGTGTCCGAGCGTCGTGTCGCACTCTATTGGATATGGTGCGGTCTATGATGTCTCTTCTTGATTTACCGCTATCATTTTGGGGATACGCTCTAGAGACAGCTACATTCACTTTAAATAGGGCACCGTCTAAGTCCGTTGAGACGACACCGTATGAATTATGGTTTGGGAAGAAACCTAAGCTGTCGTTTCTAAAAGTTTGGGGATGCGATGCTTATGTCAAGAAACTTCAACTGAAAAGCTCGAATCCAAGTCGGAAAATGCGTCTTCATAGGATACCCTAAGGAAACCATAGGGTATACCTTCTACTTAAGATCCGAGGGCAAGATCTTTGTTGCCAAGAACGGATCCTTTCTGGAAAAAGAGTTTCTCTCGAAAGAAGTAAGTGGGAGGAAATTAGAACTCGATGAAGTACTACCTCTTGAACATGATAGTAGTGCAGCTCAGGAAAATATTACTGTGATGCCTACACCAACTAAAGAGGAAATTAATGATGATGATCAAGGTACTTCGGATCAAGTTGCTCTTGAACCCGTGGGTCCACTAGGACACGTTCCGCACCCAGTGGTGCAGCAACCTGTCACGGAAATCATGTTGTTAGACAACGGTGAACCTTGAACTATGAAGAAGCGATGGCGGGCCCAGATTCCAACAAATGGCTAGAAGCCATGAAATCCGAGATAGAATCCATGTATGAAAACAAAGTGTGGACTTTGGTGACTTGCCCGATGATCGTGACGATAGAAAACAAATGGATATTTAAGAACAAGGCGGACGCGGATGGTAATGTCACCATCTATAAAGCTCGACTTGTCGCTAAGGGTTATCGGCAAGTTCAAGGGATTGACTACGATGAGACTTTCTCTCCGTGGCGAAGCTTAAGTCCGTCCGAATTATGTTAGCAATTGCCGCATACTATGGCGGATGGGCGTCAAAACAGCGTTCATAACGGTTATCTTAAGGAAGAGCTGTATATGATGCAGCCGGAAGGTTTTGTCGATCCTAAGAATCTTGACAAAGTATGCAAGCTCCAGCGATCCATTTATGGGCTGGTGCAAGCATCTCGGAGTTGGAACATTACGCTTTGATGAGATGATCAAAGCGTTTGGGTTTATCTTGAGACTTATGGAGAAGCCTGCGTTTACAAGAAAGTGAGTGGGAGCTCATGGCATTTCTCATATTATATGTAGATGACATACTTCTAATGGGAAATGATATAGAATTCTTGGACAACATTAAGGCCTACTTGAATAAGTGTTTTTCAATGAAGGACCTTGGAGAAGCTGCTTATATATTAGGCATCAAGATCTATAGAGATAGATCGAGGCGCCTCATAGGTCTTTCACAAAGCACATACCTCGATAAGATTTTGAAGAAGTTCAAAATGTATCAGTCAAGAAGGGGTTCTTGCACTGTATTACAAGGTGTGAGATTGAGCTCAGCTCAATGCCCGACCACGACAAAAGATAAAGAAGAGATGAGTGTCATCCCTATGCCTCGACCATAGGATCTATTATGTATGCCATCTTTGTGTACCGGATCTGATGTAAACCTTGCCGTAAGTTTGGTAGGAAGGTACCAAAGTAATCCCGGCAAGGAACCTTTGGACAGCGGTCAAGAATATCCTGAAGTACCGAAAAGGACAAAGGACATGTTTCTCGTTTATGGAGGTGACGAAGAGCTAAATCGTAAAGGGTTACGTCGGCGCTAGCTTCGACACGGTCTGAATGACTCTAAGTCACAAACCGGATCGTGTATATGTTGAATGGTGGAAGCGATGGTAGTGCATTTTGCAAGCAGAGCGTCGTGGCGGGATCTACATGTGAAGCAGAGTACATGGCAGCCTCGGAGGCGGCGCATGAAGCAATTTGGGTGAAGGAGTTCATCACCGACCTAGGAGTCATACCCAATGCATCGGGGCCGATCAAACTCTTCTGTGACAACACTGGAGCTATTGCACTTGCCAAGGAGCCGGGTTTCACAAGAAGACCGAGCACATCAAGCGTCGCTTCAAATCCATCCGTGAAAAGCGTTCGGGATGGAGACATAGAAATTTGTAAAGTGCATACGGATCTGAATGTCATGAGATCCGTTGACTAAACCTCTTCCATGGGCAAAACATGATCAACACGAGAACTCTATGGGTGTTCGATTCATCACAATGTAACTAGATTATTGACTCTAGTGCAAGTGGGAGACTGTTGGAAATATGCCCTAGAGGCAATAATAAAAGCATTATTATTATATTTCCTTGTTCATGATAATTGTCTTTTATTCATGATATAAGCTGTATTATCCGGAAATCGTAATACTGCGTGTGAATACATAGACTACAATCGTCCCTAGTAAGCCTCTAGTAGACTAGCTCGTTGGTCAACAGATAGTCATGGTTTCCTGACTATGGACATCGGATGTCATTGACAGCGGGATCACGTCATTAGGAGAATGGCGTGATGGACAAGACAATCCTAAGCATAGCACAAAGATCGTGTAGTTCGTTTTGCTAGAGCTTTTCCAATGTCAAGTATCTCCTCCTTAGACCGTGAGATCGTGTAACTCCCGGATACCGTAGGAGTGCTTTGGGTGTACCAAAGCGTCACAACGTAAGCTGGGTGACTATAAAGGTGCACTACGGTATCTCCGAAAGTGTACATTGGGTTGACACGGATCGAGACAGGATTTGTCACTCCGTATGACGGAGAGGTATCACCTTGGGCCCACTCGGTAATGCATCATCATAATGAGCTCAAAGTGATCAAGTGTCCGTCACGGGATCATGCATTACGGATGCGAGTAAAGTGACTTGCGATAGCGAGACTAAGCGAGGTATTGGGATACCGACGATCGAGTCTCGGGCAAGTAACATACCGTCTGACAAAGGGAATAGCATACGGGGTTGCTTGAACCCTCGACATCGTGGTTCATCCGATGAAAACACCGAGGAGCATGTGGGAGCCAACATGGGTATCCAGATCCCGCTGTTGGTTATTGACTGAGGTCGTCTCGGTCATGTCTGCATGTCTCCCGAACCCGTAGGGTCTACACATAAGGTTCGGTGGCGCTAGGGTTATTAGGAAGACAAGTATGTGATTACCGAATGTTGTTGAGTCCGGATGAGATCCCGGACGTCACGAGGAGTTCCGTAATGGTCCGGAGGTAAAGATTTATATATGGAAAGTGGTTAAGCGGACTCGGGAAAGTTTGAGGGTATACTGGGTAATGTCTGGGGCCACGGGAGGGTTCGGAGGTCCACGGGAGGGGCCACCCCTCGGGGGCCACATGGGCTGTGTGGAGAGGGAGCCGGCCCCTGGTGGGCTGGGCGCGCCTCCCCACCTAGGCTCATGCTTGGCTAGGGCTTGGGAGGGAAACCCTAAAGGGGCAAGAGGCGCCCCCGAGCTTGGGGGGCAAGCCACCCCTCTCCTCCTCCCCTTTGGCCGCCGCCCCATCTAGGGTTTCCCCTAGATGGCCGGCCCCCCTTGCCCTCTCCTCCTATAAATAGAGGGGTGAAGGGAGGGCTGCATACACAATTGAAGGCGCAGCCCCTCCCCTCCCCAACACCTCTCTTTCTCCGTGCGAGCTTGGCGAAGCCACAGCCGGAGAACTTTGCCTCAACTGCACCACGCCGTCGTGCTGCCATTGGAGTTGTCTTCCTCAACCTCTCCTTCATCCTTGCCGGATCAAGGCGGAGGAGACGCCATCGTCCCGTCGTGTGTTGAACGCGGAGGTGTTGTCCTTTCAGCGCTTGGTCATCGGTGATCGGAATCACGTTGGGAACGACTCCATCATCACCACTCCCTCGAATGCTTCCGTACTCGATCTACAAGTGGTATGTAGATGCAAACTCTCTCTCTTGACTCGTTGCTTAGATGAACTCATAGATAGATCTTGGTGAAACCGTAGGAAAATTTTAATTTTCTACAACGTTCCCCAACATCATTAGCCCTGGAACTAGCATTTTCATCAGCCGCCTGAACTTCATCAGCGGTGCTGGCATGTTCTTCAGTTGGCTGAGCTGAGGCTTCAGCCTGAGGAATTTCATGTTGCGTTGGGGCAGCAACATTGGTGAATTTCTTCGTCAGTTAATGAATCGACCTTGGCTCCTTGCCAATCGGCATAATAAGAATCGAAGTTTTTCTTTGAGGTCTTGAATTTCGATCTGGACCTTGAGAAGTTCCTCGGTGTCATTTTGACAACATTTTTCTTGAGGAACTTCTCCTTTACGTATTGAGCCTTCTTGATCTCTCTTGCCTTTTCAAACTTCCATTTCTCTTTAGCGATGAAATGGGTCAACATATGACTTTGTCCAGTCAGATGAAAATCAGGCATAGGGGTGTTTGGATCCTTGTGCCAGAGATCAATATAATCGAGGATTTTCTTCGGATCCAACAGCAGTGGTACAAATGTGCCTTTGGCTCTAGCGGCCCTTTCTTGGCGATCTCTGATGATTTCCGCAAGTTCATCATCAGAAGCTTCATCATCAGAAGGCACATGGAATGCAACCTGTTTCTTCTTTGGACTTGGCCGAGGACCTCGTCCATTTGTTGCTTTGGTCTTCAGCAGAGTCGGGCGGATGATGAAGTTGGTGCTCTTTGAGGAACTTGTTGAAACTCGAGAGGCAATTGAGAAACCAGCAGTCCTTTGACATGTAGCCGGATGCACGAGGCGAGGACTTTGTGAGCTGTTGAGGACTTTGGTGGAGTTTTAGCAGTGTGAGGAATTTGCCTTGAGGGCGCTGCTGAGGAACTTGGCCGTGAGGGCGCTGATGGTGAAGCACTTGTGAAAGGACATGCGGTGCCCCCATGTGTGGTTTTGGTAATTGATGACATTCTCTATGGACTAATGGTTGCCTTGAGTTTATTTGAAGGTTTTGTCCATAGGCTTTTCTTGGAGTACATGTGTTGGTTTCAAGGAGAATTTTGTGTCGACCAAGGTGCTATTCAAGGAATTATCCAAAGATTGGTCATGTGAGTGTTGAGCTTATTGCAAGCATGACTTGAAGAAGAAGATTGTGTGATCATTCATGTTTACCTTCAAGACATCATCCAAGCGAAGAGAGTTGGAAAGATTCAAGGTTGATCAAGACTAAGTCAAGAGTGAATCAAGTTGATCAACTCACAAAGCGTAGAAGATGTACCGAGAGGGATCAAGTGATCCCATGGTATGGTAAGCATTGTCCATTACGCTTTGTATGCTAACCCATGGTCTTCATGAGAGTTCTTTGTGGGGTTAGGTTGCGGTGTGCAAGTTCAAGTGATGCATCACGAAGAGATCAAGTGCTTGAAGCTTGCCATCCATTTGGTGACAATGGACTTGTGAAGATGTGCGGAAGAGTGGCTCACCCATAGTGGAGTATGGGGGAGCAATCAACTAGTCTTCTTCGAGCCAATGCAATCAAGAAAGGTGGTCCAACTTGAGGGAGTCAAGATCGTCATCATCTAGCTCAAGTGGACCATGTGCAAGGCAAAGGTTTGCCCTTGATAGGTTTTCTATTTTCTTTGGTCTCATGGTAGTTGTGGGAGACGGGTTATAGGATCGTTCTTGCCGTACTATCAAGGGGGCTCTCGATGAGTTGCTTGATCGTATGTCGTTAAGTGAGAGCTCAAACCATTGCATCCTTGCATCATCTTTTGCTTCTTGTTTGGTTCTTCTCCTTGTGAGATTTGGAGCTTATGGTCATTTTTATGACAAGCTCGAGTTCATCGAAAATGGAGTTCACATGCATCCTCTATGATGTTTTCGATGTTGGAGGGTATGCGGTTCTTCTCGGTTGGAGGTTTCACTCCTTTGTTTGCTAAGCATACCTCCCCATGGAGTTCACATGCTCCATGATCTCGCTGTTTTGATGCTACTCGTCTTGCTCTATCCAACAAGCTTGAGTTTGCTCAATTCGGAGCTCATATGAAGAAGTTATGGCAGTTCTGGTTTTCCTTGGAGTATTCTTTGTTTTCGTGGTTGTGGCTTAAGGTTGGTGCCAGCGGTAGTACCGTGACCCTCAATGATAGTACCGAAGCTCCCCAATGATAGTACCGCTCTCGGGCTGATAGTACCGCTCAAGCGGTAATGCCGCTCTCCGAGCAGTAGTACCGCTTGGGAGTTCGGCCGTAGTACCCATTGTCGTCTGGGCTACTTCCTCCTCGATTCTCAAACAAAGTTTTTAAATGTCGGGTTTTGCGGCACTAGTAGCGGCGATAGAAGCGGTAGTACCGCTGAGCGGTAGTACCGCTCTACTCCAGATAGTACCGCTCTGGGGCGATGGCACAGCTTTCTCTTCGGTAGTAGTACTGGATAGGAGCGGTACCGCCCTCGGCCGTAGTAATGCCCTTCCCTAAGCGGTAGTACCGCTCTGTGAGGATATTCAGTGGGGTAACGGTTGGATTTTCCCCTCCTATAAAAGGGTCTTCTTCCCATTGAACCTTATCCTTTTGAGCTCGTGTTCTTCCCCCATTGTTGACCTTCTCCGAGCTTGCTATCTCTCAATCCCTCCATGGATTCTTGCTAGTTTTTGGGGAAAAGAGAGGAGATCTAGATCCACATTTCCACCAATCACTTTCTCCTCTATGTGAGGGAACCCCTTGGATCTAGATCTTGGAGTTCTTGGTGTTCTCCTTCTTGTTCTTCCTCTCATTTTCTTCCCTAGCATTAGTTGCTTGGTAGGATTTGAGAGAGAAGGACTTGGGCACTCCGTGTGCCCTTGCCATTACATTTGGTGCATCGTTTGAGTTCTCCACGGTGATACGTGGAAGTTACAAGTTGAGAAGCTTATTACTCTTGGGTGCTTGGTGCCCTTGAGCTTGTTCCTCTTGGGTGCTTGGGCGCCCTAGGCAGTTAGTGGTGTTAGGAGCTCAATCATTGTGGTGTAAAGCTCCGGGCAAGCGTCGAGGTCTCCAATTAGGTTGTGGAGATCGCTTGAGCAATTTGACGAGTTCGGTGACCGCCCCAAGGGTTGCCAAAGTGTCTGGTCGGTGACCGCCCCAAGGGTTGCCATTTATGCAGGTTCGGTGACCGCCCTCAAGGGTCCCTTAGTGGAATCACGACATCTTGCATTGTGCTTGGCGTGAGGAGATTCTGATGGACCTAGTGCCTTCTTGGGAGCATTGTGCCTCCACACCGCTCCAAGCGGAGATTAGCATCCGCAAGGGTGTGAACTTGGGATACATCGTCGTCTCCGTGTGCCTCGGTTATCTCTTACCCGAGCCCCTTTACTTATGCACTTTACTTTGTGATAGCCATATTGTTCTTTGTCATATATCTTGCTATCACATAGTTGCTTATCTTGCTTAGCATAAGTTGTTGGTGCACATAGGTGAGCCTAGTTGTTGTAGGTTTTGTGCTTGACAAATTAACCGTTAGGTTTATTCCACATTTGTTCAAGCCTAAACCGTAATTATTTTAAAGCGCCTATTCACCCCCCCCCTCTAGGCGACATCCTCGATCTTTCAACTTGGCTTATGAGCAGGCTTCTTTGGCATGGATTTCCTCGGTTTGACCGAGGCCTCAGTAGCAGTAGCAGTGGCAGAATCCTCATTGAATTTCTTCACTGCCTCCTTGGCTTGTCTTGCCAATTTAGCTTGGCGCTTAGCCCATTCTTTAGGAAAGTCCTCACCACGCTTGATCTTTGGTGGGGTCATTCTGGCAGTGCCAATGGAGCTCTTGGGCATGGAGGATTGAGGCGAATTTCTTCATGTACTTTGGAGTCACATATCTGTATTCCCTCCATTCCCTTGCCCATCTCCGTTCAATCTTACGAATCGCACCTTGCGCTGATTTTTATTTTCTTTGCCAAATTTTGCTTCATCGGTGTGCAACGATCGGCATAAATTTCCTCGGGGATCTCAAAAGCAGTCATAACCTCGGGTTTCTTTCCTCCTTTACGTGGCTTCTTACCGTCGCCATATTCTTGATTGAGGAATTTGAACAATTGAGTTATCTGAAGAAGTATGCAACTTTTCTTCGAGGAGCAGCTGCAAATGAGTTAAGTTGATGAGAACCTATTGATTCAGCGGCGGACATGAGTACTGTGAGCAGTATAGTTGCGAGGAATTTGGAGAGGTCATATGCGTTCTCGAAGGTTTTTCAAAAGAACAAGTTTTGAGGATTTTGACCGGATGAGCCTTGAAGAATTTCACTCTGGCGTTCTTTGTCTTAGGTTCGAGTTATGCGGATCGAGGATCCACACAATTGAGGAATCTTGAAGAAAATGATTGCTTAAAGAAGCGAATCAAGCATATAACTTGTGAGGTGTTTGTGTGTGAGGATTTGAAGAATAAAACACCTTTGAAGATTTTGTAGTGTAAGATTTGGATCAACGAGGGTAGTAAAAGTACTTTTATTTACCCTAAATGAAGAACACGATGAACTGGGTGTTGTAGATGTGAAGCTCGTCTGTTCAGATCTTCCACGCCCTAACTTGGCGGAGAAAAACAGCTACGGCGGCGGCGGAGTGAAGATTTCCGCGGTCGGCGTGAGTATGACGGCGACGAGGTCGAGGCAGTGAAGCTCTTCCTCACCGGCGACGATGGATTAGCGGCGGCGCTAGGGTTTGAGGAGCTCGAGCGGGAGAGAGAGGTCAAGCGGGGTAAAAGAAGTGAGGATGGAGAGGGGTATTTATAGAGGCGGTGAAAACTGTTAGAAGATTTAGGACAAAGCGTGCCTGACCATTCTCCTTCTCACGACATGTGTCACCCACGTCTTGTGTAGTGGAGATCGTGTCTGATCGTGGGTGAGTAAAATAATGCATCATGGGATGCGGAGCAGTTTAATGACAAAACCGAAAATTTGGATAAGATCAGTTTTAAAGTTCCGTTCGCAATTTCTTGGTGACAAGAACTTCGGTGAAGATTTTGAGCGAGTTTCAAATAGAACGCACATGAAGAATTTGTGAATAGATTGGGTTGAGTATAGCATAGAGGGGGAAGGGTCCGATCACATTCACTTAGCGAAAAAAAAACAACTTGAAGAAATAACTATAAGTGAATGTTGTAGAGGACATAAACCCATATATATATATATATATAGCCAATGAAGAAAAGGCAGCGGAAGCAGTGAAGATTTTGCAAAGTTGAAGAATTTGAAAGCGAAGAATTTCAAAAGCGAGGAAAAACTCAAATTGAAGATTTTCAACTTTGGTGGTGGCGTGACCCACCGTATAAGAATGATGATTTCAGACACAGCGTACAATTGTCGTAGGGTTACGAGAATCAAATTCTTCATTAATTTCTTCACACTTAGAGTGTTATTCTTCATTGATTGAAGAAAAACGTTTCTTCATGTGTTGCACATCTAAGTCATTAATTTTGCATAAGTATCAGGATGTGTGTCCTTTTCAAAGAACGTTCGAAGATTCTAAGATATTTAGCTCACACCGCAACTTGCTAAATCTCTTCTCATCCAAGGGCTTAGTGAAGATATCAGCTAGCTGTTCTTGATCTTCACGTGCTTTCGATGGAGATGTCTCCCTTCAACACATGATCACGAACAAAATGATGGCCGAATCTGAATGTGCTTTGTCTTGAGTCTTTGAAGCGGGTTGTGAGCAATCTTGATTGCACTCTCATTGTCGCGATGAGAGGCACATTCTTCACGTTGATGCCGTAGTCCTTGAGAGTCTGCTTCATCCACGACAATTGAGCACAACCACGAGCCAGCGGTAATGTATTCAGCTTCCGCGATGAAGCGGTGATCTGTGATTCTGTTTCTTGAGGACCAACGGACCAAAGATCGTCAGGAAATGACAAGTGCGAGAGGTTGACTTGCGGTCCACCACGATCACCGGCATAGTCAGTCGGAATATCCAATGAGATCAAAAGCGAGCCCTTGGGGTACCATAATCCTAGTGTTGGTGTGTGAGCTAGATATCGAAGAATATGCTTCACGACCTTATGGTGTGATTCCTTGGTGTAGCTTGAAATCGGGCACACATGCAAACACTAAGCATTATATCTGGCCTAGATGCACATAAGTACAATAAAGAACCAATCATGGGCGGTATACCTTGTGATCGAAGTCAATACCATTTTCATCGATTGCATAGATGGCCATTTGTGGGCATAGGAATTTTAGCGCCTTTGCAATATTGCATGCGAATTTCTTGAACATCTTTGAGGTATTTCTCCTGAGATATGAATATGCCATTGCGTTGTTGGTGAATTTGAAGACCTAAGAAGAATTTCAACTCTCCCATCATAGACATTTGATATTCTTCACTCATCATATAGGCAAATTTATCACTATAACGTTGGTCAGTACAGCCAAAGATAATATCATCAACATATATTTGGCACACAAACAGTTCACCATCATAAGATTTAGTAAAGAGAGTAGGGTCGAGTGAACCGGGTGTGAAGCCATTCTTCATGAAGAATTCCTTCAATGTATCATACCATGCCCGTGGGGCTTGTTTGAGACCATAGAGGGCCTTGTTGAGTTTGAAGACTTTGTCGGGATTCTTTGGATCTTCAAAACCTGGGGGTTGAGCAACATATACTTCTTCCTCAAGCTTATCATTGAGGAATGCACTTTTCACATCCATTTGATATAAGATAATATCATGATGATTAGCATAAGCAAGTAATATGCGAATAGCCTCAAGTCTAGCAACAGATGCAAAAGTTTCATCGAAGTCAATTCCTTCAACCTGTGTGTAGCCTTGAGCTACCAGTCGTGCCTTATTCCTTACCACAAAACCATTTTCATCTTGCTTGTTGCGGTAGATCCACTTTGTGCCAATGATATTATGCTTGCAAGGATGCGGGCGTTTGACCGGTTCGAGACATTGTTGAGCTCGAGGCGATGTGATTCTTCTTGCATAGCCTGAATCCACTCGGGCTCGAAATGCTTCATCTACCTTAGTGGGCTCTGTGATAGAGACAAAAGCATAGTGCCCACAAAAGTTAGATAAATGTGAAGCTTTTGGCGTGTGAGAGGACACTGGCGCTTCAATGTCATCGATGATCTTCTCCACTTGCACTTCTTTTTGCAGCGAGGATGAGCTGGTTGTCGTCGAGGAATTTGATCATTTTCCTCGGCACCATTGTCTTGACATTATCTTGAGGTGCATCATTTCGGCGTTCTTGGCGTCTGAGGAATGAATTCTTGACGGTTTCTTGATGGGAATGACATCCTCGGTTGCCTTGAACTTGATAGAATCCTCGGTGCTTTGGTTCATCTAACACGGAAGGTAGGTGCTCTCTTTGCGAGCAATTAGTTTCATCGAACCGCACATCTCTGATGTCAACAATCTTGTGAAGAGCGATGTTGAAGACTCTGTAGGTGTGCGAGTCCTTTCCGTAACCAAGCATAAAACCTTCATGTGCTTTCGGTGAAAATTTAGAGTTGTGATGAGGATCTCTAATCCAGCATTTAGCACCGAAGACTTTGAAATAACTTACATTGGGTTTCTTATCAGTGAGGAGTTCATAGGCAGTCTTCTTGAAGAATTTGTGAAGATATACTCTGTTGATGATGTGGCACGCAGTATCAATTGCATCAATCCAAAAACGACTAGGCGTTTTGTATTCATCAAGCATAGTGCGAGCCATCTCAACAAGGGTTACATTCTTGCACTCCATGACACCATTTCTTTGAGGAGTATAAGGAGCGGATAACTCATGAGTAATACCAAGTTCATCAAGATAGGCATCAAGACCGGAATTCTTGAACTTAGTTCCATTGTCACTCTGATGTGTTTGATCTTCACACCAAAGTTAGTTGAAGCCCTCGAGGAAAATCGTTTGAAGACTTCACGCACTTGATTTTTGTAAGTAACAATGTGTACCCATGTGTAGAGTAATCATCAACAATAACAAATCCATATAGAGATGCATCATTAACGGCAATTTGAGTAATGATTGGGACCAAAGAGGTCCATGTGAAGCAATTCGAAGGGGCGAGTAGTGGTCATGATAGTCTTCGTTGGATGCTTGGCCTTGGTCATTTTTCAGCTTCACGGGCTCGCATAAGTGATCCTTGAGGAATTTGACATTCTCAATGCCAATGACATGCTTCTTCTTGAAAGCATGTGCAAATTCCTCATGCACTGCATGACCAAATCGCCGATGCCATAGCCGATATACGAAGCTTTTGCAAGTAGACACACGGCTGGTTGTGGTCACGTAGAGAAATCAACAATATACAAGTCTCCTCTCCTAAAGCCTTGAAGACTTTGGAATTGTCGACTTCCATAATCACAACACAACGATACTTGCCAAAGATAACAACCATATCAAGATCACAAAGCATTGAGGCCGACATGAGGTTGTATCCTAAGGACTCAACAAGCATGACTTTGTCCATGTGTATGTCCTTAGAGATCGCAACCTTACCAAGACCAATACGACTTTTGCCTTTGTCGGCAAAGATGATATGCTTGAGATGTGGCGGTGATAAGGGAGCATCCATCAATAGATTCTTGTCACCGGTCATGTGATTTGTACATCCACTATCGAGAACCCACTCGGTGGCTTTGGGTTGATCATCCTGCGGATGAATTAGTACAACTTACGATCTCATATACTTCATCGGTGAAGAATATGATATCAAGTTCATCGAGATGAATTTCATCGGTCGGTATTAACGAGATAAGCGGTATGAGGGCGTGTGAAATGAAAGTTCATTTCATCATGATTAGCATCGTCCTTTCGGGCATTTTAGTCGGGTCCCGGCAAATTCTTGAGCGTTAAGGCACGTCTGGAGACTGACCCTGCGAGAAGAGATTAGTTCTTTTCTTCACCACCCACATCTGAAGGGGTGGCAAAGAGTTCATCACTCTGCGAGCACCATACGAGAATGGTGGTATAGAAGCCAAACCATTTCGTTTCACATAAGAGGGTTAGGGTAAGCATATGAATAAGCGGAGAAATTCTTGAGGACTTATGAACATATTGGTTTGAAGAATAATGCACATATTCATAGCCCTTAGCTCTACCATGTGAAGCGAGTTGTTATACGATGATAATCATATGAGGACTTTGATCCTTTTGAGGAATTTGATCCACGTGAGAATTTGGTCCGTATGAGGACTTGGATCCATATGAAGAATTTGGTCCATATGAAGAATTTGATCTGGGGTTCCTATTCTTCACGGTGGTGTCATGAGGACATTCACACGAAGACTTTCAAGGCACTTCTTGGGAACCCAGATTTTCTTCATAGGGGAACCGTTCCTGCGATTAGTGCCAACATATCTAGCAAATACTTCACCATTACGATTTTTGAGCAGTTTATAGTTGGAGTCAAATGACTCATCGGAAGAATGAGGAGATTCACATGTAAAGCCGGATAAGTTAGATGGATCAAGCTGGAGGTCCCTTTGCGACAACCCATGAGGTTTTGGGATCTTGCTCGGGCTTCAATATGTTCCATCGACATTGAGTTTCCTCTCAAAGGCAATACCCTCTTTCCTAGGGTTCTGTTGAGGATCTGCTTTTAAGCACATCACAAAGAGTCGATGCCCTTTGAGGCTTTTGTACATACTGTCATGTACAATTCCTTCGACCTTGCATCGTCGGTGATACTAGCAATGTCCTCGGATGAGGAATTAGTGATAAGCGAGAGGCAAGTGAAGAATTTGTAACGATTGAAGCATTTGAACATTCGGTGAAGAATTAGCGATTCACGTTCAATGCACTTTAAGCATGGAGGAACAAATTCTTCACGAGAAGCGCTGATTTGTTGAGCAAGTAATGAATCGCGCTCCTTGAAGATCTTCATAACTCACTCTTAGCTTCTCAAGATCTTGCTTTCTTTGAAGAAATTCATAAGAAAGTTTCTCATGATCGAGATAAAGAGAGTGTTATGATGACCTTGAAAATTTGTCAAACCTAGGCTGAAGTCTCTGAAGATTTTCGATCGGGGCTTTAGTGCGATCCATTTCTTCACCTAACATATCATCACTCTTATCTAGCATGTTTTGAACCTTTTCTAAAGCCCTTTGTTGTTTCTGACAATCTTAGCAAGTTTTGAGTAAGCGGGCTTTAGATCTTCATCGATTCATTTTCACTAGATTCGGAGGAGGTATATTTGAGTACCTTGGCACCCTTTGCCATGAAGCAATAGGTGGGGCGTAGTCATCACTATCTTCATCGGCTTTGTTTGTGAGGTCATTTTCTTGAGTTGAAGATGGACTTCTTGTGAAAGCGATGGCGAGAGGTAGACTACGCCACACGGACTCAGATTCTTACGATGCCTCCTCTTCCTCATATTCCTCAGATTCAGCTTGAGTCCATTTCCTTGCCAATGAATGCCCGAGCCTTTTTGGAGCTGCTCTTCTTGTGAGAAGAAGGCTTTGAGGATTTTGATGATGAAGATTTCGATGATTTCTTCTTCTTCTTGGCGTCATCGAGCTGTAATCCTTGTGTTTTTCTTCTTTAATTCCTTTTCCCACTTGAGGACAATCTTGGATGTAGTGACCAGGTTTCTTGCATTTGTGACAAAGTCTTCTCTTATAGTCCTTTGGATGAGGAATCACTATTTCTTGAGGATTTTCCAGCGACCACGTCTTGAGAACTTGGAATTTCTTCACGGCGGTGCTAGCTCCTGGCCTAATTCTTGAGGATCTCCAAGGCTACTACGAGTCTTCACACTCAGTTGAGACACAACCTTGGCCTTGAGGCACGTGTTTTCCATAGCTAGAACCATAGAGATCTCTCTTTTGACAATTTGGAACTTCGTGAGTATTTAGCCTTTCGAGGATATCGGCGGGATCAAGAGACTTGTAGTCAGCTCGTTCTTGTATCATCGGACCCAGTATCAAATGAGGAATCAAGCGATCTCAACGGTTTCTTCACCACCTCATGGTCGGTGATGTCGGTGGCACCGAGGGCTTGAAGATGTCGATTGAAAGGCGATCAAAGGTTTGTTGGACATTTTCATTGTCGAGTCTTTTGAAGCGGTTGAAGAGATTAGAAGAACATCAACTCGAGAGTCACGCTGAGTTGAGACTCCTTCATTCACTTTGGACAGACTGTCCCGGATGAGCTTAGCGGTTTCCAAAGCACTCACTCTTCCATATTGACCTTTGCTCGAGATGGCCACATATGATATTCTTTGCTTGAGAATCGAGTTGCTTGAATCTCTTCACATCGGTAGCATTCGGAGAAGGTGTGACTAAGGGAACACCATTTTCCTAACATACCGGAGATCGTTGTCAATTGCTTCAAGATGCATTAGCATCTTGTTCTTCCGATAAAGGGGTAGTCCGTTCCATCAAAGGTAGGACACCCTTTGAGACCTTGATCATACTGCGGTCGACATAACTAAAACTCCGGTGGTTAAACCAAAATCACCTGAGAACAAGGAGTACCTTGCTCTAATACCAATTGAAAGTTCGTTATATCGACTAGAGGGGGTGAATAAGCGATTTTATGAATTCTTCAACGAGGAATTTGCGGTGAGGAAATTCCTTAGCGAAGAACTACTTGCCGGAATAAGTACTCGAGTAAGCATAACGAGAATACGCATACGGTCATCATGATGAAATGAAGACTAGCACGCAGTACAAAAAGCGTAATCACCACGATAACACAAGATGAAGACAAAGCGGTGAAGAAATTGAGCGAGGAAATTGAGAAAGTTTTGATCAAAGTGTTCAAACACAGATATGAACAAACATTCAACACGATGTGAGGAAATGAAATGGTTGAGGAAATAGAACCAGTTAGGTTGGTGAAGACAATGATTTGGTAGACCGGTTCCAAGCTGTTGTCTCGGTTATGCGTCTGGTTGGGCGGTGAGTATTTAAACTCGAGGACACACGATCCGGACACCCGATCGGCTGAGCACGCAGCTCGAGGACACCAAGTCCTCACCGTATTCTCCTTGAACTAAGGTCCACCTGAGACCTCGTCCAATCACTCGTGGTAAGTCTTGAGACTTCCAAACCTTCACAGACTTGGTCACTCGGCGATCCACAATTCCTCTTGGATGCTCTAGACCATGGCGCCTAACCGTCTGGAAGAAGCCACAGTCTTCAAAGGTAACAAGCGTCGGATCCACTCATGATCAATTTCTTGATGATGCTCAATCACTTTGGGTTTATAGGGGTTTGGTTTTGGGGTTTTTCCTCACTTTCGATGATTTTCGCTCAAAGTCCTCGGAGGATGGGTTGCTCTCAAATGACAAGTGTCAAGTTTCTCTCGGGCAGCCAACCAGCTAGTGGTTGTGAGGCGGCTATTTATAGCCTAGGGAGCAGCCGACATGATAAGACATAAATGCCCTTCAATGATATGACCTTTAGGTGGATAAGATATTTTGGGACAGGTGGCGCATGACACATCAGCAGTCGGAAATTTGAATATCAAATTCCTCGGGGCTATCATGTTCCTCCTTTGTGTAGGCAATCCATACGGTAATTCCTAACTCCTCGGTCGAGCAGATTCCTCAACGACCGGAAGAACTTCGTCTACATCCTTTGAAAAAATTAGTGAAGCGTATGAGATTTCCAAAGGCTTCACTCGAAGGGATTGGTAGGTGTAGGATTTTGAGTTGAGCATCACATGGAAAATTTTCCTTAGTATTTCCTCGACCCCCTTTATCAGTACGGTGTTTCCTATGACTCAAGAAAGAGAAAATGAAACCACGAAAACAAAAGTCTTCACGCTTCATGTTCCTCAAATGAATACCAAGTCTTCAAGGTCACACCAATTTGTTCACTTTCAAAGTGTTCAGAATATCAAAGTCTTCAGTCGAAGAACTTCATTTTTAGGGGTCGACTTTCTCTGTAAATATCAAACTCCTCATAGACTTATAAACCTGTGTACACTCACAAACGCATTAGTTCCTTAACCTATAAGTCTTCAATTCACCAAAATCACTAAGGGGCACTAGATGCACTTACAGTCTACATCATGTCATCTTACTTAAAGCGTTACTCTGTTCTCTTGAACTTAATACTCTAGATGCAGGCAGGAGTCAGTCGATGTGTGGAGTAATAGTAGTAGATGCAGAATCGTTTCGGTCTACTTGACACGGACTTGATGCATATATTCATAATCATTGCCTTGGATATTGTCATAACTTTGCACTTTTCTATCAATTGCTCGACAGTAATTTGTTTACCCACCGTATGTTTTCTTTCAAGAGAGAAGCCCCTATGGCCCCCGGGTCTATTTTCCATCATATATTTTCAGATCTATAAACCAAAAAAGCCTGAAAATACCTTGATGCAATTTATTTGTTTTTACTTTATTTCACGTTTTAAAAATCTTTTATACCTATCTCTATCAGATCTCACCTTTGCAATTGACCGTGAAGGGATTGACAACCCCTTTATCGCGTTGGGTGCAAGTGTTTGATTGTTTGTGCAGGTGCGTATATTGGAGACTACCTCCTACTGGATTGATACCTTGGTTATCTAACTAAGGAAATACTTATCTCTACTTTGCTGCATCACCCTTTCCTCTTCAAGGGAAAAACCAACACAAGCTCAAGAAGTAGCACGTACCTACTCTGATGCGGAGCATCCCACGATCATCCCCATGGACCTACAACCGTCTCATCAAGAGCCAAGAGGACCCATGACACGAGCTAGAGCTAGAGCTCTCGAGAACGAGGTGACCTCTTTCCTTATTGATATCACATATGATCCACTCGAGACATGGCTACTACCTAAGTCCGATATGCTATGCGTGATTAGGTGTCAAGGGAACCTCCAGGGTGCGCGTGAAGACGGACAAGCCGCCAAGTCCATGGATGAAGAGAACCAATGGAAACAAGCAAAATCACCTTCCAGGCCCCGGACATCCGGCCATGACCCCGGACATCCGGCCCCTGGAGACGCCACATCGCCCTCAGCCAACCTGCCCAAGTTCACAGGACCCGGACATCCGGCCTCCCCAGCCCAGACATCCGGCCCGTCCTGAGGTCCCGGATATCCGGCTCCCCAGCCCGGAAATCCGGCACCCCCCTTCCCGGTTCTGCTGAAACGACCGCTCTAGCCCGGACATCCGGGCTGAGAGCCCGTACATCCGGCGCCTCGCGAAGGCCCGGACATCCGGACCCCGGCCGGACGTCCGGCCTCCCACTGCCTTGATGTCTCGAGCCATGACCCTTGTACCCCTTCGCCCGAGACTACATATACTTGATCCCCTCCTCCTTTTAGGGTTAGCTTTGGATTTGCTCATATTTCGGTGTGAGAGCCTTTGCTCATCCACTTGGCTACTTCTCCTTTTGAGATCAGGACCTCTCTGGAGAAAGATCCCCCAAGCGGATTCAAGACCCCCTCCTAGGGTGGACCCATCAAGACCTCCTCTCGGAGAAGAACGGCTACCCTTGTATCTTTCCTTTGTTGATCTCGGATCTTGTGTCACTCTATGCATTCAATAATCTAGCACTTGTGTGATTGGTTTCTTGTCGGTTGAGTGACTTCTCCCTCGTTTTCCCTCTTGTTCTTCCGCGTGTTAAATGCGTGATTCACCGTAGGATCCGCTCCAACGTGAAAGATGCATACGTGAGGTTCCGCCCTACATCATCATGGTATCATGAGCCACGTTGATCACGTTTTGGAGCCCCTACCCCGTGTTTTCTAGCTTGATTTTGTTGTTTTTGTCCTAATTCCGAAAAATTCCCCACAAAAATAGCCCCCAAAATTTTTTGTGATTTGTTAGTGTGATGAAATTTTGTTGGATTTGATCCGTGGATTTCGTGTGTTGCAGGTAGATCTAGCTTTTCCCCATCTTTTCCCCAATTTTCATCCACAAATTCGCCCAAATTTGACCTGTTTTGACCTCTCCCACGCGGCGCTCATCGTGCCCGGACGTCCGGCCCAAGTACCCCGGACATCCGGCAGCCCGGACATCCGGCCCGATCAGCCCGGACATCCGGCGCCCCGGACATCCGGCTCCTAGCCCGGATTTCCGGCCCCTGCTAGCTTTGTTCCCTTCCACCACCCCGATCACCACCTAACTTTCGCCAAATTTCGTCCCGTGCCCACATACACTTCCACTTACCTCCACCGCTTCCGCATACCGCCACCATAGCCTTGCCCTATACCAATACCGACCGCGTTGCCAACTTTCGCCTTGAGAATTTGAGTTGTGGTTTTCCGTATCCTTTTGTGTTTCGGCTATCTAGGTACGGTTCAACATCAACATCACCACCGCTCATCTTCGTCAAGGACGGTAACATCGTCGACACCTTTGTCATTACTTGCAATTGCATTGATAAACATCATAGCCCATCTTTTGCGTAAACACCCATCGAGACTAGCCATTGAGTATTGCCGACAGCGTGACTTGTGCACTTTAGTGATCATACTCCATAGCATACATACCATACCAAAGTGGTGCATATCTTAGCATCAACTTGTGTGTCACAAAGTTGTCATCGCATACACAATTGCTATACGGGTTCGTGAAATCGCATGAGAAAAGAGCTCCAAAGAGAAAGAGCCAAACAAGCTTTTAAGCAAGAGAGAAAGATAAGCAAAGAGCTTATGAGCAAGAACCATAGCGTCATCAAACATTAAGATTGTCATACTTGATCATCTTGGATCAATACATCGACACACCATACATATAGCATACTTGGGATAGAAGTCGTTGCATTTTTGCTTAGTAGGTTGTGCACAAGTCGTATCCGCCTATTGTGCAATCGTGCTAGCGTCTCTCTAGTGTTGTGCAACAAGAGCATCTTGGTGAATTCCACATTTTGGCTCATCCTTGGTTGCATAACCCCATACTATCTATTTGCGCGTGTGTTTCCGTGTACCATATCTTGCTAGTGGTCTACTTGTTGCATATGCAAATTTGTGAATCGTTTCCAACTTTATTGAGTCTCACTTACAATTGCATCAAATTTTGTGCCACCATCCTAACCGAGCTCCACCATAAGCTTTTATTTGTGTAGGTGTGAGAACCGACAAGTATCGGTACCAAGAGTGCTATTTCATTGTCCGCATTTGAGTGAACTTGATTCATTTTCAACATCGGTCGAAAGGTACATTGGTATAAGTTCTTTTCCGTTCTACCACTCACATCTTGCTTGGAATGATGGATAGGCCAAGTTCTTCTACCAACCCACTCTTCATCGAGCAAGGCGACGACATGTCTTCATCGTCACCAAGAGCCACCTCTTTGGTGCTGTGAGCATTGCACCAAGAACAACAAGCAATGAGCGACCGATCGACAACCTCGCCACCGACTTGCGACTCTCCGAGCAGCGTACAAGAGACTACTTGACAACAAGTTCGGCGCTCACAAGCAAGAGAATGATGCAAGAATGGGCCGAGATCCGTCGTTAATGAAAGCGGCATCATTCCACTTCTTCATCATCAAAGGCCAGACGCTCGAGTCGACACTCCGGCGACACCTTCTACGACTCAAGTACACCGTCATCGAACTCTCTTGACGAGCATACGCCAAGATCGTCATGCATCTACG
This sequence comes from Aegilops bicornis, assembly GCA_021605145.1. NCBI lineage: Eukaryota > Viridiplantae > Streptophyta > Magnoliopsida > Poales > Poaceae > Aegilops > Aegilops bicornis. Next base: position 508,634,877 of record CM038673.1, read on the forward strand.
CAACCCGCTACATGACAAGCACTCACAAGAGCAAGTTGATGATCAAGTTCCTCGTCCTCAATCAAACCAAGAGGCTTTCGCTCAAGCTCAAAGCGGCAGCGTCTTAAATGCGCCAACAAGAGGAAGAAAGAGCACGTCGTCACCAAAGGCGAACAAGGCGCCAATGCTCAACGTCTTCAACAACAACAACGTGAAGCGCAAGGTCTTGAGGCATAGCGTGCCCTTCAAGAATCAAGTAGAGCCGTAAGCCAACCGCAATCATGAGCAGGCGCAATCAAGAGGAAGCCCTTGAGAAGAAATCCAAGAGAGGAACTACCAACCTCATGTACACCGTCAAGTTCCTCAAGCTCCTCCACAAGCTCGTCAAGCTCCACCTCAACCTCAAATTCAACAAGAGCAAGTTGATCATGGTCTTACTCCGCGCCAAGAGCAACATGAAGACGAGTACATCCCACGTCAAGGACGTCATCATCAACATCGCCAACAACACAATTAAGAGCAACGCTACGGCAAGCTAAAATTCACCATGCCCAAGTTCAATGGAAGCAATGACCCCGAAGACTACCTCTCATGGGCATTGAAGGTTGACAAAATCTTCCGCTTGCACAACTACGATGAAGCGAAGAAGATCGCTATGGCCTCCCTTGAGTTCCAAGACTATGTGCTCATATGGTGGGAACAAATCATTGGCTGACGACAAGCAAGAGGTGAACCTCCAATCACCACTTGGGCTCAAATGAAGGATGTCATGCGAGCACGTTTTGTGCCAACCTACTACAATCGCGACCTCTTCAAGAAACTCCAACTACTCAAGCAAGGAACAAAGAGCGTTGAAGAATACTACAAGGAGATGGAGATAGCAATGATTCGAGCCAATGTCAAGGAGGATGATGAGCAAACTATGGCACGTTTCTTGAATGGACTCAATCACCCCATCAAGAAGATCGCCGACTTCCAACCATACTCATCCCTCATTGAGCTCGTGCATCAAGCTACAAAGGCGGAGCATGAAGTGCAAGATGACTTCAAATGCGCCAAGTACTCATCCAAGACCCTACGGTCTCTCCAACAACCAACCTTCAACGACTCCTCCAACATCTACATCGACCAAGCCTTATTCAAGAAATGACGACAAGTCAAGTTACAAGAAAACTTCGACAAGCTCAAGTCGTCCTCCTCCTACTACAAGCAACTTCAAGCCGCGTGCTTCATCCTCTACTCCGACCGATGAGACCATCAAGACAAGCTCCTTCAAGTGTTTCACTTGCGGCGGCCGAGCCACAAGTCATCTGAATGCACCAACAAGCGCACAATGATCCTCAACGACGATGGCACATATGACTCCATGAGTGAAGAGGAAATGGAAGCTCTTGAGCAAGTGGCCATGCACCGACAAGTAAATGAAGATGAAGATGATCAAGTCTTTTGCGATGAGGATTCGAGCCCCGCTCTCGTTGTCTCCAAGGTCTTGACTCTTCAACATCAACAAGAAGAAGACCAACGATGCCACATCTTTCACACAAAAGCCGGCATCAATGGGCCGGTCCATCAAAGGTCATCATCGATGGAGGTAGTTGCCACAACTTGGCAAGTGAAGAACTATGCTCCAAGCTACAATTGGTCGAAAGGAAGCATCCGCACCCTACAAGGTTCAATGGCTAAGTGACTCGGCACTATCTGAGTCGAGCATACGGTCCAAGTCTCCTTCAAAATTGGGCGCTTACGAAGACACATTGGAGTGTGGCGTAGTCCCAATGACCGTTGTCACCTACTCCTTGATGCGACCATGGCAATTCGACCGTGGTGTCATCCACAATGGGCGCACCAATCACTATAGCTTCAAAATGAAAGGGAAAGAATATGTGCTCGACCTATGTCTCCTAGTCAAGTAATAGCCGACAAGCAAGCCACCCATCATAGAGAGAAGAGTGAGAAAGTGATCCACCCAAAAGTGAGTGAGAGCCACAAGCCAAACTTGAGCGACTCTTCGCCTAGAGAGAAAAACCTTATCCTATTTGCCACCAAAAGTGAGATGAGAGAAGTGTGTGAGAACCCATCTACCGTGATGCACTTTGTCCTTGTGTGCAAGGATGGAGAAACAAAAACTAACACCATTCACGAGCTACCTTTGGTGTTTCAATCTCTTTTGCAGGAATTCCAAGATGTTTTCCCCGATGAGCTACCTCCGGGTCTACCTCCTCTTGAGGCATTGAGCATCGAATCGACCTCATTCGGGCGCCATTACCAAACAAAGCTCCATACCGAGTCAATCCGGAAGAAACCAAGGAGATTCAGCAGCAAGTACAACAACTCATCGACAACGGTCATGTACGTGAAAGCTTAAGCCCTTGTGCCGTTCGGTTATTCTTGTGCCTAAGCCCGATGGAAGTTTCCGCTTGTGTTTCGATTGTAGACCTATCAATGCTATTACCGTTCGATATAGGCATCCCATTCCTCGCTTAGATGACATGCTTGATGAACTTAGTGGAGCCAACTTTTTCTAAAAAATTGATCTTAAAAGTGGCTATTATGAAATCCGCATACAAGAGGGTGATGAATGGAAAACTGCTTTCAAAACCAAATTTGGTTTATATGAGTGGTTAGTGATGCCCATGGGTCTCTCGGAAGCTCCCGGTACTTTTGTGCATCTTATGCATCATGTGCTTCGTCCTTACATTGGAGTCTTTGTTGTGGTTTACTTTGATGACATTCTTGTGTTTAGCAAAACCATGAAAGAGCACATCAATCATGTAAAATCTGTGTTGCAAACTCTTCGCAAGGAAAGCCTTTATGCAAACTTGAAAAATGCACTTTTGGAGTTGACAAAGTGGTTTTCTTGGGTTTTGTTGTTTCCTCAAAGGGTGTCCATGTTGATGAATCAAAATTGAAGCAATCAAAACTTGGCCCCAACCAACCAATTTGCAACAAGTCGAAGTTTTCTTGGTCTTGCGGGTTTTTATAAATTAAGCTTTGTGAAAGATTTTAGCACAATTGCCGCTCCTTTGCATGCTTTGAGCAAGAAGAATACTCCCTTTGTTTGGGGAACCTTGCAATCAACCGCTTTTGATGAGCTCAAGTCTTTGCTTACTCATGCTCCGATTCTTGCTTTGCCCAATTTTGACAAAACTTTTGAGGTTCATTGTGATGCAAGTGGTACGGAATTGGCGGAGTTTTGATGCAAGAAAAAGCGAGCCATTGCTTATTTTAGTGAAAAACTCTCCGGTGCTCAACAATTATCCCATCTATGACAAAGAATTGTATGCTTTAGTGCGTGTGCTCCATGTTTGGGAACATTACCTTAGACCTCATGAGTTTGTCATCCATACCGATCATGAAAGCAGCTTAAGTATCTCAAAGGTCAAACTAAATTAAACAAGCGTCATGCCAAATGGAGTGAATTCATTGAATCTTTTCCTTATGTGATCAAGTACATTAAGGGTAAAGAAAATGTAGTTCTTAACGCTTTCACGCATATGCATGCTTGTCACTCAACTTGAGTTGAATGTCATTGGTTTTGAGCATATAAAAGACTTGTATGAGCATGATCCATCTTTTGCTTCTCCTTATGCTAAGTGTTTGGCGCTTGTCGTCTTGGGAACAATATTACATCAAGGATGGTTATCTTATGAGAGCTAACAAACTTTGTATTCCCGAGTCTTCTCTTCGTTTGCTCCTTTTGCAAGAGGCTCATGGAGGCGGACTCATGGGACACTTGATAGCGACAAGACATTAGCCACGCTCTCCAACAACTACTTTTGGCCCAAGATGTTCCATGACGTACAACGCTTCACCAACCGATGCTATACATGTCATAAAGCTAAGTCTAAAGCTCAATCTCATGGTCTTTACATGCCTCTTCCTATCCCATATCAACCATGGGAAGACATTAGTATGGATTTTGTACTTGGTTTGCCTAGGACTCAAAATGGCAAGGATTCCGTGTTTGTTGTTGTGGATAGATTTTCTAAGATGGCACATTTCATACCTTGCAACAAGATAGACGATGCTTCACATGTTGCAACTCTCTTTTGTAGGGAAATCTTGCGACTTCATGGCGTACCAAAGACAATCGTCTCCGATCGTGACGTCAAGTTCTTGAGTTACTTTTGGAAGACCCTATGTGCCAAGCTCGGAATCAAGCTCTTGTTCTCCTCGGCATACCATCCTCAAACCGGCGGCCAAACGGAGGTGACGAACCGCACACTATCCACTCTACTTCGTGTCTTGATCAAGAAGAACATCAAGGAATGGGAAGCATGTCTACCCATCGCCGAAATGCCTACAACCGTGCAAGACATTCAACAACCGGCAAGTCCCCCTTGAGGTCGTCTCGGTTTCAACCCGTTGTCCCCATTTGACATTCTACCACTTCCTCTCCAAGGCGCACCAACATGGATGCAAGCGAGCAGGCAAGCTACATCAAGAAGATGCCGCGAAGACACAAGGCACACCATTGGCGCCAAGTACAACGCCAAGCAAACAAGCTCAACGCCAACAAGCAACCCATCGTCTTCAACATTGGTGATCTAGTGTGGCTACACCTTCGCATGAGACCGCTTCCCCAAAGAGCATAAGTCCAAGCTTCTCCCTCGAGCCGATGGACCTTTCAAGGTGCTATGCGCTTCTAGCGACAACGCCTACAAGATCGACATACCTCGCGACAAGTACAGCGTGGCGACATCTTCAACGTCAAGGACCTTGCACCTTTCCATGGAGATGAAGCCTTTGATCCGAGGCGGATCTCTCCCAAGGGGAGATGATGCGGAGCATCCACGATCATCCCCATGGACCTACAACCGTCTCATCAAGAGCCAAGAGGACCCATGACCACGAGCTAGAGCTAGAGCTCTAGAGCGAGGTGACCTCTTTCCTTATTGATATCACATATGATCCACTCGAGACATGGCTACTACCTAAGTCCGATATGCTATGCGTGATTAGGTGTCAGGGAACCTCCAGGAGTGCGGCGTGAAGGCGGACAAGCCGCCAAGTCCATGGATGAAGAGAACCAATGGAAACAAGCAAAATCACCTTCCGGGCCCGGACATCCGGCCATGACCCCGGACATCCGGCCCCTGGAGACGCCACATCGCCCTCAGCCAACCTGCCCAAGTTCACAGGACCCGGACATCCGGCCTCCCCAGCCCGGACATCCGGCCCGTCCCGAGGTCCCGGAAATCCGGCACCCCCCTTCCCGGTTCTGCTGAAACGACCGCTCTAGCCCGGACATCCGGGCTGAGAGCCCGGACATCCGGCGCCTCGCGAAGGCCCGGACATCCGGCCCGACGCCCGGACGTCCGGCCTCCCACTACTGTAGTGATGTCTCGAGCCATGACCCTTGTACCCCTTCATGAGACTACATATACTTGATCCCTCCTCCTTTTAGGGTTAGCTTTGGATTTGCTCATATTTGATTGTGAGAGCCTTTGCTCATCCACTTGGCTACTTCTCCTTTTGAGATCGGGACCTCTCTGGAGAAAGATCCCCCAAGCGGATTCAAGACCCCCCTCTAGGGTGGACCCATCAAGACCTCCTCTCGGAGAAACGACTACCCTTGTATCTTTCCATTGTTGATCTCGGATCTTGTGTCACTCTATGCATTCAATAATCTAGCACTTGTGTGATTGGTTTCTTGTCGGTTGAGTGACTTCTCCCTCGTTTTCCCTCTTGTTCTTCCGCGTGTTAAATGCGTGATTCACCGTAGGATCCGCTCCAACGTGAAAGATCGCCCACGTAGGGTTCCGCCCTACATCATACTCCCTCCTTCCGGTTTTTTGGTCCACTTTGTACTCAATTCATGGGCTCGGTTTCCTCAAGAAATTGTCTTTACCAACGTATTAATATCGGGAATGCATGCTTGAACAACGAACAATTAAACCTTGCATGCAACATTTTGACAAAGCATTGACATATGAACATGTGAATGTGAGGGACTACAACCTCGTGCATGCATGCAACAGTCACACGTACACATGCACGTAAAAGCAGCGCATGACGCCCTAATGCATGCAAGACAAAGCACCTGCAGCCGGAACATACACGGTCATGCTCAAGTGATCAACCTATACTTGCATGCACACACATACTCAACCGAGGTGAGGTAGTGACCGAATAAACACTAGAGAATGTATATATTGCCCGTAATGGCGTATTATGAAGTCCACCGACCATATTTTTACAAATATCTGATGACAATAAGTGTATTTATCTTGTTCCAAATTAAGACATATTAACCGGAAGTATGAACTAGCATTACTTTGTTGTGTCCCGTCAACTTGCAGAATGAGGAGAAGCTTGCGCGTTGTGGCTCGCGGGACAAAGGATAAACTTTTGACTAACACAATCTCTCCCTCGCTTAGGCGGTGGACGTGCAATAGTTAATTCGGTGTCATATTGCCAGAAGCATACACTGTACTAGTACCATCATTGTTTGACCTTCTGAAGAGGCGAAGAGTCAAGTGCAAAGTTTACTATAGTAGTACCCCGAGTTGTATTACGTAGTACTACTAGTACTACTACTTACCATACAGGTACTACTCGGAACCGCATGGTGGAGCGTCTACACTCTTATTTTATTTTAATCTGTGATAAAGCAATCTTCAACACATTTGCTTCTCTTCGAGGGTTCTCGCATGTCATAATGGAAGTTGATTGCATGGAAAACTTGCCACAATTATAGCTTAATTCTGGCTCCTATCCTGTTAGAAATAGGAGCGCTCAGTAATATTTTCTCTTTTTATGTTATTCAGCATGTAAATAGGCCAGCAAACCTTGCGGTGCATCTTTGTCTTGAACCGTGCTTGCTGCGCTTTGAATGTAATGAGGCGGCTTGATGAAACACCTCACCTCCTTTTTGTGGGGTACTTCACTTCCTAGTGACCGATCTCTTGGCTGATTGTCCTAAGAATGCTTATATATGAATAAAAGCTCTATCATTTACCCATAAAAATATTAAGCCTTAACTAGCACTACTTTGGTGTGCCCGTCAACTCATGAGCGAGGAGAAGCTTGCGGGACAAGGTGAAGCTTGCTTCGCCCTCTCGTCTACCTCAAGCGCAATGGCTCGTAGGACGAGGAGAGACTTTTGACTAATAAAAACTACCCTCGCACAGGAGGTGGACGTGCATCAGTTCATTCGGTGTCAGATTGCCAGAGGCATACACTATATTACCATCAACATTGTTACGACTTCACGAAGAGCCGAAGAGCCAAGCGCAAGGTTTAGTAATGCAGTAGTACATTACTACTAGTATCTGGTACTAGGAACCATATGGTGGGCGTTTGTACTCTTATTTTATCTTAATCTCGATGAAGTACACATTTATTAGGAGAAGTCCGGAAAAGCGGCAGCCCAATGATGACCCACAAGTATATGGGGTCAATTGTCGCCTTTTCGATAAGTAAAGAGTGTCGAACCTTGAGGAGGAGAAGGAAATGATAAGTGGTTTGACAAGGTATTGTTATGCGCAAGTGCTAAAATTGTAAGTAGTGGAGTAGTTTGATAGCAAGATAATTTGTAACGAGCAAATGTAAGAAAGTAGTAACAAAAAGTACAACAAGGTAGCCAAATCCTTTTGAGGCAAAGGACAGGCCAAAAGCGGTTTCTTATGATAAGCAAAGTGTTCTTGAGGGTACAAGAATTTCATCTAGTCACTTTCATCATGTTGGCTTAATTAGGTGTTCGGTGCTTTGATAATTTAATATGTGGGTGGACCGGTGCTTAGGTGTTGTTCTTAATTGAACAAGCCTCCTACTTATGATTAACCCTCTACTTAAGCATCCACAACTACGAGAAAAGTATTAAGAATAAATTCCAACCATAACATTAAACTTTTGGATCCAATCGGTCCCTTACGGAATAATGCATAAACAGGGTTTTAAGCTTCTGTCACTCTCGCAACCCATCATCTAGTAACTACTCCACAATGCATTCCCTTAGGCCCAAATATGGTGAAGTGTCATGTAGTCGACGTTCACATGACACCACTAAGAGAATGACAACATACATATCATCAAAATATCGAACACATATCAAGTTCGCATGATTACTTGCAACATGATTTCTCCCTTGACCTCAAGAAAAAAATTAACTACTCACAAATGATAAACATTGGGTATTAAATAGCATAATGGATCTGAACATAATCTTCCACCAAATAAACCATATAGTAATCAACACTACTAGTTACCCACAAGCACCAATCTATAGTTTTGATACAAAGATTGAACACAAGAGATAAACTAGGGTTTGAGAGGAGTTGGTGCTGTGAAGATGTTGATGAAGATAGCCCTCCCAAGATGGGAGAGTTGTTGGTGATGATGATGGCGATGATTTTGCCCTCAGGAAGGAAGTTCCCCGACGAAATCGCTCCACTTGAGGGCAAAGTGCTCCTTCCCAAGTTCCAAGTTCCATAGCTGATTATATAGCCAAATGTTCTCTTTCTAGTGGACTTTCGGAGGTTTGGGAGTGTTCAATCCCGGACTTTATTTCTCAACTTGTTGTAAACCATCTCGCTATCATTTGAGAAATAAAGTTTATCGTCAAAAAAATAAAAAACGGACACGCGTCGTTGGAGTTGCCCTTATATAGGGCGTTTCACGGGCCGCGCGGCCCATAGCCAGGTCTGCCCCTTATATGCTGGCTGTGGGTGGGGAGAAAAATCAGGCGCTTCGATACCTCCTAAGACTGGAACAGGAAAACCTAGCCGAAATCGACACCTCTCCCAATTCCTCCCCACCCGTACCAGGCTAGCCCAGATGGGATCGCCGCCTCCGGCGCCGCCGAAGTGGGTTATACTGCCCCGCGTTCCGCAAGTGTGCCGTGATCTCGGCGCCGACTTCTCCCTCACACTTGGCAAGCCCCCACACCTCACCGAGCTCGCCGTATCCCGCATCTTGCCCCTGACGGCGTCTCCGTCGACTGTTTCCCCTTGGTCCATGCCGCCGATTCGTCCGGAATCCTCCTCGTCTCCGCCACCTACGGCCGCTCCATGGGCCCTCCCTCCGCCGACAAGCAGGCGGGGGATTACACGACGAACTACTTCGCCTGGCATGCCGCCATCGACTACACCCACCGCCTCCCGCCACATGAGGACTCTGTAAAGCACACCGGCAACGTCGGCCTCGTCGTCGCCCCGCGAGGCGACGACAAGTACCTATTCATGGTCGCCGAGCTCCTGCCCGCCGGCGACGGCGACCACCGCCAGTCTACTCTGCTATTGGTCATATGGTCGTGAATGGGTGAAGAAAATTCTTCCCTTTCCCCTCAAATGCCCTTGGTCTAGTGCCCGTACATTCTCGCACCAAGGGAAGCTCTGGTGGTTGGATCTTTCGCAAGGTCTTCTCTGCTGTGATCCCTTTGCTGAAGAGCCGGAGCTCCTCTTCGTGCCACTCCCTGATGATATAGATACACACACTCGAGGCAGAGATGTCAGCAACCATCGCTGTGTAAATCTGAGCAATGATGCGCTGTGGTTAGCGGAGATGACTTACCACCGCCGTGCGCTGTTTGTTAAGATGTGGAAGCTGGGCACTCAAGGGCAATGGACTCCCGATTACACAGTTAAGTTTGCGGATATCTGGGCTGACAGGAGCTACAAGGAAACTGGACTACCGAAGAAGAAGCCGGCATTGGTAGCCATCAACCCTGATGATCCTGAGGTGCTTTACTTCGTTTTGGAGGGTAATCTCCTCGAAGTTAACATCTGTGCCAAAAGAATTGAGCTGTGTGTGGCTTTCAGCCCTACAACAAATTTGAAAATAGACCAGGGGTCCTCGCAATTCATCCTCACTTGGAATCTTCCGACATCGATAGTTTCATCATCAGGTGATACAAATGTTGTGTTTTTGCAAACTGCTCGGCATTACTTGTTACCGTTTGAGTTATTGTGTTGCTTTGCTGAATTGATTTTGTGTGCATAAAGTCTAGATATCATTACTCATCTACAATGCCATCCGTTTGTACTGCCCAGATTACATGTGAAATCGAGAATGTATTAGTAGCTTGGACTATGTCATTCTGGAGTTTCGCCAGATAATGTTGTTTGGTTTGCTGAATCGGTTATGTTTGCTGCATAGTTTACCTATATGGAATAACACACATATACTGTGTAGCTTATGTAAGACATCATGAATGGGTTTGAAAGTTGAGTCGTGTCGCTCTGAAGTTTGTCTTTACATTGTTGTGTTGAATTAATTATGTTTGCTGTATACCATGGTTCTCATTTATTCTCTAAAATCTTGTCCATGCATACTGTTTAGATTACATAATAAGCGAGAAAGGTTTTGAAACTTTTGAGTTGTGTGGTTCTGGAGTTTATGCCGTATATCATTCTGTAGCTTTGCTGAATCGATAGTGTTTGCTGCATAGAGTATATATATTGCTTTAATCATCTAGATTCTAGTTGATGTATGTGTTTACCACTTGGATTACACAAGACATTTAAAGCTGATTTGTTTTTACATGACAAATTGAGAAAGGAGCTGTGTTCATATCCTTTCATTTTCAGTAGGACGAAAGCAAGAACGGTCTGCGAGGATTCAGCTTTTGATACGATTGCAGATTCGTTCACCAATGCATCGCTAGTGTGCTTGATGATATGGAATTTAATCAGCTGGCTATGACTGCAATTGAATACCTTAACCAGAGCGAAAGGAAGAGGTAATTGTGCCCTAACTTATTTGATGCTAAAGTTGACCACGTTGGATTTGTTATTGACATTTGCTATTTTATAGAAGGTCAAGTTCAGATTGTCTAAGCGTCTCTGCCAATGTTATTTTGACGAGGAGGCTAGTACTTCCCACAGAAAGCAATATATCCATATGAACTTCTATGTTCACACGGAGTCTGAAAGGCTTCCTCAGCTTGTGTTTGCGGAGTTTGTCGAATCTAATAGGAGCGATGATTGTTCCTGGGATTTGTTGTCATGCAAAACTATAACCAAGAACAGTCCTGGTACATTTTATTTCCTCTCAATAGTTGTTCTAATTTTGGATTAATCCTTGTTCATCTATTGACAGAAGGGAGTTATTTTGAGATACACATAGTCAATAATTGTAAAATCTGAACTTCTCCTAAGATCTTTCTTGGTATAAGGATTGCACACGTTATACTAGTAGATGTAGATATATCTAAAAAAGTACTTCCTATGTAAACTTTTATAAGACATTTTAGATCACTACTTATAAAAGTTTACAGAGGGAGCACTTTCTAATATTAAAGATTTACCTAGTTTATTAATATATTGCAACAACAGTAGTGCAGTACTTTGTTGGACCAGGCTAGTTAACATGAACATATGGTTCGGTACTTGGTTGAACTTGGTTACATCAGAATATTAGATGAACTAGATGCTGAGCTATGCTCCTTTGTTCACTATTATGCGCCTTATAACTAGAAATCAACCTAGTACTTTAATCCAATTTAATGTTACTACTGAGCCCTACAAGCTGTAGCCCTCAAGCTTCTAATGGTGTACTAATAGACAAGACTAAGAGTTAATGACAGTAGTTCTTTCTAGGAGTAAATGGCAAGCAGTTTTATGTATTTTGATGTGTTAGGTGTTGAGGCCTTGTGCCTATCGTGACCAAATTGTGCGGCGATTAGTGTTCCAAATTTTAGCGGCAGTAATTATGTACCACAATCTTGCAGAAATTCACTTTGCCAGAAAATTGTTCAAATCTTTGAGACATGCTATTAAAGAACAACGTACTAAGAGCATGCGTATTCTCAAGTATTGATGTGACTTACTCCAATGCTACAAAAGTCTTGTTGTTTTGGACATTGAAATTTTCACCAATATGGATCTTCGACCATTACCTTCTCTATTCATTTGTTACTAAAGTTACAGAAAATATGAGGACATGAAAGTACTTTGACAAACCTATTACTTGGTTCCACAATATTTATCCCAAATGCATATCTAGGAGGTACCAAACTAAAAGGCGATTTGATATAATCCAACCATACTTGCTCTCAGCGATAAATTAGTTGTTCTCTATTTAAATAGAATCAAGTATGTTAAGATTCCATCAAATATTAATTGACTCCATCTTGTGAATTCTGACGAGGGGTTTGATGTTGTAAAATGGAGGGAGTAGTACCATCTTCATATAAAGCATATAAATAGATTTACATATATTAGTGGTTGGCGGTGTCACGACCGAAGTGCCTCAAGATCCTAGAAGTTAGTTCACGGGCCCTTTCGGGACCCCTAGGCCGCTATACGGCTTGGCCATCAGCCTGACTTGGAAGGCCCGGAGAAGGAAGGAACCGACCTCCTTGCTGTGCAAGACAAGGAGGCCAAACCGCCAGGAGATCCTTCAACCACGTTAGAACTTACTAGACTCTTTAACCCTAGGCCCCTGGCATCCTTTATAATCTCATGGTTGGGCTAATCGATACCTTCATTATGCCTACGATCCCTGATATTTGTCTTGTCCTCTGTACCCTCATCCAATCAATACAATAAGAGCAGGAGTAGGGTTTTACCTCCATAGCGCGAGGGCCTGAACCTGGGTAAATTGTCTCCTATTTCTCCTTTGGGCTTTCCAGCTAGTTGCAGGACCCTATCGAGGGGCCTCCGGAATTCACACCAACAGTGAGTGTGCGGACATGGGTCGTGCTTGCGGGCCGAGATCCGGATGGATCGACATCAATCATGCCGCCTTCGCTCACAGGTAGATGTTTGCTTTTGGCGATGAAGCGCATCACCGACTCGGCGAAGCAGATTGAGTCGTTGACACCTACAAGCCATGCAGATTCTCCTCTTGAGGCATGGAATTCATCGCCCGACTTCATGTGGCGAGCACTTCTCTGGGCCAGACGCCTTCTTGAGCACATGAGTCGGGAATCGAAGTTCCTCAGGGAGATTCTTCGTCTTTCCGCGCAGCCTAGAGCTATCTGTCCTGGAAGAACTTGGTCAAGCTTTGGGTACAATCAGTTTCCCTTGTGTGCTCATACATCGGTTAAGCCCGGGCCTTGACGGCTAGATCCGCGTGTCCAAGCGAGCCATCATCACATCCGCCATCATTAGACCGGTAAAACCTATGGGGGCGTTTGGCGATGAGGGCACTGTTCGGTAGCTCACCGGCTCGGCTTAAGCGTATCCATGGCGGAGCTGGCCCGAAACGGCGCCCGAAGCTGGCTTCTCGGATCGAACCAGCGTCCACGTACAAAAGCTGGGAGCTGGTGTTTCGTAGATCCCGAAATCGCAAGAGTTGGAGTTCGGGCTATTTACGGCGAGCTGCCACCGAAGTGGAAGAAAGCGTTTCGTCAGCGAAGAGAAGACCGGGCGACTCCTTTCCCTCCCTACCGGGCCATAAGCGAGCTTAATGGGCCAGCGCTCCAACTTGGGCCAAGTTTGGCCTGTCCTCAAGCGAAAAAAGCTGCCAGCCCATGCGCTGCGAGAGAAAAGCGGGCTGGCACACCGAACGTTTTTCTGATCGCTAGCTTTCATTTGGGAAGCTGGCATACGAAACGGGAAGCTGGATTTCAGGATTTTCAGGAGTTGGGAAGCTGCCGAACAGGCCCTAAAACCCGCCCTCTTGCCATTTCCTATTGGAATCGCGTAGGGGGCACTTGATGTACCCGGATCTGTATCGTTTCGTGATGGCGACTCTGCCGCACTCGCAGCTCTCGCCGTCATTGGTCCGAACTTGACACGGAAATATCGGCGCCAAAGCCCGAATGCGGTTGGATTGCTGGGAAACACTCGCACACAATGTGTAGAATACCGTTTGGTGTTAGGTGATGAAGTTGGAGCTAGTAGAAGTAGCGGAGGCCACAAAAAAAAATTGTGGCAACGACATACTCCCTCCGTCCCAAAATTCTTGTCTTTAGATTTGTCTAAATATGGATGTATTAAGTCACGTTTTAGTATTAGATACATCCGTATCTAGAAAAATCTAAGACAAGAATTTTGGGACAGAGAAAATACCTACTGAGGAAGGACACATACAAGATCCACTTTGCATCGCGCGCCGTCGGAGAGACCTTCGCCATGCCATTAGTCGCTGTCATCGGCGACCTCCAGACAACATGGTCCTGGCGAGGCTGTTGAGCTAAGGCGGGACGCTGTTGATGTCATTGGGGGGGGGGGGTGGTTTTGCCCTTGTGCCGCCGCTGCCCTTGCTCAAAGTGTTGCCTTTCATTTCGTTGTTGCTGCGACTCTTGGTTGATTGGGGGCCATTGGTAGGTGGTGGCGCGGAGTGGTGGAGAAAGGTAGGAGCTTGAGCTCAGAGGCATGGAAATGGAAGCTTGGGCTAAAGGAACGATGGGGGCAAAGAAATGGGAGAGGTGTGGCACGGTTGGGTGCGGATCTCCCTAGAAAGCCCGATGGGAGGCTAAATGTAAATGCGTTAATGTCGTGACACGCGGCCACAATCTTACGCCATATCCCTACTAGGTGCGGAATCAAGGTGCTCCATAAATGGCACCTGAGCACGAGGAGTCACCTTCAGTGCATCCTCTCGGCTGATTGGGTGTGGCCTTTGTGGGCCCCACGACCCATCACGTCCTCCGCTTTGACCGGCCGGTCGGCGGAGGTGGTCCGCTTGACTAGATGAGCAAGCTAGAGTGCGACTCTCGACCGAGCATTCATCACGGAGATTCAAAGTGCATCTTGGCAAATGAGCTCGCGGAGGCTGACTCCGTACAAAGAGATGTCCGGGGGTTGGATATTTATTGAAACAAAATGAGACCGGTGCACTGCATCACACATTGCCTCAAGGCAGGTTGACCGCATAACCTATCTTTTGTGGAACTTCATGAACCTGCCAAGACCTCGGTGAGCCCCACGACCCATCACGTCCTCCGCTTTGACCGACGGTCAGCGGAGGTGGTCCGGCTTGACTAGATGAGCAAGCTAGGTGCGACTCTCGACCCGTGCATTCATCACGGAGATTCAAAGTGCATCTTGGCAAATGAGCTCGCGGAGGCTGACTCCGTACAAAGAGATGTCCGGGGGTTGGATATTTATTGAAACAAAATGAGACCGGTGCACTGCATCACACATTGCCTCAAGGCAGGTTGACACGCAACCTATCTTTTGTGGAACTTCATGAACCTGCCAAGACCTCGGTGAGCTACCGGAAGATGGCGAATTCAGATTGGCCGAAGAACGGAAGATGCCAAATCCTTGAGCCTGTTCGGGGGCTGCTGACGGTGTCATTGCCAGTGGTGCCTCAAGAGTCAAGACCCGGGAAGTCTGCCCACTAGACCGGCTCAGGACCCTTAGGCTGCTATACGGCTTGGGCCGTCGGCCTTGGCCTCGAGAAGGAAGTAACCGGCATCCTTGCCGTGCAAGACAAGGACCCCTAGGCCGCTATACGGCTTGGGCCGTCAGCCCGGCTTGGCCTCGAGAAGGAAGTAACCGGCATCCTTGCCGTGCAAGACAAGGAGGCTGAACCACCAGCCTTAGAACCGACTGGGAGTCTGCAACCCTAGGCCCTTAGCATCCTTTATAAGCCGTGGATAGGCACGCTTTTAGTCATCACCCTTTGGTATACCTACGGTCCCCTGAGGTTTGTCTTGTACTCCGTACCCCCATCAAATCAATCAATACAATAAGGGCAGGAGTAGTTTTTTACCTCCACTGCGAGGGCCTGAACCTGGGTAAATCGTCTCCTGTTTCCCTTCTGGGCTTCTGGCTAGTCATGGCACCCTACTGAGGGGTCTGCTGGAATTCACACTAACAGTTGTCAACTAACTCTAGAGCTGCATCTATTTGAGGATGAATGATGGAGGCAGTACAAAATAAGCACTGCTATTCTAAATGGTGGAGAAGCAGTTCTCTTTTGCTAAATACCTCTCACATCATTTCACTTGTACATGCCCTTCTTTCTGGCCAACCAAACAGCCTAAGTGCCTGTTTGGGTGTCAAATAAACCTTTCTTAAATATTTTGAGAAGAGTGCTTCACAATGGGCCTTTAACTTACAAGGGTATTGAGTCTAAAACTAAGCTCCTAATCAGAGTGTAAGAATATATTTTAATTCATCCAAGCATGACAATTTCTTCTTCCATGTTTAGTTTTATTTTCTCTTTTGATATAGCCAAGTTTCTGGAGATGGTGGCATATTAATAAATTATCAATACCCTGATCATCCACAAGCCTAATCCAAATTTTTGTTTGTGGTGCTTACTGGTTTATGCAAACTTGTTGTAGCAACTGGCACAGGTCCTTTTGCTTGATTATCATATAGTTTTTATTAGCTGTGATGCTAATAGCTAGACAGCATGTGGATGATGAAAGCTGGTGCTAACTTTGCTTTGAAGATACCAAATATGCGAATATCTATTGTGTGGCAATGGTTTGTTGTTGGTACTTTGATTAGATACAATGCGTTAGGTTATCTCTGCACATCTTTTTATTATCATTGAGCTCAGATTTTGGTATAATTCTGGTGGTTATGTAGAAATATCATTTTATTTGTAAATATCCTTTTTCTCTTGTTGATAAAACACTGTGAGTAGGCCTCTCATCTGTTCTTCAATAGAGCTTTTTCTCTGTTCTCCAACCGCATGGATGGTTGGATGTGCCGTAATGCCCGAAAGTGGCATCTCCTGAAACAACATATTATGATGTTGTGTTCATCCCAGGATACCCTAACGCATAAGCTAGATACTTGTTCATACTAGATGATCTCATTTGAAGGATTGTATTTGTGTCATATTATACGAAGAGCTTATGGATCTTGGAGATTGCTAATACAAGATTGATTTCTTGAGGGCGGACATTTTCAGTTACTGAAATCACTTGTTTTTTTGTAGGCGGTCTGTATAACACAAATGTTGATGTGGGGCAGAAGAGGAAGAGATCACTTCGTTGTTATGCATGCGAGGGTAAAATGAAGCATCCAAGAAGCGGATTTTCAGCTGGGTGTCGTGCTGATGCTAGCTACGACTGAGCGTTAAGTGCAGATGATGACAACACTCCGCCTGCTCTTCTTTAGGTTAAGGGTGTCTTGTTTGCGGGATTCTTATGCTTTGCTAGACATTTGGATTTGAACTAATCAACCTATGTTTACGTGCCAAATTATGGAACTAGTGTATTATACGTATATATGCAATCACTATACCACATTAGCAATTTGGAGTCTCTTTAGTCGCGACGATCAATATCCATGGGTGATTAGATAGCAAAAAAAACATGGGTGATTGTTCAAAACGCCTGTAACAATAAGCATTCACAGTATACGGGGTTGTTATATTACCATAGCCATCAGAGGTCAGACTGCAGCCCAAATAGAGTAAAATGCATAGAACCATCACATTGGTGTCACGATTAGTGAAAAACTACCGTTTTATGAATCTTGACATTTTGCACCGCACCATATTTCTGACAGTGGCCAAAATTATTAAGCTATTTTCTAAGCATGTTTTGACGTAGCTGAGTTCTCGCGAGCCGATAGTGGTGACGGCGCGGCGTTAATGACCGTTGATTGCTTTGTCGGAAGTGGCTGGATCAGAATGCACCAGAGCGCGCGCTCTTTCCCTCGTTCACTTGCGCTCCCCTCCCTCCTACCTCACCCTCCCTCACCTCTCTCATGGGGCATGGTGGCGGCGACATATGTCGAAGGCGGCGTTAGATCCGTTAGCAATGGCGTGGTGGGGACAGAGCATCAAGCTTGACGGCGCTTGGTCGACATCAACGCCGACCACCGTGCCTCGGTCTTCTCTTCACGAAGGCGGCCGGACACATGCGTCGGCGGCGATCTTTGGATGGACTCACCGCGAGCGGCGGCCGCGTCGGCGTGTTTCCCCTTCTTGGCACCTTTGTTGCTGTTCGGCCGCCCATCTGACGCGCCCGGAGTCGGCGCGTCCGGCTTGTAGGTCTCCTTGGCCTTCTCGAGGATGCGCCGGACTTCCGCCCACGTATCGCACTTGTCAATGCGCTTGTAAACGTGGAGTACTTGAACTCGGCGTCGTTGTTGCTCTGCCGTCTGAGCCGAACATGCGCGGCAAGCTGCGTGAGACGAACAAAGCGGTTGGCGGTACACGGCGAAGAGAGGCGGAGACCGGCGTGGCATACCGATCCTCAATCTTTGGCGCCGCTCTCCGGCGGCGGCCACCTCCTCGGCGACCCCATGCCATTTGTTGCCGCCCCACAGATCGCCCCAATGGTTCGCCATCGCCTTCGACCCAGCGCATGTAGAAGCCTTTGAAGTAGGGGTCGGCGAGCTTGCGCTTCGCCGAACTTCGGCCTTGATGTGCGCCCGATCGTCTCAATGCTCACGGTTCGCGCCGGTGGTCGGGTCGAGGCAGACGACTTTCCATGCTTCGGCGAGACATTCCTCCTCCTTGGATGCCCACTTGATGCGCGGCTCGCCTGACCTGGCCGTCCGCTTCTTCTTCTTGCGCCTCCTCGCCGCCTCCTCCTCCTCCTCCTCCTCCTCGTCCTCCGCCTCCTGCTCCTCGTCGCCGAAGACGTAGCCGAGCTCGCTGTCCATGCCGCCGCTGAGATCCACCGTCTCATCCGCGGTGAACCCGAGGCGATGGCGGCAGCGGCGAACCTTCCGCGATGATGTCGTCCATGTCGGCCTCGGTCTCGTTAGGCGTTGCCGAGTGCGAAGAAGGCGATCTTGGCGGAGAGGGGCGTCGGGGAGGACAGCGTATCTTGCGGCGGTAGTTGTATGGAGGGTCTTGCACGCCCGGTGAAGGCGGGCGAGGGCGTCTTATTTGGGCCGGGTGTCCGAGAAAGTGACGTTTAGGTTGAACCCACGTCGCGCGTCCCGTCGGCGTAGCCGGCGATCCCCATGGCTGCGGCGTCGGAGACCCGACGCCTTCTTGCCCTGTAGCGTCTTGCAGCGTGGTTGCCGGGGGGATTCATCATCCCCGTACGAGTCCCCTCGGCCTCGGCCTGGTCCGCGGAAGTGGCAGCGGCACCCGCAGCCGCGCGTGCCGCGTTGTCACGGCCTTCTTGGCGAGGGCCCTGTTCTGCCGGTCGGCGGTGACGGCCTCCCGTCGCTATACTTCTACCCTCCAATCGGCGTTTTTCATGCCCGGCGGCTTGAGCAATGGCGCCTTGACTTCCTCTGCTTTGGTGGCGGCAGGCGGTCGCGGTTCTTGGCCAGCGAAGACGACGTGCTTCTTCGGTGCCATGGCGGCCGGGTGAGGCGGCGGGAGGGAGAATGGCGGAGGAAAGGAGAAAATGGGAGGAACTGGTGAAAAGCGGGAAGAAAGCGGCAGAAGAGGCATTCGACTTCGCCCGGCTGAAGCGGACCCACGCGTCCTTTTCGCTTGTGCTGGCGCCCCAGGCGCCTGGTTCTGCCTGGGTCCACCGGCACCAGTTTCGGCCCGAGCCGGTGAAAAACAGGCTTGGGGGGGGGAGGGTGACTGGGCCGTTTTTTCGGCACTGGCACGGCAAAAACGCCTGAGGAGGACCTGTTGAGGGCGCGGCTGAAGATGCTCTAAGGGCCGATGGCGGCGTAGCAAGGGCACCCTAGCGAGGAGGAGGATTGTTGTAGCATCAACTTATTGCGCTCATAAATCGCTACTATGGGCGGGGACGGATATTGCCCGTAGGGTGGTGGAGGAGCCACCCAAATGTGCCCCGTACATGAGCTACATTCCCCTCTCAAGCTCTCCCCTATGTCTATATTTCGTTGCTGCAAATTAGGGTTCTAGATTTGGAATATAGGCTTCGAACGCTGCAAATTAGGGTATGAAATACTACTTGTTAGCTGACTTGATACTAGTTTATGAATGGTACTGAATGTTTCTATGATTTAGGGTTCTGAATTTATTGAATGTTTCTATCCTATTTGACTGGATTTACTATTAGCTAATGTTCTCTGAATCTTTTAGGGTGTTTTGTCTATCTGAATTTATGGTTTATGTCTGTCTCAATGTACTCAATGTTTCCCTTAATTTAGGGTTCTTGTCTGTCTAATCTGCCGAGTTACTGAATGTTCTTTGTCAAATTAGGGTTATTGTCCGTGTGGTTGAATTTTCTGAATGTTGTCTAAAAATAGGGTTTCAGCCTGGTGTAGTTTCTGAATGTTGCTTTGGAATGAGCACTCATTTTCTGAATGTTGGTTTGAAAATAGGGTTTCAGTCTATGTGAATTTGTAGTTATCTGAACTTGTGTCTGCATTTGTCTGAATCATGTATGAATTTACTCTGATTTTTGGTTGAATTGTGCCTCGATTATAATTACTTTACTTGAGTTGTTTTCCATAGTTAAATTTTTGGTTTGGGAAATAAGCACGACCATTTACTCCTCCGACCGCACCACTTAACTTCTCTCTTCCCTTCTCATCTTTAAATACAAAAGATCACTCCACGTCTTCCACCAAAACTGCCCTCTCCATCCAACTTCCATACAAACCACCACACAACACAAAACCTTCATCCCCATGGCGTTTGGCCTAGGATGGCACCATGCTCTGGAGGAGATGTTCGTTGGCGACACCAAGGAACTCTCTACGCGCATGAGATCACCACTTTGGACGAATAGGGTTCGAGGAGTGAAGACTCTTAGGGGCAGCCGAAAGCTGTTGGAATCCCTTCTCTGTTGCCTAGAGGCACGTTGGCCATATAAAACTATCCGTCCTGCCAGCTTCTTCACCATTTTAGTGAATTTCCCGGGCAACCATTTGGCGCCCAGAATCTTGCTAATCATGGCTGCCCGCACTCCGTGGGCTTGCCGCCACTTGTGTGCATCTTGACGAAAAGAATTTGAGGCAGAGCCCGAAGTGGGGCTTGATCCAAAGAAATGCCTCACAAAAAGTGATGTGGCTGACGATGTGATGGACGGAGTTGCACTAGTAGAAAATAGGTCTTTCGTTCGGGCTTGGCCAACCCATTGGTACCGGGACCCATAGGGGAATTCGTCCCTGTTCGTGACTCTAGGGGGCTGGCCGGGGCCTCGTGGGCATTGGTCCCGGTTCGTATGGACCAATTTGTCCTGGTTCCAAGCACGAACTGGGACCAATGGTCCTCGCTCCTGGCCCACAACCATTGGTTCCGGTTTGTGGCTTGAACCGGGACAGAATGCTGGGATTTAGTCCCGGTTTCTACCATGAACCGGGACAAATGAGTTGCCTATATATATATACCCTATCGCCACAGCAGAGCACTCCACAGTGCTCTATTTTTTCTGGCCGGCGAGGGGAGGACATTTGGGTGCTCTAGCTCACCTCCTATGCACATGAGGTGTTCGATGAAATGTACGAGCCACACTAGTTAATATTTCTCCTCTCGAAACTCGACCTCCGAGCTCCATTTTCCCCGAGATTTGTCTAGGTTTAGCGGTCTGTCACGTCCCGTCCCCGTCTTCACCGCCGTCGATCGCGCGCGTCGTCGACACTACCGTGGTGAGCCTTTTGTTCTTATCTTTTTTTTGAAAGAAAAAAAATTCTTACTTCAGATAGATACTTGTCTAATTTTTCTTACTTTTATTATTCCTTGTTATTATATAGTGCGATGGTTTTGGTATCCGCCCCCGTCGGCCCTCGTCCTGTCTATGATTCAGATGTGGTATATATTATCTTTTGATAACTATTTGGTTCATTTATTGTTTATGACAATTATGCCGACCAATGTGAGATAGATTTTATTTATCTAGGAGGTGGTTGAACCGGAAATTCCAACCGACCCTATTGTCGAGAGGTTAAATTTAGTTAAAAAAGAAAACAATTACTTGAAGGAAAAAATAAGAAAATTTGAGGAAGAGAAGATGATATTGGAGTTGCATGTTGCGGATGTCGTCGATGATCACAAGATCAAGATGGATGCAATGCGGTTGAAGATTAGAAAGATTAGAAAATATGCCATTCATACTGAGGCTTGGAATCATTATGAAGTTGGATCAGTTGTTACCTTGGTTGCGATTATGATCGCATTTGTTGTTGCATTGAAATGTTTTACATAATTTCAATGTATGGTTTAATTAGATGCTCTGGAGAGCTAGATGTTGTTCAATGAGAACTATGTATGTACTTTGGTTTTAATGTGATGATGAACTTCTATTAATTTGGTCACTCATCTATTCATGAGAAGGTTGAAAATTGACGATGTGGCTTTGAATGGTGCATTTTGAACACGGAAAAACTATGGAGTTCAAATAATTTCAAAAAAATGAAATCCCTTTGTAATGCGAGTTTAGTGGTGAAACCACGATACTTGAAAGAGATTGTCCGTTTTGTACGAAGTGCATCCAGCTTTTGCCGTAACCCTCTCTACTTTCTTGCACATGCTATGTGGGTGAAATGATGATACCATGCCAACTTTCAACCTTTTTGAGTTCATTTCAAATGGTTTTCAATTTCATGGTCTTATAGCTCAAAATAATCAAGAAATGCATGAAAAATAACAAATGAAGTCGAGAAAGGGTTGAAAATTGATGATGTGGCTTTGAATGGTGCATTTTGAACACAGAAAAACTATGGAGTTCAAATAAGTTCAAAAAATGAAATCCCTTTGTAATGCATTTAGTTTCAGATGAAACCCTTATACTTCGAAAGAGATTGTCCGTTTTGTGCAAGAAGTGCATCCAGTTTTTGCCGTAAC
This sequence comes from Aegilops bicornis, assembly GCA_021605145.1. Lineage (NCBI taxonomy): Eukaryota > Viridiplantae > Streptophyta > Magnoliopsida > Poales > Poaceae > Aegilops > Aegilops bicornis. The sequence goes on from CM038673.1 coordinate 508,657,389, forward strand.
CCTCTCTACTTTCTTGCACATGCTATGTGGGTGAAATGATGATACCATGCCAACTTTCAACCTTTTCAGAGTTCATTTCAAATGCTTTTCAATTTCAGGGTCTGATAGCTCACAATAATCAAGAATGCATGAAAAATAACAAATAAAGTCAGAAAGGGTTGAAATTTGATGATGTGGCTTTGAATGATGCATTTTGAACACAGAAAAACTATGGAGTTCAAATAAGTTCAAAAAAATGAAATCCCTTTGTAACAGACGAGTTTCGGGATGAAACCCTGATACTTCGAAAGAGATTGTCCGTTTTGTACACGAAGTGCATCCAGTTTTTGCCGTAACCCTCTCTACTTTCTTGCACATGCTATGTGGGTGAAATGATGATACCATGCCAACTTTCAACCTTTTCAGAGTTCATTTCAAATGGTTTTCAATTTCATGGTCTTATAGCTCAAAATAATCAAATGCATGAAAAATAACAAATGAAGTCAGAAAGGGTTGAAAATTGATGATGTGGCTTTGAATGGTGCATTTTGAACACAGAAAAACTATGGAGTTCAAATAAGTTCAAAAAAATGAAATCCCTTTGTAACAGTCGAGTTTTGTGATGAAACCCTTATACTTCGAAAGAGATTGTCCGTTTTGTGCACGAAGTGCATCTAGTTTTTTCCGTAACCCTCTCTACTTTCTTGCACATGCTATGTGGGTGAAATGATGATACCATGCCAACTTTCAACCTTTTCAGAGTTTATTTCAAACGCTTTTCAATTTCATGGTCTTATAGCTCAAAATAATCAGTAAATGCATGAAAAATAACAAATAAAGTCAGAAAGGGTTGAAATTTGATGATGTGGCTTTGAATGATGCATTTTGAACACAGAAAAACTATGGAGTTCAAATAAGTTCAAAAAAATGAAATCCCTTTGTAATGAGGCAGGTTTAGGGATGAAACCACGATACTTCGAAAGAGATTGTCCGTTTTGTACACGAAGTGCATCCTGTTTTTGCCGTAACCCTCTCTACTTTCTTGCACATGCTATGTGGGTGAAATGATGATACCATGCCAACTTTCAACCTTTTCAGAGTTCATTTCAAATGCTTTTCAATTTCATGGTCTTATAGTTCAAAATAATCAGTAAATGCATGAAAAACAACAAATGAAGTCAGAAAGGCTTGAAAATTGATGATGTGTCTTTGAATGGTGCATTTTGAACACAGAAAAACTATGGAGTTAAAATAAGTTCAAAAAAATGAAATCCCTTTGTAACAGACGAGTTACCGTATGAAACCCTGATAACAAAAATGAAATCCCTTTGTAACAGACGAGTTTCAGTATGAAATCCCTTTGTTTCAGAGTTCATAAATAACTTTTTGTTACAAACTTTAATAGCAAAAAGAATTATCATAAAATAAAATAAATAAGTAATTTGAAACAAAATAATATAAACTTTAATAAAATATATAGGTAGAAACAAAATAAAATAAAATAAACTTTAATAACATAAATATAATTTATGAAACTAAAATTATCAAAGTATTTTCTGTTCAAAATCATTAAAAGCAAAAAGATTTTTCATAAAGAACTTTTTTTGTTAGAAACTTGAATAACAAAAAGAATTATCATAAAATAAAATAAATAAGTAATTATAAACAAAATAAAATAAAATAAGTATTTTTTTGTAAGTAGAAACAAAACAAAATAAATAAAGCAAAAAAGAAAACAAAAAACTGGGAAAAAATAAAAAATTTGCCACCTACTAGGCCACCACGGCCTGAATATGATTAGAAACCCATCCATGGGCCAGGAATCAGGCCCGCAGAAGGCCTAACAGGCCCACAGGCATATCAGTGTCAGTTTAGGCCCATAGGCCTGCAGTTCAGAGGAGTTCGAGAGGGAAGAGGCAACGGGGCTTATAAACAGGTGCCGGACGATTCCAACTAGCGAGGTGGGGCTAAACTCCCACCACCACCCCGCTGTGCAAGGCCACTGGACCCGGTTAGTGGCACCAACCGGGACTAAAGGGTGGCTTTGGTCCCGGTTGGTGTTACCAACCGGTACCAATGCCCCCCGTTAGTCCCGGTTGGTGCCACCAACCGGGAACAAAGGCCTCGCTTCCGCCCTTTGGGTTCTTTGAAAAGTGACCTTTGGTCCCGTTGGTGGCACCAACCGACTAAAGGGTGCATTGGTCCCGGTTGGTGCCACGAACCAGTACCAATGCCCTGGGTATATAAGAAAACACTTAGCAGTTTCGACCAAATCCATCACTTCTTCTCCCCCGACGCCCCTGCTCCTCCTCGCCGTCGCCGCCCGACGCCCCTACTCCACATCGTCGCCGCCAGGCTGCCCCGACGCCTCCGCCGCCTCGCCCTGTCGCTCACGCCTCGCCCGCCATGCCGCCATCTTCGCCTGACGCTGCCTCGCCGCCACACGCCTCCCCGACACCGCCGCCGCCCTCAAGGCCGCCGCCTCGCCATCACTTGCCCTCCCTCTCAGTGAGCATCAAGCGCCTCTGCCGGCCCCGCCGCCGTCATGCTATTTTTTAGTTATACATGCTATTTTTTTTACATGTTTTTAGATTTTTATATATGTATGTATTTTTTAGATATATGTAATTTTTTATGTATGTTCATATATGTATGTATGTATTTTTTACATGTTTTTTGTAAGTATGTATGTATTTTTTCAATTGTAATGATGTTTTAAAGTATACATATATGCAAAAGTTAGATTTTAGAATTTTTTTATCTATATACGTTCTCTGATTTAGTACATTTTAGGTTAGTTTAATTTTTAGAAAATTTTTATATATCTAGCTAGGAAAGGAAGAAGAAGAAAAAGAATGAGAGGAAAAAGGAAAATAAGAAGAGGAAGAAAGGAGAAGAAGAGGAGAGGAAGAAGAGGAGAAATAAATAAGAAAAGGAAAAAAGAAGAAAAAAAAGAGGAGAAGAAGAAAGGAATAGAGGAGAAGAAGAGAAAATATAATATTTTTCTATTTTCTCTTCTCCTCTTTTTTTTCTTCGATCTTCTCTTATATTTCTTTCTTCTTCTCCTCTTTTTTATTTCTTCTTTTGTCTTCTTATTTTTTATCGGGTATGTCATTGTCGATATACCCCCTCCCGATAACTTCAACACGAGGGGGTCGATATACCCCTCCCGATAACATTATTTTCCCATGTATGTATGTAAATCGTTGTCGATATAACCCCCTCCCGGATAACTTCAACATGAGGGGCGGTCGATATATATACCCCCTCTCGACCGTGATAACTTATACCAAGGGAGCACCCCCCGGCCCTCTCGCTCGACCAAAACTCTCGAGGACACCCAAACCCTAGAAAAACGATGTCGGTCTCCTACCCCCTCCCGCCGCGCCCCTACCCGACAAACTCTCTCGAGGCCACCCAAATTTACCAAGTTAAAAGAGCATTGTCGTCGAGGCCACCCCAAACCATTGAAGCATTGTCGAGGCCACCCCAAACCCTTGAAGCGTTGCCGAGGCCACCCCAAACCCTAGAGAAGTAGCGTCGAGGCCACTAATATGATCCCTTATTGTGATTAGCTAGCTAGTTCTACGTTTGCCACTAATATATCCATCTGCCATGTTTGAATAATAATTGCCATGTTGTAAATATTTGCAGAAACTATGGAGCACCCCCGAGACGAAGCAACAGAAGCAATGTTGGGAGACATAATTGCAAAAGGAAGTGATGTCGTCTTGTCGTATCTCAACGACACCGATGGTCTGGAAGGACAGGGTGAAGAAGAAGACTATGATTATGATGGCTCCGGTGACCCAATGCCCGGTACAAGAACAAGACCGTGATGACGGCTCCAGTGACCGAACCGAGTCCAGCCAGGTATATATATATATATATATATTAGTTAAGCCTGTGCTGACTAGCTAATTGATGCATTCATTGTTTTCGTATGTACACATATTAATTAACTCTCGTCTTTCTTCTTTTTTCTAGCCCTCCGGATCGAGCACAACTTCGGTAAAGAGACGAGGCCCAAGAAAAAGTTGCGCTCGGATGAAAGGTTTGAGATCACAGCAATCGTAGCGATGGCAAGCCGATTGAACCCATTCGGACAAAGGATGCATTCTTTGCTTTCGGTCACGGGGTTCTTGTTAGGGACAAGATCCCGATCAAGATCCACCAATGGTTAAAGCCTAAGAATGAAGACCCTGAGGTGTCTTATGTCTCTGATATGCAGAAAGATGATCTTTGGACAACGCTTAAGGCAAATTTCACCCTACCGCCAGAGGAGGATCCGGAGAAGCCAGTTAAAGAGCAATTGATCAAGTCTCATGCTCTTAAGAAGATGGCAAAACTATTTAGGAGGTGGAAGAATGAGCTGAAAACAGAGTTTGCCGACGAAGAAAAGACACCAGAATTCACCGGAAAGTATGAGAAGGTCAGAGATCACTGGCCCGCATTTGTGGCCCACAAGGCATCGGACAAGAGTAAGAAGATGTCAGCGACAAACAAGAAAAATGCCGCGAAGAAGAAGCATCACCATCACACGGGGTCAGGTGGCTACCTCAAAGCCCGACCGTTGTGGGCCAAGGCTGAGAATGACCTGATTGATAAAGGGCCAGGAGAGGAGGAAGAAAGTGGAGCATAGCCAACTGCAGGCGCTGCACGCAAGGGTACAAGGGCTAGAGGAATGAGAAGCAAATCGCAGCAAACGACCTGCCGAAGCTTCCCCTGAAGCTACCCCGCCATCTCAGCGGAGAAGCAGCGTGGCTTCCACCGAGCAGCTTCAGCTGGAGCCTGTCTTCACGGCTCCTGCTGGCTACCCCGTGGATGCTATCTCAGAGTCTCAACATTGCCACCTTATGACGCAATGGATGAAATTTAAAGTCAACGCGGCTGTTGGCTCTGTTTTACCTACTGAACCTGGCGCAACCTACCACTGCCGGTCGATTCCAGAAGGATATGCTAGGGTGATGGTGGATGAAATAACAGACGGATTTGAGGACCTTGAGCTTGACCACCCTACGGGTGAAGGGGAGATTCGGCTGGGTTCTTCTCTGAAGACTCCATGCCTATGGCGGAAGGAGCTCATCAACCTTCCAAACTAGACGCCTCCGCCTCCTCCTCCTCCTCCTCCTCCGGTGAGTTAGGGCACTCCGCCTCCTCCTCCGCCTCCTCCTCCGGTGAGTGATCAGGGCACTCAGCCTCCTCCTTTGGTGAGTGATCAGGGCGCTTAGCCTCCTTCTCCGGCGCGTGGCGGCACTCCGCCTCCTTCTCACTTTCAAGGCCGGCTACCGAGCAGCCAGCCTCCTCCTTCTCCACCTCGTCAACAAGGGCGGATCAAGAGACCCGCCGCTGCTCCGGCTGCTCCGGCGTGTCGTAGTCCTTCTCCTCCGCCTGTAAGAAAGGAAAGACAGCCGCAGCCGCTCCGTCTGCTCCGGCGTCTAGCAGTACAGCCAGAGGCGGGAGGCAATACAGATTCGGTCCTTCTCTGAAGACTCCAAAGAAGTTACCATACGAGAGGAGCCTGGAGGAAAACATGAAGATCGTGCGAGCCGAAGTGAAGAACTTCTTTGAAGGGGTGAAAGCAAAGAAACATCCACCTCCGAAGGAGAAGATAGATCTGGTAAAGCAAAGCGACTCTGGCTGCCCTGAAGAAACCATCAAAGTCTCCGGCGAAAGGCAACTATGAGCGCATTATTGAAAAGTCATTTATCGAAGCGGAGCGGTCGGGAAGTACTGTCAGTGATCAAAGGTTAGCAGAACGATGAGCTGGGAAAAAATTGCCCAGCTCGGCGAACAAGCGAACCAATCGTTCCCCCCGCTCCAGGTGTCTAGCGATATCGTCGCTAATGATCCGGGCGGGATGGTGCTCGGTTATAACAATATGGGAGATTACCTGCCCGACGATGTACATTATGATTTCTTGGAGGTGGACGAACACAAATACGAGTACGGGAAGCCTCTCGTCAAAGATGAAAGATCTCTAACAACGATGATGCGAAGATACCATGATTGGTACATGAAAACCTGCAGAGAGTCTGAGGGGAGGAATATTTTGACGCTGAGAGTTAGAGAGGAACATGACCTCGTTGGAATTGAACTGTTGAATGTTCCATTTGAGGAGTTCTTCGCGTTTTTCAATCAAAAGGCCCTCGATAAATTAATGATCACGTGTTACTGCCTGTAAGTAGTACTACTTCTATCATTAAGTCTCTCTATATAGGTCAGCTCTTTCATTGCATGTATTTTTAATTATCCTCACTATATTATGCAGATTGAAGATCGCCGAATTGAAGAAAAGACAAATCGGTGATATTGGGTTCATTAACACAAATCTCATAGATGCATATATGGTTGAATTTCAGGCCAGAGATACCAAGGCCAAGCTACTACAATCATTTGTATTAAATCAAAACAAAGCTATAATACTCTTCCCTTACAACTTCAAGTGAGTGTTACTGTCTTGTGCATATTCGGTTTCCCTTATTAGTCGAGGTTATAGTAATGTAATTGATGAGTTAAGCATGCGTGCACATCTTTCACTATATTCTCCTAGAGATTAAGCTTGAGCAGGGACTAGTAACTGGCGTGGGTCTAACTCTGACAGTAAGATAGGGGGGTAGGAATGGAGAGGCAAGATCCTAGCTATGGAGTAGTTGTATACGCAATATGTTTACGAGTTCAGGCCCTTCTCGGAGGAAGTAACAGCCCTACGTCTCGGAGCCCGGAGGCGGTTGACTGTATTATGTGCGTATGAGTTACAGGGGTGCGAACCCTTGACACTGAGGAGGGGGGTGGCTTATATAGAGTTCGCTGCACCCTCCCGCCTCGCTATGCAGGTTTAAGGTACATTAAGATCGGGGTTCTTGGTAACGCCCACATAAAGTGCTATGATGACCATGAAAGCTATTGAATGACCGACCGTTTGTGTGCGGTGGCTTTAGATCTTCCGGGCGGTCGAGTGGTTGGCTTCATGGTCGAGTGTCTTCAAGTCCGTCGAGTGGAACCCTTCCAGGTCGACTGAAAGGTAGTTTCTTCTAGAGATGTCCTTGGGGAGGGTATCTTGGATAGGTCCATGACCCTACCCTAGGTACATGACTTCATCATTAGCCCACGAATGGATCGAGGTTTGAGTGGGGAAGGAGTTGAACATACTTCCGACCCATTCTTGTGCTGCGGGTGCGTCTTGTCTTGGATCAATGAACTTAGGTGACGACATCAACTTCTTTTTCAGTCGCCTTGATCCATTCTTTGCATCTGTCGAGTGCATTTTCTGTACTTGGAGAACTCCGAATGACAGGACGGAGGAAATCTTCTGTCTGACGATTCACTCTGCGGCGCACGGATTTAGCGGGATTCGAATTTCGGGAAGCGAGCGAGGCGGAGGAAGCCGCAGTAATCGGACGGGATAAGGCAGGGATGCCTCGATCTCCGTGCCACCTTTTTCGCCATGTATCACGCGGGCGACTGTTGCGGGATTTGACAGGATCGCCCGGGCCTACCAGTCAGTCACTCGGAAGCGACCTCATATAAGGTCCCGGACGGGGGTTATTAAACAGTGCGCTCTCATTTTCTCCTCCCTTCTCCAGATTTATCCACTGCGTTCGCCTCCATCTCTGAGCTGCTGCTCCATGCGCATTTCGCCGGCGACAATGGTGAAGGAAAAGACGGCAGCCCTGGAACGGGCGAAGAAGGCGACGACAAAGGCGAAGGGAAGGGTGACCAGTCGGGGTGGATCTTCATCGAGGGCCGGCCTGCCGCAGAGCTGGATCCAGGGCGACTGGATCCGCTCGACGATTCGTCAAGCGGATCTTGACGACCTGGCCAATGGAGGACCGATCCCCCATGGGTCGGCGCGGCTTCGGGGAAGGAATCCGAGCCGCAGCCGGAAGAGGGTGAGGTCGTTCTCTTGGCCACTCATGTTGACCGTGGGTTTTCTTTGCCACCACATCCTTTCTTTCAGGGATTTCTGAACTTCTTTGGTGCGCAACTCCACCACTTCACACCCAACACCATCGTGTACCTCGCTGCTTTTGTATCTTTGTGCGAGAATTTCTTGGGTTGTCGGCCTCATTGGGGTCTTTTCAAGCACATTTTCACTTGTCGTTCCCAGACGGTGAAAAAGGCCAATCCGAGTGACGAGAGAACACAAGTGATTCAGATGTGTGGGGGTCTCGGGTTCAGATGAGGGGAAAAAGTGCATTTCCGGCCATGATCCTTCCCGACTCGGTTCGTGGGTGGCAGTCGACCTGGTTTTACTTCAAAGACCAGCCGACGCCAGGGCAGTCGACCAGACTTCCCCCTTTTTCCATGGACCGAGTGATGAAGCCTTCCTCTTTGAAGGTGATCCCGGAGGAGAAAGCGCAGGTTAAGGTGTTGGTCGAGCGTGTAGTCCAGCTTATCCGTGACGGGGTCACCGGCATGGATCTCTTGGAAGTCTTCCTCCGACGACGCATCCAACCGCTTAAATATAAAGATCATCCGATGTGGATGTATTTTGGCACTGAGGACACCACTCGGATGCACCCAGAGGAGGTCGAGGAGGACACACTGGAGAGGTGGTTAGCTGCCATCACCGGGAACAAGGACAACCCTCGAGGGGCAAGGAGGATTCCCCCACTTGACCAATCATATGAAGTAGACAAGGTCTGATTCTGCATCTCCGACTGTGACTTTGTTTTCTTTATTCTGGTCGACTGACTTTTGTCTTGTTCGTTGTCTTCCAGGCTACCACTGAGATGTACTCGATGCCCAATGGGGCGCAGGAACAGGTCGAGGAAGAGGAGGGAAGCGGAGGTGAAAGTCAGGAGGAGTGGCAATCTGATGGTGAGGAGGACAGAGATGACGATGACTCTGGCGAGGAGGAGGAGGAGGAAGAGGAGGAGGAAGTCAATCCTCCTCGCACGGAAAGGCGATCCAAGCTTGCCCATGACCCCGCAGTTGAGCGTGGCAAGGCTATTGCGCCTGTCGGGCAGTCGACGAAACACCCTCGGACGACCTCTCCGGTGCCGACCGAAAAAGCGCCGAAGCAACCTCGAGCGACGTCATCAAAGCCTACGAAGGCCCTGCCCAAGATGAGGGTGGCCATTCCCACCATTTCCGGGTAACAGCGGAACTTGCGTTTTCTTGTTTAGCATGGATATACTTTTGGTCGACTCGTTGACTGATCAACTGATTTCTGAAATCTGCAGCGCTGCCACCTCCGAGACCTCATCCAGGAACGAAGACCAGGAAATGGAAGATGCTACTACCTCTAACCTTGGTATGATCTCTATAGATTCGCTTTTGGTCGATTGGATTTCCGTTTTTAACTTTGAATCTTTCCTGCAGTCCCACCTCATGTCATTGATCTCCCTGATGACGACGATGAGGCACCGCTAAGGAAGAGGAAGAATAAAAAGGCGCGTGCTGGCAAGACTGCTCAGGTTGTATCAGTGCCTGAGACGCTGGTTCATGAAGGTGGCAACATCACTCGGACTTACGTGTATTTATTTGTGCCGACGAGTGTCCGGCCTTCATCGTCGACTGCTGATCCGCCTTCCCTTTTCGCCACACACCACGTCCAGGAGGACCAAGTGGGTGCTGCTAAGGAGGCTATACGCCAGGCGGGGATCATGATGGAGCAGGTGAAGGTGGTCCGAGAAGCTAGTCAAGCGGCTTACGATGCTAGCTCAGCTCTTCAGAGCAACGTCCAGGTTAGTTGGTCACCGCTTGCTCTGTTAGGATATGCTACCTGAAAACTCTTCTTTCCGAAGATCTTTGTATCTGTACACCCACTGGGTGTGTCGATTGAATTTTTGGATTTGTGGGGGCACGCTGAGTGCACCCACTGGGTGTAGTCCCGAGACTATGGTGGATCTTTGGTAGTCGATCGTAGTCTTTATAATTCAATTTCTTTGCTAACGTCTTCACTCGGTCCGGTGGGACCATGTCGAATGGAATCTTGGAACCGGTGGGGCACGCTGAGTGCACCCACTGGTGTAGTCCCTAAGACTATGGTCGCATCACCGGGCGATCGACTATAGTCTGAAGAACTGTCTCTTTTTTTTAGATCATGATGATACCGTGGCTGACTGCTGACAGTTAGCTATGGTTTTAGGATCATAACCTTTCTGCCTCTTTCGGTCGACTGGTCGAACCGAGTTGGTAAAACCAGCGGGGGCACGCTGAGTGCACCCACTGGGTGTAGACCCGAGACTACTGTTGAATATTTTGATTCGGCTGTAGTCTTAGAAATGCTACGATCTTTCCTTAGCCACTCGGAAGCGACCTATCTTTAATGTCTGTCGATTAACTCTTCGCAGAAATCCTGCGAGCTTGTGGCTTGCTATACTGAATGTGAGAACAAACAGATCCAGCTCAACCTTGACTTGAAGCTTGCTCAGGAGAACTTGCAGAAGGCGAGAGACGAAGCAAAAGGTATGGCTGGTGAGAATTTGATGACTGTCTTTATCTTTCTGCCCATTCCTAATTCTAATCTCATTGTCATTTTGCAGATAAAATGGAGGAGGCTCTGAAGAAGAAGGACCATGACCTTGCAGAGGCACAGAAAGCGGCTTTGGACAAAACAAAGCTCGCGGAAGAAAAACTGGCTTCAGTCGGTAAACTTGAAGAGGAGAACGCCAATCTGAAAGTTGCTCTCGACGCGGCCAACAAGGAGGTCAGCCGACTGAAGAATGACAAGATAGCTCTGAGTGACAAGGCGGGCGAACTGGCGGGGAAGAGGAATGATCTGGAGGCTTATCTGGGAGGGCTCGCCAAGAAGTTATTCCTCATGCTTGAAGGTAATCTATTTTATCCGACTGACTTGTTATCACCGACTCATCATAGGACCGTTAGCTTGAACTCGAGTTGCGTTTACAGAATTCTGCCAGAACTTTGAGGAGGAGACCAGTCGAGTGGAGACAAGCCTGGACCCCATCAACTCTCCTGTGAAGGATGAAGCCGCTATGAATGTGCTCCGACTGGAGTCTCGTGTTGCTGGTGTGGTGGACTATCTCGCTCGACTGAAATCTGCAATGTCGCGGATCGACTCAACACTCTGGCCAGACCAGATGCTTCAAAATGACCTCGAGTCTTTAATGACTCGACTGAATGACGTTACAAGTCGAGTGCAGGAATGGAAAAAGTCTTCTGCTAGGTGTGGTGCCGATGTTGCTCGTCACTGATGCGTGTTCACCGGCAAGGAGGCGCGAGAGGAAAAGTCAAGGCGTCCATCAAAGTTTCCAATACCAAGAAGTACGACTTCCAATCTTTCATGGATACCTTCATTGCCGCTGCCACGGATTCTTGTGAATCGACTGGACCAGTTTGTCGCGCCTTCCAGGTCCTCACTTTGAGGAGTAAAAACTTCTATGCTTCGCCTTAAATTTTCCTCGGAATGCCGAGTGGTTTTGTAACCGATAAACTTTCACAGGCTTGACGCCTGAGCACTTCTGAATCCGTAGGATGTTATCTGAACTTGGCTTATCATTGAATATGCTTTCATTTGCCTTCGAGCGAACTTTGTTCTTCACTCGAATATACTTCAGTGTTTGGGATGCAGCTCCGAGGTGGATAATCCAGTCGACCTGCACTTCGTCGTCCTTGCGGATCGGAATGGACCGCACGTTGTACTTGTGGCGCAGCTTCGAAGGAGAAGGTAGCAGTCGACATGTACCTCGTCGTCCTTGCGGATCGGAATGGACCGCATGTTGTACTTGTGGCGCAGCTCCGAAGGAGAAAGTAACAGTCGACCTGCACCTCGTCGTCCTTGCGGATCGGGATGGATTTCTTACTTAGGCAAGTACTCAGACTGCAGCTAAGCCTCCGAGTGGGAGGTTTGCTCTCCACTCGGTAGGATTTTTTCAACACTTAGGCGAGCATCGGATCAGCTTAAGCCCCGAGTGGGAGGTTTGCTCTCCACTCGGTAGGATTTTTCAAACTTAGGCAAGCATCTTGGATCAAGCTAAGCCCCCGAGTGGGAGGTTTGCTCTCCACTCGGTGGGATTTTTCAAACTTAGGCGTAGTCTTGGATTGCAGCTAAGCCCCCGAGTGGGAGGTTCGCTCTCCACTCGGTAGGATTTTTCAAACTTAGGAAAGTACTGGACTGCAGCTAAGCCCCTGAGTGGGAGGTTTGCTCTCCACTCGGTAGGATTTTTGTGGCATAGCTCTGAAGGAGAAGGCAGCAGTCGACCTGCACCTCGTCGTCCTTGCAAAGCGCACATTGTATTAAATACTTAGGCGAGTACTTGGACTGCAGCTAAGCCCCCGAGTGGGAGGCTGGCTCACCACTCGGTAGGATTTTAAACACTTAGGCGAGTACTTGGACTGTAGCTAAGCCCCCGAGTGGGAGGCTGGCTCACCACTCGGTAGGATTTTAAACACTTAGGCGAGTACTTGGACTACAACTAAGCCCCCCGAGTGGGAGGCGGCTCACCACTCGGTGGGATTTTAAACACTTAGGCGAGTACTTGGACTGCAGCTAAGCCCCGAGTGGGAGGCTGGCTCACCACTCAGTAGGATTTTAAACACTTAGGCTAAACGGATTCGTTAGCTAAACCCCGAGTGGGAGGCTGGCTCACCACTCGGTAAGGATTTTTACAAACTTAGGCTAAACGGATTCACAGCCTAAGCCACCCACCTGGGGGATTTTTATGTAAACAAAAAGTAATAACAATCATCGGGAAAATTATAACATTCTTGACTTGATAAACAATCTCTGAGAGGTACTTTTATTACACTCATCCGAAAGTGAGTACTTAAGTATAAAAGGCGGAGCAGCTCCGCATTCCAAGCTCGAGGCTCATCAATCAGCGATCGATGTTGTAAAGATGGTATGCTCCATTGTGGAGAACTCTGGTGACGATGAAGGGACCTTCCCAAGTGGGAGCGAGCTTGTGTGGTTTTTCTTGATCCACTCGGAGGACCAAGTCTCCTTCTTGGAAGGCTCGACTCTTCACATTTCTGGCATGGAATCGATGCAAGTCTTGCTGATAGATAGTCGAGAGGATCAGGGACATCTCCCTCTCTTCTTCAAAGAGGTCGACTGCATCCTGCCGGGCTTGTTCCGCTTCATCTTCAGAGTAGAGTTCGACTCGAGGTGCATTGTGAAGGAGGTCACTCGGCAGAACTGCTTCAGCTCCATAGACCAGAAAGAATGGAGTTCTCCCAGTCAACCGATTAGGAGTGGTCCTCAATCCCCAAACAACTGATGGAAGTTCGTTGCCCACGCTCCTGCTGCATGCTTGAGATCACGCATCAGCCGGGGTTTCAATCCTTTGAGAATTAGACCGTTTGCTCGTTCTGCTTGTCCATTCGACTGGGGGTGAGCAACTGAAGCATAGTCGGCTCGTGTGCCTTGAGAAGCGCAAAAGGCTTTGAACTTGTCAGAATCGAAGTTTGACCCATTGTCAGTGATGATGCTATGCGGAACTCCATATCTGAATATCAACTCTCTGATGAAACTGATAGCAGTGCATGCATCGAGGTTCTTGATAGGCTTGGCTTCGATCCACTTAGTAAACTTGTCGACTGCCACTAGCAAGTGAGTGAAGCCGCTCCTGCCAGTTCTCAGTTGTAACATCCCAAATTTTCAATTTGGAATGTTATACATAGAGCATCATTGCATATCATATTTTTCATCGCATTTTCTTTGCATTTTGCTCGATCCTAGAAATTCTACACAACTCAAGGACCCTCGGAGAGAGTTGGGGATTTTCGTTATTTTCATATTTTGAAAATAGGATCGTTGGTTTTAATTATTTTATCTTCAACTATTTCTGTTACAAAAATATGAGAGAAGGAATAAAATGACTTTCCCAAAATAAAGAAATAATGAAGATTTAATAATAAAATCAAATAAGATTTTATTTTGGAGTTTTTCGCCTTTTTATTTGAATTTAAGAAAATGCGCGTTTTTCAAAATTGCATCTAGGCCCCAAATAAATGTTCATTAAATCCGGCTTGATTTTAGAAACCGGGGAAAATTTATTTCGGGATTTTTGGAGTCCGTTTGATACTTCTTTTGATTTTTTTTCTACGCGTAATGTTTTATTAAAAAAAAACGAACCGCCTTACCGGGCCGTACCCGAGCGGGACTCCGCTCGGGGGCGCCTTTAAATAGCGGCCGCCTTGAGCCCCAGCCCACCCGAGCCGCCACCCCATTTCACCCGAGTTCGCCGGAGTTCGCGCCACGACCCACCGGAGCAACACAGCGCTTCTGAGGTTCGCCATGCCTCGATTTCCATGCCGATTTTTTTTTAAAACCGATCGGTTTTCTTCGGTTTTTTTATTTTACTTATTATTTTTTTTCCGTTCGAATCTGTTCGTCGTATTTTTCTTTTTCTCGGATTTAATCCGCGATTTTTCTGATCGCGATTCCAGATCCGATTTTCGTTTTAGTATAACTTTTAAGCTCGTTTATCGGAATCAGGCGATTCAAGCGCTGGAGTTTAAATCTCGAAACCCTCTTTACTAATTATCTACTTAAACAAGTTTTTGCTTCTGTAAAATTTGACCTAGATCCAGATTAGTAAAACGAAGCTGTTTTCTTCCGCCGTTTGACTTTCGTTGCTTCGTTTGATTTGATTCTTTTTGCAAACCGGAGTTCTTAAGTTGAACAATCTGGTTAGATCTATTCCAGTTTTACCTGTGCATTAGATGAGTAATTATTGTATGCTTGTTTGTTTGTCTGCGATAGAATACCCGGAGTGCGCCACTTGTTACTTCGAGTCTCTAGGTTTCGCGGATCATCAGCAAGGCAAGTAACACTTTGATCATACTTTTCTCATACCCAGTTTTTACGCATTAGATCTATTTCTCAAACACTTGCATGATTAGGATCTAGTTAAATTGTGGGATGGGAAGTAGTTGAGGTAGTACCTATTACCTGTTTTATTATCAAACCTTTGGGAGTTACTTCTACGTTTGCTTATTATGCTATGCTATGCTAGTAGACGTGGATTGGGTGAGTGTATCCATGACAGACGTGAGATTGTTATTTAATGGTTTATTTAAGGTGGCAACTTAAACACACATCTGGGTGGATTGAGGCACCTGGTTTCTATCAGGACTTACTGTATTTCTTCGAACCGCCACCCAGGCTCAAAGGGATCATGAGATTATTCAAACTAGAAACTTCCGTGTGCAGCCACAAGCCATTATGGGCTCTAGCATAGTTGATTAAGTTGTGCGAACTCTTACGGGTAGGCTAGCTGATATAGGGGATGTAGGTTGGTACGGTCTACCCACATGTAAGGTGCTAGCGCTTCTGAAAGACTATGTCTTGGTCATCCGTTTCTCAAACACCACAGTCACGAGAAACCAGCGGAAGGCGATCGAGTCTTGTGGGGAAAAGTCGCAAACCTCTGCAGAGTGTATAAACTAATCATGGTTAGCCGTGTCCCCGGTTATGGACGTCTTGAGTATCTAGTACACGGATATCATGTGAATCTCATCATGTTACTTCTAATTAATATTGTTGGGTTTGTTAATGAGTACTTTTAATTGGGATTGAGAATGTCATCAACCATTCTCAATGTTTCACAACCACCATAATAGTTAAATAAATTTATTCCTTTGCGGTAGGGAAAAATTGGCTTTATGCAAAAAGCGTAATCAGAGAGCTTTCCACCAGCCATATATGCATGTAGTATAGGCTTATCATTCCATTATTCTCTATGTGTTACATTGCCAAAGATATTCCATGTCTGACCCGTTTTCGGGCTGCAACGTTTCATGTTGCGTACTTTTCGCAACGACGATTAAGGTGCTTAGGTCGTGGTTCTATACTCAGTGATGCCGTTGGAGTTGATGGACTCGCTTATTCTTCCAAGCCTTCCACTGTTATCGTATTAGATGGCCTTAAGCCATATTTATTTTATTAAAATCTCTCTTGAGACATTCGATTGTAATAAGTGTGTGATTGCTACTCTGTTATAAATCCTTGAAATCTTGTGTGGTGTCAGCATTATTGATCCAGGGATGACACTGAGCACAGAGACTTGATCCATTCGGGTCGGGTCGCCACAGAGATGGTATCAGAGCACACGCTGACTGTAGGACACGGCCATTAAGCTAAAGCCCTAGATCACTACTCTCTCTTCTCATTTCTGACTCCTCATCTTTTCTACTCTTTTAGGATGACTAAGCGAGGATCAAGTTCACTCAGCGGATGAAGATACACCCTTTGGACGACACCTGAAGGAAGTCACTAGGTACCTTAACATTGGATTACCAAGCTTCACCGGGACCTACAATTCCACTTTACCCGAAGAGGAGCGCTGGAAGATTCAAGCTCAAGTTCCCGGAAGGACGTTTGCGCCAATCACGGAGCCCATAGAGTGTGTTTTCAATGCACCAACCTGGAGTCTGGGAAAGAGCATGGCAGCCCACATAACCATGGGTCGCATTGGAGAAGTTTATAAAGAAGACCTCAAGGATACTATCTACCAGATTTGCGTACACCGAGATGAACAATGGGAGATAGTTGGCACTAAGAAGGATCGATCCATTGCAGCTTTCATCCAGGAGTTAAACCAGCACATTCGGCGTCAGAGAACCGGATGTCTTGTGCAGACATGATGGGTTGAAGACAACAAAAGCCAAGATTATCGAACTAGAAGGAGGCTGAAGGCCACTCGCAAGGACTACATGGAGGAGATTGTAGCGCTAGTGAGATAAAACGACGATCTTAAGGAGAAGATTAAAGAACTCATGGGAAATTCAGCACCCGGAGGAGAAGATGAAGATAGCACCTGTCCATAGAACTACATCATCATCGCATTTACACCGATTCTCGATCCTAGTGATGATGATTACGAAGATGAAGTGGAGCGGATATCATGGAGTCTTCATCGGAGCAGCTTTTTCTAGTTGACCACCATAACAAGAGTAGATTACCCCCATGTTATTTAGTTTTAGTTTCAAAGACTTCGTAACGATAGATAGACCGTTGTATGCCCTTTTTTGAATTGATTGGAGTGATATTGTGTGATTTGTCTCATGTGCATATGGGTAGTGTTTCTCTCTAGACCTCATTCTATTCTAAATTCTCGTCTTTTCTTAAAACCCTCAGATGCCTCCGAGACGCGACCCCGGATTTGTTTTCCTGCCAGAGATCACTCAGTTGATTCAGCAGCAGAATACCTTGATTCAGACATTGGTACAGAACCAAGGCAACAACAACAAAAACAACAACAACAACAACAACAACAACAACAACAACAACCAACCGCCACCACCACCTGTTGACCATTTGACCCGTTTCTTAAGGCTAAATCCGCCGGTGTTTTCCAATAGCACCGAGCCGATTGTTGCAGATGATTGGCTCCGTAAGATAGGGAGGGAGTTGACCACTGCAGGATGTACAGATGGAGAAAGGGTGAAGTTTGCTGCACATCGGCTTAAAGGACCCGCAGCACATGGTGGGAGAATTTTACAACCACTTACCACCTGTGACACCTTCACATGGGATCGATTTGAGAAGCTTTCCGTCTGCCCATATTTTAGCAGGAGCTATGGCCATGAAGAAGCGTGAGTTTCGCAACTTGCGCCAAGGAGGACGGACGGTTGGACAAGATGTAGATGATTTCAAGAAGCTAGCACGTTATGCCCCGGATGACGTTGCTACGGAATGACTAAGCAGGAGAAGTTTCTAGAAGGATTGAATGATGAGCTGAGCATGCAGTTGATGGTAGCCACTTTCAATAACTACCAGGAGTTAGTAGATCGTGCGCTTATGATTGAAGGGAAGCAACAGCAGATTGAAAATCGCAAGGGGAAGTATGGACAGGGGAAGTATAACTCGAGCTCAGCGAAACTTCGCTTTACCCCGAAGCCAGGAGGACAGTTTCAGCATACCCATGGAGGAGGTAGCTCGCACAACCATAATGGCACCAAGAATGGGAACGGGAATGGAGGAAGCAATGGGCAGAACCGCACCAACCCGTCAACACCATCCAAGGTAGACCTGAGCCACGTAACTTGCTTTAAGTGCCGCAAGACTGGGCATTATGCAAACGAGTGTCCAGAAGGCCAAAATGGAAATGGCAATGGAAGCTCAGGAAAGAAGCCGCCTCCTTTCAATAAAGGACAAGTGAACCACGTTACCATGGAGGAGGTTGAAGCTCAGCCAGATGCAGTAATAGGTAAGTTTTTGGTTAAGTCATTTACTGCAGTTGTTCTTTTTGATACTGGTGCATCGCATTCATACATATCAAGGGGATTTGTGGATTAGTATAAATTACCAACCCAAGCCCTTAGGTCACCCATGCTAGTAACCTCACCCGAAGCAGAATACATGGCTAGTATATGGTGTGATCAACTGCCATTAAGGATTGGACACTATGTTTTTCCCTCGGACCTAATAGTTCTGGAATCCCAAGGATTGGATGTGATATTAGGCATGGATTGGTTATCGAAGTATGGAGGGAACATAGATTGCGCCGAGAAGTCAATTTTGCTTACCACCCGGAAGGAAGGAGAATCAAGTATGTATCACGGCATGAGCCGAGGAGAGCACATGTAAATTCCTTATCGGGGAGTTGTGCGGGAGGAAGTACCGATGGTAAGGGATTACCCGGACGTGTTTCGGAAGAGTTGCCGAGCATGCCAGGATAGAGACATTGAGTTTCGATTGAATTACTGCCGAACCGGGCGATATCTAAGAGACCATATAGGATGCCAGCCCAAGATTTGGAGGAAATTAAGAAGCGATTAAGGAGTTCTTTGGATAAAGGTTTTATTCGCCCAAGTTCTTCACCTTGGGGATCACCAAGACTTCTAGTGGAGAAGAAGGATGGATCATTAAGAATGGTTGTTGATTATCGTGGATTGAATGAAGTGACCATTAAGAACAAATACCCATTGCCGATGATCAATGACTTGTTTGACCAGTTGCAAGGAGCTAAGGTGTTTTCAAAGATCGATTTGCGATCAGGGTACCATCAGTTGAAGATTCGAGAGCAGGATATACCTAAGACAGCTTTTACCACCAGGTACGGGCTGTATGAGTACACCGTTATGTCATTTGGGCTGACTAACGTTTATGGAGTTTTTGGATAAGTTGGTCGTGGTGTTCATTGATGATATTTTGGTTTACTCGAAGAATGAAGAGGAACATAAGGAGCATTTGCGTTTGGTACTCGAAAAGCTCAGAGAACATCAGTTGTATGCCAAGCAAGTGTGAGTTTTGGTTGAAGGAAGTTGGATTTCTTGGACATGTTATATCCGGAGAAGGTATAGCAGTAGACCCCACTAAAGTTGTTACTGTAACAAACTGGGAAGCGCCAACGACAGTTGGAGAGATCCGGAGTTTCCTTGGACTAGCAGGATACTACCGGAGATTCATTGAGATTTTTTCAAGGATTGCGAAGCCTATGACAGAATTGTTGAAGAAGGATACCAAGTTCATTTGGACCGAGGAGTGTGAAGCTAGTTTCCAAGAGTTGAAGAAAGCGTTTGGTTACCTCACCAAAGGTTAATTCTGCCAGATCAGACCAAGGATTATGAGGTGTATTGCGACGCTTCACGTCGAGGACTTGGAGCAGTGCTTATGCAGGAGGGTAGAGTTGTTTCGTATGCTTCACGACAACTTAAGCCTCATGAGCTAAACTATGTCACGCATGATTTGGAGTTAGCAGCCGTAGTGCATGCGTTGAAAACATGGAGACATTTACTCATTGGAAATCATTGTGAGGTGTATACGGATCACAAGAGTTTGAAGTACATCTTCACGCAGAAGGAGCTGAATCTCAGGCAAAGGAGATGGTTGGAGCTTATCAAAGACTATGATATGAGATTGCATTATCACCCCTGAAAGGCTAACGTTGTAGCGAGGCAGCGTTGAGCCGTAAGAGTCACGTCAACACACTAATGACAGGAGAAATACCAAAAGAGTTAGCCGAGGATCTTCGAGAGCTATGTTTGGAAATAGTTCCAAGAGGCTATGTAGCAGCATTGGAGATTCAGTTAACTTTGATGGACAAGATCAGGGAAGCTCAGAAGACTGACAAAGAGATTGCCTCTATAAAGGAGAGAATGAGCGAAGGAAAGGCTAAGGGATTTCGTGAGGATGAGCACGATACCCTATGGTTTGAAGACCGTGTTTATGTGCCCAATGACCGGAGATCGTGAAGTTGATTTTGCAAGTGGCACATGATTCACCATATTCGATTCACCCAGAAATACCAAGATGTATTTGGATTTGAAGAATACTTTACGGTGGACCGGAATGAAGAAGGATATTGCGTAGTATGTAGCAGTTTGTGATGTATGTCGAAGGTGAAGGCGTAACATCGAAGCCGGCGAGATTGTTACTGACCATTGCCTATACCCGAATGGAAGTGGGATAAACTAGGAATGGATTTCATCACGGGATTGCCCAGGACTCGTTCAGGCTATGACTCGATTTGGGTTATAGTCGATCGTTTGACAAAGGTAGCTCATTTCATTCCAGTAAAGACTACCTACAGCAGTGCCAAGTTGGCCAAGATATACATGACCAGGATTGTATGCTTGCATGGAGTTCCAAGGAGTATCATATCAGATAGAGGAACCCAATTTACCTCAAAGTTCTGGAAGCAGTTGCATGCAACTTTAGGAACCAGATCGAGTTTAGCATGACTTTTCATCCACGCATGTATGGAAAAACCGAGAGAGTCAACCAGATTTTGGAGGATATGCTTAGAGCTTGTGCTTTGGATTATGGATCAAGTTGGGATGAAAATTTGCCGTATGCAGAGTTTTCTTATAACAACAGTTACCAAATCAGTCTGAAGATGGCCCCTTTCGAAGCCTTGTACGGAAGGAGGTGCAGGACCCCATTGTTGTGGGATGAAGTTGGAGACCGCCAGTTGTTTGGACCAGATTTGATTAAGGAGTCTGAACAGAAAGTAAAATTGATTCGCGATAGGCTCAAGGTAGCCCAGTCAAGACAGAAAAGCTATGCGGATTCAAAAGCGCAAGGAGACGAGAATACAAAAGTCGGAGCGAGTTTATCTTCGAGTATCACCACTTGAGGAGTTAAACGTTTTGGAGTTAAGGGAAAGTTAGCACCTCGATTTGTAGGACCTTATCGTGTTTTGGAGCGTATGGGAGAAGTTGCGTATAAGTTGGAATTACCGAAGGATTGTCGGGGAGTTCATGATGTGTTTCACGTTTCACGCTTGAAGAAGTGTCACGCAGAGATGGCTGATATACCACCGAGAGATACCGTGCCACTTTGGAAGCGATTGAGTTGAATGATGATTTGACCTACGAGGAGAAACCGGTTAAGATTTTGGAGTATGCCATGAGTCACTCGCAAAGAAGGTCATTAAGTTTTGCAAAGTTCGATTGGAGCCACCACCACGGAGGATGAAGCCACACAGGAGCGAGAGGAAGATTTGCTTAAAGACCACCCTCACCTATTTTCTAGCCAACCCGAATCTCGAGGGCGAGATTCATCTTAAGAGGTAGGTTTGTAACATCCCAAATTTTCAATTTGGAATGTTATACATATAGCATCATTGCATATCATATTTTTCATCGCATTTTCTTTTGCATTTTGCTCGATCCTAGAAATTCTACACAACTCAAGGACCCTCGGAGAGAGTTGGGGATTTTCGTTATTTTCATAATTGAGTTTTCTCAAATTTTGAAAATAGGATCGTTGGTTTTAATTATTTTATCTTCAATTATTTCTGTTACAAAAATATGAGAGAGGGAATAAAATGACTTTCCCAAAATAAAGAAAC
Source organism: Aegilops bicornis (assembly GCA_021605145.1). NCBI lineage: Eukaryota > Viridiplantae > Streptophyta > Magnoliopsida > Poales > Poaceae > Aegilops > Aegilops bicornis. Next base: position 508,679,081 of record CM038673.1, read on the forward strand.
AATGATATGAGAGAGGGAATAAGATTTTGTTTTGGAGTTTTTCGCCTTTTTATTTGAATTTAAGAAAAATGCGCGTTTTTCAAAATTGCATCTAGGCCCCAAATAAATGTTCATTAAATCCGGCTTGATTTTAGAACCCAGGGAAAATTTATTTCGGGATTTTTGGAGTCCTTTTGATACTTCTTTTGATTTTTGTCTACGCGTAATGTTTTATTAAAAAACGAATCCGCCTTTATCGGGGCCGCACTGAAGCGGGACTCCGCTCGGGGGCGCCTTTAAATAGCGGCCGCCCCGGGAGCCCCAGCCCACCCGAGCCGGCAGCCCAGCCCACCCGAGCCCGCCAGAGTTCGCAGCCGACCCGCCGGAGCAGCGCGCCTTACGAGGTTCGCCATGCCTCAATTTCCGTGCCGATTTTTATTTTTATTTAAAAAAAACGATCGGTTTTCTTCGGTTTTTTTGGTTTTTTAGGTTCTTTTATGTTATTTTTTTATTTTTTTTATTTTTTTACTTTTCCGTTCGAATCTGTTCGTCGTATTTTTCTTCTTCTCGGATTTAATCCGCGATTTTTCTGATCGCGATTCCAGATCTGATTTTCGTTTTAGTATAACTTTTCGCTCGTTTATCGGAATCAGGTGATTCAAGCGCCTGGAGTTTCGTCTCGAAACCCTCTTTCCAAATAATCTACTTAAACAAGTTTTTGCTTCTGTAAAATTTGACCTAGATCCAGATTAGTAAAATGAAGCTGTTTTCTTCCGCCGTTTGACTTTCGTTGCTTCGTTTGATTTGATTCTTTTTGCAAACCGGAGTTCTTAAGTTGAACAATCTGGTTAGATCTATTCGAGTTTTACCTGTGCATTAGATGAGTACTTATTGTATGCTTGTTTGTTTGTCTGCGATAGAATACCGGAGTCTTGCCGCTTGTTACTTGAAGTCTCTAGGTTTTCATGATCATCGGAAGGCAAGTAACACTTTGATCATACTTTTCTCATACCCAGTTTTACGCATTAGATCTATTTCTCAAACACTTGCATGATTAGGATCTAATTAAATTGTGGGATGGGAAGTAGTTGAGGTAGTACCTATTACATTTTATTATCAAACCTTTGGGAGTTACTTCTACGTTTTCTTATTATGCTATGCTATGCTAGTAGACGTGGATTGGGTGAGTGTATCCATGACAGATGTGAGATTGTTATTTAATGGTTTATTTAAGGTGGCAACTTAAACACACATCTTGGTGGATTGAGGCACCTGGTTTCTATCAGGACTTGCTTGTATTTCTTCGGACCGCCACCCCGGCTCAAAGGGATCATGAGATTATTCAAACTAGAAACTTCCGTGTGCAGCCACAAGCCATTATGGGCTCTGGCATAGTTGATTAAGTTGTGCAAACTCTTACGGGTAGGCTAGCTGATGTAGGGGATGTAGGTTGGTACGGTCTACCCACATGTAAGGTGCTAGCGCTTACGAAGACTATGTCTTGGTCATCCGCTTCTCAAACACCTCAGAGTGCGAGAAACCAACGGAGGCGATCGAGTCTTGTGGGGAAAAGTGCACAAACCTCTGCAGAGTGTATAAACTAATCATGGTTAGCCGTGTCCCGGTTATGGACGTCTTGAGTATCTAGTACCGGATATCATGTGAATCTCATCATGTTACTTCTAATTAATATTGTTGGGTTTGTTAATGAGTACTTTTAATTGGGATTGAGAATGTCATCAACCATTCTCAATGTTTCACAACCACCATAATAGTTAAATAAATTTATTCCTTTGCAGTAGGGAAAAATTGGCTTTATGCAAAAACTGTAACCGTAGAGCTTTCCACCAGCCATATATGCATGTTGTTGGGGAACGTAGCAGAAATTCAAAATTTTCCTACGTGTCACCAAGATCTATCTATGGAGAAACCAGCAACGAGGGGAAGGAGAGTGCATCTACATACCCTTGTAGATCTCTAAGCGGAAGCGTTCAAGTGAACGGGGTTGAAGGAGTCGTACTCGTCGTGATTCAAATCACCGAAGATCCTAGTGCCGAACAGACGGCACCTCCGCGTTCAACACACGTACAGCCCGGTGACGTCTCCCACGCCTTGATCCAGCAAGGAGAGAGGGAGAGGTTGAGGAAGACTCCATCCAGCAGCAACACAACGACATGGTGGTGGTGGAGGAGCGTGGCAATCCCGCAGGGCTTCGCCAAGCACCAAGGGAGAGGAGGAGGAGGAGAGGCAGGGCTGCACCAAGAGGAGAAGTTCTCGTGTGTGTTGGGCAGCCCAAAACCTCAAGTATATATAGGGGGAAAGGGGGGCTGCGCCCCCTTTGGGGTTTCCCACCCCAAGGGGTGCGGCCAGCCCTAGATGGGACTTGGGGGGCGGCCAAGATGGGGAGGAGTGCCTCCCAAGTCAAGTGGAGGCCCTCCCCCTTAGGGTTTCCCCCTTCCCATGCGCATGGGCCTTGGGGGGGCTGGTGCCCCTGGCCCATTAAGGCTAGGTCGCCCCACTACAGCACATGCAAATATATTGGACGTGGAGGAACAAATAACGGACCTACGGACCCCTCCGAACCCTCCTAACCTTCGAAGCTTCGGTACAATACCGAAAAACCCGAACTTTTCGGAACCCGAACAACAACTTTCCATATATAAATCTTTACCTCGTGACGTCCGGGATCTCATCCGGGACTCCGAACAACATTCGGTAACCACATACAAACTTCCTTTATAACCCTAGCGTCATTGAACCTTAAGTGTGTAGACCCTACGGGTTCGGGAGACATGTAGACATGACCGAGACGTTCTCCGGTCAATAACCAACAGCGGATCTGGATACCCATATTGGCTCCCACATGTTCCACGATGATCTCATCGATGAACCACGATGTCAAGGACTCAATTGATCCCGTGATACAATTCCCTTTGTCTAGCGGTATTGTACTTGCCCGAGATTCGATCGTCGGTATCCCGATACCTTGTTCAATCTCGTTACGGCAAGTCTCTTTACTCGTTCCGTAACACATCATCCCGTGATCAACCCCTTGGTCACATTGTGCACATTATGATGATGTCCCTACCGAGTGGGCCCAGAGATACCTCTCCGTTAACCGGAGTGACAAATCCCAGCCTCGATTCGTACAACCCAATGTACACTTTCGGAGATACCTGTAATGCACCTTTATAGCCACCCGATTACGTTGTGACGCTTTGGTACACCCAAAGCATTCCTACGATATCCGGAGTTGCACAATCTCATGGTCTAAGGAAATGATACTTGACATTAGAAAAGCTTTAGCATACGAACTACGATCTTTGTGCTAGGCTTAGGATTGGGTCTTGTCCATCACATCATTCTCCTAATGATGTGATCCCGTTATCAATGACATCCAATGTCCATGGTCGTGAAACCGTAACCATCTATTGATCAACGAGCTAGTCAACTAGAGGCTTACTAGGGACATGGTGTTGTCTATGTATCCACACATGTATCTCGAAGTTTCCTATCAACACAATTATAGCATGGATAATAAACGATTATCATGAACAAGGAAATATAATAATAACTAATTTATCATTGCCTCTAGGGCATATTTCCAACAGTCTCCCACTTGCACTAGAGTCAATAATCTAGTTCACATCGCCATGTGATTAACACTCACAGGTCATATCACCATGTGACCAACATCCAAAGAGTTTACTAGTGTCACTAAACTAGTTCACATCATCATGTGATTAAGACTCAATGAGTTCTGGGGTTTGATCATGTTTTGCTTGTAAGAGAGGTTTTAGTTAACGGGTCTGCAACATTCACATCCGTATGTACTTCGCAATTCTCTATGTCATATTGTAAATGCTGCTTCCACGCTCCATTTGGAGCTATTCCAAATTGTTGCTCCACTATACGTATCCGTTTTGCTACTCAGAGTCATTCGGATAGGTGTTAAAGCTTGCATCGACGTAACCCTTTACATCGAACTATTTATCACCTCCATAATCGAGAAACATGTCCTTATTCCTCTAAGGATAATTTTGACCGCTATCTGCTGATCCACTCCTTGATCACCTTTGTACTCTCTTGCCAGATATGTAGCAAGGCACACATCAAAAGTGTAAACAAGATAGCATCTTTGTAGAGCCTACGTCTATAGCATAGGGGACGACCTTCATCCTTTCTCTCTTTTCTGCCGTGGTCGAGCTTTAAGTCTTAACTTCATACCTTACAACTCAGCCAAGAACTCCTTCTTTGACTGATCCATCTTGAACACCTTCAAGATCATGTCAAGGTATATGCTCATTTGAAAGTATTATTAAGCATTTTGATCTATCCTTATAGATCTCGATGCTCAATGTTCAAGTAGCTTAATCCAGGTTTTCTATTGAAAAACATCTTTCAAATAATCCTGTATTCTTTCCAGAAATTCTACATCATTTCTGATCAACAATATGTCAACAACATATACTCATCAAAAATTCTATAGTGCTCCCACTCACTTCTTTGGAAACACAAGTTTCTCATAAACTTTGTATAAACCCAAATTTTTGATCATCTCATCAAAGCGCACATTCCAACTCCGAGATGCTTACTCCGGTCCTTAGAAGGATCATTTGGAGCCAAAGATACCTTTTAGCATCCTTTGGATCGACAAAACTTTCTGATTGTATCACATACAACCTTTCCTTATGAAGACTGGTAAGGAAACTCGTTTTGACATCCATCTGCGAAATTTCATAAATGCAGCTAATGCTAACATGATTCCGACGGACTTAAGCATTGCTACGGATGAGAAAATCTCATCGTAGTCAACTCCTTGAACTTGTGAAAACTCTTTGCCACAAGTCGAGCTTCATAGACGGTGATATTACCGTCCACGTCCGTCTTCTTCTTAAAGATCCATTCATCTCAATGGCTTGCCGATCATCAGGCAAGTGCACCAAAGTCCATGCTTTGTTCTGATACATGGATCCTATCTCGGATTTCATGGCTTCTAACCATTTGCCGGAATTTGGGCCCACCACTGCTTCTCCATAGCTCGTAGGTTCATTGTTGTATAGCAACATGACCATCAAGACAGGATTGAGTACCACTCTGAAGTAGTACGCATCCTTGTCACCCTACGAGGTACGTTAGTGACTTGATCTGAAACTTTATGATCACTATCATAAGCTTCTACTTCAATTGGTGTAGGTGCCACGGGAACAACTTCCTGTGCCCTGCTACACACTAGTTGAAGTGACGGTTCAATAACCTTATCAAGTCTCCACCATCCTCCCACTCAACTTTTCGAGACGAACTTTTCCTCGAGAAAGGACCCGATTCAAGAAACAATCCCTATTGCTTTCGGATCTGAATTAGGAGGTATACCCAACTGTTTTTGGGTGTCCTATGAAGATGCATTTTGTCCGCTTTGGGTTCGAGCTTATCAACCTGAAACTTTTCACATAAGCGTCGCAGCCCCAAACTTTTAAGAAACGACAGCTTAGGTTTCTCTAAACCATAGTTCATACGGTGTCGTCTCAACGGAGTTATGTGGTGCCCTATTAAAGTGAGTGTGGTTGTCTCTAATGCCTAACCCATGAACGATAGTGGTAATTCGATAAGAGACATCATGGTACGCACCATATCCAATAGGGTGCAACTATGACGTTCGGACACACCATCACACTATGGTGTTCCAAAGTGTATTAGTTGTGAAACAATTTGCACAATGTCTTAATTGTGTGCCAAAACTTCAGAACTCAGATATTCATCTCTATGATCATATCATAGATATTCTATCCTCTTGTCACGAAGATCTTAAACTTCACTCTGAAATTACTTGAACCATTCAATAATTCAGACACATGTTTCATCAAGTAAATATACTCAACATCTACTCGAATCATCTCGTGAAGTAAGAACATAACGATATTCATCGCATGCCTCGGACTCATTGGGCTGCACACATCAAAATGTGTTACTTCCAACAAGTCGCTATCTTGTTCCATCTTCTTTGAACGAGGCTTTTCATCATCTTGCCCACGTGGTATGATTTGCATATCTCAAGTGATTCAAAATCAAGTGAGTCCAAAGCGATCCATCTGCATGGAGTTTCTTCATGCATATACACCAATAGACATGGTTCGCATGTCTCAAACTTTTCAAAACGAGTGAGTCCAAAGATCCATCAACATGGAGCTTCTTCATGCGTTTTATACCAATATGACTTACATGGCGATTGCCACAAGTAAGTGGTACTATCATTACTATCTTATACTTTTGGCATGAAAATGTGTATCACTACGATCGAGATTCAATAAACCATTTATTTAGGTGCAAGACCATCGAAGGTATTATTCAAATAAATAGAGTAACCATTATTCTCCTTGAATGAATAACCGTATTGCGATAGACATAATCCAATCATGTCTATGCTCAACGCATAAACACCAAATGACAATTATTCTGGTTTAATACTAATCTTGATGGTAGAGGGAGCGCGTGCGATGTTTGATCACATCAAACTTGGAAACACTTCCAACACATATCGTCGGCTCACCTTTAGCTAGTCTCCGTTTATTCCGTAGCTCTTTTATTTCGAAAGTTACTAACACTTAGCAACCGAACCGGTATCTTAATACCCTGGTGCTACTAGGATTACTAGTAAAGTACTCTTTAACATAATGTATATCCAATATACTTCTATCGACCTTGCCAGCCTTCTCATCTACCTAGTATCTAGGATGGTTCTGCTCCGTTATACATTCCCCTTATTACAGAAGCACTTAGTCTCGGGTTTGGGTTCAACCTTGGGTTTCTTCACTAGAGCAGCAGCTGATTTGCCGTTTCATGAAGTATCCCTTCTTGACCTTACCCTTCTTGAAACTAGTGGTTTCACCAACCATCAACAATTGATGCTCCTTCTTGATTTCTACTTTCGCGGTGTCAAACATCGTGAATACCTCAAGGATCATCACATCTATCCCTGATATGTTATAGTTCATCACGAAGCTCTAGCAGCTTGGGGTTAATGACTTTGGAGAAACATCACTATCTCATCAGGAAGATTAACTCCCACTCGATTCAAGTGATCGTTGCACTCAGACAATCTGAGCACAAACTCAACGATTGAGCTTTTCTCCCTTAGTTTGCAGGCTAAGAAAATCGTCGGAGGTCTTGTACCTCTTGACGTGGGCACGAGCCTGAAATCCTAATTTCAGCCCTCGAAACATCTCATATGTTCCGCAACATTTCGAAAACGTCTTTCGTGCCTCAACTCTAAACCGTTTAACCGAACTATCACGTAGTTATCAAAAGCGTGTATGTCCGATGTTCGCAACATCCACAAGCGGCGTTTGGGGTTCAGCACCGAGCGGTGCATTAAGGACATAAGCTTTCATCGTCAGCATAATCGCTACTTTCCACTTTCAACTATATTTTCTCTAGGAACATATCTAAACAGTGGAACTAAAGCGCGAAGCTTACGACATAATTTGCAAAAGGTCTTTTGACTATGTTCAAGATAATTAAGTTCATCTTATGAACTCCCACTCGAATAGACATCCCTCCGGTCATCTAAGTGATTACATGATCCGAGTCAACTAGGCCGTGTCCGATCATCACGTGAGACGGACTAGTCATCATCGGTGAACATCTTCATGTTGATCGTATCTACTATACGACTCATGCTCGACCTTTCGGTCTCTGTGTTCCGAGGCCATGTCTGCACATGCTAGGCTCGTCAAGTTAACCCCAAGTGTTTTTGCTGTGTAAATCTGTCTTACACCCGTTGTATGTGAACGTAAGAATCCATCACACCCGATCATCACGTGGTGCTTAGAAGCTGACGAAAGCAGCGGTGCATCGAGGAGAACACTTCTTGAAATTTGTGTAAGGGATCATCTTATTTACTACCGTCGTTCTAAGTAAACAAGATGCATAAACATAATAAACATCACATGCAATTATATAGTAGTGACATGATATGGCCAATATCATATAGCTCCATTGATCTCCATCTTCGGGCTCCATGATCATCATCGTCACCGCATGACACCATGATCTCCATCATCATGATCTCCATCATCGTGTCTTCATGAAGTTGTCTCGCCAACTATTACTTCTACTACTATGGCTACCGGTTAGCAATAAAGTAAAGTAATTACATGGCGTTGTTTAATGACACGCAGGTCATACAATAAATAAAGACAACTCCTATGGCTCCTGCCGGTTGTCATACTCATCGACATGCAAGTCGTGAGTCCTATTACAAGAACATGATCAATCTCATACATCACATATCATTCATCACATTCTTCTTGGCCATATCACATCACATAGCATACCCCTGCAAAAACAAGTTAGGCGTCCTCTAATTGTTGTTTGCATGTTTTACGTGGCTGCTTTGGGTTTCTAGCAAGAACGTTTCTTACCTCATAAAACCACAACGTGATATGCCAATTGCTATTTACCCTTCATAAGGACCCTTTTCATCGAATCCGTTCCGACTAAAGTGGGAGAGGCGGCACCCGCTAGCCACCTTATGCACCAAGTGCATGTCGGTCGGTGGAACACATCTCACGTAAAATGCGTGTAAGGTCGGTCCGGGCCGCTTCATCCCACAATACCGTCGAAACAAGATTGGACTAGTAACGGTAAGCATATTGAACAAAATCAACGCCCACAACTACTTTTTGTTCTACTCGTGCAAAGAATCTACGCAATAGACCTAGCTCATGATGCCACTTTGTTGGGGAACGTGGCGAAATTCAAAAATTTCCTACGTGTCACCAAGATCTATCTATGGAGAAACCAGCAACGAGTGGAAGGAGATTGCATCTACATGCCATTGTAGATCGCTAAGCAGAAGCGTTCAAGTGAACGGGGTTGGAGGAGTCGTACTCATCGTGATTCAAATCACCGGAGATCCTAGTGCGAACGGACGGCACCTCCGCGTTCAACACACGTACAGCCCGGTGACGTCTCCCACGCCTTGATCCAGCAAGGAGAGATGGAGAGGTTGAGGAAGACTCCATCCAGCAGCAACACAACGGCATGGTGGTGGTGGAGGAGCGTGGCAATCCCGCAGGGCTTCGCCAAGCACCAAGGGAGAGGAGGAGGAGGAGGAGGCGGGGCTGCACCAAGAGGAGAAGTTCTCGTGTGTGTTGGGCAGCCCAAAACCTCAAGTATATATAGCGGGAAAGGGGCTGCGCCCCTTTGGGGTTTCCACCCCAAGGGGTGCGGCCAGCCCTAGATGGGACTTGGGGCGGCCAGAGGGGAGGAGTGCCTCCCAAGTCAAGTGGAGGCCCTCCCCCTTAGGGTTTCCCCCTTCCCATGCGCATGGGCCTTGGGGGGCTGGTGCCCCTGGCCCATTAAGGCTAGGGCGCCCCCTACAGCCCATGCTACTGTATTGGACGTGGTGGAACTATTTACGGACCTCCGGACCCCTCCGGACCCCTCCGGAACCTTCCGAAGCTTCCGGTACAATACCGAAAAACCCGAACTTTTCCTAACCCGAACAACAACTTTCCATATATAAATCTTTACCTCCGGACCATTCCGGAACTCCTCGTGACGTCCGGGATCTCATCCGGACTCCGAACAACATTCGGTAACCACATACAAACTTCCTTTATAACCCTAAGCGTCGCCATCGAACCTTAAGTGTGTAGACCCTACGGGTTCGGAGACATGTAGACATGACCGAGACGTTCTCCGGTCAATAACCAATAGCGGGATCTGGATACCCATATTGGCTCCCACATGTTCCACGATGATCTCATCGGATGAACCACGATGTCAAGGACTCAATTGATCCCGTGATACAATTCCCTTTGTCTAGCGGTATTGTACTTGCCCGAGATTCGATCGTCGGTATCCCGATACCTTGTTCAATCTCGTTACCGGCAAGTCTCTTTACTCGTTCCGTAACACATCATCCCGTGATCAACCCCTTGGTCACATTGTGCACATTATGATGATGTCCTACCGAGTGGGCCCAGAGATACCTCTCCGTTAACCGGAGTGACAAATCCCATCTCGATTCGTGCCAACCCAATGTACACTTTCGGAGATACCTGTAATGCACCTTTATAGCCACCCGATTACGTTGTGACGTTTGGTACACCCAAAGCATTCCTACGGTATCCGGAGTTGCACAATCTCATGGTCTAAGGAAATGATACTTGACATTAGAAAATCTTTAGCATACGAACTACGATCTTTGTGCTAGGCTTAGGATTGGGTCTTGTCCATCACATCATTCTCCTAATGATGTGATCCCGTTATCAATGACATCCAATGTCCATGGTCGTGAAACCGTAACCATCTATTGATCAACGAGCTAGTCAACTAGAGGCTTACTAGGGACATGGTGTTGTCTATGTATCCACACATGTATCTGAGTTTCCTATCAACACAATTATAGCATGGATAATAAACGATTATCATGAACAAGGAAATATAATAATAACTAATTTATCATTGCCTCTAGGGCATATTTCCAACAGTCTCCCACTTGCACTAGAGTCAATAATCTAGTTCACATCGCCATGTGATTAACACTCACAGGTCATATCACCATGTGACCAACATCCAAAGAGTTTACTAGTGTCACTAAACTAGTTCACATCATCATGTGATTAAGACTCAATGAGTTCTGGGGTTTGATCATGTTTTGCTTGTAAGAGAGGTTTTAGTTAACGGGTCTGCAACATCCAGATTCGTATGTACTTCGCAATTCTCTATGTCATATTGTAAATGCTGCTTCCACGCTCCATTTGGAGCTATTCCAAATTGTTGCTCCACTATACGTATCCGTTTTGCTACTCAGAGTCATTCGGATAGGTGTTAAAGCTTGCATCGGCGTAACCCTTTACATCGAACTATTTATCACCTCCATAATCGAGAAACATGTCCTTATTCCTCTAAGGATAATTTTGACCGCTATCTGCTGATCCACTCCTTGATCACCTTTGTACTCTCTTGCCAGATATGTAGCAAGGCACACATCAAAAGTGTAAACAAGATAGCATACTTGTAGAGCCTACGTCTATAGCATAGGGGCGACCTTCGTCCTTTCTCTCTTTTCTGCCGTGGTCGAGCTTTTAAGTCTTAACTTCATACCTTACAACTCAGCCAAGAACTCCTTCTTTGGTCGATCCATCTTGAACACCTTCAAGATCATGTCAAGGTATATGCTCATTTGAAAGTATTATTAAGCATTTTGATCTATCCTTATAGATCTCGATGCTCAATGTTCAAGTAGCTTAATCCAGGTTTTCTATTGAAAACATCTTTCAAATAATCCTGTATTCTTTCCAGAAATTCTACATCATTTCTGATCAACAATATGTCAACAACATATACTCATCAAAAATTCTATAGTGCTCCCACTCACTTCTTTGGAAACACAAGTTTCTCATAAACTTTGTATAAACCCAAATTTTTTGATCATCTCATCAAAGCGCACATTCCAACTCCGAGATGCTTACTCCAGTCCTTAGAAGGATCATTTGGAGCCAAGATACCTTTTAGCATCCTTAGGATCGACAAAAACTTTACGATTGTATCACATACAACCTTTCCTTATGAAGACTGGTAAGGAAACTCGTTTTGACATCCATCTGCCAAATTTCATAAATGCAGCTAATGCTAACATGATTCCGACGGACTTAAGCATTGCTACGGATGAGAAAATCTCATCGTAGTCAACTCCTTGAACTTGTGAAAACTCTTTGCCACAAGTCGAGCTTCATAGACGGTGATATTACCGTCCACGTCCGTCTTCTTCTTAAAGATCCATTCATCTCAATGGCTTGCCGATCATCGGGCAAGTGCACCGAAGTCCATGCTTTGTTCTGATACATGGATCCTATCTCGGATTTCATGGCTTCTAACCATTTGTCGGAATTTGGGCCCACCACTGCTTCTCCATAGCTCGTAGGTTCATTGTTGTATAGCAACATGACCATCAAGACAGGATTGAGTACCACTCTGAAGTAGTACGCATCCTTGTCACCCTACGAGGTACGTTAGTGACTTGATCTGAAACTTTATGATCACTATCATAAGCTTCTACTTCAATTGGTGTAGGTGCCACGGGAACAACTTCACGTGCCTGCTACACACTAGTTGAAGTGACGGTTCAATAACCTTATCAAGTCTCCACCATCCTCCCACTCAACTTTTCGAGACGAACTTTTCCTCGAGAAAGGACCCGATTCAAGAAACAATCCCTATTGCTTTCGGATCTGAATTAGGAGGTATACCCAACTGTTTTGGGTGTCCTATGAAGATGCATTTTGTCCGCTTTGGGTTCGAGCTTATCAACCTGAAACTTTTCACATAAGCGTCGCAACCCCAAACTTTTAAGAAACGACAGCTTAGGTTTCTCTAAACCATAGTTCATACGGTGTCGTCTCAACGGAGTTACGTGGTGCCCTATTAAAGTGAGTGTGGTTGTCTCTAATGCCTAACCCATGAACGATAGTGGTAATTCGATAAGAGACATCATGGTACGCACCATATCCAATAGGGTGCAACTATGACGTTCGGACACACCATCACACTATGGTGTTCCAGGCGGTATTAGTTGTGAAACAATTTGCACAATGTCTTAATTGTGTGCCAAAACTCAGAACTCAGATATTCATCTCTATGATCATATCATAGATATTCTATCCTCTTGTCACGAAGATCTTAAACTTCACTCTGAAATTACTTGAACCATTCAATAATTCAGACACATGTTTCATCAAGTAAATATACTCAACATCTACTCGAATCATCCGTGAAGTAAGAACATAACGATATTCCATCGCATGCCTCAGCACTCATTGGGCTGCACACATCAAAATGTGTTACTTCCAACAAGTCGCTATCTTGTTCCATCTTACTGAAACGAGGCTTTTCAGTCATCTTGCCCACGTGGTATGATTTGCATATCTCAAGTGATTCAAAATCAAGTGAGTCCAAACGATCCATCTGCATGGAGTTTCTTCATGCATATACACCAATAGACATGGTTCGCATGTCTCAAACTTTTCAAAACGAGTGAGTCCAAAGATCCATCAACATGGAGCTTCTTCATGCGTTTTACACCAATATGACTTACATGGCAGTGCCACAAGTAAGTGGTACTATCATTACTATCTTATACTTTTGGCATGAAAATGTGTATCACTACGATCGAGATTCAATAAACCATTTCTGGCTGATTCCAGTCGCGCTTTCTCCGTACAACTGTCCCTTGATCATTGTAAAGGCTTTGGATCGGCGGACGATCTGTCGAGCCTCTTCTTCATTCTCCGGGAGATCTTTCCTTAGGATATACGCGATGTATGGCACTGTCCAGTCGGGAGTGATGACCACAACTTCCATAATTAGGTCGACCACGGCTGGGACCTCAACTTCAGTCGGATCATTGACACTTTTTGGTTGTGGGGCTTCTTCGGTGAAAGGATCCTCTTGAACTGATGGTGCGTGGATGTGCTCCAAAAACACATTACTGGGACTGGCTTCCTCTTGGACCCTATTTTCACCAAATCATCGCTAGCTTGATTTTTCAATCGGGTATATGATGAAGCTCTAACCCTCAAATTTCTTCTCTAGCTTTCTCACCGCATTGCAAGAACCATTCATGGTTGGGCTTCGACGTCCACTCCTTCATCACCTGATTAACCACGGATCTGAGTCGCCATAGACCATGAGGCTATTTGGACGCCGAAAGTGAAATGGCCATACGCAACCCGCATAAAAGTGCCTCATATTCTGCTTCATTGTTAGAGGAATCAAAGTGAATTTGGAGCACATATCTGAGCTTATCTCCTCAGGGGGAAACTAACACTACCCCAGCACCGGAACCATTCAGCATCTTGGAACCATCAAAGAACATGGCCCAGTGCTCCGAGTGAACTTGAGTCGGAAGCTGCTGTTCGATCCACTCGGCGATGAAGTCTGCTACTGCTTGGGACTTGATGGCTTTATTTGCCTCAAACTTGATATCAAGGGGAAGGAGTTCAATCGCCCATTTCGCCACTCGACCAGGTGCATCTACATTGTGCAGAATCTCTAACAATGGGGCGTCACGACGATCGTAAGGAATGATCAGAGAAGTAATGAGCAACCTTCTTCGTGGTCATATAAATCCCATAAACAAGCTTCTGATAATGAGGGTATCTTTGCTTTGATGGGGTCAATACTTCAGAAAGATAATATACTGGGTGCTGAACTTTGAAGGCTTTTCCTTCTTCTTCCCGCTCGACCGTAAGTACTGTACTGAAGACTTGTCCTGTGGCTGCAATGTAAAGCAGCAAAGGCTCTTTGCTGATTGGGGCAGCAAGCACCGACTGGGTGGAGAGCAGAGCTTTTAGCTCTGCAAACGCTGCATCAGCTTCGGGAGTCCACTCGAACTTGTCTGACTTCTTCATCAGTCGGTAAAGAGGCAATGCCTTTTCACCAAGGCGGGAGATGAATCGACTTAAAGTGGCCAAGCATCCAGTAAGCTTCTGGACATCGTGCACACGCACACGGCATTTCATTCGGAGTATAGTGCCAACTTTTTTTGGGTTGGCGTCGATTCCTCGTTCGGAAATGACAAAACCGAGTAACTTTCCGCCAGGAACTCCGAATGTGCACTTTGATGGATTAAGCTTGATATCATACCTCCTGAGATTGGCAAATGTTTCAGCAAGGTCAGTCAGCAGGTCGGAACCCTTCCGTGACTTGACCACAATATCATCCATGCGTGCTTCCACATTCCGACTGATTTGAGTGAGCAAACACTTCTAAATCATCCTCATGAACGTGGCTCCGGCATTCTTGAGGCCGAATGGCATGGTGACATAACAGAAGCACCCGAATGGAGTGATAAAAGCTGTTTTGATCTCATCGGGTCCATACAGACGGATCTGATGGTACCCGGAATAGGCGTCTAAAAAAGACAACCGCTCACATCCTGCAGTCTAGTCGACTATTTGGTCGATGCGGGGGAGAGGAAAATGATCTTTCGGGCAGGCCCGATTGATATGTTTGAAGTCGATGCACATGCGCAGTGACTTGTCCCTCTTGGGGACCATGACAACATTGGCGAGCCACTCGGAGTGGTAAATCTCTCAGATGAATTCTGCTGCTAAGAGCCGAGCCACCTCTTCGCCAGTGGCCTTTCTCTTCTGGATGGCGGACCGTCAAGATGTTCTTTGTTAGGTTTTTCTTTTGTGTCGACTCGTAGACGATGCTCAGCCAGCCCCCTGGGAACACCCGACATGTCAGCAGGCTTCCATGCGAAGATGTCCCAGTTCTCACGGAGGAACTGGATGAGCGCTTCTTCCTATTTGGAGTTGAGTGTTGTTGAGATATTTGTCGGATCAGCATTGGGGTCGGTCGGGTGAATGTGAATCGGTTTCGTCTCACAGGATGACTGAAATGATGATTCCGTAGCGGGCTTCTTGGCTCGCAACAAATCACTCGAGTCTGCAGTTTTCTGGTATTCTTGCAGCTCTACCACTGCCATCTGAGCATCAGCGATCTTAGAGCCTTTCTGAAAACACTCTTCTACTTTCTTCCGATTGCCAGTGACAGTGATCACACCTTTGGGGCCTGGCATCTTCAGTTTGAGGTACACATAACATGGTCGAGCCATGAAATGTGCATACGCCGGCCTTCCTAAAATAGCGTGATAAGCACTCTGGAAATCCACGACCTCAAAGGTCAACTTCTCTTTACGAAAATTCTTGGAATCGCCAAAAACCACATCGAGAGCAATTTGGCCGAGTGACTCAGCCTTCTTTCCAGGAATGACTCCATGGAAGCTCATGTTCTTTGGTCTTTGAGTCCGACATCGGAATGCCCATCCTTTTCAACGTCTCTGCATACAGTATGTTCAAGCCACTGCCACCATCCATCAGCACTTTAGTTAGTCGAGTGCCTTTGATGACTAGGTCGACCACCAAAGCCTGCCTCCCAGGGGTGGCTATGTGCGTCGGGTGATCAGACTGGTCGAATGTGATGGCGGTCTGAGACCATTTCAAATAATTGGGCGTTGCCGGAGCAACCATATTCACCTCTCGGTTGATAACTTTCAATCGACTTTTGCTTTCAATGTCAGCAAAAATCATCAGGGTGGAATTGACCTGGGGGTACCCACCATCACTGTCTTCCTTGTCCTCAACTTTGTCTGACTCCTTTTCTTTATCCTTGGGCTGCTTCCCTTGGAACTGCTGAATCAAGAGCCGACACTGTCGAGTGGTATGCTTTGGGTAAATGAGTTTACCCTCTTCATCTTTCTTCGTGTGAATGTGACATGGCAAGTCCAACACATCATTTCCATCTTGGTCTTTCACCTTCTTGGGGTTCCAAGGCCCCTTGGGTTTCCCCTTGAACTTTCCTGGGGTCACGGCCAAGGCTTCTCCAGGAGCAGCTGGCTCGGCTTTCCGCTTCTGCTTCCGACTGGAGTTCCCTCCGCCGACTTCATTAGCGGCTGACTTGTATTTGCCACTCCAGAGCCGATCCTCTTCTTCACCATTGGCGTACTTGGTGGCAATCTCCATCATTTGACTCAAGGTCATGTCTCTGGTCAGACCGAATTTCAAATTTAGCTCTCTGTTCTTAATGCCTTCCTTGAAGGCACAGACTGCTTGGTGATCAGATACATTCTCTACCGTGTGATGCAAAGTGATCCACCTCTTGATGTAATCCCGCAGAGTCTCATTCGACTTCTGCACACAGGATTGCAGCTCTGTCAACCCTGCTGGTCGCTTGCAAGTTCCTTCGAATGTTCTGACAAACACTCGGGCGAGATCTTCCCAAGTGTAAATGCTGCTGGGTGCCAGTTGATTCAGCCATGCTCTGGCCGAGCCCTCCAACCTAAGGGGTAGGTGTTTCATGGCCACCTCATCATTGCCGCCGCCAATCTGAACAGCCACTCGGTAGTCCTCAAGCCAAGTATCAGGCTTGGACTCACCGATGAACTTATCGACTCCGATCGCCAACTTTGAAGTTGGGAGGAATCACCGCAGCCCTGATGGCTCTGCTAAAACACTCTGATCCTGAAACATGAACTCTGCTGCTGGTGGGCACATCTCTGTCATGGCCTTCTCGATGAGATCTGTTCCTGTTGACCAATTGAACGATAATGGATCTCGCATCAAAGTCTGGTTCTCTGGGGTCGACTGGAACTCTTCGCCCAACACTGTGTTGGCGTCCGTCATCCTGTTGTCGAGGAGCGTATGATCCATCCCTTGGGGGAGGGGTGGGCACTCGACGTTGATCATTGCGATCGAATCAGTGCTCATACTGCTCGCGGCTCTTGTACTGATCATCACGCCGGCCCCCACGTTCCTCACGCCTCGGGGCGATCTCGAATATGGGCCGATCGACTGAATTCGCAGCGACGGATCTGCTGTGAATCCTGTTCCGTGATCGTGATAATCTGGCTGAATTTTGATCTCCTGCTGCGGAGTAAATCTACGACCATGTAAACCTCTACCCGCCTCCGAATGGGAAGGCTGAATCGATTCTGCTATACGGGCTGCAGCTGCTAGATTCTGAATCGGAGTTCGATATACCTGAGTCGGTTGTGGAAAGAGTTGACATCGACTGGATTCTGGAACCCGTTGACGTGCGCGCTTGTCGAGTACTCGCTAGAGGTTGTCCAGTCGAGTGCGCTCAGCCAGGTTGGCCAAGCGCGCATCCTCCAAGGCACGAGCCTCGGGGGTTTCTCCAATGATAGGAGTGTGAAGCGCATCCATGTTCCGGCGGCGAAGTTCTTCCCTCTGCAACGAAGTGAGGGGCTCGGGTTGATACTCTTCGTGAACCTGCGCCGGATCGCCTCCGCCGTCGCCTCCGTCGGCACGGGGGAATCCAGGAGGGCTGCGTGGTCCGTCGACCATCAGAACCTCCGCCGCTGGATCACTGCTGTCGCATTTGGATGCAGTCTTTGCGGAGCCAGTCGACAGTTCGAACAGGCCGTAGAGAGATTCGTTGGGCTCGATTGCCGCGACTTGGGGAGTGGCCGAGTGGCGGGCCACCGCATGCCTCACCCACCGTTGGAGGGAGGACGGCGCAGGAGCCGACCGATACTGGGTCGACGGCTGCCGCACGAGGACGCCGCAGACGCCTGCTGAAAGTGCGTTGCTCACGTGAACGGGAGGCGCGTCGGCGTCAGTGGAGCCTCCTGAAGCCAAGCGGAGTCGTCGGCGATGAACGTGGCCTTGCACGAGACGGATCTCGTGGCCCTCAACCAAAACTCCACCTGAAACCATGATGAAGGAGATCGGAAAAATCCCAACTTCTCCAATAAATCGCTAAGACACCTGCCCCACGGTGGGCGCCAACTGTTGTGGTTCTAACTCTGACAGTAAGATAGGGGGGTAGGAATGGAGAGGCAAGATCCTAGCTATGGAGTAGTTGTATGCGCAAGATGTTTACGAGTTCAGGCCCTTCTCGGAGGAAGTAACAGCCCTACGTCTCGGAGCCCGGAGGCGGTTGACTGTATTATGTTCGTATGAGTTACAGGGTGCGAACCCTTGACACTGAGGAGGGGGGTGGCTTATATAGAGTTCGCCAGACCCCTCCCGCCCTCAGCTATGCAGGGTTTAAGGTACATTAAGATCGGGGGTTACTGGTAACGCCCCACATAAAGTGCTATGATGACCATGAAAGCTATTTAATGACCGACCGTTTGTGTGCAGACTGGCTTTAGATCTTCTGGCGGTCGAGTGGTTGGCTTCATGGTCGAGTGTCTTCAAGTCCGTCGAGTGGAACCCTTCCAGGTCGACTGAAAGGTAGTTTCTTCTAGAGATGTCCTTGGGGAGGGTATCTTGGACAGGTCCATGACCCTACCCTAGGTACATGACTTCATCAGTAACCGTCTTAGACTCGAGACGAAAAGATCCCAAGGAGTATGCAGACATGACTGAAATTCTAGAGAAGTAAGTTAAATCGATCATTATCGCACCATATCAGCAACTTTGTTCATTTCTTGATATCAAGTAATTGTTTTCTTTATGTCAGCAGGGTTTGGAAAAAATTTACCTCAAAAACTCCGGACTGCCAAGAAGCTGCAATTTAAACACCAAAGTAAGTACTATAGTAGCATGTTCCATGCATCTCCTAGTGATTCAAGTGCTAGTTTCATCAATACCATTTAGCATGCTTGCTAATTATCAGTTTGATTGACCTCTATTTCTTTTATTGTGGTTGTGGCATGAACTAGGGAATGATTACTATGGATACTACATTTGCGAGTCCATCCGCCACACGACCTATGAGTGGGGCTACTCTGACAAACAATATGAAGTGCGTAAATAATAATATTCACAATTTTATTTTATTACCATCATTTGTGTCGAGTTTCATTTATTCATATATATGTATTGTCCCCCTTCTTCAAATTAGATATTTCAGATGCGGGATGAACTCCTACCACCAGATCGTATGCGAGCAATTCAAGAGGAATTGGCGGCATTCTTTCTTGACCACGTGATCGATAAAGACAGAGAATACGATGTGAACCCTGAGTTCATTTTTAATTAGGAGATTATATTGTAAGAGATAATTATATTGTATATATGTAGCTAGTAGCGTCGGATAGATATACGAGAACTTGTTGTTCGACCAATCTCTCAGAGAAGGAGAGATGGTCGATATCACTTCTCTCTGTATGCATATGTTCATGATGATCTTCATTTCCTTCATTTGCTTACTAGCTAGCGTGTCTAGTCCTCTCTATACGTATAGTACGTAGCGTCGACCAAGCACGGAGATAAGAGAGGACACTTCTCTCTATTAATTAGCTAGCTAACAAAATATATGAAACACCTAAATTAACCCCCCAAACCCCCAAACCCCCCCCCCTGCAAAAAATAA
Source organism: Aegilops bicornis (assembly GCA_021605145.1). Taxonomy (NCBI): domain Eukaryota; kingdom Viridiplantae; phylum Streptophyta; class Magnoliopsida; order Poales; family Poaceae; genus Aegilops; species Aegilops bicornis. Next base: position 508,698,914 of record CM038673.1, read on the forward strand.
AAACCCCAAATTTCTGAAATGTCGACGCATGGATGCCTATTGGTCCCGGTTGGTGCCACCAACCGGGACCAAAGGGCCTCTGCTGGGCTCGCCAAGACAGGCAACATGGAGGCCCATCTGTCCCGTATTTATAAGAACCGAGACTAAAGGTCTAGGGCATTAGTACCGACACTTTAGTCCCGGTTCAATAACCGGGACAAATGGCCCTTACAAACCGGGACAATAGGCCCTTTTTCTACGAGTGTTGGGTGCGATTAGGTGGAATTGGATGCCATAAAAATAAAGCAGTCCTCGGAGAAAGGGGTGGATGGGAAAGCCGAGATCTTAGAGAATATGAGATGAGAAGATGACGTGCTCACCGGCACGAGGCTCGAGAATCCGGATGAAGGAGCGACCTACCGGCCCTTTGATGAGTGGAGAGCGAGCCACGACCACCCAGGGCATCGCGAGGTATCCAACATCATGGAGCTCGATGGTATTCCTGATGAAGATGACGAAGGGGCACCATAGTCATCTCGTGCTCGCCGCCTTATGGCTCTCTGTGGCCTCCTTCTGGTTCTTGACGGCAGTCGGGGTCGCCCTCCGTGGGCTTCGTGCTATCTTTGGCCACAACATGAGCACTTTCTTGGGCCATCTCGTTGAAGATGGGAGGTGAGGGAAGGAGATCAAAAAGCTCTATGGGACTCTAGTTCTTCGGGCGCTGGAGCTTGAGGATGATGGAGGAAGAGAAGGATTGGGAGTGTGATGTTGAATCTCTCTCTCCTCTACCCTTTTATGGACAAGTAACAATGCGGGTTAAGCGCGGACAGCGTGGCATCAATTTCGTACCCCATGTGACGTGTGTTAAGCGCGCGCAAGAATCGAGGGGTATGTTGATATGGCCGCTGCAAATGTGGAGCACGACTCTTTATTGATTTGATGTTCCACTGGCAGTGGCCTCGAGTCGCGCCAATACATTATGATGACATCTAAAAAGACCACATTGTTGAACAGTACATGGTGGCGGTTCGGTCAAAGCTGTCAAAGCAGTACCAAACCGTCATCCTCATCTCAATGAGGGAACGCTTCATTGTTAAGGAACTCCCGCGCGGGAAGGGATCTTCTAATCCGAAAAAATTCCTCGGACAATGAATGCTTTTGTTAAAAAAAACATTGGATAAACTTAAGGAGAACTGCTCAGATGCCCGAGGTATACGACTCCTCGAACATGACTTAATCACTTCAAAAAGATGTCTGGGAACTTGGTGAACCAACTTACAAGACCGAAGACGAAGATGGAGAACAACTCGGAGGACCGATGAGTGTCCTTGACTTGAAGACTGGTCCGGGGCTCTTGATGGTGTCCTGGACTAGGAGCTTCTAGCCACATCGACTCTCGGTCATGTGTCTTTGTCGAGGACCCCCTATGAATATAAACCCGGTGGGCCTCGTTCATCAGGCCTAGGAGAGCCAAGATGGAAGATTTCAAAGACTTGACGTGTACTCCAAATATTTAGAGATAGGCTTCGGCACGATTGTACTTAGATGCAACCGACCTATGTAAACCCTAGGCACCCCCGGTATCTATATAAACCGAGGGTGAGGGTCGTAGAAGACAACTCATACACACACGATCTCGTGGTAGATCACCTTTACTCTGTACCACCTCAAAATCAATACAATCAGAGTAGGACGTAGGGTATTACCTCTTCAAGAGGGCCTGAACCTGGGTAAACTCCTGTGTCCTTGCTACCATCGTGCCAAGACTACCAGCTCGGGACCCCCTACCCGAAATCTGCTCGATTTGACTCCATCGCCACTTGAAAACCGATGGCGGCTCGGCGATTTTCTCTTCTCAAACGAAACTTTCATGTTCTTCCTCTTCTAGGCTTAGCCGTCCAAGTAGATCTTCCACCCGATCTCTCTTGGCCAAACTTCTTGATCCTCCCACGTCGCCCATGGCAACTACAGAGAATTTGTGAAAACCCTAACCCTATGTTAGTAAGCCGGAGAAGGGGACTAGAAGCCTCCTTGAATCAGCCCGAGTGGCAGTGAGGGAGAGCTAGGGCAGATCACAAGGAGAAAGTAGACTCTCGGCGGCGGCCGCCGGAGGACATGCACACCCTAGGTTCTTCGCTAGGGGAGTTTTTCACTACTACACAAGATGTGCCCTAATTATTGCACATAAGTGACAAACATTGAAAAAAATAGCCACATGAATCTTCGTGTAAAATCAATGACATAGGATCTAGATGTGCAACACTTAGAGCATCTACAGTCGAGCGCCTCAAACCGATCTCAAATGCCCGGGCGGGTGGCCCGATCACTTACCGGTCAAAACACCCGACCTACATGGGCGCCTCAAACCGACCTCAAACGCCTGGGCTGACCGGCATCTCCTCCGGTGGGGATGTGAACGCCGTGTGACGCCGCTCTGGCTCGCCGCCCGAGGGCCAAGGTCTGGCTATTTAAGCCGGACGACACCCCCCAGCCCTAGCCACATCCATTCTCCCTCCTCTCCGCGCCGCCAGCCCGAGCCCATCCACTTCTCTCCCTCTCTACCTTCCTGTTCCCTCGCCGTCTGCCTCCCCCATGGCCTGGCAGAAGAAGACCACCTACGCTATGCTAATGCCGGAGAGGCATTTCCAGACGCTCGAGGATATTCGGGTATACCTCTGGACTTGCTAGAGCCGGAGGAGGAGGAGGGGAGCAGCAGCCGGAGCCCATGGAGGGGGCGAATCCGATGTGGAAGGACGCGGAAGAGCCGGAGGAGAAGCCACAACCGGTTGCGATCTTCTCCATGGAGGGCGCCATGGCGGAGTTCGAGCTCGTCCAACCAGCGGAGATGGCGGAGCAGACGGCTATCCTGGAGTCCATCCAGCATGAGGCCTATGTGGAGGCCAACTGGTGGTTCATCCGGCAAGAACGACCGGAGACCGATCCGCTTTCGCCCGAACTAGAGGTGGAGTAGGAGGCGAAGGCCACGCTTGGAGCCGGAGTTGCAGCCTGCCCGCCCACGCTGAACCGGGCATGGAGGTTGTGGACATCTTCGACGAAGAATAGGGTATTGTAGGTTTTAGTTGATCTACGAAAGGTGTAGGCTTTACTCTTTTACATGGTTTGTATGGATTTAAGATTTGAATTCGGATGCTGAGAATAAAATTTGAGGTTGTTCGATCGATGGGACGTGCTTCTATCGTTGTCTACCCCAGCTGTCCCACGCCCCCTCTCACCACGTAGCACTATCTGGAATTAAGATATCGGTGGCCTTTCCCTCGCTGAAGTTAAGTTTTTCGTTTTAATTTGCAAGCCTTGGTAAGGCTGCTCATCATTGCCCGGGAGGTACGTACTTTATTGAAAGCCTCCAATTCAAGGATCATCCCATGTTTGTTTGTTGACTACCCTATCTTTTGAAGCCAACGCCGATGTACTCCATGCGGTGTCGTCTCGAGTTCGTGGTAACCAGGCTGCTTGATCTCCGATTGTCCTACTACTCGCTTAAAGCACCGCTTAATCAAGCCTCAAGTACTCCGCCATCAAAGTCATGGCCGTCGGCTCTCGACTTAAGCACAGCCCACACATTATCTGCGTCTGAATTGTGTGCCATGCCGTGTCGACTCGCACATATTTGGAGACATCATGGCCGTAGGGCTGCAGCGTTGTCGACAATGTCGATCGCAGTGGAGCGCCGGAGTGCTCGGCCGGTCCCTCCCATCGACGCCGTGGATACCAATGCTTTGGCATCCGGTTCTCTTTCCCTTTTGGTCGTGTCATGTCATTTGACAAGTCGTCTAACCAGCCGTGCGTGCGTGCGCAGTGCGCTCCGCTTCACTTTAGTCATGCCTTTATATATTCGGTCTTTGCCAATTACATCTTTAGCTCTTTGCGTCGTGCAAGTGGAACAAAACACTGCTTGGGTAGAAAGATGTTCACGTAAGAAGAAACAACACGTCGATTCGCAGCAAAGGTGTTGCCATTTCCCATTTCTTGTTCTCAAACATCTTATGGGCCACAACTAAACAAACAAGTACTCTCTCTTTTATCAATATAAGATGTTTTAACTTTTTGCTGTATCAGATGTATATACTGAAATATCCTAAACATCTTGTATTTGTGAACAGAGGAAGTACATATCATGATTGATGCAGCTCTGAAAATAGAAAGCACATGCATCTGAGTTCTTGAGATTACGATTACGCGGACAAATTCTTCAAGGAGAAGAACAGCAAGACCACAACAGCACTCTCACACATCTCGCACTCGTAAACGCTCTTATATTATGGGGACGGAGGGAGTAGATTGGATGTAATCTTGGTGTGCTCCCGGTATTTAGTGCAAGGTTGAGCGAAATACCGATGAGCACATGAAAATCACCCCATGCTAAGCAGGTCGATGTGTGTGCTAACACACGGGCGGTTCAATTACGATCTTCTTGCTTGTTAATGCTTAACTCGTTGTGATCTTGTCATCGTGAGCAGGCCGCGAGCTTCATGGCGAGGTTGCGTTGCTGCTGCTTGCGCCATTTCCACGAGTCGGCCCGGGCGTCTTTGGGCAGCGGCGGCACGGCGGGGCGGCGGCACAGCCCGAACGGCCACCCTCGCAGTCCCGGAAGCCATCCCACGTCGCGGGCGTGGTCCATGTCCGTCAACGACTCCACGGTCGCCGCCCGGCTCGTGCTGCGTGAAGAAGCTCTTCACCGAGAAGAAGGCCTCGCTCTCCACGCCGCCGGCGTCGCTGCCCGCCTCCGCCTCTCCCTTCTCCTCCCCGCCACGACGTGCTTCTCGTGGCTCGAGGCCTTCTCGAGCAACGCTTCTCGGGTCGAGCGGGGTGAAGAACCAGATGAAGGCGCCCGACAGAGCCGGCGAGTCCGCGCCGCACATCGACTCCTTCCTCAGCTGCCGGTTCCTAATCTCGTTGAGTATCACCTGCTAGTTTCATCAATACCATTTAGCATGCTTGCTAATTATCAGTTTGATTGACCTCTATTTCTTGTAAAGTGGTTGTGGCAGGAACAAGGGAATGATTACTATGGATACTACATTTGCGAGTCCATCCGCCACACGACCTATGAGTGGGGCTACTCTGACAAACAATATGAAGTGCGTAAATAATAATATTCACAATTTTATTTTATTACCATCATTTGTGTCGAGTTTCATTTATTCATATATATGTATTGTCCCCCTTCTTCAAATTAGATATTTCAGATGCGGGATGAACTCCTACCACCAGATCGTATGCGAGCAATTCAAGAGGAATTGGCGGCATTCTTTCTTGACCACGTGATCGATAAAGACAGAGAATACGATGTGAACCCTGAGTTCATTTTAATTAGGAGATTATATTGTAAGAGATAATTATATTGTATATATGTAGCTAGTAGCGTCGGATAGATATACGAGAACTTGTTGTTCGACCAATCTCTCAGAGAAGGAGAGATGGTCGATATCACTTCTCTCTGTATGCATATGTTCATGATGATCTTCTGTTTCCTTCATTTGCTTACTAGCTAGCGTGTCTAGTCCTCTCTATACGTATAGTACGTAGCGTCGACCAAGCACGGAGATAAGAGAGGACACTTCTCTCTATTAATTAGCTAGCTAACAAAATATATGAAACACCTAAATTAACCCCCAAACCCCTAACCCCCCTTCAAAAAAATAAAAACCCCAGCCCCTGAAATGCTGACGCATGGATGCCTATTGGTCCCGGTTGGTGCCACCAACCGGGACCAAAGGGCCTCCTGCCTGGGCTCGCCGCACAGGCAACATGGAGGCCCATCTGTCCCGGTATTTATAAGAACCGAGACTAAAGGTCTAGGGCATTAGTACCGACACTTTAGTCCCGGTTCAATAACCGGGACAAATGGCCCTTACAAACCGGGACAATAGGCCCTTTTTCTACGAGTGTTGGGTGCGATTAGGTGGAATTGGATGCCATAAAAATAAAGCAGTCCTCGGAGAAAGGGGTGGATGGGAAAGCCGAGATCTTAGAGAATATGAGAGAAGAAGATGACGTGCTCACCGCACGAGGCTCGAGAACTGGATGAAGGAGCGACCTACCGGCCCTTTGATGAGTGGAGAGCGAGCCACGACCACCCAGGGCATCGCGAGGTATCCAACATCATGGAGCTCGATGGTATTCCTGATGAAGATGACGAAGGGGCACCATAGTCATCTCGTGCTCGCCGCCTTATGGCTCTCTGTGGCCTCCTTCTGGTTCTTGGCCGGCCGGTCGGGGTGCGCCCTCCGTGGGCTTCGTGCTATCTTTGGCCACAACATGAGCACTTTCTTGGGCCATCTCGTTGAAGATGGGAGGTGAGGAAGGAGATCAAAAAGCTCTATGGGACTCTAGTTCTTCGGGCGCTGGAGCTTGAGGATGATGGAGGAAGAGAAGGATTGGGAGTGTGATGTTGAATCTCTCTCTCCTCTACCCTTTTATGGACAAGTAACAATGCGGGTTAAGCGCGACGCGTGGCATCAATTTCGTACCCCATGTGACGTGTGTTAAGCGCGCGCAAGAATCGAGGGGTATGTTGATATGGCCGCTGCAAATGTGGAGCACGACTCTTTATTGATTTGATGTTCCACTGGCAGTGGCCTCGAGTCGCGCCAATACATTATGATGACATCTAAAAGACCACATTGTTGAGCGAGACATGGTGGCGGTTCGGTCAAAGCTGTCAAAGCAAGACCAAACCGTCATCCTCATCTCAATGAGGGAACGCTTCATTGTTAAGGAACTCCCGCGCGGGAAGGGATCTTCTAATCCGAAAATATTCCTCGGACAATGAATGCTTTTGTTAAAAAAAACATTGGATAAACTTAAGGAGAACTGCTCAGATGCCCGAGGTATACGACTCCTCGAACATGACTTAATCACTTCAAAAAGATGTCTGGGAACTTGGTGAACCAACTTACAAGACCGAAGACCGAAGATGGAGAACAACTCAGAGGACCGATGAGTGTCCTTGACTTGAAGACTGGTCCGGGGGCTACTGATGGTGTCCTGGACTAGGAGCTTCTAGCCACATCGACTCTCAGTCATGTGTGCTGTGCCGAGGACCCCCTATGAATATAAACCAGTGGGCCTCGTTCATCAGGCCTAGGAGAGCCAAGATGGAAGATTTCAAAGACTTGACGTGTACTCCAAATATTTAGAGATAGGCTTCGGCACGATTGTACTTAGATGCAACCGACCTATGTAAACCCTAGGCACCCCCGGTATCTATATAAACCGAGGTGAGGGTCGTGAAGACAACTCATACACACACGATCTCGTGGTAGATCACCTTTACTCTGTACCACCTCAAAATCAATACAATCGAGTAGGACGAGGGTATTACCTCTTCAAGAGGGCACGAACACAGGTAAACTCCTGTGTCCTTGCTACCATCGTGCCAAGACTACCAGCTCGGGACCCCCTACCGAAATCTGCTCGATTTGACTCCATCGCCACTTGAAAACCGATGGCGGCTCGGCGATTTTCTCTTCTCAAACGAAACTTTCATGTTCTTCCTCTTCTAGGCTTAGCCGTCCAAGTAGATCTTCCACCCGATCTCTCTTGGCCAAACTTCTTGATCCTCCCGCGTCGCCCATGGCAACTACAGAGAATTTGTGAAAACCCTAACCCTATGTTAGTAAGCCGGAGAAGGGGACTAGAAGCCTCCTTGAATCAGCCCGAGTGGCAGTGAGGGAGAGCTAGGGCAGATCACAAGGAGAAAGTAGACTCTCGGCGGCCACGGAGGACATGCACACCCTAGGTTCTTCGCTAGGGAGTTTTCACTACTACACAAGATGTGCCCTAATTATTGCACATAAGTGACAAACATTGAAAAAAATAGCCACATGAATCTTCGTGTAAAATCAATGACATAGGATCTAGATGTGCAACACTTAGAGCATCTACAGTCGAGCGCCTCAAACCGATCTCAAATGCCGGGCGGGTGGCCCGATCACTTACCGGTCAAAACACCCGACCTACATGGGCGCCTCAAACCGACCTCACACGCCTGGGCTGACCGGCATCTCCTCCGGTGGGGATGTGAACGCCGTGTGACGCCGCTCTGGCTCGCCGCCCGAGGGCCAAGGTCTGCAGCTATTTAAGCCGGACGACACCCCCACCCTAGCCACATCCATTCTCCCTCCTCTCATGCCACCAAAGCCCATCCACTTCTCTCCCTCTCTACCTTCCTGTTCCCTCGCCGTCTGCCTCCCCCATGGCCTGGCAGAAGAAGACCACCTACGCTATGCTAATGCCGGAGAGGCATTTCCAGACGCTCGAGGATATTCGGGTATACCTCTGGACTTGCTAGAGCCGGAGGAGGAGGAGGGGAGCAGCAGCCGGAGCCCATGGAGGGGGCGAATCCGATGTGGAAGGACGCGGAAGAGCCGGAGGAGAAGCCACAACCGGTTGCGATCTTCTCCATGGAGGCGCCATGGCGG